>QRFJ01000021.1:1676391-2276391 GCA_006176705.1 Cocos nucifera | reverse complement strand
CAGGCCACTTTCGGAGGGGATGGATGGATAAAGCACTCCCAGATTGCACAGCGGAGATCTCCCCTTGGAGTGACGGTGGGATCGAAGGTGGAGAGCATGGAGATCCATGCGGCCGAGCCAACCAATAGATTTTTCTTGCTCATGTCTGATTGGGCCGGGGGTGTGGATAGTCCTTTTGCGAGCATGGTGGATCAAGCGTCAGGCTCACGAGCTATGGTGGGCAGGTCGAGCATGGGATCTCACAAGTGCACGCGGCCCAATAACCCTGACGGGGGCCATGCACTGCAGAAGGCCGAGGAGAAAACACCCAAGGGGGCCAAGAAAGGCCCGATCCTGCCTAACAGGTCCAAGGGCAAGGTCCTGGCCAGTTGGACAAATCTGATTGACCTTTCTGTCATTTAGGGATGCGATGGAGTTTTTCTCTTCTCGACCGAGATCCTAGGGGAGGGGGACTCGATTATGGCCCAAGCTGAGGATCCATTGATAGACCACGACATCCATGGGGTGAAATCTCTAGGCAGGGAGAGACACTCAGCACTGTAGAAGGATTAAGAGCATGGAGGACCCACGATGGTGAGCCCAGACCAGGATCATGAGGGGGTAGTTGACATTCTGAGGCAGGAGATGGAGGGGACATTGGAGGCTGTGGACTCGATGGAGATAGGGGTGGGTGTTACCTTGATGCAAGGTGGTTCGGTTGGAAGCCAACTCCACCACCAGCCAACCTGATGAAGATTCTGATTTGGAATACCCAAAGGGCGGGGAAGCCTTCCTTTCATATGATGTTTGGAAGGATCATCCAGTAGCATCATTCGGATATCTGTATCCTGCTCGAGACTCGACTTTCTGGGATGAGTTTTGCCTGGGCGAGGCATCGAATCCTGCGTGCGTGGAGTTCCTACGTGGAGTCTAGAGGCCTTTTTGGGGGGATCATGATTCTTTAGTGACGTGGCTTAGTCAAGGTGCATGCATTCCTCAGATGTGAGCAGTAGATAGCTTTGGTCATCTCCGAGCAGTCCAGTGGCCCTTGGCTCCTCTTCGATATTTATGCAAGCACTGAGTACAGGGAGCGGAAGATGCTCTGATCTGAGATCTCTAGATTGCTTGTGGAGGAATTTTCATCTCTCGTTGCGGAAGATTTCAACTACATAGTTGGATCACATGAGAAGATGGGAGGTAGGCAGTTTGTTGACAGCATTGACTCTAAGGAGTTCAGGGACTTCATTGGTGCCTTGGGCCTTATTGACCTTGGCTATACTGGAACTAGGTTCACTTGGTGCAACAACCATCTCGGAGTGGCTAGGATTTAGGAGAGGATTGATAGGATGATGGCCTCTGCCACATGGCTCTAGTGTTTTTCGAGGTATCATGTGCAGCACCTCCATAGGATTGCCTCGGACCACTGCCCATTATTGATTTTGACTGATGGCTTCCGCTCTTCCAGGGGCCCCTTCAGGTTTGAAAAGATCTAGACCTTCTATCCAAGAGCTTGGGACTTGATTAGGGATGTATGGTGAATGCCGATTTGAGATGATGCGAGATATCGGATGACCATAAGATTGGAGCTGGCATAGTGCAGGCTCACCCGGTGGAGTCGTCTGGAGGTAGGTGACATATCCAGGAGGATCGAGGAGGTGGAGACTGACATCTTAGAGTTGCAGCTTTGAGACGATCAAGCAGGAGGTCTCCAGGAGCATGACCTGAGCTTGCTCCAGCACAGATTGTCTACCCACCACTCCCTTTTGAGGAAGCAGGAGACGTTATGGAGGCAGAGATCTAGAGTTCAGTGGATCAGGGAAGGAGATTGAAACACTAGATTTTTTCATCAGTCGACAATAATCTGGAGGATGGCTAACCGCATTAGACAGCTGAGGAAGGAGGATGGCAGCATGATGGAGGAGGGAGAGGAGATCAGGCAGCGAATCTTTCAGTTCTTCAGCTCTCACTGGACTGCTACCCTTGGCGGTGGTGATCCCCCTTTGGGGTCACAACTATCAGAGCAGATCTCCAACTAGGAGAATGAGGTCTTGGCTCATCCGATATCCACTAAGGAGGTGTGGGGGGGCCTCTGGTCTCTCAGGCAAGATAAAGCTCCGAGACCTGATGGTTTTCCACCTTTCTTCTTCAGACACTACTGGCCCATCATTGGAGGGGAGGTTGTCGAGGCAGTGTAGGCAATGTTTGACTCCAAAGGCATTCCAGAGGACTGGAAGAAGATATTGATTACTCTCATTTCAAAGAGACCTAATGCATCTACTCCGAGTCACTTCAGGCCTATTAGCTTATACACAATGCTCTACAAGGTGTGTGCAAAGATCCTAGTTGGACGTCTGAAGCCGGTGATATCTTGCCTGATCAGTCCAAAGCAAGGTACTTTTATCGGAGGGCACTGCATCATCGATAATATCTTGCTCGCTCAAGAGTTCATGCATGACTTATAACGTACTTCCATCCGAAGTAGCTTGATGGCAATTAAGTTGAACATGGAGTGTGACTATGACTGGATGAGTTGGCTGTTTCTATGCTAGACACTCATCGACCTCGGCTTCTGTGATAGATGGATCTCTTGGATTATGGACTGTGTAAAAATTCTGAGCTTCGCCATCTTGATCAATGATGCTCCGACGGACTACTTCTAGTCAACTGATAGCCTTCGCCAAGGGTGCCCCCTCTCTCTCTACTTGTTTATTTTGTGTGCTGATTTCCTCTCTCGCTCTCTCCGAGAAAGGGTTCGGAGGGTTGAGCTTGAGCCTTACTAGTCCATCTTTGAGAGGCTACCGCTGTCACACCTTCTCTTCGCAGATGACTGCCTGCTTATTAGTCGGGCCTTGCCTCATAATGCGAGATGCTTTGCGACCATTGTGGAGGCCTATTGTAGGACATCTGGACAACTTATAAACCTCCAAAAGTCATCCATCATCTTCAATCCAAGAACTCATCCCCAGGTGAAGCAGGAGATCCAAGAGCGACTGGGGATCCTAGAGCAGGTGGAGCCTCTCATCTACTTGGGGGTTTCCATCATGGGGTGGAGACTCAGGAGGGCCGAGTGCAGGCCTTTAGAGTAGAGGATCTGAAGGCGTCTTGATGGCTGGTAGGTCAATATCTTTTCTATAATAGGGAGAACTACCTTGGTTAGATCAGTGCTGAGCTCTGTCCCAATCTACCTCTTGGCGAACACTATGGTTCCATGCTTTATACTCGAAAGTTTGGATCAGCTATTCTGGAACTTCCTATGGGGTCGGCATCAGGAAGGCAGAGGTGTCCATCTACTGTCCTAGGATGTGGTGTGCCAACCAGTATGTGATGGAGGGCTCGGGATTCAGTTTTTTTTGGTCAGGAGGGAGGCTATTCTCTCCAAGCATGCAGCCAGATTTCTTATGCAGCCCGAGTGTTTGTGGAGCCATATAATGAGGGCCTGGTATGGTGACTGGAGCCAGGAGCCCAACACTCTCCAGGGTCAGCATGGCTATTCCTTCGTTTGGAGGGAGATTTGTGCCCGTGCCCCTATGGTTGCAACTCAGATCAGATGATTGATTGGTGATGGTGCCTCGATCAATGTCAGCTAGGAGATTTGGATATCTAGTTTACCAATCTCTCGTTGGCCAACCTTTGTCAACTCTGAGGTGAACAACCAGCTGCGGGTTTGTGACTTGATTGATGAGAATGATAGGTGCTGGAGAAGGCAACTGGTCACCCATCTCTTTGGGGAGCAACTCGCTAAGAGGATTCTCGCCATCCTAATTTCTGTCTATTGAAGTTTTAATGTGAGGATGTGGGGACAATCGTGCTGACCTACGATACCAACTAGGGACCTTGCTAACATGTACAGACCCAAGCCTCAGAGGAGGATCGATGCGGCGTGGATTTGGAGGATTCGGGCCCATCCTAGGGTCCGACTCTTTCTCCAAAAAGTTGCATGGGATAGGTTTCTAACTCATACTCTTCTCAGAGAAAGAGGGATCGATATTCCACCTGATTGCCCCATTTGCGGCTTAGAGGAGTCCACGGAGCATGCTTTCCTCTATTGTTCCAGAGCTAACTTGATCTCGAGGATGGCATGTTGTCTACCGTGGGGTGCGAACACTGGCCTTTGGCTCTAGCTTTTTTTGGAGGCTATTCATCGGAGTACTGGTGCAAGACCATCTGGAGCTTGTCGGATGGTCTACATTACCTACTAGATGTGGCTATCCAGGAACAGCCTTATTTTTTATGCCCAGGTTATGCCAGCCAGGCGTGTTATAGAGAGAGCGAGCTACTTAACTTTGAAGTATAGCCATTTCGATTCTGCTGATCCAACCTTAGACCCGAGCTCCTGGGTTCTCTGGCTGTGCCTATTGCACTGCGGAGGATCTTGTTCATTTCTTGGGATCTCCCATCCTTTAGATTTGTTAAGATCAACTTTGATGGCAGCATTGGAGATGGTGAAGGTGGTTCGGACTTTGTCATTCGGAACTCAAACTCGAGGTTGATGTCTGTGGGGGGCTCTCCATTTTTTGAGGCATTCGTGTCGAGTGCAGAACTTCGTGCAGCATGGATTGATGTCATCTGTGCGATTCGGGACTTACGGACGTAGAGGATCATTATTGAAGGGGATTCTCTGATGGTTATCAGTTGGATCCATAAGGGGATCATGCATTGCGACACCCATCCTCTCCTTGATGACATCTAGAGGGTCATTAGTGCGTGCGCTGCAGTGTCTTGTCAGCATGTATTTTAGGAGGCTAATAGTATAGTGGACTAGATGGTCTCCTTTGTTTAGAGCACACCGAGGATTGGAGATGGCGCCAGGGCGACGACGATCCTTAGACCTTGAAAAAAATTTTGCTTTTTGATTTTTTGGACTGCTCTCGGATTAAACTAGTCTGATCATCCCTTTATATCCAAAAAAAAAAAAAAAAATCTAAATTGATCTCTTTCATGAATTTATATTTTTCATAAAATATAAAAATATCTTAGAGAAAAACTTTTTTCCCTTCATTCTTTTTAAAACTCCAACTAAATAAATGGATTCCCTCCTTTCCTTTACTTTCCACGGACCAAGCGTGTCCTTCGCATTGTAGCGGGCCTATCGCGGCACCAGCTATAGACACTCCGTCACCGCTATTCAGGATTTGCGCGAAATCTGCTCGAATGTGAGACATCTTTTTGGGGAAAGAAACCCTTCGTAATCATTAAAGAGCGGGATACAAAGAAATTTCCAAGCATTATGTAAAAGCCCCAGGGAGAGCTCCAGCGGAGCCCCAACCCAACCCGCAGCGATGGCCGCAGTTATCCCCAGCGGAGCCATACCTTTGCTACAGCCCAAGGAAACAATTTTTGGCATGTCTGAGAGGCCTGGAAACTGAATTTGACATAAGCTGAAGAACTGGCTATGACCAAGCATACTTAAGCCATGCTTAATGACACAACTCCCTAGAGTTTTGCCACGTATTTACTGAGAAAAGAAAATCCGCCTTGGTGTTAAAAACTGCAGAAACAAAATAAGACGTCTCATGATTTATTTCATCTGGATATTTAATCGACTCTATCAGTCTAGTAAATAAATGCAGTGCCCACAATATTCATGCGAAGGAATTGCATCTTGATTGTACTTGCAAGTGCTTGGAGTTCGTACGTTGGTATTTTGTTTTGTTTGAACATAGTTACGGTCACCTTTGTTGAACCTGCACCATCAATGAAATTATCCGTGATGAAACAAGCACAAATATTGACCACCATCGCTGATTATTATGGCCCTCAATGCTAGCGAAGGCAGTTAATTTATCACTGGATGATGCAACCTTTTACTTATGCATAGAGCGCAACATTTAACCACCTAAATTCTTTCACCCAGACATGGTTTTAGCGCATTTAGCAGGTTGATGAAGCCTCGATGGAGATAGCAGGGCCGAAACCTCGCTTCATGCATTGCCTACCAGCTTCCATCTCAATTGTCTTTTCCCAGGCTGAGAACCGCATGCATGCTTAGAATGTCCTCATGCTCCACCAATTTGGCGTCTGCCTCGTCACAAGCTTCCATAGAATAAAGACCCGGGTTGGCTGCTTGATGGGTCTATTATTTTTGCCCTAGTTGAATGTCATTCAGACTGTAAGATTTTGTCAGGTTTGAAACGGAAATACTGTGCTAGGTTTTTAGTGTGAACTCTTGTCAGACCTCTGTCTCTCTTTCTCATCAGAATTTTCATATTCCAATTAATGCGACAGGGATCTTCCAACCAAATCCATGCTACTGGGAAAGATGCAAAAAGGAATGTTTAAAGTACAGTTGAGTTGTAAATTAGTCGCTATAAAATTTACGACAGCGCACGGTGATCAATAAAAAAAGCCCGTAAGTTGGGAGGGTGTGCGGTATGACCATTATCGCTCTTCTGAATTGAATCTGTTCCAAGCATCCTGCAGAGCAAACGAAAAAATGGTCGAGGTTTTAAATATGTCAATGGAGATTGAGATAATTGCATCATCCTAGACTAAGAGCTTGCTAGATAGTGTAATGTTCCCCAAAGTTGCTATGAGCTTTAGATAACGTAAAAGATTATACTGAATGACTCTGGATTTATGACACCTGGTTACCGTCCCAGCAAAAATTTTAAAGATAAACATCAGACTCACAACACTCGAAGAAAAAGAATATTCTTTGTCAAACAGGAAACGCTAACTATTCAAAAGATGCAGCAATTTTTCTAGGAGCAAGATTTTAAGAATAAAAACTGGACATACGTAAGACGGCAGAACTGCATATTCTGGTCGTCTGATTAAGCAAGGAGTATAGCTAGAAGTGATTGAGATATATTGCATTCAGCATATTTCATTCGACAATTCAATGTAGATGTTAACCGGGGGAGGGCTACCACCTATAGCGTTGTCCCATTACCTATGGACCTCTTCCAATTTTTAACCCCCTTCCTCCCCTCGTCTAAAAATATCTATTTTAGTAACCAAAAGCAAAGACAGCTTAACTTGCAAGAACCAGTCTTTTTATTACTTTGCTTGTCTAAAGTAAAGGTCTGCTGTAATAATTTACCTCTCTTACCGTTGTCTCACAAGACAAGCAATCACCCAAAGCAACATGTTATGGATGTGACTCCATAACTTCTATAGAAAGCACTCGAATAAGCACAAACTTGGTCGCAGGCAAGAATTAATCGAATAGATAACCATAGAACAATGAGAAAGACCTAGTCCATACCTTGAGGAGATCAAAAACCTTCTCGCATATGTATTTCTGGTGAATGCTTGCACCTCTTTGCTGTAATTTGTCTGGATGAACATAGAGCGTAGCCTTTCTGTAAGCTTTCTTTACGGCGGCAGCTGTTATAACCTCTGTCAATGGAATTGGCTGCCAACCACTATCAGGCCCAAGTATCTGTAAATGGTTTTAGCAAGTGAAACATTTGTCTGCACTAGTTCACTCACCATGCTGATATTAAAAGAGCCGGTTACTTGCACCATTATTTAAGTTTCTAGATATGAAAAGCTAGTGTTTGGGAAATTAGGCCCATACACATTGGATGAAGCTTGCTAACAAAAGTCTGATAGCAATGCAGTTTTTTTTAAACAAACACAAATAACGGAAGAAGATGAAAGTGAAAAGAAAAGTTTGGCTAGAGTGGAATTTTTTGAGAGAAAATTGATGGTTGTTAAATGAAATTTTCAATCAGCAAGAAAGAAATCTTCAATAAGTACCAAAAAATTCTCAATGGAGTACTCAACTCACAAATTGCACAATGAATCTGCCGATTTAGAATCACAGGACGATAAAATTCTCAAAGGGGCTCAAGTTGAGGCATCATCTTTCCAATCAAGCAGATTTAGGGAAGGATGTTTGTTCACATATTGCAGTAGCCTATAACCGAATCCATTATTTGCCTAAGTACTGCACCGCAACACTGCTTAGTACAACAAGTAGAATATTTTGATGTGTTCGTTCAAAAAACTACAAATAAGAACAAAGATGCGGACAAAGTGAAAGTGAAACCGATGTCCCCTTTCAGAGTTTGTGAAGCTAAGGCACATGTGCATACAGAAGGCTTTTCCTTTTCGCCTTTATCAGGTGGGCATAAACCCAAGAATCTAGCAAAGGTCATGATGTATTGATCATTAGCAGGGTTTACTATACAGTATTGGACACGTACTGTTGCTTATCACTCAATTTCTGGCAGCAAATGAAAAATCCATAAAATATCTATCTATATTTTACATAAAGACTATTTTGGGCTATGAATTTTAGCTAAAACAGTTCCGTTGCATATATGTCTTAAATATAACTATCAAGCATGAGAGAAAAAATTCAGAATGCATACATATTGCAGAGTGGATAGCAATGCTCGCAAATTCCCTTCTTTTCCATTCGACCACCTTCTGACTTCAGCATCAAGGGATTCTGCTAACCGCTGCAGCCACAGTTGGATCAAGTATGGTCAGATGGGAAGGCATAGACTATGGTTTCCTTAAAAGCATAATGCTCATGTTGAAATACATCTTACATGTCTCTCTGCTTGCTCTCTTTGAGCAAGCATATCACGCATATTCTTCTCTGCAAGAGCTTTTGCCTGGAATTAGTAAGCATTTCATTAAAGAAAATACACGACTGCAATCAACTTACAGAAAATGGCATTTGCCCGAAGAACAAAAAAAAAAAAAAAAAAAAAAAAAAAAAAAAAAAAAAAGAAAGCAAACTTCAACTACATACTGCTCGTTCAACTGTTCGTCGGTGCCTCTCTAGCCTTGCTTTACACCTTAGGGCTGATTCACCATCGGTGCCTTCAAATTTTCCAGTTGAACAGGGTGCTTCAAGGTAAACAGAAAAGGGTATGCTAACTCAAAAGCAAATAACAAGAGCATTCTCAAAATTACTAAGGCAGGCAAAAATAGCAGGTTCTAGGAGATGCACCCATGAGGTTATATGTTACCTTGATTAACAAAACCTGATTGTCTTTGTGTGCCATTTGAAGTGTCCTGCATGTCCCGTCATAATGAGAACTACTTAATATACACAAAGCACAACAAAAGAAAAACGTATGCATGAATGCTGGGGGAGACCAAATCAACTCTTATGTGTTTACTTACAGTAGGTTTTTGCCTTGATCTCTCTGCACGTTCTCTTGCTTCCGCAGCTGCTTTCTCAGCAGCACGCTCCCGAGCCTCTGCAGTGGCTCGCTCAACTGCAGCACGTTCTGCCCTCAGTTTGGCCTCCCTAGAAGCCTTCTCAGCTAACAACTTCTCCGAGGCTTCAGAAGAAGCTCTCTCAGCTTTCTCTCGGACCTCTGCAAGTGCTCTTTGTCGAGCTTCAGCGGTGACCCTCTCCACAGCAATCCTTTCTGCCCTTTCCCGGGCTTCAGCAAGTGCCCTTTCATGGGCTTCCGGGGTAGCTGTTTGAACAGCAATTCTATCTTTTTCTCTTTCCCTCTCTCTCTCTCTTTCTTCCTCTAACTTTCTTGCCAATACTTTCTTCTGTTCAGTTTTTCTATCAATTTTTCCCTCAATTTCCCTCTGATCCTCTTTCTGCATATCAGCAGAAGCATTCTCTGTTTTGATACAACTCTCAGCAACATCTAGGGCTTGATTTGTCATGTTTCTTTTCTCTTCCAACAAAGTGGCTTGTTGGGCAGCTTCCAGATTTTTGTTTTCAACCCCCTGGCAGACTTCTTGAGCTACAGTTGATCCCATATCACACTTAGCCATATGAGATGCCATCTTAACTTCTTCAATGAGATCAATATCTCGTGGCCCTTCCTCTTCTTTATCTGTGGTCGACCTGCTTCCAAACTTTTCCTCTCCATCTGTCACCTGCACTGCTGTTTGTTTCTTTTGACTTTGCTGATGCTCCATTTGAGCTTCCCTTGTTTTATTTACCATGTTGTGTTTCTGACAGGCCTCTTTTGCAGCTTCCAATTCCTTTTCATCCTCTGCATCTCCACTGGCACCATCTAGTGCTACTTCAAGCTTCTTTTCATTTTTCTCCATGTCAAGGTCTTCTAGAGTAACTTCCATGATATTCTCATGGCTTCCTGACTCATATGACTCCTGAATTCCATTTGATTTCTTGGTCTCCCTCTGCTGAAGTCTCACACTGGTGCCTTCTAATTTGTATTCATTCACTTCATGATAACATGAAACATTAGCTGGCATACTTAACTTATCATTTTCTTCACATTGACTAGCCTCGGAAGGTGCATCCATTTTCTCCTCCACTTTGTTCAAGCATGATCCATGAGGCACACCAACCTCCCCATTGTTTTCATCCTGCCTGCCTGACTTGCCACCCAACTTCGTCCTATCATAGTCATCAGGTTCCGATGTTACAAATTTTGCATTCACTTCCCTTTCACAATCTATGCATTTACCAGCTAATGGTTTCTTATATTCCGCTTCACACCGATAAAACCCATCAGTCCTACAAGCCTCCTGAAAAGCTTTTGATTCCCCATCCTCACCTTCACATGGAAAAGCTTCTCCAGCATCATTTGATTTGTTCTCTGCATACACATGGAGTTCTTCTTCCTGCTTTAGTTTCTTCTCAGATCCCCCTTGCTGACTAAAATAGAGAGCATCTTTTGGGCTACTTTCATGTTCTTGCGGCACACAAACCTCTGAAGGTACCTCTAGTTCATTGTTATTTTGTTCTTGAACAGAAGCATCTGGTATTGCATTTAGTATCTCCTTGACTACCTCCTTGCTGGCAGCCATAACTCCAGCTCCATGCTTATTGGTACTCTCACCCCATTCACAAGACTCCTTAACTGCATGCAACTTCTCATTCCTTTTGTGCCCATCCACCAGTTTTGCCACTTCACTCGCATATTCTCCATCACCATTGGCCTTTTTCAACACTTCTAATTTGTTACTGAGGTATTCGTGCTCAGAGATCTCTTGAACTGTTCTAAAATCATGGGGTGCTTCAGTCTCATTTACCTTGTCTTCATTGGTCTTTACTGCTGCTATTGATTTCTTCTCAAAGCCTTCATGCTGAGAGACACCATCAACAATTTTGAATTCCTTGTCATTGTTTATCAGCTCATAGAATTGTTTATCTACTTTCCACTTGCCATTCCTCTCCTCCAATTTATTCAATGGTTGAGATAATCTAGTTTCTCTTTGGGCCGCCGTTTGTCTGGCTTTTCCAGTTGATGCTGTATCAGTTTCCTTATCTTCATCATATGGAGTTACCGTGGGTACTTTTCTGGCTTCCTGTTTTTCCTTAACAGTTACATAATTTACCTCTCTATCATCTTTTAATAGGGTCTCTTGAGTCATCCCTTCATTAAAACTTCTTACTTCTTCTGCAGCTATATATTCCTTCCTCTCCTTACTTTTTACATCATGGCGACCAAGCTTTTTACGGCTTTGAAAGTTGTCCCGTTTTCTTTCCATCAACTCTTTTGCACTTTTCAGTCTAGCCTGTGCTTGTTCCATTGCTTCTTTCATGGCAGCAGCAGATGCAGCAGCAGCCGAGCCAGCATCCACCTCCACATCAAAGCAATAAGAGGAGCTCACCTTTTCAGCTTCTTGAAGTACATGGTTCTTATAAGCATCCCCACCATGTTGAGTTTGATGATTTAGCATTTTCTTATATGAATTTCCTTCATCTAGATCAGCTTTTGGACTTGCAGGTACCTTAGCTTTCAAGTGTCCCTGCTTACTATCTGCTTTAGGTGGTGGTCTTGATGGTGGTGGCACTTTCAAGGGTTGTGTTTGAAGGCTAATGTCAGAGATAGTTAAAAAGGTGTAATTAGGTTGAGATATATCTCCACTGGATGTTGATTGATAGCTCGAAGAGCGTGAGTGATTCCTTGCATTTGTAGGTCTGTCTTCTGATGCAAGAGGTCTATCAGTGAAATGTTTATGATCTTCTAACATGTCATGTTCAAAGCATTTTGCACCACCACTGGAAGAGACATGTGAAAAGATTTTCTCTTGTTTTCCTTTTGTTTTCCCCCCACTCAAATCCCGACTGAATCTGAGATCATTATTCACCATATCTGCATGGTTATCACTCTTTATATTTTCTGAGGGAGGGCATGCATCAGCTACAAAAATAGATCCAGGAAAAGCATGAGATTGAGTTACATGTGCTTTCCCATTTACAGAATCCACCTTGCTTACTCGGCCTGTCTTGTGATATGGCATGTCATACTGAATTGATTCATCATTTGAACTATGGGAATCTGACAAGACTTGATCCCCTTCCAAGCATGCAACATGACTCCCAATGGGTCCTTCAGAAGGCAAATCAGAAATTTCTGTTGTCTGCTGGTGGAAACCTGTTTCCTTTGGGATCCTAAAAACAAGTCCAAAGAAAAATTATAAAAGAATGAACAATAGATTCCTAGTTTGTAGAAATTTAATAGTTCATAAGAAACTAAGATGCAAATGAAGATTATTACAAATGAAGCTAGTTTTTTTGTATGCACAAAACCAATGATATTATAGCACAAATGCAAATGAAAGCCCAATAAAACTAGAGCCAAGTAGTTGTATTATTTTAAGGTGGTTATTTTTATTATTAGATCTAGATGCATGTGAATATGCAAACACACGCACAGACAAAAAGGGAAGATTTAACATATGCAATAGTCCAAGCATGGCTTACATGGTAATCTGCTACATGATGACTGGGAGTTAACAGTAAGATTTGTTGTTGTTTCAATTTAGCAGTCCAAATTCCAATTCCATATTCCAAACAATGCTGCTATCACTTGCCCATTCTCATTGCTGTGTAACCAGAAATTCTTCTCCTAGGTAGTCACTTCAACCAGATAATGATACATCTTCAAACTTTGCTTACCATAGGGAAAACCAAAGGTCTTCTAAGATTTCTTTTTATTTGAAGCATCCAACCGATCTCCTTTTAATCCAATACAAAATTCAAATACCACTGGGTAAGCTTTGTTTTGACATGTTCCCCTCTCTCTGCAGCTTGTTAAATGCCTTGATCTACCTGAGGTGTCAGGCAGTCTTCGTAAATGTTGCCATTTTCTGACTAGCTTGTCTCACATTAGTTATAATAAATTGTAGAGTGCATTATTACATCTGTTTCTTCTATGAAAACTGTAAAATAACCTATTATTTCTGTTCTCATGAAACTTTCTTGTTTGCTTATTAATTTATTGGTCATTTTCATATAAAGGCTTATTATCATTTTATTTGGTTACATAGGATTTACTTTTAGTCACTGTTTTTATTCTAGCTGAAAAATTAAGATTCCATTTTCCCTTTTTGGGCCCTCCAAGCTTCCATCAACTGTTTTCAGGGTTATTTCTTCTTTGGTGCTGCAACGATCTTCTCAATTTCATAAATCTGACCCATAGTCCCTCTTTTCTTCACCCCCCCCCCCCCCCCCCCCCCGAAAAAATACGGTGGTAACATGCCACCACCCAGGACCAAAACCTGAGGGTGCCAACCAGCAGGAGCAAGTCAGCATCATTGACCTTTGATGATAGGACTTATCCTATTCATTGATAGCTTGCTTTTCTTTTCCATTATTTGTCCTGTCCTGTGATTTTTTGTTTTTTTGGACCACAATCTTGTTTCATAACATTCCCATCATTAGGCAAGGGCCTGTACCCTTAGTTGCCACCCCAGCCTTTTGCTCACTCTTGTCAAGTTCCCGCAATCTTGTGTGGGACCTTTTTGATGTTTTCTTTGACTTTAACATTCATTGCATAACTAATATTTGTTTCCTTATTGGAGGTCAGCTACATCCACTCAATCACCGCATCAACACCTTCTGCAACATTTTGATCAATAACAACCTGTCATCAGTCCACATCATTATAGGTACCCCATTTAAATTTCTTTCTTCCTTGGGCTGCAAGCAGGAACAGTGTTTCTTTAACACATTATTTAGTGATAGTTCAGTTAGCTTCTATTCTAAAACCAGGAGTCATTTTCCCTTTACGCATGGTTCGTGGAGTTTGATGTTGCGGTCTTTATATTTTGAAATCCAGCATACAATGCTTCACCCTTTTGACTATAAAGTTGTACCATCTGCAAATATATCACCCAAGGATGGTCCTACAGAGAAGTTTAAAAACATAACTTTTTCAAACACTAATAAATTTATTGAAAGGATAGCCTACGAAACCAAGAGCCCAACAAAGGTAATGAACTAATTATCAGTTCATAGTTACAGATCTTCATACCGGCACATGCATTCATGATTATATATCCCATCTGAATCGAGAATAAGCTAACGACAAAAAAGGTTGGGCTTTAACATCTTGAAATCGATCAAAAATCACATGTCACCTGTAAATATTCTAGTGTTTTAAATACTGGTCTTGCTTTACGATTAGCGCTACCATTCACAAGTCATCTAAATCTGAACTTTGAAAAAAGAAATGATGCTTACAAGAGGAATAAGTACAGCAACAAAAAGGACAAAATTGAGGGGAAAAAAGCCCTAAATGTAGCCATTGGGATGAAATAAGAGAGAATGAATACAAACAAAACAAACCTCTGGTTTGAGGAGAAAGTCTTCTTCTCTGGCCTCTTGGACTCCGCTACCAGCTCCTCGTAGGATACGGCGAAGTCTCCGCCGTCGAAGCCCCCGAAGATGTCGGCGTAGTCGAAGCCGGAGCTCCAGGGGCCGGACAGAGCGTCGTCGATGCCGTCGATCGACGGTGGGAGGTCGAGAACGGGAATGGAGCAGGAGGTAGCGAAGCCTCCGAAGATCTCGGCGTAGTCCCGCGGCCCGGCGGGGAACGCCGGCGGGAAGACGTCGGCGTAGGCGGATCTCGCCGCCCCATTGGGGGTCTTCTTGGAGACCGCCGTCCCGCCGCGGTTCTCTAGAAGATAGCTCGGGGGATCCTCCATGGTTAAGAGGAGAGGTTAGGGTTTTTCTCTCGTTTCGCTCGGAGGAGGAAGAGGGGAGGTGTCTCAGACCGAGAGAAAGAGAGAGTGGGAGAGTGTGAGCACTGTGGAGCAGCAAGCTGGCCAGGGAGCCACTGGCGAGTAGCAGCAGCGCCAGCTTTTATTTCCTCCGTTTCCAAGGATCGATCTTTTTTTTATTTTGGGACAAAAGAATTTGTCTGTTGGAGCGGCGCAATGACCATTTTATCCTTGTTTTTGGCCAGCCGTGTGCTTGTCCAAAATATATATATATATATATATATATTAAGAAAGCCAAACCAAAATTAGAATAAGAATGCTAAATGACTTCACCAATTTAATTTATTTTCACTCTCAGTCCGTAAAATACTCAATTGCGAGGATGCACTGCAACCACTCCCGTTATAAACGAAAGATGCAACCACTGCGATGACAGATCATTCCATGCAAGAACTTATGGTTCCATAGGTTTGTTTTTGCTTTTCAAGCGGAGTATAAGTTTCTACTTGGACATTCTTGGTAGCAACATTCAAATTAGCACAAGAAGACATACCAACTGGTTGCTAGTTTGGCGTGATGGTACTGAGAACCAAAGAAAACGAGAGAGAGAGAGAGAGAGAAAGAAGGAAAAAGAAGGGCCGAGAGAAACACCAATACTCATCCTTGGACAGAGAAAGAAAAAAGAAGTGGAAAATAGGAAGGAGGAGTCAAAGGGAAATCTCTAATCTTTAGAGCGGAAGAAAGAAAGAGGAAGGAAAGGAGGGAGAAAGAGAAAGAAGAATATATCAATGTTTGTAAGAGGAGGAGGACGTCCAAGAGCCATTGCAAGTAGTTATCGGGAGGAGTTTGCGAGTGGAGGGAGGGAACTTCTCTCAAAACATCACAGTATAGTTTGGAGAGAGAGGACAACTTGTCACTCGAATCATTCCAAATTTAGTAAATTAATCTGAGGTAAATCGAAGGAGAGGTTTTATGATAGAACCGATTTAATCTAGTCTAATTATTCTGGTTTGGCATCGATTCAATTCAATATAGGTCGAATCATCTAATTCGGATCGGTTCGAAAAATCATACTTAGTTATTATAGTAATATGATGCACACTAGCATATGCTTTTAAAGAGATTTATTGGCATTTACTAACACACATTTTTGAGTTAGTGCATGCAAATATGTTGACTGCGCCTGGAAGGAACTCCTATTCTTGCTGGTCTATAATTAGTATGCTGTTAATGCTATCGGATTACCATCAACAAATTTGCTTTCGGTTGTATTGCACAGTTCGCTAAGAACTCTGCGTACTAAATATTCTGGATTTCCAAAAAATTCCAAGTGAGGGATCTCTGTCTAAATATTCCATGTCCCCTCCTTCCTGCCTACTCAGGTATGTAATACGACGCTAGCCAACAAATCATTTAATTTATTGCATGGACGGATCTGAAGGTCACACTGGTGTGTGGGCCTCAAACAACGATAGTGACGGAAGTTGATCCAATTAGGCATAGGCTTTAAGACTATCGTAGCAGATCTTTCATAGATCTACTAGTTAAATTGAAGTCTGAGGAATGAACCGTGAAATCCAATAGTCATTTGACATATACGAGCTTCCCACCTAGAATGTCTTTTTTTTGTTTTTTTGCAAGCAGTGTGTTGCAAAATGGAAAGGTTGGTTCGATCCTGAGATCGTCAGCGATTTTGAAGAACAAGAGAGGATTAATTAATGCTAAAATGAAAGGCCTCCATGAACAAAAGGCTAACTAGCTATCACTTCGGAACGTGCATTGAAATTTAAGCATTGGATACCAACCAGCACTACTGACACGTATAAGGTGGCTTTAGGAAGACAACTCCAACAGGGACCTCCATATCTTTCCTTACATGGAAAAGTAGTATCACGGGCATGATAGTCCTTCACGTCAATGCTCGTGGCTTTTCTTTCCAATTGCAAATGGAAACAAAATAGAGTTTTCATAGGTTGGGAGGTGCATTTCTCTTTGGCTCATAGCGTAAGTTCAACATATTCCCCTTCACAATTATGTAATAATATTGGTTCAGAACGCCGTTTAATTCTTTTGGCGCTGCCTGCATGTCATATACGCGGGCAGGGGACTCTTCGTAGGGAGGAAAAGAAAAGGTGTAGAGTTCTTTGGATCCAGCATGTAAAGAAAGAAAACGAATGATATGGATGTAAAGTCTGTGAGCTGCCCTTTTAATCGTTCTCTCCGCACTGGTGGGGTCAGCTGAATAAGTTAAAGGGCCCTTTGACTAATTTTCCTTTCAAGTATGGCTTGAAGAGAATTTAAGCATGCCATGACATCACCCATCAACCGGGTATGTAGTTTTGAGCTTGAAGATTGGCCATCATTAGCCAGGGCTTTGCATCACATAATGCTTTAAAAATAGCACTTGAAAACTAGCCCCACCAAATTAAAGAGATGCTGGCCCCAACTTAAGAACTTCTACTTTGGTGTGCTCCTTTTACGATCCATAGCATGGCTTGGATATGATAATCTCGAGATATATGGCATTATAAATTATCTTCTCTCTTTTCATGAAAAAAATTCTCTCTCTCTCTCTCTCTCATCTCTTTTTTTGTTTGAAGGGTAAGAACATTCTAATAAATTAACCAAAAGTGTTATTCCTGGTCTTTAAGAATGGACTTTTGTGACTGCTTTGCCTTTCTTTTTCGGGTCCCTTAAATATTGATAAAAGTTGCCACGACGCCATTCAGAATAAATTGATCCTTATTGTATGTTAAGGATTAAAAAAAAAAAAACAAAGAAAGCATGTTGAAGATATTATTCCATCCGAGCATCAATTATCCAATTGTATTTCACACCTTTTACCGCTGGTTTCTTGTGCCAAAATAATGAGTCATTAAAGGGTCAAATGGACTCAAATGCAACCGGCTACCGACCCAATCAGACCAAGCTTCTATCTGAAGTTCTGATCCATGGATCGAACATGGAACTTGAACTAAGTTCCCAATAACTGATTTGATAGCGTTCGATCCGGGTTGATGTCCCAGGTTAGATCGGGTCAGAAAAGCCCGAGATTCCAAAGTTTAGTCTTCACCTAAAGCCGCATGATTCATTGACCAATGAGCAGGATTCTCCAATTGAGCTTCAATCCTAGACTCAAATCTAGTTCATATTAGGTTCGTAGCAAGCAAAATCAAAACCTGAAACGGCGCTTCAGGCCTTTATCTCGAACACTTGTATATTAAAGTGGTTATCCCACGTAAACAGCTAGCATACCGTACGTGCAGCTGGATGGGACAAATTTCAAGCAGGCAAGCGCTTTCACACACACACACACACACACACACACACAGAGAGAGAGAGAGAGAGAGAGAGTATAACTCGATCTCTCCGTTACTTGCAGCTCTATCTTGGTTTGGCCATTTGCCAGCCCCTTTCTTTGTTTTGAAAAGAAAGAAGGCGCGTTCTCACCAAAGGGGGAAAAAGAAGAGAGGCGCTTAAGTTCCATTTGGCACTTGGCTCGACAACAGCAAGTTGGGGACCCACGCAGGATGGCCACGTCCTGTTCCGGCTCGGCATGCACCACTGAGAATGACAGACAAAATGCCCATTCAAAGATTGGGATCTTATTTTTCCCTGATGGGCTTGTAGGAGGACAGCCCCCATGGGACCCTCGTGTTGGCCGCATCGCGGCTTTAAATAATGCAACCCAAGAACCCATCTCTTTCCCACTCTTCTTTCCACCGTCAACATCGATCTTATTTTTTTTTTCTTTGGCATGCAGGAATAGGAAGCATGAACGAACAAGGATTTGCCTTGATGACGAGTGCGACTCTTCTCGCATGTGAGGCTGGGAACAAGGTCCCCTCTCGTACTAGGATGGTGGACGCTCGGAAAGGAGCTGAAAGCCGACCGCGGGGACATGAATCATGTTATGTCTCAATGTGTGAGTTGGAAGAATACAAGGTCCAGTCCTTCAAAATTCTGATAATTAGCTAGATCTAGCTAGCATTCGTGCTCTTTTCGTCCCATCCAGACATACCCACATGATCCGTCAGCGGAGTTCTAATCTGAGCGTGCCAAAAGAGAAGGGTAACAAACCAAACCTCAAGGACCAGCAATATATATGAAATTAGTCAGAAAGATGATGATGATCCAAAAAAAAAAAAAAATAGAGAGCAGTATAAGTCCAAATACTTTAATCTTCAAAAATTTTCAACATTTCTACTCCACCATGGATAGAAACAAAGGTTCTAAGATAGAAAGTACAATAAACCAAAATAAGATAAAATGCATCTATTTTATTCTCTAAGAACTCTTTAGATGGAGCACTCCATTATTTTTACAAAGAAACAAAACATGTGAACACAACCCCTGTAATCTCCCTACGTTGTCACGATCCTTAAGGTTTCAATAGTTCGCTTTCATGCGTAATCTCACTTTGAACCAAATCAAGATGTCTTTCAAAATGGGATGCGCATTAGTGCACCATGGTTAATGATGGCTAGGTTCTAATTCTTCGACCTACTGTTTACATCACATCATGGTTGAATCCTATCTCTTCCAGCCATCCTTCTATATTTGGTGTGTAATTTATTACAATCAAATCTTATCTAATTCAGCAAGGATTGCATGACTCTTTTCTGCTTTGTTTCCATATACTTGCTCTTGACCACCAGTTAGATTATTAGGATAAGATGTAAATATTTAAAAATTATCTAATTAAAAGAAAAGGTTTACATGCAATTGGAATCATAATATCATATCTCTAGTTCACCATAAATCACATCTAGCTATTCTAGTGTGGGTTTTGATTGATTGCTTGCTGGCACATGTATCATCAATTCAATGAGAAATGAGCTTGTGATATTTATTATCTTATTTTCCTCCTCATTTCTCTTGCACTCTCCTTTCCAAGCAATAGAACGTGGTGTTTTTCCTCTCTTGCTTTTGTCGAAATATATATTTTAAATATAAAAAGAAGAAAGAGAGGGGCACCAAAATCTAATCTCTTGAATTTAATGGCACGCGCGTGTGCCAGCGGTCAGAAGTCATGTGTAAAGTGATTAGGTGCGACCGATGTTAACATCTGTTTGGCAGAGGGAACGTTGGCGTCAAGTCATCCAAAGTTCGGTGGAGCAACCATTCGCGAGACTTACTCGAGTACAACAGCCAATGGCAGCACTACCAAGTCATCCAATTAGGCATCAAAGAGCCAACCCCACAGTGGAAGACCGACGACAGTTGCACCACAATTGATGAACCCAGTCATGGCTAGTGCTATTTGCTTTTGCTCGTCCCGTGCAACCCATCAGCTTCATATTCACTCAATGGGCCATTAACTGCTTCCACAAAGTTCAAGAAGCGTCAGGAGGGCCGGGCCCACGACTCTTTTTGGTAACGCCTCGAAGAAAAAGACCCAAATAGGCCTCGGACTTACTTATCCCCGCCTCCGCTGCAACTTGTATAGCCCATGGTGGGGCTTAAGTAATGGGAGGCTAGGCTATTCCATTTCGCCATGACACTTGCCTTGATGAGCGGTCGATGCTGGCCCGGCACAATCAGCTGCACGGATGACATCGTGATAACTTAAAATACCTGCCCTATGCTCCGTTTCTTTCCCCTAACGAGGCACGCACCAGGCGAGTGGGCTTCCAGTTGCCGGATCTATTCATCTTAAAATAAATTTTTTTAAAAAATTATTTTTTATCAATAAAATCATGAGTTTTATAATCAAAATATATATATATATATATATATATATATATATGATATTATTTTTTTTCTTATCAATCATTTTCATCTACTTTTTTTTTCACCAAGTTTTCGAGTTTTCTTCTTTGTCCATGAGCATCTACTTCCTTTTTCATCGAGTTTTCAGATTTTTTTTTTTGTCCATGAGACCTCGGTTCGAATTCTATTTTTTCTCCTCCAAATCTGTCTCTTTTTTCTAAAAATTTTTACACCTAATAATTCATGAAATTAAAGAATAATATATATATATATATATATATATATATATATATATATATATATATATATATATATATGCTGGATAAAGCTAAGAAATTATATACCATTTATTGATACCAATGAGCATCATATTTTAAAAATTATGTATCAATTTAATTAAAGATGTATATTAGCTTACTAAAGAACTAATTTATTCGGTATGTGCTATATAAAAATATATCACATGTAGTGTATGCTACTATAAATATATTTTAGAAATTATATATCAATTTACTCTAAGATGTATACTAAATTATTATCAAGTGTGCATAAAAAAAAGCTTACAATATATATCATAAAGTTGGTGAGCATGTATTATCTGGTCCTATAGTATATAATAATGAATATAATATTCTAAAAATTATATATTAATTTATTTGAATAAGTATATTAGATTACTAAATGACTAATTTATCAACTATATATTATATGATCATATATTATATATCAGTAAATATCATGTTCTAAAAATTATGTATCGATTTATCTAGAATTATGCATTGGCTTGGTATTACTTACCCATTTAGTATGTACTAGTAAAAAATATATTTTAAAAATAAGAAAAAAATATATTTTAAAAATGAGGAAGAAAAAAAAGGATGTTGTATGAGATTTTTTTAATCACGGGACTAGTGACTCTAGGAGTTCTATATTTTTGGATTCTTTTTAAAAGGGTACAAAGAGAAATATAGCAAAATTGAAAGCTCATTCTATATTTCCTTCCCCGACACTTGCTTTGTAAGATTTTTTTATTCCGTATCTCATGTGTAGACCAATTCAAAAACCAGATAGCCTGCCTAAGCCCAGATTGTTGTGAATGGATCTGAGCCTAATTTTAAAGCCCGAAGAGCAAGGTTGAGCTTGAAATTAAAGCCCATCTATCAAACGAGATGAGCTTTGGTTTACATCGACTTGATATTTATATAAAATATATAATATATAAAAATAATATAAAATATATTTCACACACACACAGATATATATATATATATATATATATATATATATATATATATATATATATATACACACACACACATACATATTCATTTTATCCTTCTTGTCTTATCCTCCTCTCTTGCTTTTTTTTTTTTTTTGGTATGTATATGCGGGCGATCACCACTCTAATATGAGAACAATCCATAAAATCATCATACAAAAGATCTCGTAAGATTGGTGGGCATGTCTCATCTCGTCTTTATACTCAGTCATCAAAGTGCTCCACCGTATAAGATGCAATCAAATCTATCGTGCTGTTTGCCTCTTGATAAACATGTTGGACCGATACCACAACAAAGACAAAGAGCAGTCCAGATGTCATGGAGGAGTGGATGGGCTTCGGCTACTTCATGTTATCCCAAATTCATCCAATGACAGTGGCAGAATCTTTCTCAATAAAAATTCTCTCCATCTGTAGCTGCTACTTGGCCATGAGGTATGAAGCTTAGCTTACAGAATTGAAAACTTAAAAAGATAAGAGCCCCCTCGCCGCCAGCAATCTGGCATTCGGCCTCCGGATGACAAAGCCTACACCATCATTACTATCTCAAAATTCATCTTAACAAACTTCAAAGGAGGAGTCTCTCAAGAAATGAAAATAACTTAGCATAAAAGTCCTAAAGAAATAGGAACATTAAAAGACGGGCCAACAGCATCGAAATAGCTATACTCTGCAACTAAGGAGGTGGCTCTCTTCAACATTCGGTGTGCAAGCACCACCTCATTCTCAAAGATCAAACTATTTTTGAAAAGTCAGATCTCTCAACCATTCTGAAATTATATAAGTCATCTTGCCCTCATCATTCTCTCAACCATACTCTTCTCCTTCTCTTTCTCCCACCTCTTTGATCTTCCCCCGTTCCACCTCCCTCTCCCCTCCTCTCACCACCCTAACTATCCCCCATCCCAGCTCCCCTCCCTCCTGCCTCCTCCTCCCACCATCTTGACTGCCCCCATCTCATCTCTCCCTTCCCTCCTCCTAATGAGTAGGGGTGGAAACAGGCCAGCCTTTGGCTTAAACAGGCCAAGCCTGTATTATAAAATACTAGTCTGAGTCTGACCCGTTGGACTGGTTCAGACTTAAAATGAAGCTTGGCCTGGTCTATTTTATGAAATAAAAAAGCCTGATTTAACCTAAAAGCTTATTTAAAAATCTATAAATATTAAAATTTTTAAATAGACCAATAGGCCTAGACCTTCAAGATCTCAGCATAAGCCTAAAGGTCTATCAAACATAATACAGACTACTCTTATACAGGCTGGCTTACAAGCTTTCAGACCAGGCTTTAAAATTTTAGGCCTGATCTATTTATTTAAACAAGCTTTTTTAAAAGTCTGTGCCTAACTTATTTAGATAAATAGATCAAACCAACAGTAGGCTAGGCTGTAGACCCTGATAGGCCGCCTGACCTATTTCCATCTGTACTAATAAGTCTGACCTCACAGCCATACCCTAACTATCCCACCATACCCTAACTATCCCACCTACCCCTCTCTTCTCACACCACCTGTGCAACCTCCCCTTCCCTTTCTCCCACCTCCTCCCATCGCCCCAGCCCCCTCTCATCCTACCTCTCCATCTACTCCTCCCACCAGCTAGTTGCTCCCCGTCCCACCTCCCCCTCCCCTCCTCCTCTCACTACCCCAACGGCCCCCAATCCAACCTCGCGCTCCCCTCCTCTCTCCTGCCAAGCCGATCACCCCCATCCCTCCTCCCCATCTCCTCCTCCCTTCAAGTGCTCTCTCTCTTCTTTTCTTTTCTTTTTTTTTTTTTTTTTTTTTTTAGAGAGAGAGGCTCTTAGGCTCGTAGCCCGGCCTGAAAGCCCGAAACCCAATAAATAGCGGGCTAGGTCTCAAAAAATCAGCCCAAACGTCAGGCTGGGCCGGATTTGGAGCTGAAAAATTAACGAAGACTTAGGATGAGCCTGATCTGAATCTGGGTCGGCCAGTCCGTTAAGCAGGTCTACTATGGTTCTCTAATGATGGCCTTAATGCAGTGACGTCCGGCCCAAACCATGGCCCGGCGGTGTGTTCGGGCAGTTCAGCTACCACCGGAAGAACCACCGGATCGACGTCATTTCCGGTCACCTTCGGAAACAAGAAAACCCAGGCAACTCGGTAGATATAAATAAAATCCCAACAGCAACAAAAGAAGCACTTACAGTATCCACCGGTAGTAGTCGGAGAAGTAGAACAGCGGCGATCGGAAAAAGCAGAGCCTTTGTTTGAGTCGTAGAACGAAGATGTTCCGGAACCAGTACGACACGGACGTGACGACATGGAGCCCCGCGGGGTGGCTGTTCCAGGTGGACTACGCGATGGAGGCGGTGAAGCAAGGGTCGGCGGCGATCGGTCTCCGGTCGGCGACCCACGTGGCGCTGGCTACGGTGAACAAGGCGGCCTCCGAGCTCTCCTCCCACCAGAAGAAGGTCTTCAAGGTGGACGACCACATCGGCGTCGCCATCGCCGGCCTCACCGCCGACGGCCTCGTCCTCTCCCTCTTCCTTCGTTCCGAGTGCATCAACCATGCCTTCGTCTACGAGTCCCCCCTCCCCGTCTCCCGCCTCCCGCCTCGTCGTCCACCTTGCCGACAAGGCCCAGGTTCAGAGTCTTCGGAACCCTAAACCCCACTCACCCCAAGATCCCATCCATCTTTCTCGACATTTCTTTCTTGATCTCTTTCTTCTTTTAGCAAATTGAATAGAATCTGGAATGGAATGAGGTGCATTGCTTTGATTATGGACAATGACCACTTCGTGTTCGATGTTATGCTCCTTCTTCCTAATATTAGTCTGTTTGATGTTTTGCTCTTTCTTTTCGAATGTTATTTTGAAAGTTAATTGATTATGATAACAAGCTAAAATTTACAACATAAGTGGTCAATTAGGTATGTTTTAGGATATACTCGGGTGGAGGCTTGTGCTTTTTTAACTGAGATAATATTTTGGAATGAACTTATATGATGATCATCAAGCCCCATTTCAATTATTTGAGCGATGAAGTTTTGAATTCCATTTGCCAAGCATCGCTGTCTGGGTCTACATTTGATGTTATTGTGAGCTTTTTGGTTTATTATTTCACATCTTCCATCCATATTACCTGAGGTCTTATCTTCCTTTTTCTCTACTTTCTGCAGTGAAATAAAAAATACTTTCCTTGCTAAAGCTTTTTTATTTTCTTTTTTTTTTTGGCTTGTTTATGTCCATATCATCTTAATCAATGCTCCATCACTTTGTACTTAATCTCCCACAGCTCCTTTCTCCTACAGCTCTTCTAGCTGTTAAAGTTTTTTTAGTCCTTAGATTCCTAGGTATTAACAATCTATTTTGTAATGCCAAAACCATTATAGTGGAATTAAATGGCTGCTTTCAGCTGCTTGGATCACTAAGACGTTCATTTTAAAGAGTTGATAGTTAATATCTATTAGGAACTTATAATTTATTAGTCTTTCATAGATACTTAATATATGGGCAGCATTCAAGATAATGTTTCTTGGATGGCGAGATTTGAATGAAAAGTCTAGGATGATTTAAAATCTCATAGCCTTAGGAGGGCTTTGCTTAGAGAAAATATTAATGAAGGAAAATGTTTTCTAGGAAAGGCTGATAGTGATTGCAGACTACTTGTAGCCCCTCTTTTTTCCTCTGGGCCTTGGGATCGTATGGCAGGGAGAAACAAGGCTATGGCTGGGTTGGATCAATGCATGGGCTTGCTCTGTTGCTTAGCAAAAATATCAACATATCTGAAAGGGTTTGTTATTTATTATACATGTTTAAAAACCAATCATATCTCTTAAACAATCAAAATTTGTTTAAGAGATTTGATTGGTTCTTAAAATGCTATGAACTGAAGTAGTATATTTCCAAAATATTATTCTGTCAAATTTCATGTTCCCCAAAAAAAACCTGCCAAATTATTAACAGGCCTAAAGTGTATTTTAGTGCAATCCATGTTCCAATACTTCTGAACCTCATTGGAAACGAAATAAGTCTGTTAAGCACAGACCAGCAATAGCCAGGTGGGTAAACTAAATATTTATTGAGGAGTTAGTTCTGTTGAGATATATAGGGATAATCCACTTTTAAAGTATGAGCTTTTACTACATAGCCTGAAAGTTCTATATATCTAATATAAAAGAAAATTGTTTGAAATGAGTCTTGTAGTATATTGTATTTACCCCACCCCCCCTTCCCCCACCAAAGAAAAAAGAAAAAGAAAAGGAGAACACACACATAAAAAAGAAAGAAATGAAAAGAAGAAAATCTTATAGTATACTTTAGGGGTTCGTATTACTGAAGTGCTAATATTAAATTTATGTTTTGACTAGTCTTATTAGTGAATAAAGACAAGACTGCAATGCATTCCTATCAAACCTAGGCTAGGAAACACAATGTGCATATATTGCACTTCTTTTGATTCTATTAGGTATATAATGCATCCTGATCATGATTGCAGCTATGAACGTCCCTGAATGCTATTCCACTCAAAAACTGTAGGAAATGATAATTTGGTAGGAATAAAAATTGAAAGATGGTCCCAGTTCCAATGTGGTAGCAAAGTGATACCAATTGCACTTATTCAAGCACCATAGATTAATGTATAGAAGAGATGACAAAGATAGCTATTAGGTTTGAAGCAAGGTAAATGCAGTGAAGTGTTTTCAGGTGTTTGATTGCTGCATGCCTTGGAAACTTAAAGATGTACATACAAGACATCAAGTACAGAAGATGTTGATCAGAAATGTCAACTTCTTCAAATAAAAATTTGAAGAATAGTCATAAAGAAGTTCGCATGATAAAATGCTTGTGGGTGCTTAAACCTAGGATTGTAGGAGTCCACCTTCAGTACCGTAAGTAAACTTTTAATGTACACGACTATGACTATTTGGAACCTCCTAAATTGAGAGCTACCAGCTCAAAGAGCAAGCTTGCTAATGCTTGTGCTGTTGTACTGATTGAATGTAGACTCAATGGAAAATATTCTGGTCCGGTCTAAATCTCAAAAAGTCATATGAGATTAATAAGGAGAGAGACTCTGTACTGTGATTTCTTATACTAGTTAATCTAGTTAATTCCTCAATTTGCATGATAGTTTAGTATTTTAGCCATTCCTAGAAGATGAGCAAAAAGAAAATTGGAGGTGTCTCTAATTATATCAACAATTCACTTGTTTTGGTGTTAGTGAAAGTGAACTTATGGTACCAGATTCATGTTTGATATTTTAGATGTTTTGTCCTTTTGTTTTGGCCTGTGGAATTTATTTCATATTTCCGTTGTATCATTGAGGTTACTTTCCTTTTTATGCTTCAGTTGGTGGATAAACAAAATGCATTTTAGAATCTTTTATTCTTTGTTCTCAAGAGTGCATAATTTTGCTTCATTATTAATTGACTGTGTGAAATACAGAACTTAACTGTGTGTGGCTGCTGAGTATTCTAACATTTTCAGCAAATGATTTTCAATTACCTTTTAACTTTTGATATCAAAGAAATATGTGAGCCTTTTTTTAATACAATATGCATCTAGAAATAAGAGCACATTGGTCGAGCTTCACATTTGATGTGGAAATTCACATGTGGACACACTCCTCTGTTTTACACCTGTTTTTTACTTCTCATTTCACTAAAAATGTATAAATAGCAGTCAAATTGAATCCTTTAAGTGATGTTTCACTCGGTCGATCTGTGGTCAGATTTTGAAATTCTGGTTACCAAACTGATTCTGTCAGCCTTTCTTGAAATTATTCCCATCAGCACCTCTAGATATTTGCATGTGTCCTCTTGTGAATTTTCTTCAGAAACCTTGTGAAAGATGTTTTATGGATGGACAGGCTCCAATTTTAAACTATAGGGTTTCTTGAATTCAAGTTAATGGTCCATGATCTTCTGGCATGGTGATCTTTTATCTTCTGCCCATGTATTTTTTGCTTGTTAGTTTTAATTAGTTAAGTAATCTACTTGTAATGTGTTGGTCTTAGGCAGCCATATTTTTCTAAATCTGAAAAGCCATTTATTTTCCTTAACTCTTCGAAGCTTACCAAGCTCTATTTTAAGATCATAAAGGGAATTCTGGGTTCTTTAGTTCTTTCATGAGGACATAGTTTTCATTACTGCTATTGCCAACCGCAGGTCTGCACCCAACGTTCCTGGAAAAGACCCTATGGGGTGGGCCTGCTGGTTGCTGGATTGGATGAAACTGGAGCCCACCTATACTATAACTGCCCCAGTGGAAACTACTTTGAGTATCAGGCATTTGCAATAGGATCCCGCTCGCAAGCTGCAAAGACCTATTTGGAGCGCAGATTTGAGGCTTTCAACAGCAACTCTCGTGAAGAACTGATAAAAGATGCCCTTTTTGCCATTAAAGAAACACTGCAGGGTGAGAAGTTGACTAGTGCCAGCTGCACTGTTGCTGTTGTTGGAATTAGAGAGCCATTTCACGTGATCGATCAGAAAACCATACAGGAAGTGATAGACTCAATGGATGTTAGGGAGGAAGCTGCAGCAGATCAGGGTGCCGTGCACGAGGATAAGAGCTCGGAAGAAGCACCAATGGATATTTGATTCGGTGAGAATTATCCCCCCAGTTTGGTGTGAACATGAAGAAGAAATGATGTTTGAGACTCATGTGATTCAGTGCTCTTTGAAAATCAGCACTATTGTTTCTTTGCATGATTCATGCTTCAATTTCTGAGGATTTGTCATGTGATTGAGATAATTTTTTGACTTACAAACTTAGCTTGAAACCAACAGTTAAGTTTACTTTTGAGATATTTCTTAGTTCCATACTTTTATAGGTAAAAAATTTACCTAAAATCTATATTTTTTTAGATAAATATTTTTTAAATAATATTTAGATAGAAAAATAATTTATCTATATTTTTTTATGCATGAAAAAATTACTCTAAAATCTGTTACATATGTTCTTTTACATTACTATTTTCATGAGTAAGTTATTAAAATTTATTCATATTTTCTATAATATTTTTTATATTTTTTAGATTTGAAAAAAATTGATGCGTGGGTTACTGGGCATTATGGGGATATTGGAAATAAGGATGGGGCATTTGAAATATAAAATTAAATATCTATTTTACTGGTTGATGAAAAAATGATTTAGCCATTTCTTAGGTAGGAAAGATTTTCCGTCGTTTCATGGATAAATGATACTAATGGGAAAGTAACTTTTTAATCTTGAAAAATATGAGAACATGGGTAAATTAGTCAATGAAAAAGTAAACCAATTTTTCTATAATATTTATCCATAAAAGAACGAATCCTTATTGTTGATTCCAATTCTTTTGGAACATTATTTTGACGATAGAGATAATTATTTGCAGGGTCATGAGCATTAATATATTAATTTCAGCTCAATCATATTCGAATTTCTTTAAGAGGCATGAGGTTTTAGATGACCTTGTTGCAGGGAGGACAAATTTGATATGCTTTGGCTAATGTTGTTGTCCGTTCGGTGGACTTACTCTGCCCTGTTTGATAGGCTTTGGCTTTTGTTCGCCTGATTCTCTGTGCCTAACATGAAGTCCTCTTACCGCTGGCTTTCATATCTTGTCTAAAATTAGCGAACAAATGTGCTGCTTGATTAATGTTTGGCTTGACGTTGGAATCGCCAAGAGTCAATCTTCAACCATAGATGTTATATGTTTGGTTTTAAAGAGCCTGTTTTGCTATCTGTATGAGCCTCGCTATGCTTTTTGCCTTATTGATTTTGTATTACCGATTTAAGAAAAATAAGCTATATCACTTTTTCCAATCATTAATGCTGTAAATTTCTTGTGACACCATTCCAGATATAACTCGTTTGAACAAAGGGTTGGTGACAGATTTTTTTTTTTTTTTGCCCCCCCTAAACATCTGTCATCCGTGCACTCACCCATGAAGCTTGAAGAACGGGACTTCAAGTCCTGGCGACAGAACTCTCACTTCGCTTCTCCAGCCCGTTCCAAGCATTCTTTGCTTTTCATTTAACAAAATAAAGAAAAAGAGGAGGAAAAATAAGAAGAAGAAGGAAAAAAAAAAAAAAAGGCCGTTTCTCAAACAATTTACTTTGCCTTCCAAGAAGTTTTTGATAATATAGAAAGTAGAGGCCACCAGGTCCATTGAATACTGAAAAGTTTCACGTGGAACAGTTTCAACAGGCAACTAAACAAGGAAAATTTCTTACATACACATGATGGCAACTATTTGACATGCCAAATTCTTTCGACATGAAACAGATGAAACTAAACAATAAGAGTAGCAAAGTAAATAGAATCCAAACGTGTCGTGTTGGACCACTACCCTCGACCAATTCGAGCATCTTTTACCAGCAACGCTCAACTTTCACCCTAGTTCCATACGCATTGTGCTGCTATTGGCACAAAGTTAATCAAGTACAAATCGTAACCACCAGGACCGGCCCCCTACAGTGCAACATTGTGCTGCATTTTTTCACAAAAACGTGGCCATGGCGGAAGTTGGGTCTTAATAGTCCAAAATAAGTAGAGAACTAATTTTTAAGATCCGGAAGCAACAGACCCTTGGCCTGCATTTGCTTATACATCCACTGCCAGTTCTCAGGTCTCACTTCACCACCAAGAGATCGTATCACAGAGCCACCACTACAGGAGCCCATCTTGCAGCAGTCTTCAAGTGGAAGCCCTTTTACCAACCCGTACAAAAAACCACTTGCAAACAGATCACCAGCTCCTGTGGCATCGATAGCATGTGCCTCCCCTATGGCCGGAACTCGGACAACCTGAAACATACCGATTGTTTCAGGTTACCAAATGCTGAAACTTATTGATTTACTTTTGGCCTGGTCCTGCTGCAGTACTGTGCTTTATTTGCTATATTAATCTTTGTTTTGTTTTTTGAGTTTGTTGATTGCAAGTAGAATACAACTTGGAGCATGTTCTGTTTTCTCATGAATGCATGAACATAAAAAGAACACTGTATTTTTGCATTAGTTGATCATATTAACTATGACTTGCCTCAGATGAAAATAATCACATCACTCACACTATTCTGGATATCCACCAATATTTATTATTTTTCATGAAAACACGGAATATATCAGTTTAATTCATTTAATAGGGTATCTGTTCTTGTTGTTGTCACAGTCACTGTCAAGGATATGTTACATCTACCACATTAGTTTTTCTATCATATATTGTACATCATTTACAACTTTTAATTACCAAATTATTTCTGAACAATAGGCCTTCCCAAAACCTCCCTGAATCCAACAACCACCCTGCACCCCACAAACAAACAAACAAACAAACAAAAACACAGAAAGAAACTACTGACCTCTTTACCATGCTTTGCGATGCATCCCTTCGACGCAAGGGTCACAACAGCCCATTTGCAATGTTTGGCCAGAAAACTTAGTGCAGCCTCTTGATCTGCTTTTGGTTCTCCCCTGAAACAGTGCAGAAGCATATCCAATCATGAACATGTATTGACAAATTTTAGGCATTAGTTTTCTCTCACAATATTCACTTTGTTTATCAATCGTTGTGTGCTCCATCGGAACTGTTTAGCATGAGAGAAATTGAGGGACTCTCACCTAGAAAAGGCACTTTGTTTTGGAGAAGTATCAATGGCTATTTGACTCGAAAATAAACCATGTATGAAAAACTAGATAAGCTAAAGAGAAGAAATGAATTCTTTTCAGGACTCTGAGATGAAATGAATTCTCTGTTTTTTTTTCCTAGCAAAACTTTCTAAGTTTGATCTATAAATAGTCAGCAAAGGTCAATATTGTAAAAAAGAACGGTTTGCTCACCACTGTAGGGTCTGAGAAGATTCAGATGTATGCAGCCTTACAGAGAGGCTGTTCCCATGTTTCAAACCCACACATCTAGGTCAGAATAGAGCAACCTTACCATTGTGCCAAGACTCACCCTCTAGTGAAGGTCAATATTGCATCCCAAAATATGCATCAGAATGCGTGTTCAAACATCCCTTCAAAATTTTGGGCAGTTATTCCAGTTTGTATAAAGTTTAGTGGTTTAGAAACCTTCTTCCAATAGCAAAATGATATTTTATAATCACTAATAATGCTTAATATGCTTAACATTTATCTAAGTTGCACTGCAAGAGAGCAAGAGTCACCTTGTAAGCTCTCTAGCTTCATCCTCATTGGCAAAACAAAGATCAATGTTACCAGTCTCTAGTAAGCTTATGAGGTGTGTCCTGGAGTCTCTAACCATCTGCACATGACCAATAATTTCCAATCCAATACAATTAAGACCAAAAAATTTCACACTCAAAGAACTAAGCCAATAATTTTATGGTCGTACCTCAAAACTGGCTAAGTCCATTGAAACAGAAACCCCCTCTTGTTTAGCAAGTTTGATAGCAGTATTGATTATTTCCAAATTGAAATGTGCATATCTTAAAACCAACCACTGCACATAACATGACATATCAGCAAAATAGAAATCAGGATTGGGTCATAAAGATACTTTTGGCTCAAACATGAAAAAATTACCTTTGAACCTCTAAAATCCTCTCTCGTTAACTCATTGGCCTGATAGATATAACATATGCACAAGAGACAAATAAGCACATCCACATCATTCCTTTAAGGTACAAACAGGAAAAGAAAATGGAAGCATACCTGGAGCTTAACAGCATTTGACAGACAGGGCCTCATGGTACGGTTGCCATGGGCATCAACCAAACATGCGCACTATAACAGGCAAAATTGATTTTTTTTTTTTTTTTTTTTGATGAACGGCAAATTTTTTTTTTTTTTTTTGATGAACGGCAAAATTGAATTAAATATTTCTTTTAGTCAGCTGAATCACAAAAAAGGGCACAAATTTGCAACCTACTCACCTGCCCGGTAGGTCCCTTCTTCATTCTTAATCTCGAAACATCCACACCACTAAAGCTCATATTATGAATGAACATACGACCTTGCTCATCATCACCAAAAGCACCAATTATTCCACTTGGGACTCCAAAGCCTGCGGTCAGCCCCCTGATGGTATTGGCAACACTACCCCCAGCTATTGTCCTCATAGGAGAAAGGTCATTAAGGAATGAGAGAATGTGGGTATTGACTTGACTTAAAATATGATTCAAATCCTCAATATTGACCTGTTTCGAGTTACCAATTACATCACATCAGTACATGAAAAATAAAAGCAAAAACACTAAGTAGACATAGAATGATCCATCATTGTGCTTAAAACAAGATACTTAACATCAGAAATGAGGTTGTTCTCTTAATTGTCACTTGATGTCATGGTTTGTGCAAAAAGGATTGGATGTTGTTTACTGTGTCAAACCCAGCCTTTTTCACTGTTTGCCTAAAGCCTTTACGTTTATAGAGGATCTTGAGGGTTGCCTCCTAGTACAATGAGTGCTTGAACTGTCTAACTATTAAGGTTGGTTTCAATATGCCACCTACCTTGTGATTTGTGAAGTGTTTTACTCTCTCATTTCTGGTTCACGAAGGGATGGCAGGTTGGGAGCAGGTCAATGAAATTCTCTTATCCATAGAATGAGTCTATGCCCTCAAGCCCTGATATAAGCTTTGATTTAATTCTTATGAGTTATGATGATATAAGTATGATCAAATAAACCTACCAGTGATAAAAATCCAGTGGGAAATGGAGAACAAGAAGCTGATTTCAGCAAATAGCCACAAAGAAACACACAAGCACGCGCACAGAGAGAGAGAAGAACGAAAATTGGTGGCTCCAAAATAAAAAGAGAGCCGAACTAAACATCAGAAAAGGTCACGGACTCAAACTATGCAAATCAGAAAAAGAGTGATATTGCGCCAAGAAAAATACATGCATTCAATTAAATAAACACAGGATTTTTCTATAATTTTTTTTTTTCTTTTAGCACCCAGAAAACCACATAAAGCACCATGACCGATTAAACTAAGAGCAGATTCAAATTATGCTCTTTGACATCTCATGCAAGGACCTGAAAATCTCATAAGGAAACAACATAAAAACCAAAATACATATAGAAATTCAAGTTTGCACCCAAAATACCATCACACGATAACCGATTAAGAAAATTCACGTCGTGTCCATGGAGATTTTGCACCAAGACCTTAAAAATATGGAAAGAAACCAAACGAACAGCAATCCCTCCCTAATATAGGAGGCAAACAAAGCTACCGAACAGAGAATTATTAAAACTAGGAACAGAATCCAACAGCGAGCGCACAATAGACACGATTGAACCCCGAAACAAGAACCGGAACAGTAAAAAGATAGCGGCGATGGGGCAATGAAGGTTTTGGTGTTTATAGACCTGCTGAGAGCCACCGCGGTCGCCGGGGATCCCATCGAGAAGCGCCCAATCGACCCTGGCGACGTGGTCGACGAGGGCGGAGGGCTGGAGGCCGAGAATGGCCGGTGGAGGCGGAGGAGGAGGAGGAGGAGGGGAATGGGGGGGAGGAGATTGCCCGTCCTTCTTGCGGAGGAGTGGCCAGGGCATCTCTCCTTCGGCCCCCATCGACCTCTCTCTCTCTCTCGGAGGCAGGGTTCTTGGGCTGCAGTCCCTCGCCGCTATAAATACCGAAGACGGGGTTGTATCTTTCGCGCGAAAGAAGGATCCACCTTTCTTCGTGGGCATCACCGTTGGATATCGAAATTATCGCTCCGTGATCTGTGCAGAAAGGTGCATGGAGTTCTGACCGCATCGAGCGATGTGCGGGACGCGATCCAACAGTCAACTTCAAGAAAGAACATCAATCGTTCCCTCGAGCGAAATATACAACCCGAACCCTAAGACCGCAGGGTGCGGGCATTGATTTCGTAAATTAAGTACGTGAAAAATTTCTTAAAGGCCCCTCGGTGGAAGGACACGGATCCCCGGGTCGATGGTGGATCCCAAATGCCGCGTCATATAGGCTGCAGGTACAATTAAAAAGAGATGCCAAGGTACCCAATAAAAAAAAAAGTTGCAGATTTGTCGGACGACTGGTTAGTCGTATACCAATCAATAAGCTGCATATCTAACTACGTAACTTTTTTTGTAAGATTTATGTGGCACTATAGCACTATGTTTAATTACCTTTTATTGCTTAAGTTTGGTGATTAATGCGGCTGGCAGGGTCTCTCTCTCTCATATATATTATTTATCAATAACTTTTTTTTTTTCCAAAAGAAAGAGAAGGTTTTCATGTGAATATCTGATTCTGTTCGTATGCGAACCAAGCTAGCTGAGTTGTTAATTGCAGAATAAAAATTTTGAGATTTCAGTTATTTTGATGGACGCAAGTATTTTTGATTGTCTCATTATAAGCATGGATGCATGATTTATGTGAAAAGATATATTATTGGTATGATAGATATTGAGGATAAATCTCGCTTCCATCGAAGTCCAGTCTGATGCTTAATCGAATGCAACTGATAAAAAGCTTCGATCAGAAATTCTCCTTCAACGGTCGGATCCCAGCCGAACTCTTCCAACGGTCAAATCTTAGCCGAACTTCTTCAACCGATCGAATTCTTTAGCGAACGAGCTCCAGTCGAACTTCTCCAGAACTTCTTCCTCAGTCGGACTCCTCCAGAAGTCGAACTCCTTCCGGATCTCTCCTTCAGATAGATGCCTATAGGAGCCAAACCCCTCCCAAACTTCTTTCTCAGTTGGACTCCTCCATGAGCCAAACTCCTTCCGAATCTCTCCTTCAGATGGATGCCTATAGGAGCCGAACCCCTTCCGGACTTCTTTCTTAATCGGACTCCTACATGAGCCGAACTTTTTTCGGATCTCTCCTTCAGTCGGATGCCTATAGGAGTCGAATTTCTTCTGGACTTCTCCTTCAGTCGGATTCCTCTAGGAGCCGAACTTCTTTCAAATTTCTCCTACAGTCAAGTTTCGTCAGGAGCCGAACTCTTTCTGGACTTCTCTTTCAATCGAATTTTTATAGGAGCCGAACTTCTCCTTCGACCGAACTCCTTCCGAATTTTTCCATCAGTCGGATTCCTCCAGGAGCCGAACTTCTTTCGGACTTCTTCTTTAGTCGGATTCCTCCAGCGGACTGCTTCTAGATTTTAGCTAACATTCCTCCTGAATGTTTTTCTCTAGCCGTATTCCAGTTAGGGATCTAAACTCCTCTAGAATTGATGTATGTCAAAGCTCTTCGCCGACCAATGCCTACTTTCTCCGAACTTCGATTATTGAATCTCAACAAACGGTCACTATCAGTCTGATGATGCTTCTTCTTCTCCGTACCGAACCCCACGTGGCCCCGACCGACTCAGTACCAGACAGCTACGGCTGTCGCCATCAGTTTGCTGCAAGCGGCGCCTCCTCTCACACTGTCCTGAGCGACCAACTATTGACTGACTATGGCTGTCACTATCAATCTGCTACAGACGGCACTCCTCTCACGTAGCCCCGAGCAGCTAGCTACCAAACAGCTACGACTGTCACTGTCAGTTTTAGGCTCCATCTACAAAAGGGACCCTCTAGATACGTTTTCTCTAAGCTCTCTTCTTCTTCCCAAAATTCTGCAGAACTCTTTCTTGAGTACTCCATTTCTGTTGGTCAGAAAAGCTGACTTGATCGTCGGAGGATCCTACCGGAGTCACCACCAACGATTTCGGATGAAATTTTATTTTGCAGATCACCGACGGCAACCTCGTCTTCCTCGACTCCAGCTTAATCCAGCATCAACTAGATTCTGCACCAATAAAATTGGTGCTAGAGGAAAGGCCCTCTGTTCCTGAGGTATCCTTGTTCCTAAAGGAGTGCTCAGTCAACCTTATGGAGCTTCTTATCCAAGGTCCATCTCCATCCTCTCCCTCAATTCTAAAAAATGCCTCCAAAGAAGGCAACTACCAGAAGATATACCGCTTCTACCATTAGATTCGAGCTAGATTCGTCTATTTTGGCTCCAACATCGATACTTCATCCTCCTCCTCCACCGACGGCCATAGTAGATCCGAAGCAATTCAACCTGCTGATGCAGTGGGTTCAGAACCTCATCGAGATGGTGCAGGCCATGCGGCAGCCTTCGATGGTGATTTCATCAGAAAACCCACCATCAGGATGTCATAAACCGACCCCAAGAAAGAGCACTTGGCCTAGCATACCCGTCACCCTTAGAAAGGAGAAATAGAGAGCAGAGGATCCTTATTCAGATCGTGATTCTTCTCCAAAAGAAATTTTTTCCATCTACAGTCGGAAGTTTTCCAAGGTCTGCGATCGAGATGACGTCCTCGATCAAAAACTATGAGAGATGGATCGATGGATTGAGGAGCTCGACCACGTCGCCCTGGCTCATCATGATGACGTCCACACCGATCTCCTTTTCTCTCCTCAAATTATGCAAGAGCTCATTCCATCAAATTTTGTGCTTCCTCTGATTTGAAAGCTACGACGGAATCTCTAATTCGATCGATCACTTGGAGGCCTTTTGGACTATGATGCTGCTCCATGGTGCACCAGACGCCATCTTATGTTGAGCTTTTTCATCTACCTTAAAAAAAGCAGCAAAAAACTGATACTTGACATTGAAGTCGGGTATGATCTTCTTCTTTGACCAGACGAGCCATCAGTTTGTGGCTCACTTCGTCGGCAGCCGACGTTTTCGTCGAGGTTCAGATTTTTTGATGAATATTAAACAGAAGAAGAGAGAATCTATCCGGACTTATATCATCCGATTTAATACTGTTGCATTAGAGGTCCGAATCTGGATCAGTCTATTGCAATGGCTACACTCTAGGACGACCTTCAGAAGAATGATTTATTATTCTTCCTGAAGAAGTACCCCAGAAATTTTGTCGATCTGCTAGCTTGGACTGAAGGATATGCCCAAGCGGAAGGAGCCTTCAAATTAAGAGATGAGGGAGCCATAGGAGAGCGGCAGATGGACGAGTCTAATAAATCCACAGCTGATGAAGGGCCGAATGAAGTTCGGCCATACTCACGGACTTCTCCCAAGCGCAAGTGAGATCGAACTCTTCCTCAAGCTCATCATCAAAGAAGCTTCGACAGAAGGGCGCAAAAAAGTTCTCCCTCCTGAAGGTTTCACAACTACGCCCCCCTCAATGCTCCACAGATGCCGACCTGAAGTAAGTCAATGGCGCTACCGCAGCTAGAACCACCAATGAGGGAGGAACAACAAGGAGATCGGCCGCCTCTCGGCATTATCAATGCTATCTTTGGATGGCTTAGTACTTCGACGAGCCACCATCTCTCAGCCTCAGAGTCAGAAAAAGTTTGTCCCGAATTGGAAAGGCCCATATAAAATAGAGGAGGTCATCCGGTCCAAAATTTATTGTCTGAAGAAGCTCAGAGGAACAACGCTCCCACAACCTTGAAACTCAGAGAATCTGAGAATGTACTATCGATAATTTTTCTTCAATAAAACTTCTCCATTTCAACATTATTATTTCTCGGTATAAAAACTATCTGATGACAGAAAAGAAGCAATCAATAGTGGTCATGTTAGGAACAAGAAGAGAACCTCATCCTAACATGAGCAAGTCGAAGGCCTCATTCATTTTTGACGAGATGAGGGGAGAGGTCCTGACAACGGTCCTTATGTGCTCCTACAGCCGTTAGGAACAGGAGAGAACCTCATCCTAACGTGAGCAAATTCGAAGGCCTCGTTCATTTTAGACGAGATGAGAGAAGAGGCCCTGACAATGGTTATGCCACAGTCTGACATATAAGGTCTCGTTTTTTAGATGAGATGAGGAGAGGCTCTAACAATGGCCCTTATGTGTCCCCAAGTCTGTTAGAAATAGGAGGAAACCTCATCATAATGCAAGCAAAATCGAAGGCCTCATTTCATTTTAGATGAGATGGAGGGAGAGGTCCTGAAACGGTCCTTATGTGCCTCCATAGTCCATTAGGAGTAGGAGGAGAACCTCATTCCTAATGCGAACAAAGTCAAAGACCTCATTCATTTTTAGATGAGAATGGGGAAAGAGGCTCTGACAATGGTCCTTATATGCCCCCACAGTCCGTTAGAAATAGAGAGAACCTCATCCTAACACGAGCAAAGTCGAAGGCCTCGTTCATTTTAGATGAGATGGGAGAGAGGTCCTGATAATAGCCCTTATGTGCCCCCACAGTCCGTTAGAAACAGGAGAAGAACCTCGTCCTAACGTGAGTAAAGTCGAAGGCCTCATTCATTTTAGACGGGATGAGAGGAGAGGCTCCGATAACAGCCCCATTATGTCCAACAACGATGGAAGATAAGATCTCCTTCAATCTTGGTTGGAGATAAGATCTCCTCCGAGCTCCAACTTCAATGTCAACAGAAGATTAGATCTCCTTCAACCTCGACTGAAGACAAGATCTCTCCCAAGCTTTAACTTCAACTTTAACCTCGGCTGGAGATAAGATCTCTCCCGAGCTTCAATTTCAACATCAATCTTGGCTGAAGACAAGATCTCCCACGAGCTTCAACTGCAACGTCAATAGGAGACAAGATCTTCCTAGACCTCAGCTGGAGGCAAGATCTCCTCCGAGCCTCAATTTCAATGTCAACCTTGGCTGGAGATAAGATCTTTTCCGAGCTTCAACTTTAACGTCAATAGGAGATTAGATCTCCTTCAATCTTGATAGGAGACCAGATCTCCCACAAGCTTCAACTGCAACATCAATAGGAGACGATCTCCTCCGGACTTCAACTGCAACGTCAACAAGAGATAAGATCTTCTTCAACCTCGATTGGAGATAAGATCTCTCCCGAGTTTTAACTACAACATCAACAGGAGAGAAGATCTCCTTCAACCTTGGCTGGAGATAAGATCTCTCCTGAGCTTCAATCTCAATGGGTGCAGAGCCCAAAAAAGAACTTCGATAGTCGCTTTTTACGTACTTTCTTTCTTTGAATTTCGAACTCGTGAGTTGAAGGAACTATTATTGAGGATAAATCCCGCTCTCATCGAAGTCCAGCCTGATGCTTAGCCTAATGCAACTGATAATCATGAAAAAGCTTCGATCGAGAATTCTCCTCCAGCGATTGGATCCCAGTCAAACTCTTCTAGCAGCTAAATCTTAGCTGAACTTCTTCAACTGGTTGAACTCTTCAGCGGCCGAGCTTCAGTCAAACTCCTTTGACGGTCAAACTCCTCCTAGACTTCTCCCTCAGTCAGACTCCTTCAGGAGCCGAATTTCTTTTAGATCTCTCCTTCTGACGGATACCTACAGGAGCCGAACCCCTCCCAAACTTCTCCCTCAGTTAGACTCCTATAAGAGTCGAACTCCTTTTGGATCTCTCCTTCAGTCGGATGCCTATAGGAACCAAACTCCTTTCGGACTCCTCCTTCAATCGAATTTCTCTAGGAGTCAAACTTCTTCTGAATTTTTCCTTCAATCAAGTTTCATCAGGAGCCGAACTTCTTTCGGACTCCTTCTTTAGTCGAATTTCTATAGGAGCTGAACTCCTTTCGGATTTTTCCTTCAGTCAAATTTCTTCAGTAACCGAACTCCTCCCGATCTTCTCCTTCAGTCGGATTTCTCCAGCGGATTGCTTCTAGATTTTAGTTAGCATTCCTTCCGGATGTTCTCCTTTAGCCATATCCTCTTTAAGAATCCAAACTCCTCTAAAATTAATGTATGTCAAAGCTCTTCGCCGACCAACGTCTATTTTTTTCGAACTTCGATTATTGAATCTCAACGAATGATCATTATCAGTCTAACGACGTCTCTTCGTCTCCATAACGAATCCCACGTGATTTCGAGCGGCTCAATATCGGACAGCTATGACTATCGCCATCAGTCTATTGTAGGCGGCACCCCCTCTCACGTGATCCTGAGCAACTAGTTATCGGATGGCTACGACTGTCACTATCAATCTGCTGCAGACGGCGTCTCTCTCATGCGGCCTCGAGCGATCAGCTACCAGACAGCTATGGCTGTCACTATCAGCTTCGGGCTCCATCTACAAAAGGGATCCTTCGGATACGTTTTTTCTAAGCTCTCTTCTTCTTTCCAAAATTCTATGGAACTCTTTCCTGAGCACTCCATTTCTATTAGCTAGAAGAGCTGACTTGATCGTCGGAGGGTCCTACTAGAGCTGCCGCCACCACCGACTCTGGATGAGACTTTATTTTGTAGATCATCGATGGCGACCTCATCTTCCTTGACTTTAGTTCGATCCAACGTCAACCAGATTCTGCACCAATAATAGGTTTTAGGCCTTGTCATGTTCCATCAGCTGTACTAAGAGAAGGACTATGAGTACAACGCTACTTAACTTGCCCTACAAGTCGATTGAATCATTTATAAAACCGTCAAATCTAAAATGATGAATACTAAGACAATTTATATTAAAAAAATAATAAATATATTTTTTAAGCATTATTAGGTGAAGTATAATGATACCTTGCCTCCATTTATTTATTTATTTTATGATAAAAAGATGGCCATGCACATGCTATATATATATAATTAAATATTATTTAATATAATATATATTTTAAAATTTTCATTTATATGATACATTAAAAGAGAGGCTAGAGCTCTCCCGGCATATTACATGTTGATCTCTGGACTCTCTATGGTGGCTTTTATTTTTTTTTTCTCAAGATAATTTTTTTATATATTTTTTTATTTTGAATCTTTTCAAGCTCTCGAGGATACCTACCTTCTTCCTACTCTCCTTCATCTCCCATCGATCTCCATTGTCTCTTTTCTCCCCATCGTCATTGATGTCTGCCTTCTCCCTCCAACCTTTCTTAGGTACTTTCTTTTTCATAAATCTCTGAGATACTTTCTCTTCCATAAATTTCTAAAAAAAAATGACACCGACCTTCTCCCTACTTTCCTCGTCTTCCCCCTCTGATCTCCCTCAGGTGCTTTCCTTCCCGCAGATATCCAAAAAAGAGGATGCTTCAAACCTTTCTCAAGCCCTCATGGATGCCGACCTCCTCTTGCCATCTCCCATCGGTCTCCATCGTTGCCTTCCTCTCCATTGTCATCGATATCAGCCTTTCCTCTCCAATCTTCCTTAAGTGCTTTCTTTTCTACAAATCTTTGAAAAAGAGCAATGCTGACCTCCTCCTGCTCTCCTTGCCGCTATCTCCCATCGGTCTCTACTGTCATCTTTCTTTCCATCGTCACTGACATCAGCCTTCCTCTGATCTCCTTCAAGTGCTTTCCTTTCAACAAATCTCTGGAAAAGAGAAAGTAAGGAACAGAAATAAGGAGAAAGAGAAAAAAATGATCAATCTATGTGGGAAAAAGTCTTGCCTTTTAATTTTTTGGCATTTCTTTTGTTATCCTTGATTTTTGTTATGTTTTTCTCTAATTTTTCTTCTATTTTCTCATTCTCAAGAGTCTCAATTGGGTGGAGGCTTAGAGCAGTCAAATAGGAAAGTTTAGATCCATTATCAGGAGTCTCAATTGGATGCGAGTCTTAGAGCAGACGGATAGAGAAGTTTATATGATGGCTAGGGATTTTTTTCTGAGCTAATCCAGAAAGTGGAATTGTTCATCTTTTTAAGAATTTTTTATTTATGGAAGTGGATTAGTTGCAGGTCATAGCTGGTTTGCAAGATGACAAGAGACACGATCAATAAAATGGAGGAGCACATCTCGAAGCATATTAATGGAAGGAGATTTCAAAACAAATTAGGTAGTTCTTTTTGAGAAAGATGATTTTTTTTCTTTTTTCTCCTTTTTTTCAATAGGTTAGTGAGTTTTAAGCATATGATAGCTGAGTTACAGATATTTTTATCAACAAGGAGATAGGAGGATAGCATGGTCAGATATTTCGAAAGAAAATGATATTTTTGATCATGTGTTAGTGGAGCATGAAATTTTGAATTCATTATTATAGAAATGGAGAATGATATATTCTTTTCTAATTGATTTTGAAAAATTTGATATTAGGGTAAATATGTTGATAGGTGAGTGCTATATTGTTTGGATAAAAAATATAATTGATGGTGTTGCTATGAATGCTCCTTGGATTTCTTGCAATTTATAGGATGTTAATGAAATGGACATGGCTAAAGAAGTTGTTTTTAAGACAAGTTATGTGAACATAGAAGAGCAAGAGGAACACAGGATGTCTGATTTTTTTAATATTTGTTCTAGCATCACATCTTCCATGGACATCCAGGTGAGGTTGCTTTGAGAACATGATTTTGATTTTATATATTAATTTTTCTGTATGATCCTGATTTGAATATTATATGTTGGTTCATTGAGATTAAACTTTTAGGAAGGTTGTTACCTTATATAATACTTGGATTTAGTTTTTTCTTTATTTTAAATAATGTTTAGTTGAAAAAATTTTGGATTTTTGAGTCTTTTTATGCCTGAATTTCTTAATTATAAATAAATATATAGATTATGAAATCCATATTAATTTTGATCATAAAAGAGGAACCATCTGACAATCCTTTCAAATCAATTTACAATTTAATTCAAGTCAAATAAATAGTCTATTTTTTACTATAGTTTTGTACCAAAGTCTTAGCATTTCAGGCTAAGTTATGAACCATTGGACTGAGAGTCTAAGACTCTTTAATAAATGTCAAAAAAGAGGATGAATAGTTATAATATTTCATCTCAATGAATGTCTAAGACCTCATTTGGTACTTAGGTTTCAGCACAAAAAAGCAAAGTTAGCCAAATTAAGTAGAATAAGTTGGAGGAATAAATGAAAGGTAAAACTATTCCACCTTTTAAAACTTCAAAGAAGGTTTATTCCTTGGCCAAGTGGGTCATGTGGGCCACGAGGAGAGAAAGTGAAGCATTTACTATATATTAGATTTTTAAAAAAATTATTTTACCTTTGAGAAGAAATGGTCTGATTCAGCTTCATAAATGATTGTTTGGCTAAAAAGATGGAATATATGGGTAAAGAAACTTTCATTATGACTTAACCCTAAAATGCAGCCGCAAGATATCTGCCATTCGCTATAAATAGAGGGATGGATGAAGTTAGAACATAATATCTATTAGCTATATTCTCTCTCTTAAGCCATCTTTTTTCTATTTGGATATTGTTAAATGGATCCTATTAAAGTTCGAGATGGGTTAGATATCCAAAAAAATCAGTTCCCTACGCTTATTATAACATTAGATGCGGGATTGGCTCATTATATTTTTTAGCCTATGTGCTGTATTTTAATATGATTCTTTTCAAATTTTTTTAAGATCGATTTTAAGAATTTGTAATTCATTAATTTCTTTTAGTTTTTTAAAATTAATTTTATAATCTTATATTTAATTTTATTATATATGGTCCAAAAAATATCTAAAGATCAACATAAATAAAGTTGATAGTTTCGATTGTATGAAACTACTATATATATATATATATAAAATTTAAGAAATTAAAAATTAAAAAATATGTTTAAAATTATGGATTATATTTGTCGATTGATTTTAAGATTTAAATATTAAATATTTAAAATTATTATTTATTTTTTAAGATCATTTTGATTCATATTTTATTATAGAACTTAATTCACTAATATTCTAATAAAAATTTTTGCTATCTATATTTTCAGTTTAGATAAAGAAATTATTGTAGATGAAGATTAGCATGAACGTAAATTCATCAACTAATGAAAATACTATATGTTACATTATAGTATATATATATATATAATATTTTAAATTTTTATTTTGATTCAAGTTAAATCTCGTCGTGAACGTGTTTTTTTTTTTTTGATAAAAATAGCAGTAACTGTATCAGCCAAAACAATATCCTGTCATCATATACAAACTGCTACAACATTCAGTTAACTAATTGTTAACATAGTAATTGAACTGTAGCAAGTATAAAGAGAATTTGACGTTTGAAGCCAATAATACTTGGATGTAAACCATCATAATCTTGCAGCAGGTATATAGATGTAACCGGCCAATCCTGTATTGCTGATTAGAATAAAAAACTTCCATATACGTCTTAAAAATAACCGGTGAATCTGAGTAGACAGTTAGCTATAAGTTTAAGAAATGTACAGCAGCACATAGTAATACACAAGTATAAGAGCGAACTCCAGTAGAATAGTATAATAATTCTAAAGTAGAGTGTTTGGAGTTCGTCCTATTAGTATGGTATAAATAGATTTTTAGATTAAATCCTTTTAAAAACCCTGATGCATGACCCACCAGTACCAGCACTATACTGAAACAGGAAATAGCTCGTTCCAAATTGTTTCTCTATTGTCTCTAGCTATTATTGGAAGTGCTTCAAAACTCGAGAGTAACGTAGGCTGGAGAAATTTGTCTCTAGCTATGATGGAATGCCGGATATCTTGTTTCTGCAACATGCTGGAGTACTTGAAAACAGATAAAGAATCAAGTGCTCTTTCAATTGTCTACCTCCAAAATTGAGCTTATCCGATTCATCCTCTGTTGTATGCCTGCTATATTGTCTTGCAAGGGAAAATGGCTTAATTAGAATCTTCTATAAATTTAGATTTGTCCCGAACATTTGGAATGCCCTGCGGGCGTAGCATCCGTTTCCCCTTTTTCTAACTAAATAAATTTCGGATAGGGTCCCCATCAACCGAGTCCATTCTTTGAAAAAAATAAAATAAAATGAATTGACACGTTAACCAAATGTATGTTGGTATATCTCTAGCATGAGAAAAAGAAGTACATAAATTTTGACTTAGATAATTTTGTTGCTGATGTTGGTGTTACAGCCCTTTCTCCCTTGTGTTATAGCAAGCTAACAATAAAGCTGGAAAAAAAAAAAAAACATTATATTCCACAAAAGAGAAAATTGGAGAAAACAAATAAAAGGATACAAGACAGACAGACGGCTAACGTTGCCATCTCACTTTTTTGTGAGCCAAAAATATCGGGATCTCGTGATCTCATCCAACTTACAATCCACCAACTAGAGTTCTTTGAATAAAGGAAGACAAAAAAGGAATAAAGCATCTTCTATAAGCACCTCAGTCAATGCTCCATGTTTCATTTGTGGGTGCCAAGATAAAACCAAATAATTTGGTTATATAATGCAGCGAGTTTACATCCATGCATCGTGTCCTCATCATCCATCAGAAAAGCCAGATAACTTTCTTACAAATCTCCACCAATCTTGCTAGATCTGGGAGAGTGACTCTTTTTTTTTTTTTATTAGATAGAAAAATATATACCTCACAAATGTCTTAATCCATCTCTCAGCTTCTCAAGCCTGCTCTTATAAAATTATAATTTTTAGTTGGACCAAGTCCACCGTTAAATTCGTAGACCAATCCAGCCATGAAGCAAAGCGTGCAAACAAGCATGTATCGTGCTCACACTTTTTTCCTTCTCGTCCATCATTGTACGTTATGCTTTACATTGTCCAACAACTAACCACTCCTTGGACCGAGAGAAGCAGATCTGGTCTCCAAGTGCGGGCAGCGGATGATCTGAAATCCAATCCATTGGAATTTTCTGAAGGATATATATGATCATAGTATTTTCTTTTCGATACTTGCATCCACCTAATCGGATATTAGTCAATGGTTTTGAAGTAGTAGCTTCTACATCAAATAGCTACCTTTCTTGAAATCAAGCTACATCACGAACTGGTGGAGAAGAAACTGTGCATTGACCAAGACTTATTCTTCTTCTTCTTCTTCTTCCTTTTTAATGACATCAGAAGCACTGCTGTTTATAAGTATCTGAATCAAATACTTGGAAAACACCTCCCTCCCATGGTGTGAACATAAAGTCGCCTTTGAAATGCAGCTGCTGGGTTATAACTCAATTTTCCAAGACCATGCTATGTCAAACTAAGTTTGGTTGAACAAGACGAAATGAACTCAGTCCTCGCGTAGAAAACTAGCACACGTACAACCCTCCTATGGTCAGGTCTCCATGGATAACTATAGCTTTCAATTGTTGGAAGAAATACTATTATAAAGAAGGGCTACGATAGCGGTTCGTAACTACTGTCGTAGTCCAAAAAATCACTACCATAGACTATGACAACGATTTTCTAACCATTGCTACTGCAGCCATCGCCATAGCTCTATGGCAGCGGTTGTTTGAACCACTACCATAAATAGCCTATTACAGCGGTTTATAAACCTCTGTAATAGATCGACTTATAGCAACGGTTATGTAACCACTGCCATAGTTAATCTATGACAGCGATCTGCCATAGGTAATTTATAGCAGCGATTTTTTAACCGCTGTCATAGGTCTAATGCAGCGGTTGGCATCGTTTGCACCAAGAACCTATGGCAGCGGTTGGTACGGATATGACAGCAGTTATAAAACCGCTATCGTAGATCTTGAATAATTAAAAAAAATAAAATTTTTATTTTTTTATATATTTTATCTGATAAATATAAATATATAACATAAGAAAATATAATAAACATAAAAATTATTCTAAAATGCTAAAATTTTATTACCGAATAAAATTTATTATAATATTTTTTTAAAAAATAAAATATATCAAAAATTTTCTAAATTTACGTCATCATCGACGTCACCGAAAGTCGGAGCCGGAGTTGGAGCCGAAGCCGGAGCTGGAGCTGGAATACGGGCCAACATATCCTCGAAGTTCGTGACTCCAAAATACGCGCTGAGCATCAACATCATGTCTTTTACGATGCCCTCCAGATGAGATGAGATGCGCACTCCTCAGCCCGATCTGCCTGCGTCGCAGCATGATCTGCTCGTGCCAACGCCTCCTCATGCTCCTCCCGACTGATGATACCGAAAGTCTGTGAAAAAATACTCACCTCGGACCAGTAGCTCGTCGGCATGTGTTCGGACCTGCATCAGATCCTCTCAGAGTGCTCAGGCCCTATGACCTGAGACAGATGGTTATGGGGCCCCGAGGTATCCGGGCCCTCGCTCGCGAGTGCATCTAACTAATTCTGTAATTATAAATTAAAATAAAATTTTATAAAAAATACTATAATATTAATCATATATACTAATATATTTAATACTTATAAAAATACGCTCGATCATGGTATTCATTGGCCTATCCATCTTGTCCGTACTGCTGGATCGAAAGGTCTCGCTACGGTTGGACATCATTCCATCTCTCATCAGCTATAACAAAAAATAAATTTATTAGAAAGATGATAAAAAATATAAATTTAATTTATTTAGTAAGATTTAAAATTAATTATCTCTCTATGCACATGATTGGCCATAGACTCGCGGCCTAGAGTGTGCATATACTCTTGGGCTGCACGGTTCTTCCGATTTTGATGGAATATAGCTTAATAAGTATTTAAATAAATAATAAATATTTAAAAAATATTTAAATAAAATTTTAAGCGTATTGAAAAATTTAAAAGTCAGAAATTTTACCTCGAACTTCTGGCTCCTCCAGTGTCTAACCATCCTCTCCCACTGACTTGGAGGATAGTCCTATATCCAGGAAACAAGCTCCTCCGGAGTGTCTTGTCGGTGCTCAAGCTATCTTCTATAGAGCTTGATCTTGTAACCCCGGTACAACTCTCCGATCTTCTTTAGTTGGACATCTCGAACCCTCTCATAATCGAAAAAGTCGTACATTCTCTGCACAAATTTATCAAAAATTAGTTATAAAATTATTCTAATCAAATATATAGTGTAAACATATAAAATGCATAAATATAACTAAGATGCGCGTACTTACCCATATCTCCTTCCATATTTGATTTCTGACGGCAGCATCCATCAAACGCCAGCTCTAGGCTCTATGGGAATGATGTCCGACCGCTTCACAGGCACTCCAAAAAAGAAATGCATCTTCCGCACGATCTCCCCTATCGGCCTCCCCTTCGCATCATAATAGACCATCACCTGATGATGCTGGCGGTTCCACATGTGTGCCATATGTGTGGGATCGCGAAATATCCAATTGGATGATGCACCTGCACTGCAAATACATTATGCAAATATATAAGTGTACAAATACCATATAAAAATAAAGTTGTGCTAATATAATAAAAACGTACACTCAAATGCTTGCATAGTAGCATGTGCCTTAGATATGGACGATGGTAGAGGCTTAGTTGTCGGTGGAGTACATGCCACTGGTGGAGTAGATGCCATCGATGGAGGTTCTTGAGCAGCCGATGTCGAAGTGGATAGAGTATGCTTCGACTGCTCCTCGGATGTTGAACTGTGCGTAATCCGCCAAGGGGCAGAGGTGAAAGCTAGATGGCGTTTCGATACCATCATGATCTACAATGTTAATGAACATTTATCAATATAATATGTTGAACAATAATATTAGTATAGCATCAATAAATAGTCTCTAATATATACACTAATCAATTGACGGATCTATCGTTATGCACTGCAATAAACAAAAGCAACAAGATATAAACATCCAGAAAATGTTATGCAATAAATTCTACAACATGAATTACATTCATAAATAATTAAGGATGAGCAACAGTCGTAGATCCGATCTCTTATGCGAACCTTGGTGTTAATCCAAAAACTTGAAAGAAGAACAAAATAGATGATGGTGGCATCTTAGGGCTTAAAGTTGGAATCTTAGAGAGACATCAAATTCTATTCGCTCAAAAGCTGAGCCGGCTCCATGCCTAAGATAGCCGGCTCCGTGCTTGAGACATCCGACTAGGATCCTCCCCCAATCGGCTCGATCACGGCCCAAGTCGGCTCGACTGTGTGCCATCCTCTTGATCACTCCCTCTCTCCCTCTCTTGATCTCTCTTGTCGGTGATGATGGCGAGGCCAAACCCCTCCCTCCCAACTTTTCCATCTCTCGATCTTCCTCTCTTCCTCTCTCAATCTCCCTCGTCGGTGAAGTCGGATTCCATCTCTCCCTCTCTCACTCTCTCGATCTCTCTCGCCGGCAAGACCAAACCCCATCCCTCTCAGTGATGCTGGCGAGGTCGGACCCCCTCCCTCCCTCTCTCGCTCTCTCGATCTCCTACTCTCCCTCTCTCGATCTTCCTCGTCGGCGAGGCCAGACCCCCTCCCTCCCAATGATGGTGGCAAGGCCGGATGCCTCCCTTCCTCTCTCAAGTATAGATCCGTTGGATATTCAGGTTCGGATCTGGTACCAAAAATTAAAATTGGGTCTGAATCTAAATATCCAGATTTCAATCCGAACCCAATTCGTTGATAAATCTAGTCCACAGCCACCGACATGGCACGGCCCAAGGCTACCACCACAGTACGATCCAAAAACTACGGCATGTAGATAATTATAATATTTATAAAAAATATTTATAATATTTATTATAAATATTCTATAAATTATTATAAATATATATGATTAATAAATAATACTATAAAATTAAAAAAATATATATATACCTATGGCTATAGAGAGCGGATCGCATCGAAAGCTTCGAGGGTCGCTGGCAATGACGCTAGAGGAGGACGACGGCACTAGAGGTAACCTACGAAACAAAAGCAAGATAGTGAGACAGAGAAGAGAGAAAAAGAGGAAAGAGAGAGAGTAGGGGCAGTCGGAGATGGGAGGCCAGGGGGAGGGGCATAGTGATGAAGAAGCCAAAGGAGGCTTCGCACTCGACCGGAGGAGGGTCAGAATGATGGTGGTGGGGGTTTCGCGGGGGCCGAAGGAGGGTGGAGGAGGCTTCATCGGAAGGGAGGTTTGGTTTCGCATTAGGGCTAGAGGAGGATAGAGTGTGGGGGAGGGATTTCATAGGGGGTCGGTAGAGGGTCCAGGGTGGATGGAGGGTCGTCGGAGGAGGAATTCACAGGGGGTCGAAGGAGGGTCGGATGGGGGGTTTGTTGGAGGGAGGTTCGTTGGGACGAGGGGGGTTGGATGGAGGGCGGGAGGGCGGAGGGTGGGTTTTGCGGGGGACGAGCGAGGTGGAGGGGGTTCGTGCGAGGCGAGGGAGGTCGAATGGGAGTTTGCGAAGAGAGGGTTTCGTTGGGCCGAGGGAGGTTGGATGGAGGGGTGGGGGGGCCGGATAGGGTGGCGGGTGGTGTGGAGGGCAGTCAGGGATGGGGCGAAGGGAAGGAGGAAGGAGGGCGACGTCGGCCAAGGGGCAGAGAGGGCGACGTCGGCTCGGGGGAAGGAGCCTCACCGACGATGAAGAGGAGGAGGAGAGAGAGAGAGAGATCGAGCGCGCACAGGAGGAAAGAAAAAATTTAAAAATTTTTAATCTAACCTACGGCAGTAGTTATCAAACTGCTGTCATAGATCTACGACAGTATCGAATTGCTGTCATAGATCTACCACAGCAGTTATCCAAAATCACTGCCATAGATCTACGACAGCGATTCTATAACCACTGTCGTAGATCTATAGCAGCGATTTTTGATAACCACTGTCATAGATTGAAAATAATTTTTTTTAAATATTATATAATTTTAAACTTTAATATCAATTTTTATCATTTATTATCTAAATAATTATCATTAGAGTGTCATTGTAAAAGGTCGCCTCGATCCAATGGCCCTAGCTTCATCGATCAGAAAAATTTGATTTCGATGATCATGGACGATGATGCGATAATCTGATAGATGGAGACCTCCGATGAATCCAAAAACCTGCAACGATGATCTCGATGATATTTATAGCATACTATCAAAGTTTCACTTCAATCAGATATCGTTATCATGATCAATTTAGTATGGAATGATTTCGATCGTTAAATTAAAAATAAGCGATCAAAAGGTTAAACGGCATTCGATTATGAGACAATTTTTTAGTTAAGTGATGTTTGTTATAATTTTAAATATTTATATAGCGATGATAGTAAAATTTAAATCATTTTCATATAAACTATTCATGTTAAATAGATATTGCAAAAGCACGAGCATAACAACCAATGAAGTTTCAGAATGGTTATCAGAAGACGTATAGTTTTAGATCGTTCTTTATCTCACGAGTTGAACTTTATAATTACCACCATAAAAAATAATTAAAGTAGTAGCCAAGATCATTTAAAAAAAAATTATCTCATAATTGGATACCATTTGGTCGTTTGATCACTCGTTTATCATTTAACGATCGAAACTAACCTATACTAAATTGACCAAGATAACGATATCTGATTGAAGTGAAACTTTGATAGTATGCTACAAACATCATCGAGATCATCGTTGCAGGTTTTTGGATCCATCAGAGGTCTTCATCTATCAGATCATCGCATCATCGTTCATGACTGTCAAAATCAAATTTTTCTGATTGATGAAGTCAGAGCCATCGGATCGAGATGACCTTTTGCAACGACACTCTAATGATAATTATTTAGATAATGAACGATGAAGATGGACATTAAATTTTAAAATTATATATATATATATATATATATATATATATATATTTATATGGCAGTGGTTACAATTAACCGCTTCCATAAATCAAATTATAGTAGTAGTTCCTACTAACCGCTGCTATAAGTTCGATTTATGGCAGCGGTTATAATAAATCACTGCTATAGATCCGACCTACGATAGTGATTTTTTGTAATCATTGCTATATGTCGGATCTACGGCAGTGGTTACAAAAATCGCTGTCATAGGTCCAATCTATGGCAGCGGTTAACAAAAACCACTGCTGCAGAAGCTATGGCAGCGGTTTCGAAAACCGTTGCCATAGTATGCACTGTCATATGTCATTTTTATAGTAGTGAAATATTTAAAATTATGTAGAAAAAAAGTTAAATTATCTTGATAATAATTATATATTTTATTTTATTTTATTTTGTTACCACCAACTCTGTCAGCTAGTATTGCTAGTAATTCTTAATTATTATCAACACTGTTAACTTATAACTATTATTTTCTATAGAAAAATTTCTGAACCTGATTCTATATATATTATCTGCATTTGTTGGGCACAGTGCCTTAAATCGTTAGCTAGCTGCACAGCTCGCACCATAACCCTTTCCTAGCTATAATGAAAACATGACTTTCTATTTTTTCTTTTCTGCATTCTTGTTGACTATGGTCCTTCATGTCTGGTGATTCCCCGAACCGAGTTAACATTTGGCCACAACTTGGAAGTAAGTAATCTCTAGGGTATCTCACTCAAGTTGTGGTCCTGGTGTTATTAATTGTTGCTTATTTACGTGGGATTCCTCTGTTGCTAAAATATTTCCTTTTTACGTTTGACTCTCTTTAAGCTATGTTCGAAGCTATATCTAGGTTGTTTAAATGAAGAAGAAATGATGAAAAAATGAGTGACATATCTAGGTGGACACATGGGAGGGCACTGATGATCCTTCTTTACAGGCGAAGGATGTGAGCAGAGAGGTGAGTGGGGACACTACCACGTTCGTTCTCTTAATTCTCTGGTAAAATCACCAAGGGGGGAGCACCAAATAATGCATCACGATAATAGTTAGAGGATAACCAAACTCATTGCCAATCCATTAAGATTACCGGAAAGGATTTAAAGAGAAAAAAAGTGATTACCAGAAAATATTGTTATTTTAATAATGCTAGTACTACTCTACATGATGATGAAGACTCAAACAGTTGTCGGCCATCAGAATGCTATGATGAAGCATTTAGGCTACAAGTAAAATCTCAACATATTCTTTCCATCATGATACTATTATTATGTCATAGCAGTCATTATTAGCTTTTGTAATGAAAAATAATAACAAAATGATATCATAATGTGTTCTATATTCCATAACATTTTCAGGGTGAAATGCAGACTGTATACTGCATCGCGCTCTTATAAAAGCCGTAATATACTACAAGAATCAATATAACACTCCAAATAGCATGCGCTGTAAATATATGGTTTATGTGTTATATATATTTATAATATAATATAATATATATATAATATATATATATATATATATATATATATATGCATGCATGTGTTTGTCTGTGTGTTACTTAAGAGTTGTTATGCTGGTCATCAAAAAAATTTCTCACTGCTTGCAGTTTTAAAATCATTGCGACGCTTGCACATTTTGGCATCTTTCATGTGAGAGATGCCAGAACACAAACATGTCAAAGAATGACATCTTGAGTATTAGGCAAGAAACAGGTGCATGTATTCCCCCCCCACCCCACCCCCATCGTTCAAAAAAAAAAAAAAAAAAAAAATACCGACATTGACATGCGGGGCCTACATGCACTTTGCCACTATCACGGGAAGCATCACGGAAGGGTGAATTATGGGTTTGGTTTATTTTTATAATCAAAGAAGGGGTCAAATATTCATGGACAGAAATGGAGTCGCTTTTGCCTGCACTCAGGCTGCCTAACCATGCGCCAATAAATGATTACACTTAATCACATACGCAATCATGTAAGAATAGTAAAAGTTCACTAAAGTTTGGCAGCATGGGGATCGGTCATTCATTAGGCCAAAAAAGAAAAAAAGGGAGGATGGAGTCAGTGGAAAAGCCGAAAGGAAGCAACAAAAATGCATCCATTTGTAGGCTTTTTTGTTCTTCCCACCAGCCGAAAGCAGGTGGATGCAACATGAGATTCTTTTATTATCTGTCTTCTGAACCTAGCACTAGCCTGCAACAGGTAACATGGCTCACCAACAGAGGCCAGCAACAATACAAATTCCAAACTCCAAGCTGTAGGTTTATATTATAAAGGTCACTATCTACAAGAGGGTGGTGCCCTATATTCGTATGGACAACATATAATGGACTGCCAAATGAGTCAACTCAGGTCAAGTAGAAGTTGTTCAAATCTAACTTGAACTGGCCTAGCCATTTTTTCCTCCATTTCTTTAATTGGAAGAAAATGGACCATAGCAGCTACTACCAAATTTACTCAGGGCCAATCCTAAATGTCTAGATAGAATCTGAACCATGTGTGAGCTTGGATAAGTCAAGTCATTTGAGAATATTGTGCTGCACTTAATATATATCATAAGCAAGTTTTGAGGTTGGTTTCAAGGGGGAAAAAAAAAAAAAAAAACTTCTAATTTTATTTATTCGTACCAAGACCGACCACATCTATCATATCTCAATACAAGCTCTCTCAGATCTCTTCTAAACAATTTCCATCCTCTATTTTTCGCTATTTTATTTGCCTTGAAAACATTCTCTTATCCTTTGAACTTGTATCTATTGGGACTTCCCATTTGTACTACCTTTCCACTAAGACAAGAAAAGAAAACACATTAGAATTCCAATACAGACACAAGCCTGTGTCCTTAATTGAAAAGGTTTTGGCCAACCAACCATTACATTGAGAAAGTCGAGAGAATAAGAACACCCCGGAAGCGATGAAAGAGGAGAAGAGAAACACTGGTTGGAGTCTCCTTCCTGGTCACAAAGAAGCACATGTTTCATAATTAGAGTCTCCCTAGCTGACAAAGGCGAGCATCAAACCTGCCATCCGGATTGTGATGGCCAAGACACAGGAAACGGGGCATTTCATGCATCCATGTTTCAACATCTTACAACCATGGGAATTGCTCACATGGGGACGTATTTATTTGTCCCATCTGAAGCGCCGTTGACTGGATCAGATCTCCACCAATGTATCGGAGGAAACATCAATAAATTATGAATGACATCACACCAAGGACAACGTACGAGACAATCATCAACATTAACAAACTCATTAATATTAACAAAGAAATATATATAAATACATTTTTGGTAATGACGTCCATAAAAAATGGCCTAGTTTTTGACTTTTTTTTTTTTTGAAAAGTAGTTTTTGACTTTTTACATTTAGAACCTCTCACTTTTGGCGAAATGAGTTTTGAAATTACTTAAAAGCTCAGCTGATTTTTCTTTGAAAGAGACTTGATGGAAGAAATAAATTAATACAACATACTATTTGAGGAGCATATTTGGCATGCGTATTAGCAGAAGACCGTGCAAAGCGTCTGAAAGGAAACTTGTAAAGATTTAAATAACTTTGGGAACCGTACTATTTTCAAATTTGATAAAAGTAAAACAATTAGATTTTGAAAAATACATGGATAAGCTCTGTACCTCTCGCATCTGAGCTTTATCTTAAAAGCCATAAAAAGTAAAATTCTTTAGTTGCAATTGATTGGTGTCGCAAAAAGCAAAATTAGAAGATCAACGTTTTTAGGCCTCTTCCTGTCTCTGAATAATATATTTATTTTTCACAGTTTACCCTGTTTGATGTTCCAATGTGGAATCCTCGTAGAAATAGAAATTACATCGTCCAATCTTACTACAAATTTATCAATGCATTGACAATTCTACAACATAATTTGGAAAGTTAATGAGCCAGAAAAGATAAAATTTTTCTTATGGTTGGCTTTGAAGAAAGAGCCCCGCACGAGAGAAATATTGGTCGAAAAAGGATAGAGAATAATAATGATCGTCTTTACTCGAGTTGTTTAGTTGTCTACTCTATCACATCTTCGGGTTTGCATCAATCTTCAGATTTTATGATCATTACGAAAGAGAAAAAAAATGTAGAGCCCGCTCTGACGAAAGGATGGGATCAACCAAAGTGATCCTAGTTATTTGGACAACCATGTGCAGAAAACGTATCAGAATAGAATCGATACATGGGTTTCAAGATACTCCAACATAAGCCAAGATGGAAACATTACACACTGCATTGACTGCATGTGTTTGCTAATGATATACTGATCCGTAATCGGTGGTGGAAAAATTCACTGCCTCAAGCTTTCAACGATGTAGGAAGCATACAGATCCCTGCATACCAGATTTTTAGATAAAAAAGACCCACATTGAATAATTTAAGTAAATTAAATTAAAGAAAATCAGTCCTAAGTTTACAATATGAGTACATCAAACTCACATTGAATATTTGATTGCATTGATGGCATCTTCAGCTGGAAGGAAGTCATTGACTGCAACTTCTTTGTTCTCATTCTTCTTGTCTGTAGTTTCAGGGAGTTAAATCTGAATGGAGAAATCAAATAGATGCAGCATTTCTTTGTTTTTTTTTCGATGACCGTCAGCAACACATTGTTATGTAAATCGGTTAAGTTCCTATAAATAAAAATATGAATCTGCTTGAGTGGATACAATCTTCAAAGAAGCGGCGAATTTCAGCAAGGCGATGAGGAGGAAGATCTTTGATGTCCTTGTAGTGACGAAACTCAGGATCATCGGCACAGACAGCTATTATCTTATCATCCTTCTCACCCTAAAAGGACACTGAACAATATAAGAATTCTGACATCCAAGTTTCTTGTTTAGCTCAACATGGAAAATTGTTACTTTTGAAAGTAGGGATTAAGTCTGTATTTTCCTTGGACAGGTACTTTGGTGTGAGATAGGCAAGGAGGTAAAGAGTACAGAGGAAAAGAAGAATCATGGCCGAATGCTGAATACTCTATTTTAACTACCGATTTCATTGCTTTTGTATTTTTTAAAACTATTATACTTATCCAAACATATAACTTTGTAAAATTATAACTTTCTTAAAAACCATGTAAGACCACATAACATCTTGTTTCTTGCTATATTTGCGTGCAGCTTGAGAATATTATCAAAATAATAATGAAAAAGGATAACCAAGTCATAATTTTCACAGGTTAATTTGTAACTGTAATGTAAGGGATGAAAACAGAAACCTCACCTGATCAATCATTGGCATAAACATCTATTATATTTATCCAAACATACAAACATGTAAAATTATAACTTTCTTAAAAATTATGTAAAAATGACATCTATATCTGTATGCTGCTTGAGAATATTATCAAAATAATAATGAAAAAGGAAACCAGGTCATAGTTTTCAGAGTTTAATTGTAACTGTCGTGTGAGGAATGAGAACCAAAAAAGGAGTCTCACCTGATCAATCATTGGCATCAACCCAATAGCACGGGCACGCAGAAAAGAACCAGGCAGCACTGGCTCCTGTACAGGAAGGAATATTGTAATGATGTCAAAGGCTAAAATTTAATGAGTCTGTTACTGTCTTGAAATGAACAGGTCAGAGAAACAAAATACCTGCATCAATATAAGCACATCCATGGGGTCACTATCCTCACAGATTGTCCGAGGGATAAAACCATAGTTGTGTGGGTACACAACTGAAGAGTAAAGAACACGATCAACCTGATATAGCCACCATTGTTGCATGTCATTTTTTTGGATGATTATAAACCTTTTGAAGAACATGGATGCATCTGCATCACTCTATTATTTTCTAGTTACTGTATTCAGTATCGTATTCTCATTAGACATTGATTTCGGTATTATTTTCATCCAAGATGATTTTGGCATTTATTGCTTCTCCGAAGTCACACAAAGCTACGTTCAAAACCATTACCGTAAAGGCTAATTTGGGGCCAGACTTATGAGTATAGCTTTACCATATATTTTTGTAGGGTACAATAAGCCATATCTTTAAAGCATGTCTCGGTGTATCCTTCCTGCAACTTCCAATCCTAGTTTTCTTAATTCTTGTCCTCTGTTCTTTAGACCCTATACTTATAAATCTGGACCACTATCTTCACATCACGGTTGTCTTTGGCCTTTATAAATAGTAAGGCTTCATAAATTCTTTCACTTATAATTCTGCCTTCCATGATATCATATATCCCTTCAAAATCCTCAGCTCTGCTATCATCCATCATATGGTACAACAATCCAATGCATACAATAACAAAACCCCTTCTATCCTTTTGCCTCATCATTCTGTTATAAATCAGTAACATGACACTTCAGAAATCAGAGAGTTAACTTCTGATTTAAAATAAAATTTTGTTATGCAAATACAAAACTATCAGAGAGTACAAAAGGCATGATATCTGTGTTTTTCTAATCAGAAGGACAAACACACAGCCACCCCCCCAAACTCCCCCAACCAAAAAAATGAAAAAAAAGGAAGGGATGATCATTAGAGCAATAAATTCATAGCAAACTGCATAATACAGCTTATGAGAAAGTTCCTTACCTTGATAAGACCGCTATGCTTGTCTAGCTCATACTTAACCTTACTACCTCTAGCAATTTCAACTACCTGCACCAATTTGAAAATAAAGGTTGAGTAACAAACCATCTTCTAATTTGGTTAACGGATCAGAAGTCAACACAATAGTGTTCATATCATGAAAAGTAGCTGGAACCATAGTTCATATTTCAGCAAGTGTTTTAAAAGTCTGTGCTTGATATAAGTTAACAAGGATGAGGACAACTGACAAGCTCAAAAGGATCATTGCTATTTGAATTTGCGCTCTTGAAATCACTGAAACTACATACCTTCACTATTCAGGTTAGGTATCTTTAAGGGCTCAATAATTTTTTAATACTCAAACTAAATATCCTTGTCATCAAGCTAACATGGTTCTTGTAGTCCTTGCTTCCATCCATCAAAACAAGGCAGAATGAAAGATGAAATTTTATAAGACACTTTATAGAAATCAAGAACATAAATATGTGTGGCTCAGGCCATGTTCAAAATCACAGGAGCTCTGAAATGCATGGCATTGCCTTCACGTTATATAACAAATGAAACAAGGTATAGGCAAATCAATGCCCTCATGGCAGCATATTTGTCGCTATGCAGTAGAACACTATGACTAAATCATTGATAATAGCACTAATGATGGTACTGGATTCCATACTCGATCTTTCCTCATTCATCATCTTGTTTAATTACAGGTTTCTATGGGTGCCTATGCACATCACAAAGTCAAGTTCAATTGTCAACATGCATCCTCAATATGTGATGCATCACATTATTAGTCATGAGTAATAACTAATGTGAAGATTAGGAACTTGAAAAAAATATAACATTCCCACTTGTGAAGAAAGAAAACTATGTGTAGGGCTTTAAAACAAATTTGAGACTTTAATACTTGGATGAAAAGTATCTGCAAAAGCAACAAGCTTCACGTATATAAAGCAAAGTGTTACAGAATTCCTCTTGTTTTCATACAAAGTACACAAAGTGAGATATCTTCAGACAACAATGACAAACAGCAATTCAGGAGAACAATGGGCTCCAGGTTCAAACCTGGTATGCAGCATACCCACCATGTTTTTCTCAAAGGAGACCCCTCCCTGGGCCACCAACCGGGCAAAAAAGAAAAAAAATATATAGAGGAGACAGTAAAGAAAATAACAAAGAAATATGCAAAGCTTGACCCAAGTTATACAGAAAAAGAATATCTGTATAGTCTACTACAAACATATGAATCGATGTTTATATACAGTTCATGAAGATAAGGAATACAAGATGGAGGCTGAGAGCAGAAAAACCTGATGATAAGTAGCAAAGAACACATATATCATTGAATTGTTACATAATTGTGCTATGCTCTTGGTTACCATATAAACTTACACAGTTGAAAACTGCAGGAGCTCCAGGTCCTGCACAAAATAATGCAGTCAATATGTTAAACAGCGAAGTATAAATTAAAATAAAAGAAGGATTAGTGAATTCAGAAATTCCATGAGACAATTTGTACATGCTAGGTAGAGCTAGAAACATGAAGGATTCAAACCTATGACAGCTACAAAGATGATGGAAGAAAACCAAAAACACAAAACAATGCCCAGTTGATATTCGACAATCAAACCAGATACAACAAAGAATGATCATACCAAATGAAGAGGGGAAGAAAAAAGATGTGAGAGATGTGATATACCTATTTCTAAATCATGCCATGGATGAGCAGCAACAGACCTCCGCGACATGGAAGAAAGTATGCGTTCATTGAGGACAACATGAGGGAAACTTGAATGGCCGCTACCATCTGCTGTTCCAGCCATGTCTGGCTTAACAATAAAAAAAATAAACAAATAGGATGGCATCTTTCATTCATTATGTTGTCTTGACAACAGAGATGATGGAAGAGAGGTGTGTGAAGCATAAAATTTGAAAGAGATCAAGTTATTGGAAGAAGACAAACTGATCAAAATGCATATATCAATTCCATATACCACCCACTCCTACCTCATCACACGAATAGGGAAAGAAGAAGAATGGATGCATAGTAGCATTAAGCATTATGATATAACAGACAAGGGTTAGAGAGAGAGAGAGAGAGAGAGAGAGAGAGAGAGAGAGAGCTTTTTTTTTTTATATATAGAAATTGAACAAACTAGGAGTTGGAGAAAGAATTACTATTACAAAATTTAATTTAATCCAACTAAACAGCAAGCTGGGAAAGCTCTCAAGTCTCATTGCTTTAACACAGCAATACTTTGGAGCTTGTTCCTCACAGATGATCAGCAGTTTAAAAGCAAGAATTTAAACATTTGGATTTGCAACCATCTGCAAACAACCTGCTTGCACACTAAATTAATTCCCAGATTAATTCATACCATTACAAGTAAGAAGATGGATATTCCTAAGCACATTACTCATACTTGTTCTCTTTTTCATTTCTACTATCTAAAATCTGTATCAGGACCCACTCAATAAAGCAGAAAAAATAATGCTTCTCTTCCTCATGTTGCTGCAAGAAAATTTCACGTGGTAGAAGATAGCTTTTACAAGGTGCAAGATCAAGAATCAACAAGAAACTCCTAAATGTCCTACCTCACTATCCACGTCAGATTTGGAAAACTCTATTGATCTGTATCGGTTCAAAACTTCAAAGGACAAAGCAAAGCTTATGTTGTCATCACCCCACTGAAATTTCTCATAGCACCTATGATCTGCAATGTTTATTCACATCGCCTTGAGAGCTTGCAAGGTTCTATATGTTGATAATGATCTTGCACATTGATGACAGTAAGTTTCAATTGCTAGTAGCTTCTCCTATTAGTTATACTGCACTCTTCTTCTTCTTCTTATTTCCTTTTTCTTTCCAATTATTAGAAGAAGTTGGCAGACCACTCCTATGTCCAACCATATATTAGTGATCGGATACCTTTACTATTTTACCGCTGATTAATCATCAAATGATCTGCTTCCTCCCATTTCAGCAATAGAAAGTTAGTGTCCAGTGGACTTAATGGAATTTGTAACATATTCCTAGTACTTGACGTCTTGAAAAAAAAGGAAAAAAAAAAAAAGCAATTCATCATCATACCTAGGGATGGCAATAGGTCGGCCCATACCGATACCCGCTCCATAAGTAAAAATCACATACCCATACCTACCCCATACCTATCTCGGGTCGCGTTGGGTTAGGTCAAGAAAAGATGCGGATCAGATCAGGTTAGATATGTAAGAGGGATTGATCGGATTTGATACATATAAATAATATAAAATCATCATAATTTTGAATGAGGGATATGTATTAAGATTATCTTGGATCGGGTTCGGGTCAAGGCATACTATTATCTATACCTAACCTGAATCCGCTTCGGGTATTCTTTTTAGAACCCATACCAGCTCCGGATTTCAATTGAGTCCAATAAAACCTGCTCCATTCAGATTGGATCGGGTTAGGTACCCCTTCATACCCCAGTAAGCTGCAGATATCAATATTGACACATGTTATACCAGCCCAGAATCCATATGGCTAGAATGGCTTCTTAAAGATAAAATGAAGGATCATCACTAAACCATGCATTAATTTTATAATCATCATTAAGGTCACTTCCAATGCGTGCACCAAACACAACGATATTGACTACCATTGGTCTGGTAAAAACTTGTGTGCATGAGCATCAAGATGCTTTTCATACTGTGAGAAAAATAGGCTACAAAACCACCAATGAACCTAAAAGATGCATTAGAAGAGAAGATTGTTGCAAATAAGCCCCCTTGAACTACTGCATATGAAGCATAAACCAAAACCCCCATTGTTGCCCTATGGAATAGAGATAAAACTTAGGGTCTATTTGGATTTTCCTATATAATGGGGCTGAAAATCCTGTAGGATTCATAGATTAGGCCGGAACAACCAGCAAAATCACAAGCTACATGCTGAGGTCTTTTTTCTCTCCTTATAGGATTTGGGCCGGCCCACTCCAAAATTATTTTTGGATACTTTGCCTAGCCCAGTCTCTAGCCTATGATGTTGCCTATTGTACTGGCCCAATCTACAAATTCTACAGGATTTTCCTAGGATTTTCAACCAAATCCTATGGGAAAATCCAAACAGGCCATTAAAAGGTGCATAAATACCATTGCATTATGAGAGGTCAATCTTAAAAATAACCAGGAATGTACAAAATAAATAAATAAATAAATAAAAGCGGTATAATAAAAGATCGATGCTAGAATAGAAGAATGAATGTCCGGAGAAAAAAGAAAAAAAGGGTCTTTTACCCAAGCCCATCAATGGAGCAATATAAAAGGTAAATTAGTGTAAAAGAAAAGGAGAATGAATCACGGGACCACCACAAGCGTTCCAAAGCACTACGTCTGGCAGAAACTTCCAGGATATTAGAGTTCAATTGTTTGTTGAACTGAAAAATACTCAAATTTGTTAAGGTAATTCGGACTCGGAAGAGAAATGGACAAGCGAAGAAGGTTACAAAAGCTTCAGAGTGGAAATATATGCGGAGAGACAGAGAGAACTTACAGAGAGATTAAAACCCGAAGAAAGAACGGAGTGAAGCGTCAGAGGCAACGAGGCTGATGCGCCTGCCAGCCGCCCGGAGCTCCTAAAGAATCGGAATTGGGAAAGGTCTAATCTACCGCTGCCTTCTCTGGTCCGTTCGATTCGGGTCCTGGACCGCCGTATGGATACGATAACGACGCGTGTTGTGAGGTCGTCCAACGGGCACCCGAGCACGAGGGTGACGGCAATATATCTTTTCTTTTTTCCTTTGGTTGAGAGAGAATATTCTTTTCTTCGATGCGTCGCTGACACCCCCTCCCACCGCCAGTCAAACCGCACAATTCTGACCGCGTTCAAGAAAACTCGTGCAATTTCAAATTATTATATTTTTTAATATATATATATATATATATATATATATATATATATATATATATAAGTTTAGATTTAATTAGATTAAAATTAAATAATAAAAATTCTATATCAAGATTCAAATAATTAAATATAATTTATTATCTTAAAATTACTTATATATAAAAAATCATATAATTTAAAATTTTTTATTATATATATTAAATTATCAAAAATATATGTCTAATTTAATTTTATTTAGACTATTCAATTTCTGACTATTTGATGCATAGATTAGGAATCTTTAAATTATATAATTTTTTATATACAAACAGTTTTAAGATAGTAGATCATATTTATTGACTTAAATTATTAATATAAATTTTTTATTATAAAATTTTAATATTTAATTTTAATCTAATTATATATATAATTATTTATTTGCATAGGCTACATCATCAACTTAAATTTTAGTCAGATACCAATCTTGATATTTTAAGATTATTCATCTCATAAATCTACATAACTACTTTCATATTTGACCAACATATATTTTCTCCGGACTTCTGGAGATAAAACAATAATAATTCATGTCTAAGATCCTTAATAGGTGCACCACCGCTATTTATTCTACTAAAAGAGTACTTGTTATGATTTTAAAAAAAAAAACAAGTCCATTCATTCATTAACTAGTTATTATTATTATTATTATTATTATTATTATTATTATTATTATGATACTTTGAATGCAAAAATACATGTATTTCTATCTCAAAACTTTACGTTTGCATTCTATCCTCCATGAATGGGTACATTATCATCCGTATTCTAGTTTAAAATTAAAAACTTATTTTTTTATGAATAAATATTATTAAAATATTAATCTATTTTTTTATTGAGTTTTGCTAATGAGTGTTCTTAGGACATAACACATAAATCAAGATGATATTAAAGATAAAAATCATTATAAAAAATATAATAGATATAATTATTTTTATAAAAAATAATTTTTATTTTTAATATCATCTTAATCCATGTGTTTTGCTATTTTCAAAGAGCATTAAATGCTTCTTAATGAGTATTCTTAGGGTACTCGTTAGCAAAATCTTTTTTTTATTAACTAACTTACCCATATTTTCATATATTTCAAGATAGAAAAGTTACTTTCCTCTAGGTAGCATTTATCCATGAAATGGGAGAAAATTTTTTCTACCTACGAGATGGCTAAATCATTTTTTCATGAGTCAATAAATAGATATTTAATATTATATCTAAAATATCCATTCTCATTTCTAATATTTTTATTATTTAATACTCAATAATCCAGCCATCTACTTTTTTGAAATCTAAAAAGCATAAAAAATATCATTGAAAATATAAATAAATTTTAACAACTTATATAGAAAAATAATAATATAAAAAAATATGGATAACAGAATTCGGAGCAACTTATCCATGCATAAAAAAATATAGATAAATTATTTTTCTATCTAAATATTATTTAAAAAATATTTATCTAAAAAAATATAAATTTTTAGGTAAATATTTTACTTGTAAAAGAACGATCTCTAAGTATTTTGTTAACGAATGCCTTTAGGGCAGAAGCATTTAATGCTTCTTAAAAATAATAAAATATCTTAATTTATATGATATTAAAAATAAAAATTATTTTTTATAAAAATAATTATATTTATTATAATAATTTTTATTTTTAATATCATATGATGTTTTGTTATTTTTAAGGAGCATTAAATGCTCCTTAATGGATGCCTTGGGGCCACTCGTTGGCTGATTCCTAAAACTAAAAATTTAGTTGACATGACACATACACACACACACACATATATATATATATATATATATATATATATATATATATATATATATATATATATATATATATATATATATATATATATATATATAGTCAAAGAACGTTATGAGCATACAAAATTATCTGCAAATACTACAATGATATGGTAAAAATAATAACTTGTAATCCATTAAATGTTTAAAATAGTTGCTGAATGCTTAATCATAAGTTCAAATCCACGATATATATTTCACCAGTAAATAGTTGAAGCATCAATATAGATGTATTATTTAATCAAAAGATGAGCTCCCCACATTTATCAGTTCTATAAATTTTGGATTTATCTTTTATCATCATAGCTTCTTCTATTTTGTATTATCAAGTCTCTCATATCCTAATTATTTAGATGATTTGCTTTCCATCAACCAACAAAAACATGAAAGTGGATAAACCAAAACAAATAATATAAGTATAAGCAACTTCTCTTCTATCCCCAATAAAATAACACATATACCGTAAAACTGGATTGCACAACCTGTTGGATGCGGGTGGGCAACTTGATGGACTCAACAGGCCAAATGGGCTCTCGAGATCATCTTCTCGGCCCGGCAAGCCTAGGCCATACTGGGGCGAACTATTTCCACGGTTGCAGCCGACAGAGAAAACAGCCCGATTCACGCAACTCACCCGGCAGGTCCGAGTCAGCGCATTGGACTCGCTATAAATTCGGTATCTCGCCGAGATTCGGATCGGCGGAGACTATTACGGGGATGGAATTTGGCTCTCGTTGCGTCCGTCTTCTTCTAACGATATATAGATGGAAATAGAAGCAAGAGGCCCTTCAAACCTATTCCATTTTCTTCTGCCCCGCTTCTTCTCCTCATCCGATCCCATGATGGCGAAAGTTTAAGCCTATCCCTAACCCTAATTCGCTTGTCCCGGGTTGTATTTCCGGCTCTCCTCGAACCCTAATCTCGCCGGCCGCCGACGGATCTCTCGGCCCTGGACCGCCTGTCCTTCGCGTTCCCAGTATTTACTTGCGGATCGAATCCTAATCTCCTTCTCTGGTCGAATCCCGGTGCTTCTTGCGGGATTCTAGGGCTTGTTTGCCAGATCTGCCTGCTCGGATTCTTGATACGTGGAAGGAGCTGGGAGGTCTTTCCATTCGAGCTACTGGTGGTTGATTCGCTTCGCGCCCACTTCTTCCTAAAAATCCCAATCTTCGTGGTGAGCTTCCGTTAATCACTCTCTCTTTCCTGATCAAGAACCCTGATTATCACACGATCTCACCTCCTTTCGTGGTTTCCTAGATTTTTTTCGAGATGCCTTATTTGAATCCAAATTCCCAGATCTGCACTGAAATCTTTGCACGGCGGTATTTTTAGGTGTGCAGCTAGGCTCTAGTTTTCATGGAGGGATCTTCGGGCGATGGTGCCGCCGCTTCCGTGCCGCTGGCGCAATGGAGAAACGATTTTTCCAGGGCTTTTCAGTATTATTTGGACAGATCTACTCCCCATACGCTAGGGAGATGGCTCGGAACGCTGGGAGTTGCTGTGATCTATTGCCTCCGTGTTTATTATGTGCAGGGGTTTTACATTGTTACGTATGGTCTTGGGATCTATTTGCTGAATCTCCTGATTGGGTTTCTGTCCCCGATGGTGGATCCGGAGCTGGAAGTTTCTGATGGACCTGCGCTTCCTACGAGGGGTTCGGATGAGTTCAAACCCTTCATTCGCCGCCTACCTGAGTTCAAGTTCTGGTAAACTTTGGTGGTCTTTTACTGTAATTTAGGGTCTCTATTTTTCTTTTTCTTTCTATTCATAATCCGAGTTATTAATTGTTTTTAATTTCTTGAGTGGAATTGTCAGTCAGAAGATATGTATCAGAAACAAATCGTACGAAATTTCTGTTTACTCGGGCTCTGAAGTTTAGTGTCTCAGACATGCTGCCTAGTTTCATTCTTTTATCTGTAGCAATTCTCGAGTTACCTTTTCATGTCATTTTCTACATTTTTGAATCTTTTTTTTGTCATTTTCTAGTTTTCAAGATAATTATCTTATTTTATATTCCAGCGTGCGAAAGCAATATTCACTACTTTTCACCTTCTACACCATAATTTGATAGTAGTAACCAGGAAGCTTTATGTGTCATGTGGGATCCATCATAATTTAGAAAAGTTCTATGACGTGCTTTCAACCTGATGTCGACCTTCATTCGCAATATCATTCTTTGAATGGCCTTTCACTTCTAGATTATAAACATTAAGTTCAACATCATTCTTCTTTGTCAACTTTGTGGTTTAACTTTTAGGGCCTAGGGCTAAAAAACTTATCTGGGAATTTGTATTTTCCTATGTAAGTATTTTTTAGGTAACATTTAGATGGAAAAATAATTTATCCATGTTGTTCATGCAGTCGAAAGTGACTCGGGAATCTGTTAGCTTTGTTCTTTTGTATTACTATTTTTCTAAGTAAGTTGTCATGATTTATCCATATTTTTCATAATGCTGTCTATATATATATATATATATATATATATATATATAAAATATAATATAATATTATTAGGGTTAAAGGAATTTTAGGAATAAAATAAAAAGGTTATTCTATTGGCTGATGGAAAAATGATTTACCTACCTTCTTGATGAGACTTACCCCTCATGAGTAAATGCTATTCATGAGACAATAAGTTACCCACCTAGAGAAGTATAAAAACATGGATAAGTTGGTCAATGTGAAAGTTGACCAACTTTTCCATGATATTTATCTACCAAAGAATGGGCCCTTGTTATTGCTTGTTCACAGGCTTCAAAGGTAAATGGAGGTATTATTGCTTTGTTCAAAATAAAGCAATTTATTATGTTTAGCTTTGGGAAATGGGGAATATCTGTCAGTTCTTGACAATTTACACTTTGTCCAAGTTAGCTCAATGTGCAAACTTTTCATTGCTGCATGTTGCTAATATTTTTACATTATTTATATTGGTGAATGATAAACATATTTATCCTCACCTATTAGTTTTGCATGAACTTGGATATAAAATTAATTTATTATTTAGCACTTTGGAACTGTGCAAAGATTGCATTCTTCCCGTCTGCAACTTAATAGTTTAAGGTCACAACATGGTTAAGTAATATTTTATGAGAACAAGCTTCAAAGGCACTAGTTACTAAATAGATAAGGAATGTCCATTAGAATAGTGATTGCTCGCTTCATAACTCCCTGATACAGTGCTGCATGGACATGGTATTCAGATTCAGATTCAGATTCATATCCAAATGTCTGATTGAAAAGAGGATAAAAAAAGGATAAGAGAAAATGGACAAATGAAACAATGCTGATTAAGCTATATGTATGATAGTATCTTTCAAAAGCATGTATGTTTTTTCGTGAATGCTTCTTTTTCTTTTTTTCTTTTTTTAACTGCCAACTTACTAGTGATTGATTTATTCATAATGTCATTCTAATTTCCAGCTATGACTTTTAAGTGTACAAGGGGAGGTATATACTCAATGCATCTTAAAAAGATTACATGGGAATATACTAGGCATCCATAGATTGTAAAACGTGGTCACAAGTATTTTATAAGTTGCAACTACACCAAACTTTTAAGTCTACATTTCAAGAATTTGAATGGTATGGTATTTGTTTCTTTTCTAATTTATTATATGTGTTAACATGGATTCTTCAAGTGGGATGCAAGTATTGCTAACATTATTCTGGTGTAGATCTTCATATGGAAGTAATGAAGAAGAGGTTCACTATATTGATAATGGAGCCCGGCCCTGTGGGCTAGTGGTATGGTTCAATACGCCCCCATACCATTCCATATCGGGCTCGAATCGACATAGTAGGAAGGAGAGAGAAGGAAATAAAGGAAAAGGGGGAGAGAGGGGAGGGAAGGAGAGGGAGAGAGAGCCTACAAAGGGCTGTTGTGCTTGTTGGAGGGCCGGCGAGGAGGGGGAGGGAGAAGGAAGAGAGGAAAAGAGAGGGGGGAGGGAAGACTAGGGGGGCGGGGAGAGAGCCTTCGGAAGCATGCCAAGGCTGTTGGAGGGCTAGAGGTGGTCAATCAGAACAAGGGTTGACGCCCCAATTTCGTTATCATTTTCTTTTGGCGATATTAGGTGAAGTCGGCAACGATGTTGCAGACTTTACTGATATCGGCAAAATAAAAAAAAAAATCAACTTTTAAGTAAAGTTGGCAAAGTCGGCAACAGCTTTGCCGACTTCACTTGATATCGTGACAAAAAAAAAGATGAAGATGAAATAGGATCGTCCACCCCTGTTTTGATTAGACGCCTTAGTCCTCTAGTGGTCTCGGCAGGTCTTCGAAGGCTCTTTCACCCTCTCCCCCTCCCCTCTCCTTCTCTCTCTATTCTCTCTTTTTTCCTTGTCTTTTCTTCTCCCTTGCCCCTTCTTGCTAGCCCTCCTCTGACACTCCAATGGCCTCGGCGGGCCTTCGACAGTCTCCAGAAGCTCTCTCTCTCCCTCTCCTTCTCTTTGCCCATTCTCTCTTTTCTTCTCTTTCCTTCTCTCTCCTCTCCTTACCAATGGCTCATTTTGAATGCCAGAACCATCCCGGTCTGTTATCAGTACAGTTCGAATTCAATACGCCTTGAACCGGGTGGTTCAGGATGGTTCTGCCTTTCTTGAAGAAGTCCATCCATGCACACTTTAGGTGCAAGAATTTTTATATTCAATTGAAGCATTGCTACACTTTTGCATTTTAAGCATGGGAATTGATATCTATATGAAGTTTTTGGGACCATGAGAAGGTTAAGCAAAGTTTTTAGTTTTTCAAACAATTTGTTTGTGAATTTGAAGTCTCTCGTTTTTTTTAAATAGCTGTCTTTTTTTGACAAAACACTTAATATTTTAGTTGATTTGAAATTCCTTATTTTGTTAAGGTTTTTGTTTTATTTTCTCTCTTTTCCTTCTGGTAATTTGTGAATGTTATGGATCATTGGATCCTTTTCTTTTTCATGTTATCAGTGAGTGTAAATCAAGGATTTGGGAGCAAGCTGCTATCTCTAGTAATTGACAGTTTTTGAGTATTGTATCCTGAAAAAACCTCCACTGAGACTCTCTCTGTGGAAAAGTTTTCTCTAAGAATTAATACATAAATACAATATGATTGGTGCACTTATAACTGTATTTTTGTATATATAAGTGGTGATAGATTCATTTAATAGTGATAATTTTATTTTGTTTGTTCATGTGCTTTATGAACTTAGTTTGTCTTAGTCTGATCATATTGGAAATTATTAATTTCATAAGAATGGCTCATCTGCATTGTGTTTTAATTATTGTTTCTATCAAAGAAGATATATAGGTTCTATATTGTTTATATTTTATATTTTCTGGGGCTCTGCTATTAGTATTTTTAGTTCTCAATCTGTATGCATGGGTCTTATTGTACTTGTCGTTATCCCTGAAATATTAGTTAAATTTATGTCATTATTCAGAGAGAGATTGGATATAGAGATAAACATCGGATGGAGTTAACTGTAAATATTTCAAAATTAGTTACCAGACTAAGCTTGCTAGAGATTCTATGGGAGTAATGATTGTTGTTCTCAGTCTATAATGCAGCAGAGAATTGCTTGTGCTCTTTGGTTATTTGAGGTTTCGTAATAATTTGTAATTTTTTTAAAAAAGAAAAAGAGATGTTTGAAGGTTCTTTTAGATTTCTTTTAATCATAATGATGTCGCTGACAGGTCTGATTTCATCATTTTTTTCATCTGAATTAACATAGTGCATATGAATTGGATTCAATTTAGAAGCTTATCCTGAAGGAACTGTCGTTTCTTTGTAAATTAGATTCAAATGCTTTTGGTCATTAAAGTCAGCTGAACTGGGGTGGTTGTATTGTTTATCATCACTTTGTAAAAGTTTTTAAGTATGAAATAAGGAGATCCAATTCCACCACTTTGTTTTATCTTGGTTCAAGGAGTATGGTAAGACATGCCAAGAAGCGAAGATGGACTGATGCAGGAATATCTGTTATATCATGTAATATACACTCGCAATATGGTGATGATATACACTCACTTGCAATATGATGATAGGAAATGTGTTGCTATTACAAGCTGGCTAGTTGATTAATATGGATTATATACATTATAAACTATATAATGATTTAAGTTCCCAGCTTGCGCTAACAGTTTTTATTTTAGGATATGAATAATGATTTTGGTTGGGGCCTATAATTCTTTGATGAATCCCTTTGTGCTATTTGGTCATCTGTTAGGATCAACATGAAATAGTTGGTCTTCATGGTGTAAACGAAGATCAAAACTTTCCTTGTTGAGGAATGGGATTTGTTCTTGATAGGAAAGTCATTATTTCTTATATTGTTGATTTTTAGGGTGTTGACTTCCATGTGAGTCTTCCAAGGGAGAGAAATTGTGGAGATGTAGGTTTTTGCAGGCTATCAACTTGGCAAGCATGTAAATCAGTGAAAGAACCCTGGGGATTAGAATTTTGATGAGTTGAATAGCCTTTTGTGATGGATTTGGCCTAGATTCAAAGAAAGGAGCCCTATCCATTAAGGTTACTTGGGAGGAGTAGTGGTGTGCTGGATTGGTGTTATTTTGGCTTTCACTTTTGCTTACCTGCTTGAAGGAATATAGAAGACTTTCTTTTTGTTACTTGGTATCAAAGAAAGAAGCCCTATCCATTAAGGTTACTTGGGAGGAGAAGTTGTGTGTTGGATTGGTGTTATTTTGGCTTTAACTTTTGCGTACCTGCTTGAAGGAATATAGAAGACCTTCTTTTTGCTAGTTGGTATCACCGTGGAGCCTGCTTGTTTGCTTGTAATTGATGCCATCATTTATAGGGTATCACTTGCAAAGAGGTACCATGACTTAGTGTATGGTAATGATTATCTGGTGGCTTTAGTGCTAATTTTCTGAGTGAAATAACATGATGAATATGATGGCTGGGCTGGCTTATATGTTACCTTTAGACATTCCACCATTTTTGTGAAAACAGAAAACTATGGGCTACCATAGATTGTGATGACAGATATCAAGGTTCTTGAGAGCGAATGAAGCCCCTCAATTTGGAAGTTCTTTAAGGGCTCATTTGGTATTGCTTCTGTTTTGTGTTTCTGTTTTCAAAAATCCAAGAAATACCAACAAGGCTGAGCAGGTATGTAAGATGAAAGTTGATGAAACCCTTTTGTCGTTTAAATTGTTTGTAAAACCATTAGAGCTGTTGGCAGCAAAAGATCTGTTCCTTTGAGGGAAAAAGCGAAAATAAAAGCAACGACTGGCAGAAGCTCTGTGCAAATGCTATCTCCAACATCAAACTCCATGCATTGTCGCTTGTAGGGAAATAAAAGCACAAAAACAACAAAAATACCAAACAGGCCCTAAAAATTCCAGTCAGCAGCAAAAGGCTGCTGCTTGTGATTACCAAAGGCTGGTAAACGGCAAGATGAAAGCACTATATTTTGCTCTCTCTGGTATGAACATATTTGATGCTATTCTGGTTCTCCTTGAACCAAATTATTAGGTAACAAAAAATAAAGTACCAGCTTAAAAGCTAATGTTGACATTTTCCTTGAGCTTAGACTAGGTCTCTTAGGGACTCTATTTTAATCAATTCGATCCACATGTGCAAGAGATTTAGGTGTTTGGACTTGAGTTGAGATGTCTGGAAATTGAATATGAAAGTATTTTTGAGGACATGATGGAAAGAAACCTTATGATCAGGACGGCACTGGAGCTTTGAAACTTTTGATGTCTTTCCTTAAAGTTGGGGAGGTTTTATCTGTGCCAGTCCCTGTTGGGCCTATATAGAAAAGTATGTTTTGTGGTGATTGGAAATCTGGCCTAAGTGGGGTAAAAGAGGCATATTAAGATATTTGAATACTGAATGGTGGCAATACAGGTCATTTCAAGAGGATCATATTGTTTTAATCAAATAGTGAGTCTGTTATTAAAAGTGTCTTGAAGTTGAGCCTTTGCGATGTAGCCTTGTGGAGTTACAAGGTAAGGAGATTTTGCATGTTTAGAAATTCAATTTTAATTTCGGTATTGGAAATATGATTTTCAGTCAAAAAAGAAATGAGATATCATTTAAAAGTATAATATATTTTTTTGGGATGTTTGAGTGTATCATTCTGGCAGTTTAATGTCAAAACAATATTTGTATCAATGGAATGCATTCATGTGCGTACATAATTTGATGAGTTTATAATTATGTTTTGCTTCATTTTAGGTTACAAGACATTTTTCATTGTTTGATATTTTAACTAAGCAATGTTCAGGTTTAAGATATGGGATAGCTGATAGTAGTCAAATATTGCCTTGCTTTTAATTATTCACAGATTTTGCACGTTAACCAAGGCAAAATGCTTTTCAGTATTGAAGAAACTATGAAATGGTGAAAGATAGGCATGACTGGCCACTTTGTGCAATAAATTTGGGCAATAAGCTCTCTCTCTCTCTCTCTCTCTCTCTCTCTCTCTTTTTTTTTTTTTTTTTTTTTTTTTTTTTGAGACTCACGAAATCTAACAATGGATCTATTCAAACTGAAATTATGATCAAATTCAATGTGTCTGGTAGGTCTTGACATAAACATACTCAGTCTATGGACTCAGTGGGTCTTATGAAATCTCACCTGCTTGTATCCGAAGATGTGCCCGACCCTTTTTTTTTTTTTTTGGATGGGTGGGGTTTTTAGTCCATTGTTTCAGTTTTTGGGTAGGGTGGTACCCAATCCTGACCCAACCTGATAAGAAATTTGGTTAGGTGGTTGATTAGGTGGCTCCTTGGCTGCCTCTACATCATCTGTTATCCTTCTACATGTAGCTTTCATATTATAAATTCTTAAACACAAATTCAAATTCTTCTTTTTATTAAGGCCCTGTATCTTCATTGCATGACTATTGCTCCTTAATCAGTTCTTTCATTTTATTGTCAATTGGTGCTACTGCATTACCGGTATTGTACACGTCTCATTCTATTCCTATATTTTTACTACACTTTCATCTGGAAGTTCTCATTTCTGCCACCTCTACATTTGAGCCTATTGATTCCTCAACGTTTTGAACCATACAAAAAATTTAGGGCCTTTCTGCCATTTATAAACTTATTTCTTAAGTTGCCGAGGAATGTGTTCTTTAAATAACATAATAGAAGCATTTTTCTATTTCTTTTGTATAACAAATTCAAGATTCAATCATCCTGTAAAATTGATTATTTGTTGAGCCTACTTGGTTCTGGTTTAGATGTGTAGGTCTCCACATAATCAGATCCAACAGCGAGAAATGGAAGAGCTCAATATTGCAATATCAATTACAGTTTTTGAGAATTTGTACAGGGGCATATATACATCCATGGAACAAAATAATTTGTACAACATAATAAATGCCATGACCAGTGAATACTTTAATGGCAGCTAATCTCTTCTTGTTTTCTTCAGGTATTCCATAACGAAGGCCTTCTGCGTGGCTTTTGTGATGACTTTCTTCTCTGTATTTGATGTTCCTGTATTTTGGCCCATCCTTCTGTGCTATTGGATTGTTCTTTTTGTCTTGACAATGAAGCGACAAATTCTGCACATGATCAAATACAAATATGTGCCATTGAACATGGGAAAGCAGGTATGCACTAGCTTTTTAATACATGAAAAATTTATCACTAAATATTATTCTGTACTGGTATTATGAAGCGTTGAATGAGGATATATAAGGTTGCAAAGCAGACCTTTTTTTTTTTTTTTTTTTCCCCGACGGTATGAAAGCATGTCAACTGCACTGTTGAATCGTCAAACAGCTGGTTCTGCAAGTGGGTTGGACATGCACCTGTTGTCAACCGTGGTCCATAGGGAGAGATGGCAACATTGCTTCTGTGCAGTTTGGTTGATCGACTTGATTGATATAAAGACTGCAGTGATCTATGTTGCTTATAGCAGTGAACAAATCATTCTTCCTAATTGAGTTCTGCTTGCCCCTGCGTTACCGCCTAATATATTGCTCAAGCAATTTAAAGTGGTCAAGCACATGAAATTATTATTACATATATCATTAGAATGTATGTAGTTTCTTGTTTATCTACTTTGATGTTCTTACCTGTTTTGTTGGGTCAGAGATACGGTGGCAAGAAGACTTCTTCTGCAAGCAGCAGTTTGTCCAAGGACTGATCTCCAGCAGAGAGGCAGAAAGGGCAAATTGGGCATGTGCTAATTACTGAAGTTGAATATACATATATCTTGTTGTTCTGTATTTTTGGAGAGCAATTACTTACTTTTAGTTGCAATATTCATTTTGCTCTCCCCTGGGGGTCCTTAGTTTGTCATGGATTACATCTTTTCATGCCTGTATGTTGTGATTCTCTGCTCTTCAAATGTTACCGTTGTATAAATAGGCTGAAGGTTTCTTTTATTTATTTATTTATTTTGAGAGGTAGAGAGACTATATCATCATCATCCAAGTTTGTTTTTGTCTCATCTCCTGTTCTTTCCAGGCGCCATCGGTGATTGGTGTACCGTGATGAGAAACGTAGAATGTCGAAAGCCTGGTGGCTTTTCCCGCGGCATGAGCCTGGTCTGAAGTATCTGCAGGGCCTTCCGTCTAATTTCCTCGATGACAGATTAATGGCGCGATGATTGTTTTGGTTTGCAATTGATCATGCATTCCACGTAAAACAGGTCTCATATTATGGTAGGATTGCGCTGAAAAATTTTCAAACAATAATAAAAAAGGCATCTACTACCATTATCGTATACTCAACGCCCGATACCTCCTTATACGAGGGATGGCAACATATAGGATTGGATTCCATTGGATTATAGCTAGCTTGGCTCAACATATGCGCTTAGGCTGAAAGACAAATATTTTATGTCCCATATGGGATACAGTAAAATGGAATGTACTGTTTAATTATATATTAGATTATAATTATTTTTTTTAATTTAAAATTTTGAATGATGAAATTTTTTTCTAAAAAAATTATGATAGATATTTTATCATAAATTTTTTTAAAAAATTATAATATATATATATATATATATATATATATAATTAAAAATTTATGAAATTTTTAAATGATGAAAATATGCATAAAAAATTTATAATTTTATCATAAAATATTATAATTTTTTTAAAAATAAAAAAATATTTTTATCATTAAAAATTTTAAATAAAAAAATAAAACTACAACAATATCTACATGATTCAATCAGGCAGCTAAATAGAGATGACCAACAGGCAATCATTTTCACATGCTAACACTTGTCCCCCAATTTACTGTTGTCTGAAAATTTAATATCCAGCGCTAGCAGAACAGTTCTTGTCATGCAAGTCATCGGCTCAAGGGTGCCCGTTTGTTCCGGAAACAGTATTTCAAGCATGGCCTTGTTCACGTAATAAATACGAATTTCAAACGTCGAGTTGACCATGCATATTCAATATTTATGTAATGCCGCAATTTGACATCAATTCCCATAACACAGGAAAAAGCACCGCGCATTAGCATGATAATTTATGAGCATCATCAATTACGTTCGAGTTTCCGCAAGGTGCTCGTTCCATTTGGCAATATCTTAGCCTGCTAATTTTAGTTCTCAAATTACATACGACTCTTCAACTTGATCAAATTAAGGGGAGAATCTTTGATGCTCTTTTAAAAAGAAAAAAATTATACACCACTTTAAACCTTTCCTTTTTCAATACCAAAATCATTTTCAACTCACACAGTATTCATACTAATAAAAAAGCTTCTTTCCCAGGTCAGCATTGCCTATCTCAAGAAACTGCGCAACAAGCTTCTGCTTAGGGAAAAAAATAATTCTACAATGATATATAAAGGGTTCAAACTTATTGCTTAACTATTGCATCCTACGATGTAAAATCAACAAAAGCTTATTTCAAAAAAATTTAATTATGTTTCTAATTCCTAGACTAAGTCTGATTTTCTTAAATAATTTCTAAATTATAAAAATTAAAATTTAATCTTCAAATTATCTGAACCAATTTAATACTATTTTTTGATGTAATTTCAATGATTTTCGAATCTGATGTAGCAATCTCCGTTGCTTAGATGGAATACCCTTTGCTCGCATAGCCTAACGAATGTTGACATGATTTAAAATATTGTTAAAACAATCTTGCTGAGGCCGTACATGTGCCATAATGGATGGGTCTCCATCGAGAAAGGGTCCAAGAGCTTGTCGGCACGACTCTACCTCATCATGTGGGCCGATCCCGACCCCCGCTTCATCTTCAAGTTCGGCGAAAAGCCGGGTCCAGGGCTTCGTGCGATTTCAAACTGTGTTGTGATTATGGGAAAATAAAGGACATATTGTAAGAATACTGACAGATGTTCTAAGAATATTTTAAAATTTTTTAATATAAAAATATAAGATTAAATATTTTAATCTATTTTATATGCTTAGGATCAGATTTAAAATATCTACCTAAGGATTTATAACATGAAAAGCAGCATGCATAAAAATCTGAAAATTAAAATTCTAACATCGATCACATTGATGTAGAAATCTAGATCTAACATTTAAAATTCAAAACTTTATACCTAAATGCTGGTCGTTGATCTTCACTGTTGTAACTTCTAAATGTGAAGATCTAAAGGTTGCTTGCAATAGCAAAGGATATCCGATCTCTACGAATCGTCCACTCGAAGTCCTACACTGATTTGATCTTCCAAGACTGCCAAATTGCGCAAAAATCGTATGACAGACGGATCTGATCTCTCCTCGTTCTTTGAACCTCTCGAACTTTCTGAAATCGAAGATGAGTCGTTGGAGTATGAAGAAAAGAGGAGGAAGAACAGAAAAAACTATTTTCTTTCAGGTTTTTCTTTTTACCAAAAACAAAATCCTGGATCAGGAATATAGATCTCTTCTCTTTCTCTCACGCTTAAGAAGGCAACCCACCCAGATATCTCAAGCCTCCTAGATGATTTTCTACCCTCTCTCTGTCTGAAAATATTCGGTGGAAATTTGATTAGAAGTGGCGTACAAAAATTAGGGTCTTTGATAGATGGGCGGCAACATATGGAAGGGCTGAATTTTGTGTTTGCCTCTCATCTAAACTCTTTTGAATTAGAGTTTCAAAACAACCAAACACTATCCATAAGGGGGCGTGGGAAACATCTGGCGTGGAGCCTCTCATCTCACGCAAATCATTATCTGCGTGAGGAAATAAAAACATGAGAAAAAGGTGGCGCATAAGGGAGACATGGTGCATGGAATGGTCCAACTAACTTTTAGATTCTTATTTTCTTGATTCCAACCAAATTAGTAAAATGAAACCCAATCCAAATTAGACTTTGAATTGACTTAATTAAATCTTAATCAAATCAGAATTTGATCGAGTCAAAGTCCTGATCAAATCAGAAACCAATCTTTCTTAGCAATTAGTAGAGCTGTCAATTTGGGTTGGACCCGTCGGTTGGCCCATCCCGCCATATAAATGGGGTGGATTGAGTTTATGTTTTACCAACCCATCTAAAAGCAGATTAAATAACCCGCCCCATTTGGATTGTGGATTATGACAGGTCCAGGGCGGGTCGAGGCGGATTGGCCCATCTCTTTTATATATATGTATATATATACACACATTGATTTGGAACTTTGATTTGCTTCTAAATTAGTTTGAAAATTGAAATTTTAAGTCTTTTAAGTTTAGATTATATTAAGTATTTAACTTTAATTTGAACTTAAATTGAATATAAAATTTTATTTATATTGTTGTTTTATAATTTTTTTTTTTTAAAAATTGACTGATTGGCCCGTTTAACTCGCAACCCATGGCGGGTTGGGTTGAGTTGGGATTTTCCCAACCCGCCAGTTAAATGGGCTAACCCGCCCCGCCCCATTTAGAGGCGAGTCGGGACGGGCCAGTCCATCTTGGCAGCTTTAACGATTAGATCATCTTATAATCTAATCGGATCAAATCAAATTGAATCCAACTCAATTACATTTGATCAATACTTCTTTGTTCAATCAAATTAAGCTAATTAGCAATCTTATTGTTAACTAATCCTCTAAAGATAGAATCTCAGTCGAGTAGGACTCCTGATCATAGAATCTCCATTCAATGAAACTCCTGACAATAAAGTCCCAGCTCAGTGGGACTCCTGATCATAGAGTCCCAACTCAGTGGGACTCTTGATTATAGAGTCCCAGTCTAATAGAAGTATGGTATTCGATCACCATCTAATAATGGTACCTGACATCCAGATAGGTCGAATATATGCGAAGCAATATTCAGAACTTACTAGAATATGGTTACCATATAATTTATCCCTTTGATCTTGAATGCTTAGAAGATGACCTAGGATTTAATTGTCAAACCTAAATAAATCGTCCATATTGTATTTCAAATTTTTAATCCATCACATAAATTATTCTGATCAAAATTTTGCTAAATTAAAATACATGATATATTTTCTCCAAACTCTTAGAGTGGTCAATCCCATCTTGATCACTCATCGACTTAACAAATACTTGACTGCATCCAGAAATCTTTCATAACTAAATTAGAAATTCAGATAGTCTGCCATCAAAATATAGTGAGTTGCTTATAAGTCACCATGAGGATCTCAGATCTAAGAGACATCTATACCCATATCCCTTTGGAGTAAGTCTTGACAGCAGAATGCTCCTGAGTAATCACGTTCAGTGCAGATATACTCATATATTTCATCTGCATGCTATACCAGTATCTCCACATTTCTTGATTAAAAGGACAACCAACCTATATGACATACAATGATCTATACTTGATATTGCTATTGTCCTTTTAATAGCATATCGTTTGATCATGAAAAGATTTAAGAACTAAATGATAAATCCTCCTTGATCAATTTAAAATAGTCCTAACGACTTCATCACAATACAGAAGTTCGTTAGAAGATGTATATATTTATGATAAATTAAGCTAAATAATATTTTATTAATCATCAATTTACATACATATATATATAAAAAATTCAACCATCAACAAGCTGACGATTAGCTTTGAGACATAATTTTCAATACATTCGAGTCAGTATCAAAACGGAAGCACCCGATCAAGCAGCAGAAGGGGTGGTCAGTGACCATCCACAACCTCTCTAGCTTGCTGGTGGTGCTTGCCTCCATAGTGATGCCCTTCGTGGTGTCCTCAGGGACCAACCAGATGAGCCGCTCGAACCCCAATGCATGGCTCATGCTCCATCCAAGTGACAGCACCTAAAAGCCCTAGGGCTGCCTCAAGGCCTGGAGGGAGCATGGCAACAGCATGAGCGATGGCCTCGATTACCGATTCTAGCTCATCCCGGATACCATTGTAAGCACCAACATCCCCTTAGCTGAGTCCACCATCAGTACCAGCAGGGGAGGCAAGTTCACCATCAATCTCACCGATGCCGGAGGATCACCAATAGGGAGCTCGAGGGGGAGCGCCAACTTTGGTGCCAGGCTATGGCCCTTCTCGGGGTAGCAAGGATTTGTGATGTCATCGATAGTGGAGGGGAAGGGTAAATGCAGTCGACCGCCGATGGAGATTGAGGTTCAACATGTCGGACGGTGGAGAGGGAGGGTGCACGGAGGACACAACTTTCCCTCTTTTTTTGCATTAGAGTTTTGGAGATGAAAAGAAGATTTATGGAGAAAAAAATGAATTAAAAATTTTAACCATATCATTAATATTTTTTAAAATATTTTAAGCTATATCAACTCTATTTTGTCTTATACAAGCAAAACTTACTCTATGCAGGCATTAGAATTTGCCACATCAAATTTCCAATGAGAGAAAATTGCTAGAATTGTACTTAAGAATAATATTAAACCAGCTTGGATAGTTCCAGGATCAAATTTTAGTATTTTATAGTTCAAAAAATTTTTAAGAAAATTTGACTTAATTCAAGGAACATCAACGTAATTTATCCAAAATTATTTCATTTTTGGAAGGCATCAGTTTTATCTGGAGAATCAATTTAGGGTGTATAAATTCCGCTTGCAACTTTTGAAACTCCCCACATATCAAAAAAAACCTACAATAGAATATCAATCTCAATGTCATTAATAGCGCTCGATTGACTGCTCCACATAGGACCAGTGAGGCCTCCAGGTCCAGGTGAAGTAAAGATCATGTCTGGTTGACAGGTGGCTGTAAAATGGAGGGAAGTTTACTGAATTAATTTTCATTTGATTCTTACTCGTGACTTCATACCGGTTTGGATGCTTTGCACCGATTATTCGTGGTTAACTTACCGTTTGCTGGAAGCTAGAAGGGTAGGGCCAGCAAGCAAGCAAGCTGTCTGCGAAGTAGCTTGAATTTGGCTCATTCAATTAAGAAATGAGGCAAGCTAGTGCTATGCTTAATCACATGGTTTAACTCAACTTGAAATATTAATATAAAAATAACTCGAGCTAGATTTAGCTACACTTGAGTAAACCTCCACTTAGAAACCTCCCCTTAATTCTAATCACATCTATATTAGACAATGAAAGATCAAAATTCAGACTATTGAATGTGATCTATTATCACTAAATTACTTATATAAAAACATCATGTGATTTAAAAATTTCTAATTCAGTGATAAAAAAATAATAATAATAATTATGCTATTTAGACCGTCCAATTTTTTAACTACTTGATGCATAGACTAAAATCTTCAAATCATATGATTTTTTTTATATAAAAATAATTTAGAGATAATAAATCATATCAAATAGCTTGGATCATATGTGTGGGACCTAATCAGATTTGAATGGAAATACACTTGAGTATAGTCAAGCCTATGTTACATATTATTTTTAACAATTAATAGCTATATAAATAATTATTCTTATAATTACTTGTTATAATCCAATAAAGATTATATAAAATAGAATGTATTTCAACTATAAGATTAAATATCAAACAAGTTGATTTAAAGGTAGCCTTGACTCAGCCTCATGTTTGGCTTGGTTACACCACCGTAGAAGGGAACTTAGAAAAGAGGACAGGCAACAAGGGAAAATTCATGGAATCTCGCTTCTTGACCCATCAGTGAAATCCGCATGCAAGATAGTTTATATTATTGCTAAAAAATAGGGACTCGCTATGACCCAGCACTCTAACTTCCTAATAGAAAATCCAATGGGAAATGCTTTCTACGTGGTGTAGCTTCGCGACTTGCGGTGATGGATGAGTGCACGGGTCCAAGCAAAAAAAAAAAATTATAGGATGCTGTGCTTTTTATTTTTCATTCGGATCTGCATACTTGTCAATCAATTACCGTGGACATACTTGTCAATCAATTGCCGTGGACGGTGTCCACGAAGCTACACTGCTCGCGGTGTAGAAAGTATTTTCCTAGGAATGGCAACAGATAGAATTTGGATAGAATATTATACTATCCATCTCCAAATTCAAACTTAATATCCTATACCGAAACTCCACCCGATATCCAATCGAATAAGAAAAAAGATAAGCATCTCCATACCTAATGGATTCAAAAATACCCACGAGTAACCCATTTCTCCGTACTCAACCCATACAGACCCATGCCCCCAAATAATAAACCACCAAAATAATTTTTAAGAAAAGATAGAAGTATATTATTTTTAAATAAAATAAAACTACCTCTATTAAAACTTATTCAAAAAGATAAAAAATTTAAAATTATAATATTTTTAAGATAAAAAAATATTAATTATCTTATTCTATAATAAAAATTATTTAGTGAAAAAAAATATAAATATAATTTAATAATTAATAAAACTAATATAATTATTATATTAACTATAAATTATATATATATATATATATATATATATATATATTATATATATATATATATATATATATATATATATATATATATATATATATGAATTCGAATATTATCTATATCCATAGATTTAGATTCAGATCGGATTCGAGTTTGGATAAAAAATAGCACTACTCATATATATATATATATATATATATATATATATATATATATATATATTGATCTTTTCCCAAACTCAAACTCACACCCGATCAAATCCTATTTTAAAATAGGATTTGATCGGATTTGAATAGGGTGCATAACCATCGAATGAGGTTGATTTTGCCATTTCTATATTTTTCAAATTCGATGGATCCCTCAAAATGTCCTTGCTAGGACGATCTTATCAGGCGATAAGATATTCCTGTGATAACATCTTCTGCCTCCCCCTTGTAAATTAACTATAAATTAAAAAATATATATATATATATATATATATATATATATATATATATATATATATATATATATATATATATATATATATATATATATATATATTTAGATATGAATTCGAATATTATCTATATTCATAGATTTAGATTCAGATCAGATTCGAGTTTGGATAGAAAATAGCACCACTCACACACACACATATATATATATATATATTGAGCTTTTCCCAAACTCAAACTCAAATCCGATTAAATCCTATTTTAAAATAGGATTTGATCGGATTTGAATAGGGTGCATAACCATCGGATGAGGTTGATTTTGCCATTTCTATATTTTCCAAATCCGATAGATCCCTCAAAATGTCCTTGCTAGGACGACCTTATCAGGCGATAAGATATTCCTGTGATAACATCTTCTGCCTCCCCCTTGTAAACACCATGCTAGAGCATGGGCCACTAATTTGAACATCCAAGCAAGCTAGTTTCTCACAAAACGAGCACCAGCCAAAGAATAAATCTTAAAAATTACCACATAACTGAGGCTAGGAACCAACTTATGACAACTTATTTGATCTTTACAACTGACAAGGGACTAGTGACTTCTTATAGATTTTTATGGGCAACATGGATCATGTACCTAGTAGAGCATATAAATCTATTGGCATCTATTTTGTGATCCATTTACATATCAACAAGGGCACAAAAGCATAAAGGGATATCAGTTTGATAATTTATTATTATTATTAACCCATGGGCTTTGATGAAACTGTCTGGCAGATAGCAGCACCAGCACCACCACCACCACCACTAACACCACCACATCCAACAATAGGAGGAGAAAAAAACACCACCACCAACAACAACAGCAGCTAGCAGCAGGAAAAAATAATAATAACAATAACAACAACAACAACAATAATAATAATAAGAACAACAACAAGCCATTGCCATTGCCAGTAGCAACAACAATAGGAAAAAACACTACCACCACCAGCAGCAGCAACAACAACAAATGAACATTGAATTCCTTTGCCAGATTTTACATATCTTACATATGCATCTTGGTTTTATTGTCAGTTACCATCGAAGGTCCAATACATCCTTAATGTATGCTTGAGATCACTCTAATGATTCGTAAGTTTGTTATCTGAAAAAACAACAAATGAACATTAATTCCTTTGCCAGATTTTACATATCTTACATATGCATCTTGGATTAATTGTTAGTTACCATCGAAGGCCCAATACATCCTTAATGCATGCTTGAGATCACTCTAATGATTCGTACGTTTGTTATCTGATAAAATTTTAATTTAGCAAACTGGCCCATAGGACAACAGCTGCATCCCTCCTCCATGTGAGAGGAGGTTCTGAACTTCTATGCTCAGACCTTGATGCCAATTGTTTCCCTAGTATTAAACCGAGGTATTTCTGTTTGGTGGTGCTCCCAATGTTATTATCAAAAGAAAGAAAATCCTAAATGGGTTTTGACAGGTTTTTGTAGAAACTAATTCTGGATCAGTTCAGACAAACAAATGAATTTTATGCTCATGAGATAGCAGCAAGCAAAATTTGATGGCATATAAAACAAAACATGATTTTGCAAATAAAGTTTCCAAAGCCAGGAGATGATAAACTAATACAACTTGGAAGGCAGTAGTGATGAATGTCTAGAAAAAGTTTGAATCGACAACCAATGTAAACCATAATATAAATAACAGACAAGGAATATAAAAGTTGTAAAAATATGAAGCTTATTGATTGTGGCAACGGGGTCATAGTTTGAAAAATTATCAACTTAAAATTCAATCAGCTTGACTAGGACAAATTTTTAAGTTGGTTGGGTATTTATGATATTTGAGACTCGCAAAGATGGTTGTTATGCATTTTGTTGAACCATGTCAATTCAGGCAAGTCTTGTAATTTGGGATCGCTCCACTTTCTGCTAGGTACTTTCCTGCGACTTGCATACATCCATGTAATTATCACTAGGTGTTTAAGAAGGTGAAAGCATTGGGAGAGACATTCAGACAGCACGAACCTCAACCATTAAGCATAATCCTCGTGATAGATAATATTCTTTTTTAAAGAAAAAACTAAATTTGACAAAGGATGGAAAAAGCGAGCTGATAAGAAATAGATCATGTAAAGAAACTTGACAGGAAGAAATAAACAACTTCACTTTGGACTTAGATAAACAGAAAAGATGGGTTGTATTTAATCCACCTCCTGATTACAAATCTAATTCCAAGTAACACCATTACTTCATGAAGAAGCTAAAGAAATCTCAAGTAATAGGCTAAAGGTGTCTTGAAATTACGGCAAGCATTAGTTGTGCAATTCTAGAGGAGGTTGAACTTCATATAATAACACCAATACTTATGATGTTAGAAAAGAATTTTAAAAAATGTTGACAAAAAAAAATATAAAAATTCAAATGTAGGAAAGGACAAGAAAGCCAACACCAAACAGTTTGGACTAGGACTTGTGGATTTTGTCAAAATTGACCTGCTAAGTCTCCATGAATGTTTCACTTGATGCTTATGAATTTCTACAGTTTTTATTATGATACATACATATATATATATATATATATGGTTGTATTGTAACAATAAAATTCTCTTGGAACTAAATTGGCAGATGTGTTTACAGGGTTCACATACATAGCTCCCCTTGCCTTCATGACAAACCAAATGTTAAACAAAGACCTCCCACATGCAGGGGAAACAGAAGAAAAAGAAGTAGGATTCACCTGCACATCCAAAACCAGAAGATACGGCATCAAGACCTGAAGGGAACAAAGGAACCACCGTTCAAGACCACGAAGTATATACGTATATATACTATTCACACTAGCACACAATCTGAAAATGATCCACCAAATGTATGAGCAATGTCATGTCCCACCATTGAAAATGTAAGCTATGTCAAAAGACTTTCCTACATGCACCTACAAGAATTCAACATGATCAAGTTTTTATCTCTTTCCGCATACTTAAACTGATTGGTATTTCTGTTTTGCTTAAAGTTAAACTTCCTTGCTTCTTAACAATGACACATAGATGCTACCTATCAATCTCAATATGTATAATGAACATAAATAATGCATACCACATGAGTTACAGGAGCAAACATGGTAGTATGCTTTCAATGACTATCTACGGAATCAAGGAGATTGCCATCATCTTCACATAAAAAGAATGATTTCTTACATGCATCCATGTAACGATCCACTTGATCAGGTGATGCCGGGGAGGTGTTGAACTTGAGCTGAAAATTCGAAGGTGAAAGGGTATGTCGATATAACCGTGGCAAGGTAAAAACCCCCCTATGGCACATTGGATGTAAGGTGTTAGAATGGGCTGATGGTAGTTGGAAGATTAGAGACAAATCACTCTCTTCCAAGACCAAAAACACTATCTTGTCTGACCACTACAAGGATACAGTTCTCACATGCTCACTCACAAACTCTAAAAGTCCACCAAAAGGATAGAGAAAGAATAGAGAAAAGAATAAAACCCACAAGAGAACTCGCACTAATCAGTAGCTCAAGGATCTCAAGAATGATTACGAGAGGAGACCCAATGAGAGTATTTATAAGTAGGACAAAGGGACTCTTTTCTTCAACCTTCCAATATGGGATTCCAAGTTCTATTCTAACTTAAAAAATCCTAACTACTAACTTTCCTAATAACATCAAAAGTTTTCAAAAAGAAAGGTCACAAAAATCAAAAACTCCTTAGAATTAACTAACATCAACTTTCTTAACTAAGACAAAGTCATGTTGGATTCCAAAACCCATGCGTACCAGATATGCGACACATGTAGTTGGGACCATGACCCGTGCAGCGGCATATGCATCCTAGGCACTCTGATGTCATTTGGTGTTGAACATTTTCTATGACTTTGTCAACATCATAAAGAACAATTACTAGAGAAATGAAATGAGGCATTTTAAAATCATGAAAATTAATATCCGGTTGCAATGATCAGCATGCAACTAGTGTTAGGTCTTGGTAAACTTGCATCACTAACTTAGGGGATATCAGCACAGTTGCAACTATTTCCCTGAAAAGAGACATTAAGGCATATACAGACTTCAAAACCAAATGGTGAGAAGTTTAAGTTAATGGGACAACAATATGCATTTGCATGGATTCCTGTTAAGATCAATTGTATAAAGATTGATTAAATTTGAATCTTCACAGCACAAAAAAAAATCTTTATTTCAAGCTTATTCTAGATGATAGTAATTGATAGACCACAAAACCACCTATACCAATAATTATGTAAAAGGACTAATAATGGATGCCCTTAATTGTAATGATAATGTTAATCCTGCAATCAACAAAGGCAATTCTTTCAGCAATAGTGATACTATCATAAAATAGAAATCTACTATGACTGAATTCCCAAGGCGCATAACCTTTCCTTTCATGAAGAATATAAATTTTTGCTACATGGTCCTTATCATTTTCGATGTCCTAGCACTCAAAGTTCAATTTAGGTTTGACCTGAAAACCTGTAAGGCTGCAAAAGCTTCAGGAATGTCAATTAGCTTGGCAAAGGCCCATCAATACCAAAGTTTGAAATAGGACTGGGCCAACTTTTAGCTTGAAGTAAATTTGCATCAACTCTGCACCAGTTTTTAGTGGGCTCAGCAAAGATGGGGCACTAGAAAAGCTCCCTTGACCTGATCTTTTATAGAAGCATAAACCATATCATGAAGTCACAGACCTTAACTCCATTATTGGTTTGATGAAAAAAAAATATAAAATTTGAGAAAAGCTGGAAAGCCATGCCTGGCTTTCTCATGCTGGTTTCCCACACCCATGGAACCTAGTGAATTCAGTTCCAGAATAAAATCAACTACCCTCAAATCCTCTGACCCTCTCCCGCTCCTTTCATCTCTTTTTTGTCATTTCTATCAGGTCCAACTCTCCCCCTTCATCTATTCTCGATCTGGCTTCTCCCTTATTCACTCTTTCCTGTGTTTATTGACACCTCCACTAATCTGATACCTAATCCATCTAGAACGATCCTTGAGTTTTTTAGAAACTTCTACTTTATTGATGTATGGATAAGAGGATTGAGGAAGCCTTGGCATAGGAAAGCTACACTTGGCTACCTAACTTTCTCCATAAAATTTACAGTTCAAACAATTCAATCTAAATTTATGAACAAAAACTTTCAGGAACAATAATTGAACATCAGAATATACAAAAGTTATTGATTATCAATATCTGGATTAGTTACCGCTAACAAAGCAAGACAAATTGATCTAGCAGAGGCCCCTGCAGGTATGGGATGGAGAAAGGCGTAGGAAGGATCACATGCAAGTTGCTACTTTTCGACAATCTTGAGTATTCAGTAACTAAGACTACCATAATCTATCAAAAGAAAACTACATTCTAATAGTTCTTGAAATCTCTACAAATCTGACATGACCCTAAAATCACGATTAAAAGAAACACAAGAAGTAACATGCAGAACTCGTAAACCTTACCAATTGTCTAAGATGCTATATCTGTTGTTTATGGCAAATGAATTCATTCCTTGACTCTTAATGCTAGCGCTCACTTTCTTATAAATAATGAAATTTCTAATCAACTAATAGAAAAATGGAGATTTTAACACAATTTATCACTTCAAATGATGATAATAAATCAATTAGTTTTAAATAAGAGTATAATTCAGAAGAATTTAAAAGAATTTCTCTTAAAACTTGACAAAGCATCACTACTTTCAAAAAGAACAAAAATCGTACTCAACCATTAGAAGAATAAAGAATCGAAGAGATATTTAAGGAAAAAAGTTTCACTTAAACTATCGAGGATTCACTCATTTTCACATCTGAAATTACAAATACTCCCCATTTTTAAGGTTTCTTGACTTGCAACACTAACAGTCACCATCTTATAATTAAATGAAGATCCTACTGCATAATTATTTTTTAAAAAAGATTTCAATCAACTATCTGCTTCTTCAATTTTTAAATAATACTTCACCTATTTTTGTATCTGTAAACTTGACTTGTTTTAAATTCCACAAACAAGTTAGGAGATTTACAACGAACCACCTGTTTGTTCAAACAGTGATAAAATTTACTCTTTAAAAAAAAAAAATCCTAGTCAAGCAATCAAAGTAAACAACTAAGAAGATTTTAAACAACTACTTCTTTCATTCAACTTTGATTTTCCTCTAGTCTCAACACTAACACCTACTTCACAACAGAAGAAAGAAAAACCTATTCAACCATTAAAAAGAGAATAGGATGTTTTCGTCAGCTAGCTTTTGTTCAGATTGCTGTCTTCCCTTTTCACCTCCTCCTTTCCGTCCTTATCTCCTGTTATTCTACACTTCTATATACTTATTAAACAATACTGCTTTGTCAATCTGGAATTAACAAATTATATTTTTAGTTTTTGTTATTTCCCGTAACGTGACATTCGATAACTATAAAAGGCAACTATTCATATATGAAATGCCATTTTCTTTCTTTTAGGATGGTTTTCTAGCCCTCCTTTCTGCCTCAACTCCTTTTGATCTGAAACCAACATCCATTTGGTCCCCATCCTAATGCATGGTTTTATATAAAAAGGGAAAAAACAAAAAGAAAGAAAGAAGAAGTTTCTACAAGATTAGAAACAATCATTTTAGAGTATCTTTGGACAACTTGGTTAAACTAATCTTTATAAACTTCATTCATTGTTGACTCCAAGAATATGAATCATAGAGTGGTTATAGAAGTTTCTTAATTTAGGTATTGATCAAGGAAACCACACAGGCAAACACGCAAAAATGGAAAAAAGCATTAATATCATTTCTATATTCTTGGCAAACCCTATGATTATGCCTCTTATTGCACCAGAAGAAGTTTGATACTTTTGTCGATCAAAACAACTCCATATAGAAACCATGAACCCCAGGCATGGTAAGAAATCTAGTGTCTCAGCAAGCAGCACGCACCAGGCGCTCCAATTTCACATATATACCCAAGCAAAAGCTCAAAGAAGGGTTTGCTCGTGTTTCATCCACTAAACGTCTCAATTCCTAGGGTTTCCGCAGCAAGAACGCAGCTCTAGCGAATCTATCATCAGAAACACCAAGAAACGTTCCGCACCTGAGCCTTATGCAATGCAATCAACAAGGCATTCAAGATATCAGGGGATCGGAACCAAGCAGCCAAACAAGAACCGAAAAACTAGGGTTGGTAGAGCACACCCAGTAAACATAAGAAAGATTAACAAGAAGCCATCGAAGGACCTCGAACTCGTCAATATTCATCAAAAGATCTCTCTATAGACATACAAACTAGGTTCGTGAAAGAATCATACCTAAAGAACCACAAAATGCCTCCAGATGGAATCAATTGCTCCAAGAAATCCCTCGATCCATATGCTTTGTGCATCAAGAACTCGCCTCCAGCAAATCTGCCCTCAATACGCCGGGAAAAACCCACGTCCGATCGGATAGAAGCCAAGAAACCCGAAAAGAGCCCGGGGACAAGGGTTCTTGGAGCATGCCCAACATCGGAGGCGCAGAAGAGATTTAAACAGAGAAGGATTGGGATCATCAGCATCGGAAGAGACAAGAGAGGGCGACGGCGTCTCTTTGTCGCCCTTCTAGCACTCCGGGGATGCCCCAGCCAATGAACAAGTTTCGCGCTCCGCTTCGAGAGTGAACTTTTGCCTCGTCCCCCCCTACCGTCTCGGGCATAAGCTTAAATAAGCGCGGCAGTATGTGATAATTAATTTAGACACCCACCTAAAGCTGAGCCCGTAGCTACACCCAAATCCTAACTTGAGGAACCGTATGACGTGGCTTATGTGTTTCAGAGATGGTTTCTTTTTGGATGTTTGCAAATTAATATCCAATCCTGTACGGTGCAAAGCAAGTCACTGCCAGTGCCAGTATGTTGGTGATCATCGTTCTATTTTATTTTTATTTTATTTTAGTGAAAAATAAAAAATCTTTGGCAATAGATTAGAAGGCTAATTTTTCTCTCTCTAATCTAGATAAAGACAAGATTTGAACTCAAAACTCTATTGTAATCATAAAAAGACGTGACCAACAAAATTAGCATGTTATGTTTATAAGATCCTCATATGAGGCTAGCTTAGATGCTTACATTGTAAGCTTTACATGGATTTTGTTCACTTATCTTTTGATGTTGACTATTTTACTCGAATATATTTCATCCATCCCAATGGGTTAATGTTGCATATAGCCAAAATCTTGTTGAGCTGGCATAAGACTCTATTAGAACAAGGGACAACTCATGCAAAATTTTTCAAGCATGATGGATCATGTGCATGTTATGTTTTTCATTGTTTCTTAGGTGGCGATAGTGGTTGCATGTATTGAATAATGTTTAGATGGCCAATCCCTAGATTCCTGCACCTGAGAATCTCCGCATGTTACTTGCTCCTTTTAAAGCTTGATGTTTTGGACTATATTGATGAGAGAAGTAATGACCATGAACTGCTATGAGCAGCTCAGGAGGACCTAGAAGGATCATTCACGCCATTTTCTTTTATATTGAAAACAGTGAAGACTAATAGTTTAATTAGAGTACACCATGGGAGGGGTTAGAACTTAGGTTGTAAGCCCTAATGCCTAGATGATGCCAAAATTTAAATTATAACAAAATTAACATTTGTATTTTGCAGTGCATTCTCAAAAAGACTTGCTCAAATGTGTTATTAGAAAAATGCTGAGCTAATATAAAGCCATACGGTATTTTTCCTTTTTTCTTTGTAGGAAGAAACATGATAATTGTTAAGGTCAGCATTGTGGAGGAGTTTGCCCAGATGGCAATCTTATCCTTTAGCAAATGCTCGTAGATGCAAACTTTGGATTTCCAAGCGGCGTTCATTTTAGGTCCACATAAACTTAACACTATTGACATCTTAGTCTTATGGGCATAATAGTGTCCACACATTGTTAATTATTCATCGAATATTTCTCTGCATGCATACACATATCATGCTGTTTCTTTATCCAACATTAAAAGATAAACTAATGAATGCGTACAACTATGTTACACTTTTAAGTTTAAATCAATGGAAAAAGTATGACGTGGAAACCATAATTTTGTAGGGTTTAATTTTTAGTATGATGTAGAAATAAACAAACACCATTTTTTTTTGAAATAAATTTCCGCAAGTTATATGCCAAATAAGAATATACTTTCTACATAATTCTGCAGATACCACCCATGGTGATTGGATCTCACATGAAATTAGAACAAATTTTTTTTTTTTCGAACACTATGCTCCAACTCCGTATGAGAACCAATCATCATGAGCGATATCTGTAGAGCTACACCACTTACGGTGTAGAAAGAATTTTTCATGTCTAATAATGCTGCCATACAAGTGGATGGATGGGCTTCATTTTTCAATGTTTTCTCTACACAACCTTTTGGCCCATGCAGATAAGTGTATCCACCTTCCTTAGCGCGTTGGAAATCATTTCCGAAACCAGGGCGACTTTAGATAAAAAGTCTAACAAGCCCTATGAATTATATCAAAAAATAATAGTAGATGGTAAGTTTTAATTTACGAAAACCATGAATTGATGAAGGTTTTGATGGATAAATTGATTACTTGCAATTGGTTAATTTGAAGAAGTACCAACAAATATTACTTTTTCTCACTAGATGATGATGATGATTGTTAGTGCAGAATTTGGTTGATGCGGAATCGAGTTGGAGTCGAGAAAGATGAGGTTGTCATCGGTGGGTGACATGCAAAATAAAGTTCTATCCGGAGTCGGTGGTAGTGGCTCCGATAGGACCTTCCAACGGTCAAGTTAGCTCTTCTGACGAATAGAAATGGAGTATTTAGAGAAGAGTTCGGCAGAGTTTTAGAAAAAAAAAGAAAGTTCAGAGAAAACATATCTGAAGGATCCATTTTTATAGATGGAGCTTGTTGTAACTGTTCTGATAAATGACAGTCGTAATCGTCCTGATAAATGCCAATCGTAATCATCTTAATAAATAACAATCGTAATTGTCCTAATAAATGATAATTGTAATCATTCAGTAGTAGGATCGTCTGTAGGAATCCGTCTGAAGGAACAGTTCGGAAAGAGTTTGGCTCCTATATGAATCCAACTGCTGGAGGAATCTGGAAGAAGTTTGGCTTCCGTAGAAGCTCGGCTGAAGGAGGAATCTGAAAGAAGTTCAGCTCCCGTAGAAGTCCGACTAAAGAAGGAGTCCGAAAAGAGTTCGGCTCCCATAGAAGTTCGATTAAAGAAGAAATTCGGAAGGAGTTTGGCTTTTCTAGAAGCCCAACTGCTGGAGTTGGGCTTTCATAAAAGTCCGACTGAAGGAGGAATCCAAAAGGAGTTCGGCTGCTGGGGAAGTTCGGTTAGGACTCGGCCGCTGAGGAATTTGATTGGATTTGGAGTCTAGTTGAAAGAGTTCGGCCACTGGATGAGTTCAACCATTGGAGGAGATCGGATGAGGTTCGACCGCTGGGGAGAGAATTTCAGATCGAAGCTCTTCCATGATTACCAGCTGTATTAGGCTAAGTACAAGGTTGGAATTCAATGAAAGCAGAATTTATCCCCAATAATAATGATGTTTAATATAATAATTATTATTATTTATAAATTAGAAGATTGATGGGATGATAATTGTTGCAGACACGAGTTGCTTTCCAAGTACCTTCAGTTGAAATAAAAAAACGTATTGAGGCGTTGACTGTTGAGAAACTATAATCCCATTGGGGCGGCTCAAATGCACACTGCAAGCATGTGAGATATAAATGCTTGTTAGTTTAATTATGCACATATTTGAAGCTTTTAATTTGACCGAATCATGTGATCAACCAAAACGAAAATAACAACTCAGACCTGTTGACTAGTATCTGAATAATTAGAGCACATGCCAATGGGCGAAGGCAACTGTAAACCATTCAAGGAGCCAAAGAAGTTCAAATGGTTGTGTCTCGCAATTAATGCATTCAACGTTTGATTTTCCCTTATATATATATATATATATATATATATCATACCCGAAGATGGAAGGAGTTGTGTACCAGAAAAGATAAGAGGTGTTTGAAGTTTCCATTACAATATACACGAGATAGCCTTAAAACTTTTTTACCTGGTATGGTGGAGCTCAAGCTGAGGATTTATTTATTCGAAACAACAATCAGAACTACTTCATGGTAACTTCTCCCCGTGCTATTGTACTATTGTCTTAGGTTATTTGTGCTGCATTTTTTTCCTCTATAGAAGTTAAGGGTGACTAAGATTTCATGGTAACAATTAGTTGTAGACTTGGTTGGCTTGCAGTGGAATTAAACAGGACCACCAATAATGATCAATGGAAATGGGGCAGTCACTAACTAGGTTGAAATATATGCTATACTACGTCAATTTGCATCGATGGCACTTGCTGCTTGTCTTATGCATTTATTTCTCGGTCTGGGTCGGCTATTCTCCGTCGAGCATCTCTGATTCTATGATCCTACTACACGCAGGCTCCACAAGATGTTGCATTCTGCTACCGTATCTTCTCCAAGTTATTTTGGCAGTTTTGGTTCTTCTGGTTTGGCTCTTCTTAGCATCTGGTTTGGCAACTGTTTTATTTCTTCACATCAGATTAGTATCAGTAGATTAGTCTATCAGTTATCATATTTATTTTCCTACTTGGTGGTGGCTGCTCCTGCTTCTGTGTATATGCAGCAATGAAGGGAAATTCAGATTATCTGCTTGTCAACCATATTGATATTGATCTCCTACAGCATTTTATATGACATTACTTTCTGATTTCGTGGTGTCGTGTTGCTGTACCACATCACTGTAGTTCTCCTTTCATCTTTGGACCTTTGTTATTGTATGTTTTCCTTTTGTCCTTTTACTGTAATTTTGTTTCTATAGCTATATTGGCCTGTTTTGAGGCCTTTTGGATACTTGAATTTGTACGGTATATACAGTAATTCAATGAAACTATACTCTTTGACCAAAAAAAACCATATATATATATAATTAATTTATTGGGTCAAGCTTAAGAACTTTCTTTAGATAATAGAGGTAACCATAATGGGAGTCTGTCGTATTAAAAGGGAAATAGATCTATAAAATGCATTGTGGCATGCATTGCTGCTAAAAAAGAAGCGTGATAAGTGATTGAAATATTTGTGGTGACGGTGGTTGCTGTGCAGCAGTTTATTAAATCAATAACTTTAGTAATTAATGTTTTGTTTCCCGGGTTTTGTTACTGTACATTTTCTTTCCGATGCAAGTACATAATCATAACCCTTCATTTAAAATTGAACATCTTTAGATGAACGACGGGATGACCGGTATACAGGTTACCGTGGTTGATATCTTTTACCTTCTCTTTCTTGGCAGCTCCATCATTGCCTGCCACGTCCTCCTCCACCACCCGGCATCCTCTCTGTCACCCCACCGTTGCCTCCAACCTCCATCTCTATCCCTCCCCCGATCTATCTCGGCTTCTATGTTGGAAGCTTGATCGCAATGTGGAAGCGGCGGGGGGCAGCGACCATGGCGACGGTGATGGTGGCTGCAGTCGGTGCTTGATCAGTGAGGAGAGACGGTTCCACACTGCGAGGAAGCGGCACCGGGGGCGGTTCACGGCAGAGATCCGAGACCCCTGGAAGAAGATCCAGTGTTTGCCTCGACACCTTCGACTCTGCTGAGCACGCCACCCGAACACTTCGTGGCCCTAAGGTCGGGACCAACCTCCCCCCGGGCCTCAGCTCCCCACTCTCCCCCACCCCTCCTTTCCCCTCTTTCCACCGCCATCGCCGCTGTGCGAATTCCTCTTCCACCATAGCCATCATAACTCAGCTAAGCCCCTTGATCTTCCACCGCCGCAGCGGCCATCGACATCCAGCAACCTGAGCAGCATCGTGGAGTCGTTTAGCAAGCCCTGGCTGTTGGTGTCGCTGCTCCCTCTCTAGTCCATGTCCCACCTCTAGTGGCCGGCCAACCTGCCGCGGCCCCTCAATGTCCACTCCGATGACCAAGAATGCCACACAACTTCGGATTCTTCTCCATCATCGACGACAGTGGGATAGGCTCTGCCTTCCGGCAACTGCTGCCTTTTGTTCTCAACCTCCTCCCACCCCATTATGATGAATTCCATAAAACCATGCTCTGCCTCCGGTGCTCGATCCCACATCTAAGAAGAGAGAAAGGAGTCCACGACAGATGGAGTGGCGATGAGAGAAGTCCACGATCAGCCGTAGAGGGTATTATGGTGCACGAGTTGCAGAGGGGAGTGGAGTTGCGAGGATGGCTGGATGATGCCGATTTATCTCAAATTTTCTATTACAATCATCCAAACCGAACGGCTAAGATTAGTCCTTATTTTTATAAAATAAACTTCCTTCTTTCCTTTCCCCTTTTTTTTTTCCTAATAAAGGAATGATGTTTTTCTTCTTCCTTTTTTTGATAAGTATCATGAGATGGGGCTGGTGCGGCTTCAATCTATTTAAGATCGGCTACCGACCTACCCCAATGGATTATCTGAGCGAAATAATACGATATTTTGCCCATGATTAGCTGTAGATTGACTTAAGCTGACCTACAATTTCAACCGACCTACTAAAGATTGCTTTCTAGCAAAATAATGTAGACTTTCATACCTCGTTCTTATCAGATTCAAATCGGCCATCGAGTTACATGAATAAGATGACCTATCATAGCTCATTAATGGCCGATCTACAATCGTTCTTTCTGAAATTACATCCTCTTCGAATCGAAAAATTTAAATAAAGAAAAAATATTTTGCAATCCCGTCTTCCAAGAAGGAAAAAATCTTTCGAATCAATCCAGGACGATAAACTTGGAAAGCCATTAGAGTCCAAAATCGATATAACTCCAATTCCTCCTTTATAAATAAAAGAGCTTCGGGATCCTCCAGGTATGCCACTCAATTTGATGCTTTCTCTCCTCATTGTTCTCCAATCTCCTAACTTGAGCATCAAAAGATCTTCATCGGAGAAACACTCCAGTGGGAACTTTATTATAGGTGAACGGACGAAGCTCCAGCGAAAGCTCGTCCTCGGCCCCAGATTTTTTGGTGGTCGAGCTCCTCCATCCTCATCAGCCGACCTCAAGCCAGAAGATCCAGCAGCAATAGTTGGCGCTAGAGGAAGAACCTCGGTTGATTTCGAGGTCCAATTTTGAAGGAAGAAAGCATATCGTCGGATATCACAAGAATTCGAAGGGAAGCATCAGACGCGTTCCAGCATTCTAGTGGTTGGAGGACCAACAATGCTTAGCATATTAATGCATCTACACCATCAATCCAGGAAAACCCACCAGCGATGCCGACGATCTCACAGGAGCAGTATGACATGCTGCTTCATCAGGTGCAAGCACTATTAGCCACTATAAGAGGAATACAATAGGCCAGCGAGCATCATCTAGTCGAAGAAAATTTAGATCCAATCTAGAAAAGTTCGAAGGAACGATGCCCCCGAAGCCCAAGAGCGGAAGGCTAATCGTCATAGCCGACCTACCGGTCCTTCTCGTTGAAGACCTGAACACTCGTCCACACCAATTTTCAGAAGAGACTCTACCTCAGGCCATGAGACTCCTCAGTGTCGAGCCACTCGTGAGAACGATATGGAAAAAAACTTAAAGAGATGCAGCAACAGCTGGATGCATTGCGGGAGCCGAGGCAACAAGGGAAGGATTTGGGGTTCAATGTCGATCCTCCATTCACTCAAAAGATCATGGATGAACCCTTGCTACATCGGTTCCAGATTTCTCATATAGAGCTTTATTATAGAGCGATCGATCGCGTAGATCATCTGGATAGCTTTCGAACTCTTATGCATCTGCAAGGGGCTATCGATGTGATACTATATCGAGCTTTTTCTTCAACTTTGAGAAAAGCGGCTTGACATTGGTACTCGAATATGAAGCCCGGCTCCATAGATTTCTTCTACTAGTTGAGCCATCTATTCGTTGTCCACTTCATTAGTAGTCATCAGTAATATCGTAACTCTGACTTCCTCGTGAGCATCAAACAACGGAAGAATGAGCCTCTTCGAGAGTATATCAATCGCTTCAATGCAGTCACCTTGAAGGTTCAAAATTTAGATCTGTCAATAGCCATGACGGCATTCAAGGCCGACCTCCTTCAAAATGATCTTTTGTTCTCCCTCAACTTGGACTATCCAAAGAACTTCACCAAGATACTAGAATGAGTGGAGAAGTATGCCCAGGCCGAAGAGGCTTGGGATCAGTAAAGAAGTAGCCGAGGTGGTAGATTGGGTCCGTCCCAAAAGTAGGAGAAGAAAAAAGATTATAGACAGATGCAGCACCATCGGAAGAAGCCATGATTTCATCGATCGCACACTCCACCTCAGGATAGCTGACCAACATCTCCAAAGTCACAACACCGATCTAAAACTCCACCTCAGAGATTCAATTACTACACCCCTCTTAACACACCCCGAGCTCAGATTCTGATAGAAATTGAGCGATGAGAAGATATACCCCGATCCAAAAAAATGATAACCTCTGCTCGAGTAAGAAACCCGAGGAAGTATTATCGATATCATCATGATCATGGGCATGATACTGAGGACTGCTGGCAGCTTAAAGAGAAAATAGAGGCACTAATTAGGTAGGGACGACTTCGACACTATGTGGATGAATGGTGAATCCCGACAAATTCAAATCGTGACCAACCTTAGCAAGATGAACCGCACGGAGAACAGCCGACCGTGGGAGAGATCATACTAATTATTGATGGAAATCTCGATGGAAATACTTCGAATCAAGATCAACCAGGAGAAGGATTGAAGAAGAGAAAGGCAGATAATGAAATTACTTTCATCGATGAAGATCTGAAAGAAATAAGTCAACCACATGATGATCCTGTAGTCATTTCTCTAAATATTGCTAATTATGATGTACATCGGATTCTTATTGATAATGAAAGTTTGGTAGATATTTTATTTTATGATGCTTTTGTTCGGATGAACTTGAATCCTGAACTACTGACGAAGAGGAATATACCTCTGGTTGGATTTTCTAGCACTATGGTTCTAGTGGAAGGGACTATCTCACTAATGACAAAAGCTGGACGAGCTCTGAGGCAGACAGTTGTCAACATAACTTATTTCATCGTGAATAGCCCCTCTGCCTATAATATCATCTTAGGTCGGTCAGGCCTGAATATCCTTCAGGCCATAGTGTCGACCTATCACCTGAAGGTTAAATTCATAACTTCACACGGAATCGGCGAGCTCAGAAAAAATTAGTCAGTCGTAAGGAAATGTTACATGACTACTTTGCATGGAGTGGTGGCTGAGGAGCAACTCATGAATGAGTTAGACGTCCAGAATGAACAAACTGAATAAAGAGGCTCTCCGATAGAAGAACTGATCTCTGTACTGATCAAGGATGATCCGAACAAGGTTATGAAGGTCGAATCAAGCTTATGTGAAGAGGATCGACAGCACCTCATCATATTTCTATGAGCTAACGCCGACGTATTTGTTTGGTCAATTTTGGATATGCCCGCCATCGATCCGTAGGTCATGGTACACTGACTCAATGTGGATTCGAATCATCGTTCGATCAGGCAGAAAAAATGGAGCTTTGCTCCTGAACGCCAGAGGGCGATACTAGAAGAAGTTGATAAGCTCTTGAAAGCCAATTTCGTTCGAAAAATTTATTATCCAGAGTGGTTGGCTAACATCATCCTTGTCAAGAAGGCCAGTGGAAAATGGCGCACGTGTATTGATTATGTGGATCTCAACGAAGCATGCCCAAAGGATAGCTATCCTTTGTCATGCATAGATCAATTGGTGGATACGATCTCGGGACATCAGCTCCTATCATTCATGGATGCTTTCTCAGGATACAATCAGATCCGAATGATGCTCGAGGATGAAAAAAAAACTTCTTTCATAATTGACCAAGATCTTTTTTGTTACAGGGTTATGCCGTTTGGCTTGAAAAATATAGGGATGATCTATCAAAGACTTGTGAATAAGCTTTTCAAGAAGCAAATCGAAAAAAATATGAAAGTATATTTAGACGACATGCTCATCAAAAGTAGGACTGTCGAATATCATATCATCGATCTAGAAGAAGCTTTCTCTACACTATGGCACTTCTGGATGAAGCTCAATCCGGACAAATGCGTCTTTAGTGTCACTTCTGAAAAATTTCTTGAATTCATGGTGTCACAATATAGGATTGAGATCAATCCAAAAAAGATTCAAGCTCTTCAAGAGATGAAGTCCCCGAGAACGATCAAAGAAGTGTAGTGACTCATAGAAAGGATCATAGCCTTAAATAGATTCCTATTAAGATCGACAAAAAAGAGCCTTCCATTTTTAAAGCTCTTAAGTAACCGAAGGATTTTGAATGGACAGATGAATTCCAGACAGCCTTCGATGAGCTAAAGAAATACCTCGGCTCCCCTCTTTTAAGCAAGCCAAAGTTCGAAGAGGTATTGTACTTATATTTAGCTATTTCTTCTTTGGCAATTAGCTCTGCTCTGGTCTGATAGAAAGCCAAGGTGCAGAAGCTGATCTATTATGTAAGTCGGATACTTCACGATGCTGAGATCAGATATATAAGGCTGAAAAAAATCATCTATGCTCTCTTAATATCTGTAAAAAAGTTACGCCCATATTTTCAAGCACACACCATCGCAGTCCTTACAGATCAATCCATTAGATCGGTATTGTATCGATCAGACACCTCAGAATGATTGGCTAAATGGGCTATCGAGCTAGGTAAATTCGACATCAAATATTTATCGAGACTGTCCATTAAGGCACAAGCATTGGCGGACTTCATCCTGAAATGTATAATTTTGGATGAGGAATTCAATCACGCTGAAGCCCCTTCGATCGATGAATGTTGGGTCCTACATGTTAATGGGTCTTCGAATGCCGCAGGCTCTAGAGCCGGATTGATCTTAACCAGCCCGGAGGGAGTAGTAGCGAAATATGCTCTGTGCTTCGACTTTCTGGTTTCTAATAATGAAGTCGAGTATGAGGCATTGGTAGCGGAGCTCAGAATAGCAAAAGAAATAGGAGTTCGGTATCTCAAAGTCCATAGTGATTCGTAGTTAGTGATTAGCTAGGTTTAGGAAGAATATGAAGCTCGAGAGTTGAATATGGTTAAATATCTACAAAAGATCAGGGACTTAGCTTCTAGCTTTTTAGCAATGGATGTTCAGTAGATACCAAGGACAGAAAATATACGAGCTGATCTTCTTTCTAAGCTAGCAACCCTTGGGGCGACCAACCTAAAAAGAAGCTCATATATGAAAATTTTGGAGAAGCCGAGTATTGAGGAGGCTCCGATAATGCAAGCTGATCCAGAGTCGAGCTGGATTGATCCTATCCTCTGTTACTTACAAGATGGAACTTTGCCTGCAGATCAACATGAGGCAAAAAGGTTGAGATGCCTCGCTCCATAATGCGTCATCTATGGAGGAAAGTTGTATAAGAGATTTTTCATCCTACCTCTGCTCAGATGCCTCCATCCTTCGAAAGCCAATTATGCCCTGCAAAAAGTTCACGAAGGAATCTATGGTAATCACCTGAGGGCAAGGCTCTATCCTATAAAATATTATAATAAAAATATTTTTGGTTGACCATGCAAAAAGATGCGATCGATCTAGTAAGCAGGTGTGACAAATGCCAAAGGACCTCAAATATTCAATGCTGACCATCGACTCCATATGCCCCGATTATGACCCCTTGGCTCTTTGCTCAATGAGGAATGGATATCCTCGGACCATTTTTCATCGCCGTAGCACAGAAGTTCTTGATTATTGCGATCAACTATTTTACTAAATGGGTAGAAGCAGAGGCAGTAGCCATAATTACCAAAGTCAGAGTTCGAAATTTTATCTCAAAGTCTATCATTTATCGATTCGATTTATCCCATGCCATCATAATCGATAATGGATGATAATTTAATAATCTTAGGTTTATAGGGTTCTATAATAAGTACGGGATTTTTAATAGATTGACGTCAGTAGGTCATCCATAGACTAATGGTAAGGCTGAGGTAATGAATTGGATATTATTGCAGGGGTTGAAAGCTTGCATAAGCCTGACAAAAGGATCGTGGATCGAAGAGCCATACAACATTCTCTGGGCGTGTCGCACGATACGACATGTCCCAACTGGAGAAACATCTTTCATGTTGGCCTTCGGTATAGAAGCTGTGATACCCTTAGAGATTGGGTTACCTATGCTTCGAGTGGAAGAGTTCGATGAAGATAGCAATTTTTTTGGGATAAGAGCGAATCTGAATCTACTGGAAGAGATTCGAGAATGAGCTCTAGTTCAAATGGCCAAATATCAATAGAAAGTTATTCGATACTATAATTCTCGAGTAAAGGATAAATCTTTTCTGGCAGGATAGTTTGTTCTTCATCGAGCCAAGATTTTTCATCCATCCGAACAATCAAAATTATCGTCGAACTGGGAAGGTCCTTATCGCATGGTTGAAATAGTTTGGCCTGAAACTTATTGTCTCTATCGACTGGATGAAACTCAGATTCCAAAGATCTAGAACGCCGACAATCTTCGAAAATATTATCCTTAGAATGTAATTTCCATCTTAAATTTTTTTTGATAATGAATAATAACTTCTCATAGATTTTATCTTCATCTCCATTGAATTTTGCAAATGCACGATCGAGGAGCAAAATGCGTCCTCCTCGACCACGGTCGAGGAGCGAAATGCGTCTCCATCGGATTTCGTCAATGCACGCTCCTCGACCATGATCGAGGAGTGGCATGCATCTCCATCGAATTTTACCATTCCACGCTCCTCATCTACGATCGAGAAGCAGAACACATCTCCATTAGATTTCGCCTATCCGTGCTCCTCGACCATGGCCAAGGAGCGAAACTCGTCTCCATCAAATTTTGCCATCCATCGAATTTCACCAATGCGCACTCCTCGACCACGATCGAGGAGCGAAACGTATCTCCATCGAATTTTGCTAATACGTAGTCGAGGAGCGAAACGCATCTCCATCAGATTTTGTCAATGCACACTCCTCGATTACGATCGAGAAGTGGTATGCATTTCCAACATAAACCGCCAACATGCGGTCCTCGACCACGACCGAGGATCGGGATGCATTCTACGAAATTCATCAAAATGCGCTCCTCGACTGTAGTCGAGGATCGTAACGCACTGGCATGAATCATTCGATACGACTTCTCAGTCAAACCGCCTAAGATTTATGCCGATCTACGTCTCAAAAAAAAAATTGATGAAGAATATATGAACTCAACAACTTAACAAAAGAAGATTCTGTATTAAAGTTGAGTATTTATAAGTGATGGTTGGTCCATACAAAGATACCTTAACAATAATCGGAGATAAATAAAAAAGGCCAACCTAAAAAAGATCGGACATGCCCGATCAAAAAGCTACATTAAGCTCCGTTCGAAGCTCTTGATTTGCCAACCTCCGCTTGGTCAGGCAGGATGATGATGGCTGGAGGTGGTACCGACGCTACATCCTCAACAACCGGATCGTCACGCATGGGGCTGAAGAGATCTTTTATTTGAACTTTCCGACCCTCAACTTCCTCGGCCTCCTCATCATCCAACTCCAGGAGGTCCAAGTTCAGATCGAAAAAGATCCTCCAGACCTTCTCTTTCAGGTCTATACCCCCTTGCAGGTAGGAGAGCGATGCAAAATCCATCTTGATGTTGTAGAATTCTTTTGAGGCGTGAAAGACCTCGACCGCCTTTACCCTGGCGGCCTCCACCCGTGCCTTTTCGGCCTCCCTCTCCCTCAGCACTTGAGCTTCAGCCTTAGTCAGCTCGGATTCCAACTGCTTCACCCTCTTCCTGAGGGACCTGATCTCATTTTCGGCCTTGAGTTGTGATAACTGAGCATCGTCCGTCCTTTGATTGGCTTAGGCGGCTTTCTCCTCATCCTCCTTAGAGAGGCATCGAACCTCTCTAATTACCTGGGCAAAATGGTCCACATGATGGACGAGCTAAAAAAAAGGAGAGAGAGAAGGAAAAGAAGCTGAGCTAAAGAATGAATGGAAGAGCTAAAATGAAGGTCGGCAAAAAGCTGATATGTAGTCGAAGAAGAGAATCATAGGAGTCCTGAATGCGGAAGGTACCCCCGACCTCCTCGAAGATCTAAACGTCGATTGGTAAGATGATCGACTTCAGCAAGGAACGGGCAACACGGTAGTTGCCGACATCCTTCCTTTTATCCTCGGTATTCGAGGAAACTTCAATCAGAGATGCACTCTCCGAAACATCGGATCCACGGTCGAACATCCGGATGAAGATATTCGACCCGTCCGAGCTTCTTCTGGAGGAAGATGCAGAAGATCAAGGGACGAACTCTGCTGGAGCAGCAGACTGAATCGATGTCATAGGCTTTGTCGGCACCAATTTCTCCTTCCTTGGGGCATTGGCCGCTCTCGAGGAACCTCCTGCCATGGGCTGCACCAGGATAGTCTCGGTCCGAGCATGTTTGGGGGCCACAACCGCGCTCGTCTTTCTCTTCTTCACCATCCATCGAAGAATTTCAAGGTCGGTCGAATTCATCGCTTGACAGAAAACACAAGACTCGATCAATGATAATGACGAGAAAAGAAAAGGTGATCCAAATAAAATCGCATAAAAATACTTATTCCTCGGATCAGTTGGAATCAATCCGATCTTAAATAAGTTCTCCTCGGTAAGAAATCTGAACAGCGGAAGAGGAGCGAGACTAAAGATCTAACTTAAGGCCTTCTCCTCGACGTCGGACAGCATTAGAGGTCTGACGGTCGACCTATGAGGTCGCCCCCATGATGTGCTGAAACCCCATGGTTGCTCGGCCAAAACAAAAAAGAAGCGCTCCTTCCAGTTATGCACCGAGGAAGGAGCACCTCCAAAAAGGCAGCATCCTCTCCAAGGAGAGGCATACCACCATCCGATCTCCATCGGATGCTCCTTTAAAGTGAAGCAAGCTCAAAAAAGACAGAAGGTAGGCTTGACCCCAAGGAGGAGGCAGTGGGTGAAGAAGCCTAAGATCGGTCGCCAGGAGTTCAGCACCAAATAATAAAAGCTAATTTTATACAGGTTCAGAAACTCAACGATTAAACAATGAAAAGGCAATATGAGGCTAGCTTTTAGCGCTTCCTCATAAATATCGACCCATCCAGGATAAGGAAGAGCTATACGCTCCCCGAGATCGGCGACCTCTAACCTGAAATCATCGGAGACATAGTATTTCATCCTAATAACTTTCAGATCCTCTGAGGAGAGGATAGAATTTATTCTGAAAGGACCATAGTCCAAAACTTTACGTTCTTCGAATTTGCCCGAAAAATCTATTACCCCAGAATTGTGATCCTCACCAGAAGAGCTATTCAAGTTCCAAGAAGATCGGGACAGACTCAATTGGCTCATGAGTGCAGAAAAGACTGACCTAAGGGACGAGGAGACCAAGCAATGAGGGGAGTTAAGATGGGATCGACGGTAGCTCGATTGAGTCCGAGCTATTCCTCATGCATAAAGTGCCAGAGTTCACCTTTTAAGCAACAGTAGCAGTCAAAAAGAATAACACTGATTCCTGTTTATAAGAGGCATGGACGGCTCCGATCTACCCTCATTTCATCTGCCCTTCTAGATCTTCGTCAGGTGTTAGATGCTAATTATTGGTTGGAACGGACGGATCTGGATCAAAACAACGGACGGTTAGATTTCGTGGTCATTAGACTTCTCCCAATCTTGTCATGCTACTGATCTCCAATACGTGGCAATGCGATCACGATTTGAAGATTGGCCTCGGCTTCAATAGGATACTTACATCGACCGCTCAAAGGTAGATCGGCCTCGTAAGTGGGAGGCAACTGTTATGGGATGGGACTAGTGCGGCCTTGGCCTGTCAAAGGTCGGCTGTCGACCTACTCCAATGGATCGTCTAAGCGAAACGATGCGATACTTCATCTACGATTAGCTGTAAGTTGGTCTAAGCCGACCTACAATTCTGGCCAACCTACTGAAGATCGCTTTCTAGCGAAACGATATAGGCCTTCATACCTTGTCCTTCTCGGGTTCAGGTCAGCCATCGAGCTACATGAATAGGATGATTTATCATGGCTCGTCAATGGCCGACCTATAACCGTTCTTACTGAAACTGCATCCTCTCCGAATCGAAAAACTCGAATAAAGGAAGAATCTTTTGCAATCCCATCTCCCAAGAAGAAAAAAAATCTTTCGAATCAATTCGGGGCGACAAACTCAGAAAGCCGTTAGTGTCTGAAATGGATACGACTCCAATTCCTCCTTATAAATAAAGGGGCTCCGGAATCCTCCAGGTATACCACTCAATTCGATCCTTTCTCTCCTTATTGTTCTTCAATCTCATAACTTGAGCATCGGAGGATCTTCATCAGAGAACACTCCGGTAGAAACTTTATTGCAAGTGAACGAGCAAAGCTCCAGCGAAAGCTCATCCTCGGCCTCAAATTTTTTGGTGGCCGAGCTCCTCTATCCTCGTCGGCCCACCTCAAATCAAAAGATTTAGGAGTAACAATAAGCAATAAAGGAATGATGATTGATGGGTTGGCTAGTACCGTAGAAAGAGGCATCAAGTCGGATTTTTTTTTTTTGAAATTATCGAAGACGCAAATCATTTGCATCAAAATCAATATAACTATGGTTGCAGGTGATCGAGTTTGGTTTCGATGCGGTGGGATAGAGTTGGATGCAGGAGGTGGCGAGACCTTCAGCCGAAAACCTAGGCACAATTTGGGATTTTATATCCTTTGCTTGCAGCCACCCAATTGCCAGGATAGCTACTTGCTACCAAAGCTTGCGATGGCTTTCCTAAACGGTAAGTTTCCCTTTTTTTTTAATTTGAAAGATTCTGGTAGATACGAAAGTCCCAAGGGCCCGAGTTCGATGACCATTATCTTCTCAAGGTGGGTATTCCTATTTGCACTTTTTAAACAAGGATTAAGTGTTACCCAAAAAAATAAAATAAAATAAAATAAGAATTAGGCGTTGTTGCCCTGCTCTGTTTTTAAGTTGTCACGCCATTTTATCTCCAAACAGCTAGCAGCTCGTTCCTCGTGGCCGACGCTAGCCCATGTTATTTGGATCAACCAGTACCCCCTATAATTTTGGAAAGTGACCAGGAGAACTTGTTATCAAAGGCCTGTGGGAGCTGCTACTAAGTTCATTAAAGTAACCTTTTCTATATATATATATATATATATATGTATGTATGTATGTAATGTTGAATCCATGAACTTATTATATTGGCAGTAAACAACGTGCAAGCATACGAGGACATCGGTGTTTTCTGGCATATGCGTGGCCTCAAGTAGAGTCAGGATGCATGTTTAAATATTTTTATATCTCTAACAACAAAAACATTTTTATATCGGGAGGCGGAATCCGGTGATGTTTTCTATTCCGATATAGTACTTCAAGGACCTTCACCGACGATGCATAATCACTTCAACGATCTGACAATTGCTAATCATAATGCAGCCACGGTAAAAGCGATACAGTTATCGCAATAGTCCTTTTCTTGCCTCTTTCACCTTATCAGAAAAAAAGTAAGATAGGTGCTCCAAATGTAGCTTGTTAGGAACTTGGGATACTATCATCATCATCATCATTTTTTTTTAATCATGTGATCTAACTAACTGCTAGCCCACATGGCACAGAAGATCTTAGTGTATTCATTCAAAGTTCTACCCATCAGATGGTGGATAGCTTTAGGCACAGGTTCAACCCACCACATGAGGAACAAGGAGGAAATGGCCAAAAGGAACGTGGGGTCCCGCTCAATCAGAGTCCCCTCCTCAGCAACCCTCCACCTACTAATTAGCAAACAGCTCCTACACAAAGTATTAAAATTTCCGACTTCTTAAATAAAGCTATAAAAAAATGAGAGCAGTTTATTGCCTATTTTTTCTTCTTGGTTCTCCTCTGCTCTATTGCCAGCGAATTTCACCTGTTGGTCTTCTCCTCATTATTCCGTCTTCGTCTGTCTTCTTCCTCCATTGCGGAAGAGAGCTCCCCAAAAGCTCCTTCCTCTCTTCTAACATCACCAAGAGATGCCTCCCAGAGGCTATGTTCTGGTCTTTTTCTTCTGGGCTCTGCTCGCCATCATCACCCCAACTCTCATCTTTTGGTCAGCATCAGCAAGGTCCAATCTGGATCCTCGAGGTAAGAGGTTTTAGCATTGGATTTTTTTCCTTTCTAGACTCCCTTATATGATCTAAATTATCCTCATTTTATATGTTAGGAGAGTTTAAGAATGAAGTAAGGACCAGGAGAATGATGGGTTCTGTGGAGAATGGCTACAAAAAGAATACAACAACGACGACAGCAACACAAGCACCAGCACAGGCACCGGGGCCGGCCCCGATGACAGCGAATGAAACACGGAGGTAACAGAGATATTGATGTATTTATTTTTACTTTTATTTTCTTAGGAGGGAGTGGAGGATAGAAGAGGAGACGTTGGTAGCAAAGGGATGTTATGATCAATTGGAGTTCTTATTTATGAGAAGGGTGTGTGGATCATTCCTCTGCCATTTTAGAGGGGGAGAGGGATTTCCTTTTCCCCGTAAAATTCCCATAGAATGGACTGATACAATTTTAATTTAATTCACATTTTCTCCCTCGTTAATTATATTTTTTAGAAAAACTTCCTAGCTGTATGTGGTGTCAACGGTTTACTCTTTAGAATTTCTAGTAAATAATCAGAGGAAATCAGAATGTACATTGCATTTGATCGATTTCTTCCGTTATCTGGCATCTCCTCAAATTATTACAGGATTCGGTTGGAAGCATTGCATTGCAATTCAACTCATTTTGTTCACAGCTGCCCAAATTAATTATAATCTATAAACACATGATTTCCTCAAAACAGGAATAATAAACAAATGATATTATAGAATTTTTTTAATCTTTATATTGGTTAATAGAACTGTTAGTCATATATTTCAATGAAGTGCACTAGGAACCTTTCAAGTGCGAAAAAAATGGCAGCAGGGTGATAACGTGAACGAGATTTATTTGTCGTTGGTGGTGGTTTGCCGGAAGAAACAAGTTGAAGGGATCTCAGGCTGATCTAATGGTGCTTCTTTAGAAGATAACACTATTAAGAAAAGGTTGCCAGCTTTGATGGATATTTTTATAATTATTATTATTTTAATCAAGATGACTTAAGCACCCCCACCTTCCTTTTTTTTTTTTTTTTTTTGAGAAGGGGAGAGAGAACGCTAAGAGGTGGATGAAGTGACACAAGGCGGAGTGGGCAAGGTGGTTACGCAAACTCAAGGGGAAGGAGAGGAGAGCCAAGCAAAACCCAAACGTTGCATCTAACCAAGAAAGACTTGGTCCCATTAATTGTTGAGAGAGAGAGAGAAAGCCAGGTCAAGCATTCGAGTCAACAAACCTTCTATTAAATTAGGATCATATGGTTCACAAAAATGTAGAACTATAATCACATGTAGTCTCTTTTTAACTAGCCAACCTAGGCTGTAATTTCATTGGACACAATGATTGAGGTACTCATCCAAGATGGTGCGTTTGACATCCGGATAAAGCTCAGTAGCCTCCACTCTAAAGCCACCTCCAAATTTTTTGAAAACAGATAAAATAGAAAAGAGGTTGTCTAGCAACAAAGAGTGGAGGCACACCACAGTGGCCCTTTCTATGGTGTGAGGCTGGAAGGTCCTTAGCAAAAACAATGAGATACTAATTAAAAAGCAAGAGTACTAAGCTTATGTAAAGAAAAAGATTAAACCATTTGAGAAAATTGCCAACACCTGCAAGTTTCTTTTGCCCAAAATTTTTATGCCCGACTTGGAGATTGGTCCTAAATTGATACCAATAGACATCAAAATTTACATGAGTCATTGAATCTGATACATGGCTCATGTGGCACACGGTACTAGCTTTTGTAGGTACACATGAGGTATCAACCATGCTCACTCAAGCAAGTGATAGGAAGAGAGTCATAAAAAGCAAAGCTATAGGAAGCGAGCAGGTACCTTTGGGTTTCCAATGACCTAGTATCACAACTTTGTCGGTTGGACGTGCTGTGGATTCTGTTTGTGCTAGTCTTGGTAGAAAGTATCCTGCAAAGTAGTCCATGCAAGAGAAATTATACCCAACACCATGCACACCGTGTGACCGTACATGCCGTTAATCACAACTACTTGTTCATGTGAATCGTATTTATTAAGTGTTCATCCCAATGTATCGCTATAAGAATGAGTGATTATGATAATGACCACATGGTGCACATAGTATAGAATAAAATTTTTCCATATGTTCAGCATCAATCCTCAATTATGACGGTAAAAGAATTTCAGAAACACCACCATCTCAGCATTGGCAGCCAAATGCACCCGTTTGCAAAGTCTGCAGGGCAAAATTTGTTTACCATGGTGACCCTTTTTCTTTTCTTTCTTTTTTATGAATAGGAAGGCAGTACTACCTTCCCATTTGAAAGTGGAATCTCTCTTTAACACCTGTTGAATGGACTGGTGCCAACTGGTCTGGCCAGGTTTTTATCGGCAAAGTTTGTTGGACTAGTCAACCCAAAAATCCTTCCCTTCCAACCTATGCTACCAGTGATTACAGCTTGAGGCTTAGAATGCTAACATGATGGAGGCTCTTGTTCCGTGGCTTAAAAATGTCATTGACTTTGATTGAAGAGGACTTTCAAATAATTGTTCTCTATTATTTTTGTTCTTATCTTTTTTAGCAAATAATTTATTGTTATGTTCAATGCGACAATTATAACACACTCAAATGGACAGAGCTGGGCAATGCCCTGGTGATCAATGAGCACGCCTTGAGTTTAGGATGGCGCATCTGCAGATATTTGGATCTAAATAATTTACTTCATATAGAGGCTTCCAACCCTTTCTCCTAGATGATGTAAATAAATGGAAAGCAGCAATTTCATATCAAAAAACACTATTTACTTGTTATATATATTCACATCTTTATACAATTATGCCTGCCAGGTTATGGTTTTAAGGTATTTATGCTGATATTAATATAAAAATAATTTTAATGCAGCGGTGATTTGAACTACCTTTCTGAAAAAGAGAAAAAAGCTAGGTAAGTTGAGCTAGTAAGGAATCCAAGATCAGGACTCCTAGCCTCTCCCTAACCACAAGGTCTTTGTGCCCATAGGCTTGCATGTATACACAGAAATGCATTTATGCAAACACTAGATTTGGTAAGAGTTCCATGATTCCATTGAAGCATGATGAGTCATAGCGTCTATTTAGATTGCTATATTATAGGCTTTCATAGCGAAGGCAACATAAGAATGTTGTAGTGAGCGTTATAAAAAAATATATTGTTGACAAAATCTCATTTACTAAATCTACGATGATAAAATATAAATTGCCATCTGACTTTTGAGGCAGGAGTTGTAGAAGTGTTTGTCTGGTAACCTAATCCTATCTTAAACTCCAAAACTCCTGATTTTGTCGATGATATTAGTGACACAACGGTTAAAATAAACCCCAAAAGTTACTCCATTTTTTTTTTCATAATTTAATAACTAATGATAATTTAAGAAATATAAAAAATAAAAATAATTTGAGAAATCTTTGTAAATCCATTTTCTTGAGCAGATAACAACTGCACAAATTAAAAACAAGGTATATTAAGCAATCTATAATTCCTAGTTTCCTCATAAAGCATCCGCAACACAAGGTATAATTACCTCTACTTCAAAACTAATATATAATGTTCTGAGTAAAACTTTCTTCAATTCCCATATATGAACACGCTCTGTTGTTTGGCTCCTATGATTTAAGATGCGACTTAAGCTAATTACATTAAGGTAGACTCCTGGCACAACATAACAAATTAGTGCCAACCAACAAGACAAGACAAAATTACATGCTATTGCCATAATGCGCTTACATAAGGCTCCAAATACATTCGTATAGCTATATACCCTTTACATGAATAAAACAGCATGACAAGAGAGAACATGTGTAGCACCAGTTTTTAACATGCATGGTAAGTAACTTGTTTTGAGTGAAAGGGAAGCAGAGAGCCATCCTGATTTATTATTAAAAAAGTTAGAGTATAAAATTTACAGAGGAGAGAAGCAGAGAACACTAAAAATCAAAAGAAACACAGAAGTAATATGGTAGCACACAAAACCAAAAGAAAAAAATCTTTATTGTGAGAAAAGGCCCCCGCTTTAGACAACAATTAAGGTTGACGCCCAGCTAGAAAGGAGATAGAGTTCCAGAGAGAGCGATGGTGATCTTTGGATCTTATAGAGCAAATATGTTCCCAGGCTTTGAAGGAATGCAAAGATTTGCACAAAACTGAAGATTGAGAATAGTTCTTCTTAAGAAAAAAGCAAGAGTTTCGTTCTCATTATATCTTCCAGCACACAGAAGCTACAAGCTAGTCAATGGCACGTTGTTTTGATGCTTCAAAATTTATTTTTCTTCATTTAGTCCAAAGCTGATGTAGAATAGAGGGCCGTCGAGAAGCTCCAAATTGAAGAGAAAGATCATTCCAAATATGCTGAGTGAAAGAGTATCTAATAAGAAGATGATTAATAGTTTCCAAGCTTCTCCCATAAAGAACGTAGCTGTTACTCATGTGCCATCCTTTTCTTGCAAGAATTTCACCAATGTGGAGTCTGTTTCGAACAGCAAGCCATATAAAGATCTTAACTTTTTTTAGGTATTTTAGCTTTCCAAATTATCTTATTATAGGAATAGATTAAACTATCATTATTAATAAATTTATAGTAAGTGTTGATAGTGAATGTACCATTTTGAGAGAGTTTTCAGCTATGAGTATCAAGGGCTCGAGATGGTTGCACAGTAGCAAGACTAGATTGGAGAGCTTCCAAGTGACTTAAGAAAAGTGGATGTCTAAGTTTGATGTTCTAAGATAAGAATCTCTATGACCATCGTGAAGCAACTGATCATCTTTTCGATAAGGCTAATTGGTAGAGATCACAAAAGATGAAGTAAAAGAGTATAGGAACACACCAGCTAGATATATAGTAAGAAGGAAAGAAAGAGAGTATCGAGTTCACCAGAGTAAGTCTATCTCTTCAGGAGAGAAATTTGCCTTTCCACAAGATCAGCTTTGAATATACTCTTTCGAGGTAGGTAACTTGGGCAAATAGATTAGACGTTTAGCTTGAAATTTTGTAACTTGAAGGTCAAGCGTTTAAGCCCAACAAAACTTTTATTAAATTATAACAACATAAATTTCACTTATATATATATATATATATATATATATATATATATATATATATATATATATATATATATATATATATATATATATATATTAAAGATATTACATTATTTAAGTTGAAAGATGCAAACAGGACAATTCCTCAACTCAAAGACAACTTGCATGTTCCGTGGTTTCATTGGATGACACGGTTAAGATACTCCCGAACGCTGGTGTATTTGACGTCAGGATAGAGCTCAGAAGCCTCCACACCAATTGATGGATCGGTTTCAATATTAGCAGTGTCTCCCTTCACAAACACCAAGTAGTTGACTGCCAGCTGAATGTTGAATGGGAATGGAGCCTCTGCAATGAAATTTAAAGCAAGATCGTTAAAAAGGGAAAATAATTGTAAAATCGGTTTACGTGACACAAAACGTGCAACTAAAAGTTAAAAAAAATCATCTCCTTTTAGAATTTTATTCAAAAGATCGTATTTGCAAGAATACATACGCAAAAATTATTTTTTGACTATCGTTTTCTTAGTGGCGATCACTTGACTTTTATTAAGTAATATTGATGACGAAAGGGGCACGTTTCTATCAGTTATTGCATTTTTTGGTTGCATAAACTGGTTTTACAGCACGGATACTTTTCCTATATACCGAGCATTTAATCTCAAAAGCTTAAGCACTTAAGAACAAGTAAACAAAATATATGGGTCTTAAACATCCAACAAGAAAGAGAACCTCTGCGAGTTATTTGAACATGCATTTCACTTTGAGAGATACGGACTATTAAGTAATATCTAGCAGCTTATACTATGACATTATTTTCTGGCTAATTTTCCATATATACGGGGACGGTGCTATTTTTTGTATTTGCTCGTAGAATCTTCTTGCCCGTGCTACATTTGCCATTCAGTTTTTATAACAAAAACATCTAAAAGCTTGTCGGTCTATCAGATGGAAGGTTCTATTTACATGGTAGAAGAGTGAATTTGTGCTCATTGTGGTTATACGTGCCAAATTAAATGGCATATCCTTTTATTATAAAAAATTAAAATATCTTATTCATCAATCATTGTGATCTAGCATTAATTACTAGGAGATAAGCATGCAATTGTGATGACCACTAATGGCGGGTAACACGTAAATTGAAAACAGAGGAACATAAGCTGACCTATCGAGCCCATGATTTATAATGGTAGTATGTATGTAAATAATTGGCTTAAATAGCGATGCTTTATACATCCAATATTCTTAAAGTGGGTGCCAATTTGAAACTAGCGAAAGTTTCTACTCACCCTGGATCTTCCTCAAGACCTCTTCTTCCGGAAGGTAAATCTTCTCCAACGTCTTGCCGGTCTTCTTTTCCCAGAGTGAGACAAGCTCGTTAAAGGAGTAGATGTTGGCAGGAGGTTTCATGTACAAAATCTTGTTCAAAGTCCTCGGGTCGTCTACAGTTTTGATGGTATACGTGCCGATATCTTCTTCAGCAAGGAAGACAGCTGCACACAAAACCAGATAGGATGAAAAGAACGTCAGGGAGAAGTGCATTTAAAATATGAGCATCTAAATTTATTCGCTGGTATCTTCTCGGTTTCTTTTTCCTTTTCCTTTTCCCTCGGATCTCGATCTTCGTTGGTAAAAATCACCAGGATTTTGAACTAGTTTGGTAAGATAACATGTTATTAAGCTATTATATCCTACCTGCATACGGTACTCATTCGTATAGCGGTGTGCTGAGGTAAATACCCGATAAATGAAGCCCAAACGAGCGTCTGTGATTGGCAACGTGCGCAACGTACGGATATGATTTTTGCACGTTTTTATTGCTTACGTTCCCGAAGAACTTGTTTGGTTGATGAAATTGGTTAGGAAGAATGTACGGTGAATAGAAAAATTAAAAAAAAAAAAATTGGATAAAATTTTCAAAGGAGAAAGGTTAAAATGTGGAGCATAAACTTTCTGGATTTCATAAAAAAGAAACATTCATAGAAAACATGAGTTTTTCACTTTTTCAAAAGTATCCTTAAAATCATGAATTGATGGATAGAATGAAATAAAAAAAAAAATAATAATAAAAATATAATAAATATTTTATATAATTTTTTCAAAAAAATATATGCTCAACTAAACATAAGATACTCTAATATATAATATTTTTTCATAATTAACCAAAAATATAAAAATTATTTTTTAAATATTATATTTTTAGAATCAAATTTTTAATAAATATTTTAGTGAATAAATTTTTTTTTTTAAATCAAATGAGTCCAAAAATCATTTACAACCCAGAGCCGCAAGTTAGGCAACCAAGGCCAACTTGTCCCTAAGTCCGATATTTAGACTAGGAACGACCCAGATTAGCTGATAGGGTTAAGCTAAGATTGTTGCATTCTCCAATGAGGGCTACAAAATTGGGTCCAGTTTAAAGAAATATATCTAGATTTTGAGGTAATTTTTCGTGGCTGAATTAGAATCTATCCTTATATGCTAGATTTATGGCTGATTTTGTCGGAGTTCGGATCTTAGATCAATATAAATTGACTTTAAGACCATATTTGGCATGCAGCTTTTGAAATAAGTTTAGCTTATTTAAGCTACAGTAAAGAAATATTAGTATTTGATGAGGATAGTTTATGGTTCATAAACTAATTTTTGTTGACAACTCTCATCTAAAGATTCAAAATCAAAAACTAGCTGTGCAATTTTTAGTTCCAAATTTATACTCATGTGTTTAACGTTTAAGCTTCCTCCTATTTCTAAAATTATTTTTTATAAACAACCTCTACCTCACAGAAATAAAAAATATATTTTTTATTATAAATTAAAATTTTAAAATTTATCTATAAAAATAAAGCTATGAATAATTACATGATTTCATTAATTCTTAATTCAAACTTAAAAAATATCATATATTTTTTATTTTTATTATTTTATAATTTAGTAAAACTTATTTTTATTATATCTATTATATTTAATTAAACTAAATATTTAAAATGATGTTAAAAATAAATAAAATAAAATTATATTTTTTATATCATTATACATAATAGCTTACTGACATAACTAATTTTTACCAAATAGTTAAGCTCACAATTCAGGCTACAGCTACAGTTCAATATTGCTAGAGCTATAACTGCCAAACATCGTCAAAATTATTTGGTTATGGATTATAGAACTATCATTGGTTTCGTGCATGGGTCTGCATGATCGCATTCTTGTTATTGCACAGAATTCCATATTTATGCAGGTACACAACTCATGCCAAGAGGTTCAAGAAGTAGATCCAATGGTCCTAGTAAGTTCAACCTCACGTGATTTCACGAATCATTGGGCAACCGGATCTTGTTCCACGGCTCAGATGGATCCAATGATCATCCTAAATCCTGCACTGCATGCTAGATTAGACATGATTCAGATTTCAGATGGAATACTGGATCGATCTATGTATCTCGATCGTGACATGCATCGTTAATTAGACATCTGCTCTGCTTGATAAATAAATCGTGCCCATTCTAACAAGCTAGGAAGAGGGAGAGTACCTATCGGATTTCCATCGCCTAATATTGTAACTTTTTCTTTTGGAGGTTCTGGCTGTGCTAGCGTTGGAAGAAAATATCCGGCGAAGCAGTTGCAGCACACAATGGTGTAGGGGATCCCTTCCGCCTCAATGGCCCGGCGAATATGAGCCTTGAGTGCGAACACCGACGATGCGGGCTCCGCTGCGTGGATGCGATCAACATCCAAACCGAACTCGGAGGGCAAAAACCTCTACAAAACACCATTATTTCATGATTGATGAACACAAATTAGCCAAATAATCTCTTTCAACAAAGACCGTTTGTGTACTAAATGTCAAACTACTAGCAAAATATGGAGACAACTTTGTTCGATTGGCCGAATTAACTTTAAGAAATAGTAATGATGGTGACTATCACCGCTTGTTAGTAAAATTACAGCTTCATCATCATGTCACTAATGACTGATATTATTATTTTGTATACATCTACCTTCGGGCATTTATATCATTTTATTATTGTATCAGCAAGAAAATTTTTAGCTGGAACTGTTTGGTTTAAAAAATTATAGAATGAATGGATGAAAAAATAAATTTTTTTATCCATCTTGATTCATCAATTTGCATCCTCTCAATTATTACTCGTGATGAATGAGATATTAAAGATCATGCTACTTAGGATTTAATTGCATAAGTGGATAGATATGACCCCTGAGATAACATTTGGATCATATTGTAATCATCACATGATACCATCATATCGGTCAATCACCTATAACTACTTACAATGGCCAATGTTGGGGATAAATCCCGCTTCCGTCGAAGTTCAGTCCGATACTTAGCTCAATGCAATTGGTAATCATGGAAGAGCTTCAACGGTCGAGCTCCAGTCGAACCCCTTCAGCCAGTCAAACTTCTCAACGGTCGAGCCTCAGCCGAACCCCTTCAGCCAACCGAACTTCTCAGCGGCCGAGCCCCAATCGAACTCTCCCAACGGCCGAATTTTTGTCGAACTTCTTCCGAGCTCCTCCTTCTATCGGGCTTCTACGGGAGCCAAACTTCCTCCGGATTCCTCCTTCAGTCGGACGCCTATGGGAGCCAAACTCCTCTGGAGCTTCTCCTTCAGTCGAGCTTCTACAGGAGCCAAACTTCCTCCGGATCCCTCATTCAGTCGGATGCCTACAAGAGCCGAACTCCTTCCGAGCTTCTCCTTCAGTCGGACTTCTCCAAGAGCCGGACTTCTCCCAGACATCTCCTTCGGTCGGACTTCTACAGGAGCCAAACTCCTTTCGAGCTTCTCCTTCAGTTGGACTTCTCCAGGAGCCAGACTTCTCCTAGACATCTCCTTCGGTCGGACTTCTACGAGAGCCAAACTCTTTCCGAGCTTCTCCTTCCGTCGGACGCCTACGGGAGCCGAACTCCTTTCGAATCCCTCCTTCAGTCGAACGCCTATAGGAGCCGAACTCCTTCTATATCTCTCCTTCAGTCGAATTTTTATAGGAGTCGGACTCCTTCCGGGCTCCTCCTTCAGCTAGCATTTCTCTCAGATGATCTCCTCTAGCCGTATTCCCTTTGAAAGTTTGAACTCCTCTGAAATTGATATACGTCAAAACTCTTCACCCCTCTATGCGGTCCTGAGCGGCTCAGTATCGAATGGCTGCGGCCATCATTATCAGTCTGCTGCAGACGACAGCAATCCGCTACTAGGTGGCGATGGCTGTCACCATCAATCTGTTGCAGGCGGTGCTATAGGCAGTGCCTCCTTCCATGACTGACTCCGCCAGACCTCGAGTGGCCTGCTACCAGATAACTGCAGTTGTCACCATCAATCCACTACAAGCTCCGCCTATAAAAAAGATCCTCTATATATATTTTCTCTAAGCTCTAAGCTCTCTTCTTCTTCCCAAAACTTTGCCAAACTCTTGCCCGAGCACTTCATTTCTATTGGTTAGAAGAGCTGACTTGATTGTCGGAGGATCCCACCGGAGCCACCACCATCGACTCCGAATGGAACTTTATTTTGCAAGTCACCGACGGCAACCTCGTCCTCCTCCACTCCAGCTCGTTCCGACGTCGATCAGATTCTGCACCAATAGAATTGACGCTAGAAAGAGGACCTCTGTCTCTGAGGTACCCTTGTTTTTAAAGAAGTGCTCAGCCGACCCTACCGATCTTCTTCTCTAAGGTTCATCTCCATCCTCTTCCTCAATTCCAAGAAATATCTCAAAAGAAGGAGACTATCCGAAGATCTACCGCTTCTGCCGTCAGATCTGAGTCGGATCCATTCACTCCTGCTCCATCATCGATATTTCAACTTCCACCTCCACCGACGGCCATGGTAGATCCGGAACATTTTAACCTACTGATGCAGTGGGTTTAGAGCCTCATCAAGATGGTGCAGGCCATGCAGTAGCCTCCGACGGTGACTCCATCAGAAAATTCACCATCAGGATGTCGAAAATCGATCCCAAGGAAGAGCCCTTGGGCTAGCATGCCCATCGTCCCTAGAAAGAAAAAATGGAGAGTAGAGGATCCATGTTCAGATCATGATTCTCCTTTGAAGGAGACCTTCCCTATCTGTAGTTGGAAGTCCTCCAAGGTCTACGATCGAGACGACGTTCTCGATCATAAACTACGAGAGATGGACCGATGGATTGAGGAACTCCGTCAAGTTACCCCGGCTCTCTATGATGATGTCTGCACCGATCCTCCTTTTTCTCTCCAAATTATGCAAGAGCCCATTCCGTCGAACTTCAAGCTCGCTCAATTTGAAAGCTACGATGGAACCTCTAATCTAGTTGATCATCTGGAGATCTTTCGGACCATGATGCTACTCCATGGCGCACCAGACATCATATTATGTCGAGCTTTTCCATCTACCTTATAGGAAGCAGCAAGGAACTGGTACTCGAATCTTCTCTTTTGACCAGATGAGCTATCAGTTCATGACCCACTTCGTTAGCAGCCGACGTCTGCACCGAGGTTCGAATTTTTTTATGAATGTCAAGCAGAAGGAGAGAAAATCCATCCAAGCTTATGTCACTCGATTTAATGCTGCGGCATTGGAGGTCTGAGATCTGGATCAGTCTATTGCAATGGTCGCACTCAAGAACGGCCTTCAGAAGAATGATTTGCTATTTTTTCTGAAGAAGAAGTACCTCAAGAACTTTGTCGATCTACTAGTCCGGGCTGAGAGATATGTCCGTGTGGAAAAAGCCTTCAAGTTGAAGGATGAAGAAATCGTAGGAGAGCGACGGACCGATGAGTCTAATAGACCCACCATCGATGGAGGGCCGAGTGAAGTTCGACCGTGCTCACGGACTCCCCCCGAGCGCAAGCGAGTTCGAACTCATTCTCGAGCTCGTCATCAAGATAGCTCCGACAGAAGGGCGTGAAGAAGTCCTTCCTCCGGAAGGTTCTGCAACTACACCCCCCTTAATGCTCCTAAAGCTCAAATTCTGATAAAAATTAAGAATCAGCTATCAAGATCAGAAGAATTACGATCTCCCCCAAACAAGCACGATCGACGTAAGTACTGCTTCTACCATCGTGACCACGGCCACGATACTGAAGAATGCATTCAGCTTCGAGATGAAATCGAGGACCTCATCAGGAGGGGGTGGCTGGGTTGATTCCTCAGACGCCAGTCTGAAGTAGAAGAAGTCAGCCAAGGGTGCTGCCATAGCCAGAACCACCAATGATGGAGGAACAACAAAGAGGTCGGCTGCCTTCCGACATCATCAATGCTACCTCTAAGAGGGGCTTGGTACTTCGATGAGCCGTCATCTCCCAATCTCAAAGCCAAGAGGAGCTTGCTTCAAATTGAGAAGGCCAGCATGAGATAGAGGAGGTCGTCTGACCCAAAACTTATCATCTGAAGAAACTCGGAGGAACAATGCTCCCACGATCCTAAAACATAGAGAATCTGAGGATGTGCTGTCAATAATTTTTCTTCAATAAAATTCCTCCATTTCAATAATATTATTTTTTGGTGCAAAAACTATGTGATGACAGAAAAGAAATAGTCAATAGTAGCCGTATTAAGAATAGGAGAAGAACCTCATCCTAACATGAGCAAGTTGAAGTCCTTCAACCTCGGCTAGAGATAGATCTCTTCCGAGCTTCAGAGTCTACATCAATAGGAGATAAGATTTTCTTCAACCTCGGCTAGAGATAAGATCTCTTTCGAGCTTCAAAGTTCACGTCAACCGAAGAAAGATCTCCTTCAACCTTAGCTAGAGATAAGATCTCTCCCGAGCTTCAGAGTCTATGTCAATAGGAGATAAGATCTTCTTCAACCTCGACTAGACATAAGATCTCTCCTGAGCTTCAGAGTCTACGTCAACAGAAGATAAGATCTCCTTCAACCTCGACTAGAGATAAGATTTCTTTCGAGCTTCAAAGTCTACATCAACTAGAGATAAGATCTCCTTCAACCTCGGCTAGAGATAAGATCTCTTCCGAGCTTCTATGTCAATAGAAGATAAGATCTCTTCAACCTCGGCTAAAGATAAGATCTCTTCCGAGCTTCAGAGTCTACATCAATAGAAGATAAGATCTCCTTCAATCTCGGTCAGAGATAAGATCTCTCTCAAGCTTCAAAGTTACGTCAATAGGAGATAAGATCTCCTTCAATCTCGGCTAGAGATAAGATCTCTCTCGAGCTTCGAAGTCTATGTCAATTGAAGATAAGATCTCTTTCAACCTCGGCTAGAGATAAGATCTCTTTCGAGCTTCAAAAATCTACGTTAACTGGAGATAAAAATTTCTTCAACCTCGACTAAAGATAAGATCTCTCTCGAGATAAGATCTCCTTCAACTTTGATTAGAGATAAGATTTCTTTCGAGCTTCAGAGTCTACATCAAATAGGAGATAAGATCTCCTTCAACTTTGATTAGAGATAAGATCTCTTTCGAGCTTCAGAGTCTACGTCAATAGGAGATAAGATCTTCTTCAACCTCGACTAGAGATAAAATCTCTTTCGAGCTTCAAAGTCTATGTCAATTGGAAATAAGATCTTCTTCAATCTCGATTAGAGATAAGATCTCTTTCGAGCTTCAAAATTTACGTCAATAAGAGATAAGATCTCCTTCAATCTCGACTAGAGATAAGATCTTTTTTGACCTTCAGAATCTATGTCAATAGAAGATAAGATCTTCTTCAACCTCGACTAGAGATAAGAATCTCTTTCGAGCTTCAAAAGTCTACGTCCAACCGGAGATAAGATCTCTTTCAACCTCGACTAGAGATAAGATCTCTCCCCGAGCTTCAGAGTCTATATCAATAGGAGATTTTATCTCCTTCAATCTCGATCAAAGATAAGATCTCTCCTGAGCTTCAAAGTCTACGTCAATAAAGATAAGATCTTCTTCAACCTCGTTTAGAAATAAGATCTCTCCTAAGCTTCAAAGTTTACGTTAATAGGAGATAAGATCTTCTTCAACCTCGACTGAAGATAAGATCTCTTTCGAGCTTCAAAGTCTACATCAACTGGAGATAAGATCTCCTTCAATCTCGACTAGAGATAAGATCTCCTTCCGAGTTTTCTACATCAATAGGAGATAAGATCTCCTTCAACCTCGATCAAAGATAAGATCTCTTCCGAGCTTCAGAGTCTACGTCAATAGGAGATAAAATCTTCTTCAACCTCGGTCAAAGATAAGATCTCTTTCGAGCTTCAAAGTCTACGTCAATAGGAGATAAAAACTCCTGAGCCTTGACTTCAACTTCAACCTCGGCTAGAGATATGATCTTCTTCGAGCTTCAATGTCTGCGTCAACAGAAGATGAGATCTCCTTCAACCTCGGTTGGAGATGAGATCTCCCCGAGCTTTCAACTTCAACTTCAACCTCGATTGGAGACAAGATCTTCTCCGAGCCTCAACTTCAACTTCAACCTCGGCTGGAGATAGGATCTCCTCCGAGCTTCAACGTCTGTATCAACAGAAGATGAAATCTCTTTCAACCTCGACTAGAGATAAAATCTCTCTCGAGTCTCAAAGTCTACGTCAATCGGAGATAAGATCTCCTTCAATCTCGGCTAGAGATAAGATCTCTTTCGAGCTTCAAAGTCTATGTCAATAAGAGGTAAGATTTCCTTCAATCTCGACTTCAACTTCAACCTCGGCTGGAGATAGGAATCTCCCTCGAGCTTCAACGTCTGCATCAATAGAAGATGAGATCTCCCCCGAGCCTCAACTTCAACTTTAACCTCAACTGGAGATGAGATCTCCCCCGAGCCTCAACTTCAACTTCAACCTCGACTAGAGATGAAATCTCTCCCGAGCCTCGACTTCAATTTCAACCTCATCTGAAAACAAGATCTCTCCCGAGCTTTCACTTCAACATCAACCTCGGCTAGAGACAAGATCTCCTCCGAGCTTCAACCTTACTGGGTGCAGAGCCCAAAAAAGAACTTCGGCGGCCATCATTTTTGTACTCCCTTCCTTCGAATTTCGAACTTAAAAATGGGGGGACTATTATTGGGGATAAATTTTGCTTCCATCAAAGTCCAGCCTGATGCTTAGTCCAATACAATCGATAATCACGAAAGAGCTTCAACGGTCGAGCCCCAACCAAATCCCTTCAGCCAATCGAATTTCTCAACGATCGAGCCTCAGTCGAACCCCTTCAGCCGGCCAAATTTCTCAACAGTCGAGCCCTAGTCGAACTCTCCAACGGCCAAATTTCTGCCGAACTCCTTCCGAGCTCCTCCTTCTATCGGACTTCTACGAGAGCCAAACTCTCTTCGGATTTCTTCTTCAGTTGAATGCCTATGGGAGTCAAACTTCTTTGGAGCTTTTCCTTCAGTCGGGCTTCTATAGAAGCCAAACTCCCTCCGGATTCCTCCTTCAATCGGATGCCTATGGGAGCCGAACTCATCCGGAGCTCCTCCTTCAATCGGATGCCTACAGGAGCCGAACTCCTTCCGAGCTTCTCCTTTAGTCGAACTTCTCTAGGAGCCGGACTTTTTTCAGACATCTCCTTCGACCAAACTTCTATGGGAGCCGAACTTCTTCCGAGCTTCTCCTTCAGTCGGACTTCTTCAGGAGTCAAACTTCTCCCGGACATCTCTTTCGATCGGACTTCTATAGGAGCCAAATTTCTTTCGAGCTTCTCCTTCCATCGGACGCCTACGGGAGCCGAACTCCTTCCGAATTCTTTCTTCAGTCGAATACCTACGGGAGTCGAACTTCTTCCGTATCTCTTCTTCAGTCGAATCTCTACAGGAGCCGAACTCCTTTCGAGCTCCTCCTTTAGCTAGCATTTCTTTCAGATGATCCTCTCTAATCGTATTTTCTTTAGGAGTCTGAACTTCTCTAGAATTGATATACGCCAAAACTCTTCACCCCTCAATGCGGCCCCAAGCGGCTCAGTATCGAATGGCTGCAATCATCACTATCAGTCCGCTGTAAGCGACAGCGATCTGCTATCAGACGACGATGACTGTCACCATCAATCTACTGTAGATGGTGTCTCCCTCCGTGACTGATTCCGTCAGACCTCGAGCGGTCCGCTATCAGACAGCTGCAGCTGTCACCATCAATCCGCTACAAGCTCCGCTTATAAAAAAGATCATTCAAATATGTTTTTTTTAAGCTCTAAGCTTTCTTCTCCTTATCAAAACTCTACCGAACTTTTATCTGAGCACTCCATTTCTGTTGGCCAAAAGAGCTGACTTGATCATCGGAGGATTCCATCAGAGCCACCATCATTGACTTCGGATCAAACTTTATTTTGCAGATCATCGACGGCGATCTCATTCTCCCCCATTCCAGCTCGTTCCGATGTCGATCAGATTCTGCACCAACAGTCAATATGCATATATTATGAAGAGAAAAAGGAAGTTAGTATTCTTTGAGGGGGAAAGAAACAAAAGTTGATGCTTGGAATCGTATCCTCTTAAACGTCGAGAGTGAATCATAATTTATCATTTTCTATCGATATAGGTTTAGGGATGTAAATTATAAAGACTTTGGTCAACCCCAGCAGCCATTGTCTAAAGTTTTTGATAAATATCAATTTCTAAAGTTTAAAAAGTAAAAGAATGGTCCCATACACGTTAGGCAATTTGAATGGGAATGAATAAATAATACTTTTATACCAGATCCTACCTTCTAGAAAGAAGAGGGGAGGGAGAGAGAGAGACCTTAATCGTTCCGACTTCTTTAATAGCAGCAATGATCTTAAACTGGTCCAACACCTGCCGTGGCCCGACTGTTGAGATTACCACGTCCACTTGTTTAATGGCCTCCACCAAACTCCCGTGGTCATTTAAATCCCCCTAAAACATTGTTACCGCATCAATATAATTGCGAAAAACTAGCAAAATCTTCACAAAAATTTTGTTAAAATTAATTTATCAGTGCTTAAAGTCAGAGTCCAATATTATGGAATTATTGATGTTCGAGATGTAAAAGAAAGAAAGTATTTATTTACTCTGCGGAGGGTGACGCCGGAGTTCTTGAAAGCCTCCAAGAGCTGGGCCTTCGCTGGATCAGAGGGAGCGGTATCTCTCACCAGGGCGAAGGTGGGATGACCGGACCGCGCGCTTGCTCCTACAATAAACTTACCGAGGTACCCTGTCCCGCCGATGATCAGGATCTTGCTCATCTCCCCCGCCATCTGGACCGTCGGATGATCGAGTGCAAAAGGGATTACGTAGCTCCACCGGTACTGGCGGGAAGAGGGGAGTGCTTTGGGACGGGCGCGATCTCGGCAGTGCTGGAATCCCTTCCGTATTGTAGGAGCGGAGTTGGTGTGCGGTCACCGTTGAGTAAACATGATGATTAGCTGCTCCGCTTTTTTCCTCGTTGGAGGGTGCGAGGTTTCCGTCGGTTAGCTTGGAGATTAGGTGGCTTGCCTACGAAAAGTCAGTGGGGATGCTCCCCAAGGGAATTCAGCGTATCAAGTCGAATATGGAACGCCATAGTTAGCGGATCATATTTTGACATGTAGCTGGTTCTGCTGTATCTTTCTCTCTGTTAGCAAATTAGGTACGTGTCAGTTTCTGCTTTGTGGCAGTAGTCTTGTCGGTGTCATGGCAGCTCAGGTATGTGCACGGGAAGGTCCGTGTTATCGAAAAGGCAAAAAAATAGTACGGTTAAGGGTAGATGGTTAAAATATAGTCATGTGGACCATGATCGGGCCTTGCTTTTTTTGAATGCTCATGATTAAAATTTTCTCTTTTTAAATTCACGGTGATACGGTATGATGACTTTTCATCTTCCTCCAACATCCTCGAACTAAAACCCTTCACGTCCACGTCCCTCTCCAGCGCTCGTGCTCGTATCCTTTCCACCCTCGAACGCACAAATTTATTATATTTAAAAATAATATAAATAAAAAATATTTAAAAAAAAATTAGGAAAAAAAATAAAAATAAAAAATTATAATAAAACTGAATTTTTTAGAGCTGTCAAGATGGACCGGTCTGATCCATTTCTGTCGGAGAGGGGTGGGGCGGTGGTAGGTAGGGGTAGGACACCAAGAGATAGAGGCAACTAGAGAAGAAGGGGTGGCAGGAGAGAGAGGATGAGCGGAAAAGGGGAGTGGGGGTGAGAGAGGTAGCCAGTGAGGGGTGGGGAGGGGGGATGAGCGGGAAAGGGGGTGGGGGTGGCACGAGTGGGGGTGGTGAAGGGCATTGTGGCCGAAGGGAAGAGGGGAGAATCGAAAAAAAAAAAAAAAAGATAGAGGGTCAAAAAAAAAGGCATGCCAGCTCGTCTCGACGTGATCCAATCAATCTTGAATTCATAATTCAAATAGAATGGATTATTTAACCCACTTTTAAATGGATTATTAAAATATGGATCTAATTTGTCCTATTTACATGACTGGATGAGCCAATTTGATTGGTCCAATCTAAATTGATAGCTCTAGATTTCTTAAAGTATAGCACTGGGGTAAACCATTGACAACTTTAGGAACCACGACAATGCTCTCATCTTCCTCCATGTCATGCACTCAAGGGCAATGTCACCAAATACTCCCTTTGGTCCTGTTGGGGATAAATCCCGCTCCTGCCGAAGCCCGGCCCGACGCTCAGCCCAATGTAACCAGTAGCCGCTGAAGAGCTTTAGCGCCAGGCGCCAGGCCGAGCCCCTACCACGGCCGAACTGCTTAGAGGCCGAACTCCCCTGCACCAAGGTCCGGGCCGAACTGCCTAGAGGCCGAACTCCGACCCCGGCCGAACTCCTTCGGACCGACCCCAGGCGACCCTGCAGCCGAACTCCCTTCGGACTTCCCACGGCCGAACTCCTTCGGACCGACCCCAGGCGAGCCGAGCTCCCGAACTCCTCGGACTTCCCACGGCCGAACTCCTTCGGACCGACCCCAGGCGCCGCAGCCCGAACTCCTTCGGACTTCCCGACGGCCGAACTCCTTCGGACCGACCCCAGGCGAGCCCATGCAGCCGAACTCCTTCGGACTCCCTTCGGCCGGACTCCTTCGGACCGACTTCAGGCGAGCCCAAGTGGCCGAACCCCTTCGGACCGACCCTAGGCGACCGAACTCCTCAGCGAGCCCTGGCCGAACCAACTAGCAACCGAAGTCCTTCAACTGGCCAGCCGAGCTTCCTCGGCCTCTCAGCGGTCGAACCTCGGCAACCATCCCGCGGTCGAACTCTACAGATGGCCGACCCTTCAGCCAGCCGAGCTCCTCCCGGGTTTCCCCTTCGGCCGAACTCTGTTACAAGTCCGAACTCCTCTGGACGAACTGTCGCCTGCAGCAAGACCGGACGGCGCCTTCCTCTCCGTACCGGACTCCATGCGGCCCACGACTCGCCAGTATGGCTCCCACGATCCACCGGACGACGCCTTCCTCTCCGTACCGGACTCCATGCGGCCCACGACGTGCCAGTATGGCTCCCACGATCCACCGGACGATGCCGTCCTCTCCGTACCGAACTCCATGCTGCCCGACGACTCTCTGCCAGACGGCATGGCCGTCACCATCAACTAAGCTCCGCTATAAAAGGACCCCTCCCGACATACTAAGGCTAAGCTCTCTGAACTCTCGACTCTCTAAGCTCTCCTCCTCATCTCTAAGCTCCGGAACTCATTCCGAGCACTCCATTACTGTTGGCCGGAAACTAACTTGACCGTCGGAGGGTCCTGCCGGAGCCACCCCCCACCGGTTCCGGACGGGACTTCATTTTGCAGGTCCCCGGCGGCGACCTCAGCGGCCTCGACTCCGGCGACCTCCGGCGAGGATGGATTTCTGCACCAACAGATTGGCGCTAGAGGAAGGGCCTGAACCTTCGAGGTTCCCTTGTTCTTAAAGGAGTGCTCGGCGACCCTTCTCTTCCCTCTCCGGAGATCTTCCTTTTCTCTTCCGAAGAGAAAACGCCACCCAGGAGAGCTTCGGCACGGCGCTCGGCGGCCTCCGCGATCCGATCCCGTCCAGGCCCGTCTGTTCCTGCTTCAGCCCCGGCGGCCTAGGTTCCACCTGCACCCGCGGTGGATGTGAAGCAGTTCGGCCTGCTTGTCCGACAGATCCGTGGCCTCACGGAGGCGTTGCAGGCTATACAGCAGCCTCCGGTGGCGACTCCACCAGCAAGCCCGCCATGAGGGCGTGAGGAAATCAGCCTTAAGGAAGAGCCCAATCGCCCCGAAGAGAGAAACGGAGAGCAGAAGTTCCCCGCCGAAGCGGAAAGAAGTTCGGCTCGAAGAAAAGCCGGGCTCCCCCCAAAGCTCGGCATCAAGGCGAAATGAAGCTCGGTGGAAAGCCGAACTCCTCAACTCAACCTCCAAAATAAAGTTCGGCGCCGGCAAGGACGGAACGAAGCCCCCTCCCAGAAGGTTCCGCAACTACGACCCGCTCCTCTAACTCGAATTCTCGGCGAAGTTAAGAGCCAACCGCCAAGACCTGAAGGACTACGGCCTCTCCAAACCTGCGCGATCAAGGAGAAGATCGGCTATAGGCACTGCCGTAACCGAAAAGACAAGAAGGTTGGCCGCCCGCGGCGTCATCAACGCCACCCCGGGGAGGAGCTAGGAGCTAGCTACATCGGTGATTGTCGTCCCCAGCGACAAAGTCAAGAGAAGCATGGTCCAAATTATGAAGGCCGGCATGAGATAGAGGAGGTCGTCTGGACGGGACTTGCTGCTCGAGGGAGCTCCGAGGAACAACGCCCCGTCAACCCTCAAACGAGAGCGCGCTGTCCACGATTTCCCTTCGGTAAAATTCTCCCCTCTGCATAATATTATTTCTGGATGCGAAAACTATGCGATGACAGGAGAGCAGCAGTCAATAATCGCCGCGTTAGGAACAGGAGGAGAACCTCGTCCTAACGCGAGCAACAAGCTCGGCCGCAGGAGATAAGATCTCCCCCGAGCGCGCACCTCGGCCGCAGGAGATAAGATCTCTCCCGAGGCAAAGTTCGGCTAGAGATAAGATCTCTCCCGAACAACAAGTTCGGCAGAGATAAGATCTCTCCCGAACAACAAGTTCGGCCAGAGATAAGATCTCTCGCGAACAACAAGGTCGGCCAGAGATAAGAATCTCTCCCGAACCGCAACCTCGGCCAGAGATAAGATCTCTCCCGAAGGCAAAGTTCGGCCAGAGATAAGATCTCTCCGAACAACAAGTTCGGCCAGAGATAAGATCTCTCCCGAACCGCAACCTCGGCCAGAGATAAGATCTCTCCCGAAGGCAAAGTTCGGCCAGAGATAAGATCTCTCCCGAACAACAAGGTCGGCCAGAGATAAGATCTCTCCGAACCGCAACCTCGGCCAGAGATAAGATCTCTCCCGAAGGCAAAGTTCGGCCAGAGATAAGATCTCTCCCGAACAACAAGGTCGGCCAGAGATAAGATCTCTCCCGAACCGCAACCTGCCCAGAGATAGATCTCTCGAAGGCAAAGTTCGGCAGATAAGATCTCTCCCGAACAAGGTCGGCCAGAGATAAGATCTCTCCCGAACCGCAACCTCGGCCAGAGATAAGATCTCTCCCGAAGGCAAAGTTTGGCCAGAAGATAAGATCTCTCCCGAACAACAAGGTCGGCCAGAGATAAGATCTCTCCCGAACCGCAACCTCGGCCAGAGATAAGATCTCTCCCGAAGGTAAAGTTCGGCCAGAGATAAGATCTCTCCCGAACAACAAGGTCGGCCAGAGATAAGATCTCTCCCGAACCGCAACCTCGGCCAGAGATAAGATCTCTCCCGAAGGCAAAGTTCGGCCAGAGATAAGATCTCTCCCGAAAAAACAAGCTCGGCTGCAGGAGATAAGATCTCCCCCGAGCGCGCACTTCACTTCGGCTGCAGGAGATAAGATCTCCCCGAGCGCGCACTTCACTTCGCTGCAGGAGATAAGATCTCCCCAGGAGATAAGATCTCCCCCGAGCGCGCACTTCACTTCGGCTGCAGGAGATAAGATCTCCCCGAGCGCGCACTTCACTTCGACTGCAGGAGATAAGATCTCCCCCGAGCGCGCACTTCACTTCGGCTGCAGGAGATAAGATCTCCCCCGAGCGCGCACTTCACTTCGGCTGCAGGAGGTAAGATCTCCCCCGAGGGAAGCTCGGCCGTAGGAGATAAGATCTCCCCCGAGCGCGCACTTCAACCTCGGCTGCAAGATAGGAGGTCTCCCTCGAGTCGACTTCAACTGACGAAGATAATGTCGCCCCCGAGGAGCTCAAATCCGACCTCGACCGAAGGAGGCGAGTCTTACTTCGGCTTCAACATCAGCTTCATCGACTTTAGCCGGAAACGAGTTCCATTTCAACTCCAAACATCGACTGAAGATGAGGTCTCCCCCAAGCCTCAGCCTCAACTTCAGCGTCAATCTTGGCTGGAGATGAGACCTCCCCGAGCTTCAGATGCAACAAATGCGGAGCCTGGAAGAAGACTTCGGCAGTCGCCTGTTTTGGTACTCCCTTCCTTCAATTTTTGAACTCGGGAGTGGGGGGGCTACTGTTGGGGATAAATCCCGCTCCTGCCGAAGCCCGGCCCAACGCTCAGCCCAATGTAACCAATAGCCGCTGAAGAGCTTCAGCGCCAGGCGCCAGGCCGAGCCCCTAACACGGTCGAACTGCTTAGAGGCCGAACTCCCCTGCACCAAGGTCCGGGCCGAACTGCCTAGAGGCCGAATCAGCGAGCCCCGGCCGAACTCCTTCGGACCGACCCCAGGCGAGCCCGTGCAGCCGAACTCCTTCGGACTTCCCACGGCCGAACTCCTTCGGACCGACCCCAGGCGAGCCCGTGCAGCCGAACTCCTTCGGACTTCCCACGGCCGAACTTCTTCGGACCGACCCCAGGCGAGCCCATGCAGCCGAACTCCTTCGGACTTCCCGACGGCCGAACTCCTTCGGACCGACCCCAGGCGAGCCCAGCAGCCGAACTCCTTCGGACCCCACGGCCGAACTCCTTCGGACCGACTTCAGGACGAGCCCAAGTGGCCGAACCCCTTCGGACCGACCCTAGGCGACCGAACTCCTCAGCGAGCCTTGGCCGAACCAACTACCAACTAGCAACCGAAGTCCTTCAACTGGCCAGCTGAGCTTCTTCGGGCCTCTCAGCGGTCGAACTCCTCGGCAACCGTCCCGCGGCCGAACTCTACAGATGGCCGACCCTTCAGCCAGACGAACTCCCCCAGCTTCCCCTTCGGCCGAACTCTGTTACAAGTCCAAACTCCATCGGACGAACTGTCGCCTGCAGCAAGACAGGACGGCGCCTTCCTCTCCGTACCGGACTCCATGCGGCCGACGACTCGCCAGTATGGCTCCCACGACCTACCGGACGACGCCTTCCTCTCCGTACCGGACTCCATGCGGCCCACGACTCGCCGGTATGGCTCCCACGATCTACCGGACGACGCCTTCCTCTCCGTACCAAACTCCATGCTGCCCGACGACTCTCTGCCAGACGGCACAGCCGTCGCCATCAACTAAGCTCCGCTATAAAAGGACCCCTCCCGACATACTAAGGCTAAGCTCTCTGAACTCTCGACTCTCTAAGCTCTCCTCCACATCTCTAAGCTCCGGAACTCATTCCGAGCACTCCATTACTGTTGGCCGGAAACTAACTTGACCGTCGGAGGATCCTGCCGGAGCCGCCACCCCACCGGTTCCGGACGGAACTTCGTTTTGCAGGTCCCCGGCGGCGCCCAGCGGCCTCGATTGCGGCGACCTCCGGCGGCGACGGATTTCTGCACCAACAGGTCCCAATCCAATTCTTCTCTGATTCCTCTAGCGAAGTAGAGACAATCAGAGATGATGAAGAACTATGATCTGAAAGTTGACGCTAAGACCCTCAACTTCGATTCCGCCGATATCCAGGCCACCATCATCACTTACGTTCTTGTCACCCTCAATGTCACCATCCTCCCAAGTTGCTTCATTGCTATTGACACCGGTATCAACTATATTAATCTTACCACTAGCATCTACTGCAACATCACCCTCGCCACATCAACTATATCTAGATCGGCCAAATACCAGCCAGATAGAACTTGAGATCAAACCAACAATAGATTGACTAGATGCTGATCAGATTTGATCATCTCCAAATTGATTAGATATTGATGAAATCCAATCATCTCCAAGTCAGCTGAATGCCAACTAAATCCAATCCAAACAAACTATCTCTAGATCGATCAAACATTAGTCATATCCGATCTAACCATCTCTAGACCGATCAAACACCAACCAAAAGTGGGTACCATCATTTTGATCATATATCATTCTCTGATCATCTATTATTTTTTTATTGTTATTCCAAAGTCCGAATTAACTTGGATATCAGAGGATCCAATCAGAATCAATCCGATGAGGTTTTTAATTCTTTTTGTATGTAGATCTATGACTCTAGATCATACCACCATGGATCAAACAGTATCCTCTACATGATCCTAACTAGGCCCGATTTTTAGCAGCGACACATGAGAAATGATATAAGATTTTTTGATGGCACTATTAATAATGGAGGTGATTACAATGGCTCTAAATTTATAATTAGATGCCCTATTGGTTACCTTCAGATAAAATTTTTGATACTATAGCTCCCAAGGTGGAACTTAGAGCTACTTGGGAAGAATTAAAATATGCTATTCAAAATTTAGGTGCTTCATATGTCATGTTGGAGGGGTATTTGGCTTCATCATGTAACGTGGATTCTCATATTTTGCTAAACGATTAGGGTCATTTGATTGTTATCTTCTATCATTTGAAGCAACATGTGTTTTCTAATGCCGATTCTGCTATAGGATTACGGCCAATAACTAATGATCGATATTTTAATTTAAAAAATTAAAAAAAATTTACAAATATGTGTAAATCCATTTTCTTGGACAGATGGTTAGTGCACAAATTACAGAAAAGGTATATAAAACAATCTACAAGTCCGGGTCTCCTGACAAGGCATCCACCAAACAAAGCATAAGCACTTCTAGCTCGAAACTAATATCTAAGGTTCTAAGTAGAACTTTCTTATACGAACGCACCCTGTTATTTGGCTCCCACGATTTCAGATACGACTTAAGCTATTTGCATTAAGGTGGGTTCCCGGCACAACATAATTAATTAGTGCCAACCAACAAGGCGAGAGAAAATTACATGCTATTCCCATAATGCACCTATATATGGGAGGCCCCAAATACATTCACATAGCCATATACCTATTACATGAATGAGGGAGACCGACCAAGTGTAGCACTACATTTTAACATGCATCCATGTAGGTAACTTGGGCAAATGGATTTGCAACTTTGAGGTCCAAGTGTTTAAGCACAACAAACATTTTATTGAATTTATACGCACACAAATGTCACTCATATATATATATATATATCAAAGATAATATAATATTTAAGTCGAAAGAAGAAAACAAGCCAATTCCTCAACTCAGACAACTTGCATGTTTTGCGGGTTCATTGGATAACACGGCTAAGATACTCTTCAACGCTGGTGTATTTGACATCAGGATAGAGCTCAGAAGCCTCCACACCAACCGACGGTTCGATTTGGATGTTGGCAGTGTCTCCCTTCACGAACACCAAGTAGTTGACTGCCAACAGCATGTTGAATGGGAATGGAGCCTCTGCAATGAAAAGAGGGCAAAATTAGATGACTGCAAAATAGTTTTATGTGACGCAAAACATATATAAAAAAAAAGAAAAAAAAAGAAGACCTTTTAGAATTTGATTTAGAAGACCATATTTGCAAGAATATATACGCAAACATCAGTTTTTGACTACGGTTTTCTTAATGGCGATCCCTTGACTCTTGTTCCGCAATATCGATAATGAAAAGGGCAGCCGTCCATCAGTTATTGCGTTTTTTGGCTACATAAACTAGTTTTGCTACCGAGCATTAAATCTCAAAAGCATGAGCACTTAAGAACGAGTTAACAAGATATACGGGTCTTAAACATCCATCAAGGAAAAGAACCCTGTGAAGTATTTGAACACGCATTTCTTTTGTGGGATGCAGACTATTAAGTAATATCTAGCACCCTGTACCATAACATTAGGCAAACCTAGCAGCGTCAAATCCTAAATTGTTTGCGTCCATGCGTGTGCATTCCTTTTGCACATTATTTTCTGGCTAATTTTCCAAATATACGGGCACACTGAATTTTTTTATATTTGCTCGTAGAATCTTCTTGCCTGTGGTACATTTGCCATTCGGTTTTTACAGCAAACACATTATCATATGGAAGGTGCTATTTACATGCTAGAAAAGTGAATTTGCGCTCAATGTGGCCATACATGCTAAAGTTAAATAGCATATCATTTTTATTATAAAAAATTAAAATATCTTATTCATCAATCATTGTGAGCTAGCATTATTAGAAGACAATCATGAAATTGTAATGACCACAAATGTTGGGTAACATGTAAATTGAGAACAGAGGAACATGGGCGAACTTATTAAGCGCATGATTTATAATGCTATCATGTAAATTATTGGTTCGAATAACGATGCTTTATACCCCCAACATTCTAAATGAAGTTGGCATTGAAACTAGCGAAAGCTTCTACTTACCCTGGATCCTCTTCAGGACCTCTTCTTCCGAAAGGTAAATCTTCTCCAACGTCTTGCCGGCCTTCTTTTCCCAGAGGGAGACAAGCTCGTTGAAGGAGTAGATGTTGGCAGGAGGTTTCACGTACAAAATCTTGTTCAAAGTCCTTGGGTCATCCACCGTTTTGATGGTATACGTGCCGACATCTTCTTCAGCAAGGAAGACAACTGAACATAAAGCCAGATACGATGAAAAGAACGTCAGGGAGACGTGCATTGCCTTTAAAACACGAGCATCTAGATATATTCATTGGTATCTTCTCAATTTCTTTTTTAACCCCTCCAGATCTCCATCTTCTTTGGTAAAATTGCCAAGATTTCGTATAAGCTGGCACGATTCTAGACATATTACATCCTACATGGCGTGCAGCACTCCAGTCTCTATGATGGTGCATCAAGATAAATATTTGACGACTGAAGTCTATAAGAATAAACGGTTGTGCAGAAATTATATTTCTGCATGTTTTGTATTATTTACACTAAAAAGGCGCTTACACGCCAAGGTGGCAAGTTGGTCAGCCCAGGCCAAATTAGCCGAGTCCGGTGCACGCCAAGTGGTTCAGGAAGCAGATCCCACGGTCCTAGCGAGTTGAACCTCGTGAGGTTTCACGAATCATAGGGCAGCTGGAGCTGTTCCATGGTTGTTCAGATGGATCCAATGATCATAATGCATGCTAGATTAGACCTAATTCAAATGGAATACTAGATCGATCTATGTACCATTCTAACAAACTAGGTAGGAAGAGAGAGTACCTTTCTGATTTCCGTCGCCTAATATTGTAACCTTGTCTTTTGGAGGTTCTGGCTGTGCCAGTGTTGGAAGAAAGTATCCAGCGAAGCAGTTGCAGCACACAATGGTGTGAGGGATCCCTTCTGCCTCGATGGCCCGCCGAATCTGAGCCTTGAGTGCGAACACCGACGATGCAGGCTCTGCTTGGTGCATACGATCAACGTCTAAACCAAATTCGGAGGGCAAGAACCTCTACAAACACCATTATTTCATAATTGATGAACATAAATTAGCCAAGTAATCTCGTTTAACAAAGACCGTTTACGTACTAAATGTCAAGGTACCAGCAAAATATGGTGATGACTTACGTTCCATTGACCGAATAATTTTAAAAAATAGCAATATAATGGTGACCATCATTGTTTGTTGGTAAAAGTACAAACCTTTATTATTATCTCAATAATGACTGACATAACATGAGAAATAGATGGCGATTTATTTTGTATACATCTATTTTGGGCATTGATATCGTATTATTATTGTATGGGCGAGTAGACTTCAGCTGGTTAACATGAAGTCTCCATGCAATACCCAATCCCAATTTAGACCCAATCACCATAAAGAGCTCAAAAGATTTTGCATGACTTTTAAAGTACGAGGAAAAAAAAGTGAGTTTCTCTCTCTTTCCTCTTCCTCTCTCTTTCTATTTTCTGTCTCCATTTTCTCTCTTTAAAATTATTTCACTCTCTATTTTCTCTATCTAGATCATTTCTCTTTAATTCTTCATGTATTTCTTTCCATGATTGATCCAATAAAAAATTTTCATCCAGTGATTCTAATTTGACACTACTGAAGCGAGTCCTGATTTATGATCGTCGGACAGCATGTCGACACCTATATATCTTGATCAGATTTGGATTTCACTAGATTTGATCATTTATGATTTTTGTTGAATTATTTGTATACTAGTTAAATCATGATTTGATTAAATCATCTTGATTAGATCAATTGAGATGCCAGATAGTATTATCTAGTTGCTTATGTTCCATCTTATTAATTTCTCTCTCCTTTGATATTCTCTTTCTACTGATCTATGAATCTAATGAAAGATCCTAAGCCCTGTTGTTTTAAATCCGAGTTGATTCCAATAAAAAATTTTTAACTGCTCTGTTAATCGAACAACATGACTATACCATCCGAGTCTTTATCGAGTATTATAAAATCTAATTATTATTGATCTCTATTAAATTATTATATTTTAAGTGATCATGATTAGATGAAGCTATTTAATCAAATTGACTCTGACTATTGATGGCATATCACCCTCCACTTTGAATTTTGTTAGGCACTAATAAATTTGATCATCATTGATCCCTATTAAACTATTTATTTTTTATTTTAATCATGATTTGATAAAATTATCTTGATTGGATCGATTGAAATATTGGACACTATCACTTTTGTTAACCTTGTGAGGATATCAGAACTTAAGATTTTTATTAATTATAACTTAAAAATAATAGAAGAATATATTTTGAATAATAGATTCTAAAGAACCGTCTCATGATTAATTGGATCTATGTAGAGATAGGTCATGGACCATTTTTTGAAAATATTTTATAATTTATTTTGAAAGTAAATAATTAATCTTTGATTTATGTATGATTTTTAAAATTATATTTGAATGAAGAATGATTTGTAAATTTGAGGTTAGTTTTGAAAAATTATGATTCACTGATTTGTTACGAATTATGCATTTTGATGATCGAAATTGTGATGTATATAATATCTTACAAAAGTATTTTCAGATTTAAACTCTCCCCCTAACTATGTTTTCTGGATCCTACCAATTGGGATTGTGCATTGGTTTTATGGATCATGCCAATGAAAATTATGCATTGATTTTTTGGACTCTATTAATGAAGGTTGTGCATTAATTCTCTACACTCTGCTCATGAAGATTGTACATTGGTTCTCTAAACCCTGTTAGTGGGGGTTATGCATTGGCATTCGAGCTAACTATTTCTATTCTGACCCTATTAGAGGATATAAGTGTGGTTATAGTGAAAGGCAGTCGAGTTATATGTAATTTATTTCAAATTAAATATATAATTATGTATCCATATAAATATTTAAAAATATTTAATTTATATAAATTAGTATGGAATATATCCTTATTATTACCCATGGCATTTATTTTTGAATATCATATGTTATCATAATATCTAAAATATTTAGTTGAAATATTTATTATTTACTGGACTATCAAACTCATTACTTCTTTTTGCTTTTTAGATTCAGATTCTTAATTATCTCTTCTTTCTTTTTAAATTCAGATTCTTAATTACAGACGCAGGTACTATTTTAGGAATGAGTTTAGAAGCGAAAGAATCAACCAAGTTTAGATATAGATTTATTATTATATTTTATAAAAATTATTATTTAAAATTTAATTGATGTATGATCTTTTAAATATCATTGAAGTTTTGTAAAATGTTAAACTTGATTTTAGTTAGTTAAATTTTAAACTAAATTTATTATTTATTTTGCTGTAATGCATTAATATCGTATTGAAATACCTTAAATGCTTATCGAGAAAGTTCTTCATGAGTATATGATGGTTGCTACGATCTCTAGATTTAATGCATTAACATCGTATTTGGAATGCCTTACATATTCGTGGAAAGGATTTTTCATGAATATATGATGATTGTCATGATTTCTAGACTTACGATCTTAGATTGGAGGTATAATACTCTACTAAATAATTACACAGAGTAGGTGAGATATTAAAGATAAATACTCAGGATCCTGTTTTTTCTGTGCGGGAAAATGTGACCACTATGATGACACTTGGATCATACTGTAATCATCACGTGATGCCAGAGTAAGGGTCAATCACCCACAGCCACTCATAATGGCCATTTTATATCAGCAATATGTATGTTACTCATATATTATGAAGGGAAAAAGGAAGTTAGTATTCTTTGAAGGGAAGAAACAAAAGTAGGTGTTTAGAATCGTATCCTATTATAATAGATTAAAATTCAAAATGTAAAGAGTGAATCATAATTTATCATTTGCTGTTGATCGATATAGGCTTAGGGATGTAAATTATAAAGACTTTAGATCAACTCCAACAACCGTTTTCTAAAGTTCCAAAAGTAAACGAATGGTCCCACATACGTGATAATGCTGGATAGGGCCACGTCATTTGGAAGGGAAAGTAATAAATAATAATTTTACACCAGATCCAACCTTCTAGAAAGGAAAGGAGGGAAGAGAGAGACCTTAATCGTTCCGACTTCTTTAATAGCTGCAATGATCTTAAGCTGGTCCATCACCTGCTGTAGGCCGACCGATGAGATTACCACGTCCACTTGTTTAATGGCCTCCACCAAGCTCCCGTGGTCATTTAAATCCCCCTAAAACATTGATACCGCATCAATTGCGAAAAGCTTGCAAAATCTTAACAAAAATTTTGTTAAAATTAACTTCTCAGTGCTTAACGTCGGAGTCGGAATTATTGATGTTCGAGATATAGAAGAAAGAAAGTATTTATTTACTTTTAGGAGGGTGACGCCGGAGTTCCTGAAAGACTCCATGAGCTGGGCCTTGGCTGGGTCGGAGGGGGCGGTATCTCTCACCAGGGCGAATGTCGGATGACCGGACCGCGCGCTAGCTCCCACAATAAACTTGCCGATGTACCCCGTCCCGCCGATGATCAGGATCTTGCTCATCTTTCCCGCCATCTGGACCGTCGGATGATCGAGGGCCAAAGGGACTACGTTGCTCCGATGAGGGAAAGGCTTCGAGACGGGCGCGATCGTCGGCGTTGGAATCGCTCCGGTATTATAGGAGCGGGGTCGGTGTGCGGTCACCGTTCAGTAAACATGACGATAAGCTGCTCCGCTTGCTTTTACTGTTTTTTCTCGTTGGAGGGTGCGAGATTTCCGTCGGTCAGCTCGGAGGCAAGATGGCTTACCTGCCAAAAGTGGGTGGGAATGCGTCTTTAGGGGATTCAGCGTATCAAGTTGAAGGTGGAACGCCATAGCTAGCGGATCATATTTTGACATGTAGCTGCTTCTGCTTTATCTTTCTCTATGATGTACGTGTCGGTTCCTGCTTTGTGGCAGTAATCTGTTAGGTGTCATGGTAGCTCAGGTATGTACGTATATATAATATAAATTATAAAAGGACAACCACTAACTGCCGCACCTGCGGCAATTTTAAACCTTACGCATCCAAGCATATAATAATATAAAAGGACGACTACAGTGCACCTGGTAGGCGCGTGTTATCGGCAAAAGTAAAAAAAGAAAGAGTACGGTTGTGGAGCGACGGATAAAATATAGTTTTAGAGGTGGACCAAAGGAGGTCTTGATTTTTTGGCATGCCCATGGCCAAGATTTTCTCTTTTTAAATTCATGGTATCAAACGACAAAAGATTTTTTGATGGCACCGTTATTATTGGCTGAGATTATGGTGGTTCCAAAATTATAATTAGGAGCCTTATGGGATTACTTCCAAGTAGAATTTTTGATACTATGGTTCTAAAGGTGAAACTTAAAGCTACTTGAAAAGTATTAAAATATGCTATTTAAAATTTGGATGTTTCATATATCATGTTGGAGGGGGATTTGACCGCAGTTATTAGCTGGCTTTCTTCATTATGTTACGTAAATTCACATATTCTGCTATAGGACAAGAATCATTTGATTGATATCTTCTATTTTTTGAAGCAACATATGTTTCTGATTTCATCATTTAATATAGATTCTTATATTCTACTGCAGGGTTGTAGTCATTTGATTACCACTCTTCTGGTTAAAATAGGAAGGTGAACAGTATAATGGACTGAATTGCCATATTTTTTGTTAATCAAACAGATGGACCTCTCCTTTTACAGCTCTTCTTGGTTTTAGGACATATTATATAATGATTCTCATGACTATATTTATTCAAGAATGATTCAATTGTACCAATATATATATATATATATATATATATATATATATATATATATATATATATATATATATATATATATCTACTTTCTTTTTTAGCTACTGCTCCATTTTACAAAGTAATTTTTTTTTTTTAAAAAAAAAGATAAAGTGAAGTGAATGTGTTTAATAAAAGCTTACAAATGTAAAAACTATCTCCAAAATTAGGTAGGTGAATATTGAATAAACAACTAGACTCTTAGATGCTTAGTTGGAGTAACAGGGAAGATTCATGATATGCATGGCGGGTAGGTTGAGCCACCTTATCTTGATACAACAACCATAAGAATTATATATTGGGGCATCATTTTTTATATCACTATGAGTTAATCCTATATGAAATTTAGGTCCTTTTCTAGTTCACCATTGTTTCAAATTTTTATGGAGCTTGCTAGGGCTGAGCATGGCTCGGATTGGATCGGATTGAGAGAAAAATTTGATCCGATCCGAACTCAATCATGTTGAAAAAAATTCAATCCGCTACCGACCGTTTATCATATATAAACCGTTTGAAATCAAAGTTAATGATTTATAGTGGGTTCGAGTGGATTATGTTGGTTTGGACTTCAATGTTGATTCAATATTGATTTTAAGCATTACAAACCAATACACCATTAAATTCATATAGAAACTAGGATACGATAATTTCATAATATCTATAAGTCAATACATAACATGTCATAATTACTAATTTTTAATTCTCAAATATCTAAGTAATGAAAATATTATATCTATCGATCAGGTTCGATTTCATATGGTTTAAAAATATAGAAATTGAATCCGATCGTAATTAATCAAATTTTTTATGGGTTATAATCCAATTCAAGTCTTTCAACAGATCGAAATCGATATTTATCAGGTTAGATTGGAGGGTTTCTTGGGGTTTTGGTTATTTGCTCAGCCCTAGAGCTCGCTAAAACAAACCTTTTAAGTGAAAGATCTCCCTACTTTATATTAGGGATGGAAATGAGTTGCGCTAATCGAGCTTGATTCGAGTCTAAGTTCGGCCTAACTTGGCTACTATTAAGCTCCAGTAATTTGAATACTTTTTTTGAGTTGAACTCAAGTAGCAAGATAATTAGCTGGAAGGCTCGTGAGCTTATTTAAATTTATATATATATTTTAATAATATATATATATATATATATATATATATATATATATATATTATATTATATTAAGACGTCAAGTTTCGAATTTGGGCTTAAATATAGTTTGGTCGATATTTGAGTTGAGTCATATCAATTTCAAATATTATTTTTTTCATTAAGTCGAGCTTGAGCTTCAGATATTAATGCTTGACCGTTCTCAAGCCGAGTTTTGAATTTAAGTATTTTGAATTGGCTCGAGCACGAGTCTCTAACTACTCAATTCTACTCGGCTCAATTGTATCCCTGCTTTATATCTAAAGTTAATTTTCCTTTCAAACTTAAGTTTTGATGGTATTTATCATGTACTAGACTCTTAAAGATTTTTATATTTTTTTGATTATATATTGAAATAAAATCTAAATTTAGATAATACAAAGGTAAAGGATTGAGAAATTCAATATCACTGATGTTGAATAACGTGGAGTTGGACATTTTTGCAACAAATTCACCATCAGTTTTAGGTCAATTAATATATGGATTAACTCTTGTTCTGTAAAATTTCCGCGGACTAGGTAGGGAGATTGAGAAGGGTTAGACAAACTCGACGGCTAGATTGAAACTGCACGATAAACTTCACCCACTTGCATCCATCAGCATCACACGGTCTTCCAACTCAACATAGGAGCTGTAGGAAAGCAATGAGCCCTTAGACCAACGAGGACTCGATCACTCAAAATAGGCACAGATGTTGATGGCGACCATTGTGATTGCTAATGCATCCAGTGTTGAACGGGAGTAGGGTTTGGAGGTCTTCTACCTTTTGTTTTGGAAGGGCATTGGTTGGGTGGCCGAATGGGTTGTCGTCCGGCGATGTTGATCTATCTATTCACACTTTATTCTCCTTATTATTTTCCCCTCATCAAATCATTTTTATGAAAATTTTTCCAGAAAATAAATCAAGTTTACTGTAGGAAAAAAAATTAAAACAATTCAATTCTTTCCAGGATTTTGCAGGATAAAATAAGTATATTATTGAATTAGTAAAAAGCTTGATGTTAAATTTGATCCTTTCCAGTCTCCATCTCGATAGCAAAAACTGTTCCCATTCTCACACTAGCGGCTGTGCTTTGAAATGTCTTCAAACGAAGTTCATCATCGGAGAGGAGAGAAATTGGACATGTAGCTTAGGCCGGGAATTCGGTCAGCTCTCAAAGACGGGCCCAACTAACGGCTTGAAACGCGTCAATCCAACGGTGTCTGCACCCTGCAGCCAAAGGCAAACGCAAAAACCCGTCCATTTCCAAAATAATAGAATCCGCTAATAAATAAGTTAGAAAAATGTTTGTAAAAGTTGGTCACATCACATGGCTCTTTGCCTAAGCCGCTCGGCATCGACATTAGCGGGCCAAGGCAAGACGGAAGGAACCGGCCACCGTGGTAAAATAGCAACCTCAACCATGGGACGCGGACGCAAGGTATCTGGGCGAGACGAGGAGCGAGATCACGTCACAGATTTGGATTTCTTAAAAGAGTCGATTCCCTCCCTTGCTATAGTCGGCAACTGATCATTTTGAGTGAGAATGTGGCTTCCGGTGTGTCGGTATCGTAATTTTACGGTATTCAAACTAACAAGGGAGTTGATAGATTCTGCCACCACATTGCGCGACCAAAGCATCATGCCCCAAAATTTCACTGCTCTTCCACTACATGTAATTTGTCAAGATCAATCGTTTTCGTTCTCATGGCATACCAATTAGTTTGAGCTTTTCTGTTTTCTTGTTTCGCTTCTCAGGTTCCTGTTGCTCGTCCATATCCTTAAACGATAATTTAGTACGATGCGGCCGCTCAAGGTACCAATTTCTTTGTCGAAATTACAAGGCCAAGTAGTCTTGTTATCTTTTGCGATTCGCAACTAAATGTTAGCACTAAATTCTAACAGGTTATCGCAGGGGTGCCCCCTCCATCCATACAATTGTTTTGGTTTTCCGTAAGATGGAGATCATGCGCATAAATGTCTTAATCGTACAATTTAGCAAGCCTTTTAAGTTGAGGTAGTATCAGTATCAGTTTTAATGAAGTTATATCTTTTGAAAAAAGATATTAATCATCAGTCGGTTGGGCAAACATGTTGGTGTCCGGTTGTTTCTAAGGATAACCTGAAGTTTTGGTTGACTTCCAAAGCATTATGTAGATGTGTCGCTTCTCAACCGGTTGGCCAAAAATGTTGGTGGAGAGTTGCTTCTGTTCATAATGCAAAACCTACCTTGTGTTTGGAAACATTATCTGGATGATTACCTTTTGTTTATTTGGTCTTTTTTCCTACTAAAATAATTTTAATAATAATGACAAACCAGTTTCATTACTGTGGCTACCAAGGATCATTTTCAGTTTTGGGTTTTCCTTAACTTCTTTAGGATCTCAGTCAGCATTTTATGCAACGCAAAGTTTCGAGGCATTTCCCCTTTGGTCTGTTGAAAGTATCAATTGTTCAACAAATTACTGTGGTAATTATTTATCATCTTTTGTGACAGAAGTTGATAATATATACTTACTAATGTTATTGCAACATCAAGTCACTGCCTGAAGAGACTCCCCCTCCCTCATGTCCTTGGTGGACTGCCAATATCCTGTCTCACCTGCCAACCTCAGTTGAATCACCATGGAGGGCTTGAAGGAAAGTGTCGAAATGGCAACATCTCTAATTGGAACAAAGTTGCAGATATCCCTGAAGATTCTTCAGATAGCTTGAAATCAACAGGTGGCCAAGAACATGCTACCAGCGGACAGCCTTGATATTGAACTTCGAGAAGCATACAAAGTTTATGGGACATATGCATCCAGTTCCAGTATTTTTTGGGAAAGGATGCTTATGGTTATTGGTTAATCCTATCTTAGAAACAGGGATCTCAAAAATAGAATCTTATCTTAGCAACAGAAATAATTATAAATTCATAGTTCCAAAAAGCAAAGAATGTAACACATAAAATTGAGAAAAATGGTGTCTTCATGGTAAAATACAGTACATTAAGAGATAAGAAAGAGTGAAATCACAAGAATAATTCGAAATTTCATTAGAGGTTTCTCACAAGAGAGAATCCAAATACTCACTCACAGTGGTGTATCTCACGTGTGGATATAGTTTGCATCCATCCAAGCCAGATGAGTCAATGCTGAAATATGTTTGATCACCCTTTATGAAAGCAGAATAAATAAAAATGAAATCCCTCTTGCTTGGAAATGGTGTCTCTGCAATTTAAAACAGTTGTATTACCACACAGCAAAACATGTCTTAGTAGGAGAAAAAAGAACAATCAAATCATTCATAAATATGAGTTAGACATTTTGCAGTCTACTACTATTAGAGGTTTCTTGACGATTAACAACTGAGCATAATCTATTTTATAAGTAGGAGCAAAAGAAATAAGGAAATCATCTATAAAGATAAGTCCGCATGCTGCAAGCTTGCAGAGAAGTTATATTGTAAGTATTCTTGCACAGCAGCATATCATTTATGATCTGATTTATATAAATATACAATTGTCTCGTGGATAATTTTAGATTTATCAATCCTCTGTGCTTTCTTTTATGAGATTAACAGAAACAAGTAATAGACTAAAACTTTTGCTTCTATTTTTCTGTAACGAATGTCAATAAGAAGATGTTACATACTCCTCAAAACCATTGGCCATATGCAACAAGTTACAATGTTTTTAACATACCCTGAATGATCCTAAGGAGCTGCTCCTCTGGTATATAAACCTTCTCAAGCATCTTTCCGATTTTCATCTCCCACATCTCAACCAATTCATTCATTGAATAGACATTACCTGGAGGTCTCAAATATAACACCATATCTAATGTCCTTGGGTCATCTATTGTGCAGATTGTGAAGGTGGCAACATCAATATCCATTAAAGAGACAGCTGCACAGAACATTCCCACCAAAAGTATCAATACAAAGTAGGGCATCCAATCACAATAACCCAATTCATAGAAAAGAAATATAAATGGAAGCCAGTAATACTCCAAATACAACTATAAGAGTTTATGCAAAATAGAGAAACTCTATTTTAGAGCTATTAAAGGTAATATTAAGCATTAAAATTTGTCAAGTGACCTTTAACATTTCCGTCACCAAAGATCTTTATTTCATCTCTTGGAGGAGCATTTAGACCCGGTTGCACAAGCGAAGGAAGCAAGTATCTCATTAGGAAATTGCAAGAAATGTAGGTGTAAGGAATGCCTTCATTCTCTATACAACGTCGAATTTCAATTTTCATCTCATAATGACCATGGTCCATGCCAAGGATTTGAACTTTATCAGGATCAGCTCCAAATTCAGATGGAACAAACCTCTGCAGACATTTGGAGCAATTCCAATAATCAAGACACAATAAGTTGCAGGACAATGTTCTCTTGACAAAAATCAAAGGCATTTAGTAATGTGACCCCACTTTGTGAAGCTGTTTCATGAACTAATCATAGGAGGTAGACAAGTGTGGGTAATTACAATCAGAGTGGTGACCTAAGGTTTTAATGCAGAAAAAAAGCTTTTAAGCAATTAATATCATGATACAATAAGCATTACCAATAAATTAGTTGTGTAAGCTCATGTTTGTTGTTTCTGCAAGAGCATAATTGTTTACTCTGCTCCTCCTTCCATCAAGCAATTTATATGAACAAAAAGAAGAATATCATATATGCACAGCATAAGTAACTTATATTTTCATCAATGAAGCCATAGTTATACTAGAAAAGCTTTGTGAGAAATAATTATGTCCAGCGATAAGCCCCAAACTGACTTTCATACCAATCCAAGGTCATGTCCTCGTTCGTTCATAAGTAAGCATGTTCATACACCTGCCTGTTTTATATTTTTATCAAGTTATTGCAAAATCCAGCACCCCTCCTCCCCCCACCCAAAAAAATAGTAACTCTACTGCATTTCTTGCTCCCAAAGATGTTGTATAGAAGCAATCAATTTACATTTGGAGATTTTCATTGACACAATGAATGACTTTTGTTGATCATTTGTAAGCAAACAGTTAATTGTGTTTAACCAAATTCAAGCTCTGTGCTGGGTACTTGCATCATGAGTTTTACTTTAAGAGGTTTGTTGACAAAGAAACATATTCAGTTGATTCAGAAAGGCCTCAAGGAGTAAAATGAAGATATGTTTTCTCAATAGACAAACTAATTGCAAAATTTTTCACCTTGATGCACCCTGCCTCTTTTATAGCTTCAATGAGAAGCTTTTGATCGAGGGTTTGCTTTGATGGCACTGCACATATTACAACATCCACTTGCTTGACAGCTTCAAGAAGACTTTGAAAGTCTTGTAAAGAACCCTAAATCAATCAAACAGATTAACAAATAAGCAAAATAAGGATTTAAGTCACAACTAACACGAAATCAACTTTATATGTAGGGAAAAAAGCTAATTTTCAGCGACCAAATGCCAAAATCAGAATCTATCTTTCCTCCTAATTATGATATATATATTATTTTGATGGACTAAGAAGGTTTTCATCAAACGAATAGAGCAGTTAAGGCATTTTATCCAGTGAGATATTTTAGCCAGCACATGTTCTTGGATGGCAGACAGAGGGAGAGAGAGAGAGGACCTTGAGGAGAGTGACGCCGTTGGCGGCGAAGGAGCGGAGGAGGAGAGACTTTTGGGGGTCAGTGAAGGTGGGCTCCCGAACGAGGGCGAAGGTGGAGTGGCCCGCCGCAAGGCTGGCCCTCACCAGCTCCCGCCCTAGAGTTCCCGTCGCCCCGATCACAAGGATCCGGCTCTTGCTCCCCGTCTCTATCGCCATGGCCGTCGTCCAAAAAGCTCCCAACTCTCGGAGCATCGCCAAGAAGATCTAAATTAATTTAATATGGTTGGGTCGTCTCGTGGGCTTACGGGAACCCAACACAACCCAAATCCAGATTACTTTAATATGGTTGGGTCGTCTCGTGGGCTTACGGCAACCCAACACAACCCAAATCAAAATTAATTTAATATGGGTTAGGGTGGTGTTGGGCTGGGCTAGTTAGGGATAAACAAGATAGAGCCGCCAAAGCATAACACCTAGTTAATCACAAAATTTGTTTATTTACAAAAGTTGGTATAAGCGAGCTCTTCCTATAAATAAAAGGGTATGATATCCTTCCAAAGATAAGCATAAGAGACACTCTACTGAAATCTATTTTTGACTTCTTCTCTGAAGGATGACCAAATCCCTTTATACTTTCATTTTCACTATTTGTTCTCAAGATCTGAATTCTAAACCAGAAGGTACCCCACCGATTATTGAGACTTCCTGATAGGTTGGTTCACGATCTACGTCAACTCATTCTAAATCAGTTCTTTAACGCGAGTTTTCTTCATCTGAAGCTTTGTAGCAACAAGCTTGATATTTGTGTAAGCTTTTTTTCAAAAGAAAAAAATTTCTATAAGCATTTATATCAACAAAAATTTAATTCATAATGTATAAGGAATTTTACTACATTTATTGTGGAGGTGATTAAATCGGTAGAATTACATCCTCTCCTAAATTTGATTGGATTAAAAAAAAAAGAGAGAATAAAAAAAAGAAGAAAGAAGACGTCTAATAGCTTTATAAGTTTTGCAAGTTGAGAAATCCTGCCAAGAAGAAACTTTTTTATCCAATTTGGCACTTCAGACATTGTTTATTTGAAGATCTTAAGAACTACACTTAATTGAACAAAACCATTTAAGCATTTTAAACAAAACATGTTTTCTAAACATAAAACTGCTAGCGACTCAAAAGAAAAATATAGATAGATCTGTAAATGCTACTAAAGCTGATCTTCTGAATTATTTCCTAGAAGTGAACTCAAGTGACTCTAGCTTATATTCTGCATTTATTTGGTAACAACAATTGTATGTTATAGCTCAATTTTTTGGTGACTTCAACCTCATTAAATTTGCATGGGTTGCTACCTATAGATTTCTCCCAATATATTGGTAGTTGTATCATGATATTTCATTTATTTAATCCATGAGAATGTTTGCTTGAATGCCACATGATGCTTCTAATTATGTTAATCCTCACATCAACAATATATTCCCACCTTTTTGCCTATACCTCCATACCTATTGAAAAGAGATGAATGCAATTTTTCTTTTTTCTTATCAAAAATTTTGAATGCTCTTAAATTGTTAGTTTATGCAAACAAACTATATGAACATGACCGATGAATAAATTTGGTCGTACAAATGGTTGCTTCTTTAACTTTAGACTTAACTCTTCAAGATGTGAATTAAAAGTATCCTATTATTACATTGCTATTATCTGGATTAGTAGGAAAAAAAGACATTTGTATTTAAATAGCGGTAGAGTGGTAGGAGTGGATGCTCAAGTATTAAACATGGCATAGGAGTGGATGCTCAAGTATTAAACAAGGCATCGATACTATCTAGAATATCCAAGTCATAGGCAGTCAGTTTCCATGTCTCGTGTGATATTTATTTATTTATTTATTTATTTATGATAGTAGCGTTGCCTTGTCAAAATTGAAAGAATAATTGTTATTATCAATTAACATCAAACTATTAAATTTTCTTTGTTGAGAAAAAAAAGAAACAAATCAATTATAATGAACAATATAAATAATAAAAAAAGAACCAATATTATTGGTGGAAATTTAGGGATAAAGGTATTAGAACAGAGTAAACTAGAGCATTATCCTATTAACATTGCAGGGGATTTAGAAAGGTATGGAAGATAAACTAAATACAAAAAAATAATCAAAAGAAAATGAAGAAAGAATCAGCAAACTCAAAGTCCATATCATTTCATGCTCCAATCTCACTCCATCAATCTCTGTAGCCACCTAGACAGCATGATTTTGCTACTCTAATTATAAGTTGGAGGTTGATGAACAAGAAGCTCATATTATCATACTATGGTAGGAATGCTAGATATGAAAATTTAATAATTAATAATTCTGCTAAAATAGGAAGTAAAGTGCCGATCACTGGAAGCAGTAGTTTTGGTAAGAGCAAAGCATATGGAAAAATGACGTCCATAGCATCTTAGGCTGAAAGCTTGAAACTTCTAGCATCTTAGGCTGAAAGCTTGAAACTTCTTTGGATGCTCAAGAAAAAACTGGCTTCTGAGACGGCGGCAATTTAAAGAAAAAAAAATTGATAAATGCTATTATAGTGTAATTGAGTTTTCTTTTTTTTTTTTATAAAGTATCCTCCAATATCCTAAATATAATGATATTTCATATATATATATATTCATTTTATTGCCATAGAAATCATTTTTTATGTTTTCAATTCAGTTTGTATTAGTTCACTGCATCTACTTAATACGTGGTTGGTTCCACACAGCTAGAACATGACTCCATACCGAATGCATGACCATCAACATATGGCATGTATGGCATCAACTTTGCTAACATATTGTAAACAGTATTATCAGATGGGTTGCAGATTTTTCTAGAGTTAAATCATGTTACGGACACCTATTGATCGTTTATACCTATGATAACAAATAGCCAGACCATTTCGCCAGACGTGCCACATCAATAGCTCAAGCGACAACACCCAACCCATGGTAATATGCTGATAGAGCCACTAATGCATGGTAATATGCTGATAGAGCCACTAATGCATAACATCAGCTAAAACCGATCTTTGTTAGCCAAAGGAGATGCTAGGAACAGAACCAAAATTGCAAGATCTACCTGTAAAGTATTGATTGCTTGGCTGGATACCAATAAGCATGTTCATAAACTATTCTAGGTGAAATTATCAGCATGCCTTCGATGCATTGATACTTTATAAGCACATGGTAATGTGTACTGCAATATTATCTGAGAAAAAATTGGGTACTTGAAGATATATATATATATATATATATATATAATAAGAATCAATAGTTAGTTACAATATTTGTTTATCTACCAAAGTTGGTATAAGTGCAACTTCTAATGTTTCAAATCATTTTCAGAGCATTTGAAGAATACTGTTACGACACTCCTCTGCATGGCATAACTCAAGAAGTATAGTGGATGAGATTAAAGATGGGATAACTACAATGCCTGGAGGCTGGCTTCAATCTGCAATGAAGATAACCAATCCAGTAAAGCACTATTGACAATCTCTGGGACCTCATCATGTGGACAGTGCCCTGCCTGCAAATTTACAATAGTTGTATTTGGATAGAACTCCTTAATTCGGATTGCTTTGGCAGGCCCAACCCAAGGATCCAAATCACCCCATAATAGTAATAATGGGCATGACAGCTTGCTGAGGATACTATCAAGAGTGTACTTGCTCTGATTTGTCATAAATCTCGTCATCAATCTACAACAAGAATAAAATTGGGTAACCATTTTTTTTTAGCATTTTCTTTTCTAGTAATTAAATAATTGACACAAAAAATTCATGCTTCCATTGGAATTTTTGAACATCAACATTTGTTATTCTGCCATCCTTGAATTTGAAAATTGGACTATGATATGTTTAATGTCATCACCTGTAATAAACTTCACCTGCATTGGGATCTCCTGCTGGTCTGGTTATCGATTCCACGAGATAATCATCCACATTAGATGGATCTATATATACCTGAATTATTGGATAACATGCTCGTGTGAGAAATGCCAAAAAGTGCAATGAAAAACAGATAGAAGGAGAATACTGGAGTCATGGGCAACTAAATATTCAGAACCATTTTGGGAAGCCCATATTCCAATGGCCATGGACCAACAAGGTTACAAAGAGTTGTTGAAGAACAATTTGATTTGAAACTATGGATGATAAACAAGCATGACAACATGACCATAGACGTAAAGAAAGATCCCTTTAGAAAACATTCATTTCAGAAGGAAACATATCCTTTCAGAACAGAAAGACACAAATCATGTGTCAGGCTCATCATTTCAGTAGGAATTTATAACCAGCTTCTTGCAGTGATAAAAATTGCTGGACTCAACTAGCCACATAACCTCGAGGATTAGGCATTTTTCCATTGGTCTGCTCCTGACAGAACCTTACTTATCAAGGCCTGGGCCCTGTCAGGCACCGGCCAGTAGAAAGCATCGCATCCTACATTGGAAGTGGCTCCAGAGTCCAACTAGCACTGCTTAAATTTGATATTCTGTAATTTTTGCATGCCAATTAGAATGAAAAGAATGATCAACAAATTTAGCTAAAAATTCACCATACACTTTTCAAGACTTTTTCAACACGAGCAGGTTGCTTTGCTTGCCAGAATAAAAACCCAAGAACGATACGTTGGAAAACTTCCTTCAGTGGGTTGATGATGAACTTCTTTATGATTGTTTCTTCATCACTGCCATTAGATTGTCCATTCAGGTTGCCAAATTGTCCAGCAGAGTTTAATAGTGCAACTCCAAGAACTTGCTGAGGTAAATATGCTGCTGTTATCAAAGCTGCAAACCCTCCGAGACTGAGAAGCAGATGCAAGTTAAAAGTCAGCTGCTCCCAAAAGTACTCTCATGATGGTCATTGACGAATAAACAGAAAGTCATGGTTAAGGATTCCAAGGGAAGAAGAAAAAAAGAAATCTCTTTTCATGTTAATAGAAAAATATGGTCATAAGAAAAAGATTGGCTGCAGGGCCATGATATTTAAAGTAATTGAAGTAGAAAAATGTTGGATATTGTGTGGTTTTCCAAATCATCATAGCTAAATCCTTTAAAACCAGCTTCAGTGTTAAGTGTGCTCCCAATGCATAGCAGTCTGGATCACGATTATATCCTTGGATATTGTGATCCGGTAAAATAAGACCACAAATTGGTTGGGGAAAAAGAAGATGTTACTGAGAAAATTTTACGATAGTTGCTTTTCATGGATGGGCAAAAATAGGTAAACTAATCCAATCAATATAGCATATAGATTGATGGAAAGCTCAGATTGAAGGATGATTGAGGGGTGGGCGGAGGGGGCATAATGTGGTTGTGCAACTTGGGTGGTATATAGAAAACCAGATACTAAGCTCCTTCCAATTACCAATTCATGTTCCTAATGCCCCTAACTACAAAAGAAGCAAAGAGATAAGTGAACCACTCAAATAATCCTATAGTCTATTAATGAGAACTTAAATGTATCTAAAAGTTATATATGTTAAACGAACACCAAGCAAGCAACTAAGAGCTAATGTGCTAAAGCAGGGAGGGTCTTGGACAAATATGACCAAACCAAGCTAAGAGCTGTGGATCAGCTAATGCTTATTGCCAGAGAAGTGGAAATTAACTACTAAAAAAAGAGTAACTGTGGAAGGTGGTGAATATCAAGATCTTTCAAGCATGATGAAAGAAATGTACATGGGGAACATTGCATATATGAAGGTGAGAAAAGATTTGTTACTATAGATGTTCGAATCAGCCACACATGAGCTACTAACCAATGCTAGAGCTCTATATAAGCTTCTGTTGATACAATAAGGTATACTTGGCCACATTAATATACACTGAATTGGTAGCCAATGGATTATGCATTTAAAAATGTTAGGCAGTCATAGGCAATGAGCATTTTTCTGGGTGCATATGGACTACTTACCAGACTACATAACAATATGACCCTCTTTGCTACTTAATAAGATGGAGCAAGCTGTATATATGGTCACATCAAAACTAAAAGAGAAGTGCCAGCTTAACATTATATTACCTGTTTCCCACCAAGACTGCTGGTTCTTTTACGATCTCTTTCATGAAATCAGACACCTGGTCCCTCCATATTGTTGCATCATACTCAATGATAGCCTTCTCACTCCACCCAAACCCTAGCAAATCTATGGCATAGACCTTATACTTCTTTGCCAACTCTGGTATATTATATCTGCAAAAGGAGTAATGAAAGTATTTCACCATATTGGTCCAAACAACAATCTGTAACTAACATCATGATGCGTTGAAGTAGATTAATTCAACATTTGTTATAGTGTTCATTTAGGAAATTATGTGGAGATACAGTATTTTATTACCAAAAGCAAAGTCTAATATCCTTGAGTTTCTTGTCCAGAAAGATGACTTAGATTTTGTATATGTTAATGGTAGAATGTTGTTCCTACAATACTCAAAAACATGAAAATAGAATATAGAAAAGATAGATGGAATTGCTAATCAGAAAGTAAAATCATAACCTTTCAAGTCTAGATATAGTTCAAGTCATATTACAACATGCATGAATTTAATTATCAATAGTCCAAACAACAGCATGCAAATGAGCATCCTCATATAAAGGTACCAGAAACCAGAATTTGGGGAAACTCTGTCAAGTGTGAGTACTATGCTCCCATGCTGAGCAATAAACTTTGAATTTAAGGTGACAAATCATGATCCACTGCTCACAGAACAGAACACAGTACTCAAATTCTTGTATCAACAAGAAAAATGTGCTTTTGAAAATTTGAAATCAAATTCTTATTGCAGGTTAATACATGCTAGTTGTTCCAGGTAAAAAGAGGATAATCATTAGCTCACCTCCAATGGAATGCTGAAGCACCAAATCCATGTATAAGCACAACCGGCTGCCCGTGTCCTTGTTCTACATAGTGTACCTTGCGACCTTTCCATGTCCAAAAATTATAGCCCTCTGGCTTGTAAGGTAACTGGTCCATTCCTAGAAATACAAAACGAATATAAAGATAAACTCTATGGCAGATTTCTATCACCGACCAAGTTTTAGTGATTGAATATAGAAATAAAAATATTTCATGTGTATGATAAAGATTGACTATAAGATAAAACCATTTTATGCATACAAGTCAAAATTTGCCATATAAAACTGCTACCACATGTCATTCAGTTTTTAAGCATCTACAAAAAGAATCTGAAATTGATTGAATAACCTAAAAGTAACTCTAGATAATGAAAGATATGGACAAGAATGACACTAGAGAAAAAAACAGGACCATCAGGTCTTCCCCAAAATTATAACGGTTACTCTAGATTAATGCATTCTGAGTTTATTTGAATCTTAAAAAGGTTTCAACTAAAAAACACACGAAAAGATGGAGCTAAAGTTACTGGCAAAAAATATATCACAATATGCCATTATTTGTAATGATCATCAAAATTACAGGAGCTAAATAAACATTAATTAAGTTCATAGTTAATCTGTTAGCCAACTAATCCTTAACAATGCACACAATTTGGGTCCATCAAGGGGTCCTCTTAAAAATTTCCATCATTATGGTGGACAAGTGCATATCTTCTACGTCATGGTGGTTGGCGACTTTTGGATACGCACAGAGAATCGGAGGTTTACTTCACCTTTATCCTTTACTGGGTGTGACAAAACTAACCGCAGCAAATATGCTATTCCTTGTGAAAGAATCCAACATTCGCCCGGGGGCGTGGGGTAGAGAAAAAAAAATATAAAAAAAGGATTGTTTTTAATAATCTTTCTCCTTCCAGCAGACATCCTTGATAAAATTCCCCACAGAAATAATCCAAATTATTAGAACATAACAACATATAAACACTAAAAATGAAGGTAAAGCTACTAAAAAAAAATGGGACCTCGAACCGGATCGGTGCTCAATAAAGAACCAAAGACCGAGAAGGCGATCCCTTTCGACACCAGATTTCTTCTCGGAATGCCGCATTTACTTCCTTTCCACAAAAAAAGACAAAATAAAATCCAGTCCAAATAGTGAAGAATTGAACGAAGATTCGAACCCGACTGAGGATTTAAGGCTAACCATTGAGACGCCGGTCGCCGGATTTGAAGAAACCTTTGATAACGGAGGGCGACGGAGCGAAGGAAGCAGACATCGAAACCCTAATGGGCATAAAAAGCACCGAGCATGAACCAGCAGCGAAGAGAGAAGGAGAGACGGCTTTCTTGCGGCTCGTTTCGTTTAAGCCGCGTGTGGTTGGCGGACGCGCGGATCTGTGGCACTTTTTAAGCCAACCAGACTCGTGGAATTGAGCTGAGGAGACAAGAGGGCTGACAAATTATAACAAAGGAGATTTTCGTAAGGCTCCCTCAGACAACTTAAATAATTATAATCCAAAGATAACATATTTTGCAAAAAAATCAATTACGTGCGCTAAAATTTAATCAACGACGCGCACGAGACCTGACACCCTTCTCTTGCATGCCGCCCACATGAGGGAGTCCAAAGAGTCAAAACATGCGACGAATTGAGAAGCAACTGCACGTAGATTGCAGACTGGATATGACGTCCAAATCGTAGCCTCATAAATAATTTAACCTCCATTGAAAGATTCATTAACGATTTTTTTTCCGACAAATCAACTGCAAAACTTTTTTTTTGCTACGATATAATTATAGTTAATTTCATAAAAAAGCATAATTGTAGTTAATTTCGGATTTATTTTTTTTTAAAAAAAATATTTGGGTAGAAATTGTAGCTCTACACTGGGTTTATAACTCAGCAGGGAGAACTTGTAAGCAGTAAAAAAGTAGCTTAGGGAATTCATTGTAAAGCTTTCATTAACTTCATGCTGTTGAGTATTTCGGTTAGAAACGTCGTCTTTCTCTTTTCATGCTTTCTTTCTACTGCTCCTCTTTTATACCTTTGTCTGGAGCTCATCTTTTCTTCTTCTCGAATGCAATCCATGGCGATGGACATCCTCCTCAAATCTTGATCCTTCTCCAAAGAAAATGCCTTCGTCTATGCAAATAGGATCAGAATGATTTAAGCCCTCACCAAAATGACGAAATCTAACTCTCCTCAATTCTTGTAGCGGTCTCAAATGCCTTTCAAACAGTCAGAGAGGAGCCCCTGGCGGCATCATCCCAATGAGTTTGCTCAAGAACAGAAGATTGAACCATTCTGCATCACTGTTGTATGGTACCATGGTCAGTTTTTTCATATATTAAATTGCCTTATAGTTATCTTATGCTTTTTAGAAGATGCTTGGTTGGGAGGAGTGGGGGTCTAAAATCGAAATAAAAATGGATGACTTCCATTCTAACCACTTGGTTGGGAGAGTTTCATTCCTATTTTGATTCTGGAGTGAAATGAAAATGGCACAATCTACCTAAAACTCTATCCCCACTCTTTCCTATGGATCCAAAATTTTATTCTGATTCTAATTTCGATTCCGATTTTGGTAACCAAACACTTCAAAGGATTAAACTATATCGATTCCGATTTTAATCCATTCTGATTCCAATTTCAATCGCGAAACAAGCACCTCCTTAGTTCCTATTTTAAAATTATTATATTGAGTTCAACTCTAGAGCTGGAACTTATTTCTGTAGCTACCAAATGGGATTAAGCTGGATGATAGAAAAACTTCAACTTTGGTTTGGTGATGATTTATGTTTGTTAGAATTTTATCTGCATCGCTTAATGTTAGACCAGTGCAATATCTTTGGAAATTCTAGACTAATCCAATTGCCTCAGAATAACTCAAAGAAACAAGAAAATCGTCTTGGCTGATTCATTACTTTCGAATATTCAAATAATTTCACACTCATGTACCTCTTGCGACATACCCCTTTATGTGGCCTGGAAAACCATTTATAGGTGACTTTGTTTTATTCTAATTCATGGAACAAGAACCCCACTTATAAGTCAGGCCCAGTTAATTGAGCATTCCCATTCTTATGGTTTAAAATAAAGCAATTGGAGAGATGATTGGATCGGAGAACATCAATTGGTTAGGATCGTATTTAACATCAGCCTCCCCACTTACGGCAATATACCATAAATATCCTCCCCATTCTCAAAATCTATTAAGCCGAAGTTTTTTGTAATATTTAAATATAATTCGCTCGACAAATTTAATCTATGGACCCGATTTTTTGGATCTTGTTCTATCTAGGTGCTCTCTTTTCCATTTAGTTCTGCATTGCATCAAGATAAATGAAGGTTGCCCAATGGACGTGAGAGTTAAGTTTACTTTATGTAATCACGTCGTACTTTACATGAACTTGGAGTAAATTCTTTATCGTGAGATTTTCTTGTACATATATATATATTCTTCCAATATTGCTGCCTTTGGTAAATGCACGTTGTCAACATTTTGAATCAAACTGGAGCAAGCAAGCGCTCCATGGCATCTGCGATCTTCTTGCTTCTCGTTGTTGTTGGATTGAGGTCATGTTTATGAAAAAATTGAATTATTCTTGCATGTTCAAATACTAACCTGCGACAGCTACGAGATACTCGGCTAGGCTTTAGATGCTCATGTACCAATTCGTCCAAGGCATCCTCCATCATAACTTGTAGATGGCCTAGTGCTTCATCTGCCGTGCAGTTTTCCTCATTCATGCAGCAAGCAACTGCATCAGTGGTGTCCTTGTTCGGTGAATTCTGGAACATGAGAGAACGGCCTTAATCATTTTTGTTGGGGACAAACAAACCCTAGCTTCTTGACCGGTTGAACCTTAAATTCTGTCCCATATCTTGCGTTTCCGAACATCATCAAGAATAATGCCAAACGGTGGAGGATCCAGGAATTGTCATCCAAGGATCTGAGAGCGTGATCTCGTAAATGTTCCCCCATTAAAAACATGGAAGGAACAATTCTTATGGCTGCACCAACATCTTTTTTACCTCGTTCGATATATTCCTTTAATGATGGACTTCTTGTTACCCCTCTTATCTCGAATCTGTTTTGATCTCTGCTCCAAGTGCAAAGTGCCAGCATTTTAGATGTGGAATATTATCACTGTTTGCTTGAAACTAAAAGGTTTTACGGCATTTTAGATGTGGAATACTATAGACATTTCATTTGTATTGCCTTTTAATCTTCTGTGATCATCTCCTTCAGGCAAGGCAGGTCATATGGAAGATCAAGCCCAAGACTCCTTGCTTCGTTGAGCATTGCAGGAAATGCAATCTCAAAACCGCACGTCCTCAGGCTACCAGTTTCCTTCTCGAGCTTTTCAAGAATCCGAGCCCTGAAAGATCGATTGACATCAATAAGCATGACAAAAGTAAAAGGTCACGAGCATGTACCGAAGCCCATTTTAGATTGCGAACGGTGTAGGTAGGATGTTCGTGCTTCCTTCCAATGGTTTTGCACCATCATTCTTCCTTTTTTTCCCCTGCCAATGACTTTCAAAATCTATCTGCAGATCATCTACTAAAATTTTGTCTATTTATTTAATTCGATTCTTGATAAATATATTTTCCCCGCTTTGTCGGTAACAGAAATTATTGGCTTCTTTTTTTCCTCATGAAAATTCTTCGGCTTATGTGGAAGTTTACCGGTCTTGGATGCAGCATTTGGCTTGTCCAACTTCCAAAACAGAAAGCTTTCAACACCCTTATTCAAGACTAGTTCTTGGACTTGTTCACCTCAACTCTTTCGGTTAAAATAGGCACATGGTTTCAAATTGAAAAAGGAAAAATGGATTTAGCAAAGTGACGGTTGCCTGTAGGAGAACCACCACCCTTTGATTAAAATAACAGCAATACGTCGAACACGTATTGCAATAAATATGATGTTAAACATCAGATCATTAAGCTGAGCTCTGCTTGATTAATCATCTTAGTTTCTGTCTATAGCCATCTGTTTGTCAGTTTATTCTTTTAATTAGCATATGGTATGATGATGTCATATCCAATGCGGTGACAAGGCAGACAAATGCTTGTTCATTTCTATGGGATGTCTGCTGGGTTTTTTTTTTTTTTTATTCTACGAACTTCAAATGATGATTCTCTTGTGTTTTCAGCCGTTAGCCTCGAGTCGCACTGTTGTGTCATTATGTACATGTTTGATTTTGTTACATGTCCATATCTAAGTAGCTCTTGGAATCAGACTAAAGAGTGAAGTAACACGACCTTTCTTCACTCTGGGAAGACCTGTCAAAGTAATATCGCTGTTAAGTATTATTCTACCACTTGCCCATTACTTTCTTCATTCTATCACATGCAAGAAGTTGACACGATTTTCTAGTCATTAAGTTCTACAGATCACCATTGTAAACTCTGATGAATTCTTTTGAAAGTGATAACTGTGATGCAGACATGCTTTGATGTGCTTGTATTTTTTCAGTAGCTTTTAGCTTTTTAACTGAATGCATGGCATTTTATGGTTATTCTAATATTGGCTTAGGAAGAGTCTTTCTTTTTCTTTTTTTTTTCCTCCAAATTTTCTGTGTCCAACGTTATAAGAACGTGCAGGCACGCTTTAATTATGTTGTTAACATCAAAGCCCCCTAACTAAATGTTTACACTGCATGTCTACGACTTCATGGAAAACAAACAGCAGAAATAGATTTAATGCTAAAGAATGGATGTGAGGGTACCTTTGTCAATATGGGTTCCTCCTGTCATCCATATTTTTAGCGTAAGAACACATGCTAGAGTGCACGCTAGCCTATCATGGAGCAGGAAAAAGCTGGGTTCCCCCCACGAGCCATCTTCGTTCTGGTTCATCAGAATCCAATGTAGAGTCATGGGGAAATGTGGTTCATGCAGGTTTTCAGCTGATGGAATCCTCGCAACCCATGCAGTGTCGTAAGCCGAAGGACTTGTCTCCCCATCGTTCATTGATTGAAGATTTTCCTTAATCTCTCCAACCAACTAGTGTTTTGATTCTATCATTATTGTCGTTGTGGTCATCCACCTATTCCAAGTGCCTGCTTTTACCTGCCTTCTTTGATCATTTCATACACGAAAAACACATTGTTACTCTTTCAAAATCAGCACCATGCAAGACCAAGTGTTTGAAATATAACTATTTGCAAAATAGGATAAATTACAGCACATCCTTTCAACTTTTTTTGACCTGCACCTACACCCCAAACATTCTAATTTTTTTTAATTAAATTCTAAAATTTAGATTTTTATTGCAATATGATCCACCGTCCATCTCCATTAGGATCCATTAACATATGATAGTCACAAGAGATAACTTTGCATAGAAAATACCAACAATACTCTTGTTGGCCGAATTAAAAAAAAGTTATATGTTTCTACGGAAATGGAAGCAGATCACATGATGATCATGTGACCTCTTCCATTTCTTTCTTTATCACTAAATAGAGGCTTCCTAATCTGATTTTCAGCCATTTAAGAGAAAAAAGAGGAGAGAGCGATGGAAGAAGAGAGCGCTAAGAGAGCGAAGTGAGAAAAGAAGAGGAGCGAGTAAAGGAAGAAGAGAGGAATCTAGAAGCTCTATGGCTTCAAGTATAAGCTCTGTCCAAAAGCTCCTTATAAAACTTTAGCCAAAGCTTCCATTAGCTTTTTCCTATTTTTTGCAACTGCGGGTTTAGGGCTATATTGAAGATCTTATGGATTACAATAAATCCCAGGTGTTGGTTCCATGGGTGCTCCATATATGAGATAAGAAAAGAATGTTGTTTTAAACATTTTTTCTAGAATCTCTCACAAATCTCTTGAATATGGTCATAAGGGTCTGTTGGCACTGAAATGGAGCATTGCAAAGTGAGATATAATGGTTAATATGAAGGATTTCACCTCATAAGCTATTATAGATATAGCAGCCAAGGAAGAGATCAAGTATAACATTTTGAAAATTTTGGGATTTACATAAATATCGCAAAATATTGAAGTGACATCTTTATAATTTTTCAATATTTTTTATTTTAAAATAAAAAATAAATTTGTAATTTTATTGGCATTAGGCTTTTGATGGATGGGTGGGCTATCGTATAACAAGAAACTAAATTTTTGAGTCTAATTGAAAAAAAAAATAAAACTTTTATGATGTAAATGAAAATTATGAAAAATTGAAGGGATATTATTATAATTTATCCTTTAAAATATTCTCTGACCAAGTTTTCTTTGTTAAGCATAAGTCTCGATCAAGAAAGCTAAGTTTGAATTGTATTATGCAAAAGCTTCTCAACCTAACACCAATCCTTTCATTTTTCATGCAAAGCCAAAAGAATAATGCAAGCATACATTGTCATACATACCGGGACTTGTGATGCTCCAGTCACCTCAGGAGAAGACTTACCTACACCAAAAACAACACGTATTCAATCAGAATTTATTTTCCAACAATAAGGGCGCAAGTGGTTTAAAGTTCTTCCTTCTTTTTCAATGCAATTTGAAAATAACTTGCCAAAATCTTATTTTAGGTCATGATAAGTGACAGAATAGTAGCTTGGATAACTTGGCCTACTTGCATGTATGACTCACATGTAGACTAGTATTATATGGATTAAGGAAAATTCATTCAATATATTTGTGTGATTGGGCACTTGGGTCTCATTTAGTTCATAAACAGCACTATTTGGACACACAACCAAATAGATCAACCCAGTTCATCGAAATAGAGACAGAAGAAGGAAGGCGGTGCAATTCCTTAAAGAAATGATGGAGCTTATCAACAATGGCCTCTTGGCAACAAAGTTCTTCACCATCAACCAGGAGATATCCAATAAAGTTCCTTCTCTTTTGATCGGAAGCCACCTTGTGGAGATGGGAGGTGTTTTTGTCATCCTCCTTGAGCCAATGAGCTATAGAGCATCGGAGCCAAGACAACTTTTCCTTTGCGTAAAGGTCATCGAGAGAGGCTTTGAGGATTCTTCTAGATTCTAGTTCAGAGGGACAAAGGTCAGCCTTTTCCTCCTTGTCTGGAAGATCCACATCGTGCAACAATTTTTCTTTCAATGCTCTATTCATGATTCTTCTCAAAGAGGACCAGACTTTGAGTTTCGATCTTAAGGAACGAAGATTAGACACCCAACCTACTGCCTTTTATGACAACCTCCAATCCTCTTCCAGCTTTGAACGATAATTTCCTCTAAATCCACTTCACAATTCAAAGCAAAAGTTGCGAGGCTTGTAAAATTTTACATTGCAGTCCAAACCAATTGGAATGTGATCTGAGACGGTGCTGGTAAATGCCTTTTTCCGGTCTCGAGACAACAAGAATCGATCAAGATGAACCGAGGATGGGAGATCGCATCCATTACTCCAAGTAAAATCCCTCCCTTTCAAGTCAAGATCGATGAGATTCGAGGAGTAAATAAAATCCCAGAATGAGAGCTTGTCTCCAATGCATTGCCCTTGGCCTCTTCTCTCATCGTTGGACCTGGTGATATTAAAATCGCCTCCCCTGAGCGGTGGTCCATGAAAAGAGCTCCCCAGAGAGACCAGGCCAATTCATCAAAGAACATGGCTCTTAAATGCCTTTCATTTGGGCCATAAACAGAAGAAATGACCAGGTTCGTCTTCAAAGAAAAGCAGAAAAGCTTCACGATGAGATATAAAGAATATATACTATAACTAAATTTTCAGGACGACAAGAAAAAACTTCATATATTTAGTATGTTTGAATTGAAATATAACTGAACCATCTTCCCTCTATGTTAGGATCTGGTTCTACTTGTATAAATAAGATCCGATGCATAAAAGAACATAAGTTCAAGTACAGGGAGTCATAAAAAATATAACAAAAATAAATTCTTTTCTCTACTTCATCGTTCATAACAAAATAGCGTTTAACCTGCCAATTTAACCGTTCAGACCATGTCAAGCGCTATTTAGCGAGGAGATTCCAAAAGGCACGGATCGATAAATATTGCTATATCATAGGCCGTAACTTAGAGTGTGTCTGGTTAGTCATTAATTTTTTTTATTTTTTAATTTTTAAAAACTAAAAATTAAAAAAATAATATCATAAGAAGTAAAAATTAAAATAATTATTTTATATATAAAAAAAAAAATTATTTTCTTAAACTTACTTTTTTATTATTTTTTTTACTTTCTAAAATTTGCTTTCTCACACCTACGATGTTAAACCAAAAAGTAAAAAATCCGAATCTTGCTCAAGCATATGATTGATTGAATAATTTAAATTTTATATTTTAATATATAAAATAATAGTAAAATATTATATTTATCAAATATGCTTTTTGCTTTATAGCAATGAATTTATCAAACATATTTTTTATTTTTTATACTTTTGCTTAATAAAAAAAATCAAAAAAATAAAAAATATTTTTTAAAAAATAAAAAATAAAAAATAAAAAATATGACCAAATGTATTCTGATGTTTTCAACTCTCTCTCTCTCTCTCTCTCTCTAATTGGATTTATATTTGTATTAGAAGCAAGTATGTATGGGAACAACAATGCATCTACACATCCTTCATAACCAAAGTTTTGCTGCGAATTCAAGCAAGGTGTGCGGTCCATTTCACGTTCCAATCTCAAGAAGAAAACAAAAGGGCTCAATCAAACAAAATCAGCCACCTAAAGTTTATATTCTTTGATATTTCTTGCCTTTGGCCAATCAATCTGCTGGCTCATTAACCTTTATGAATATCTAGTTAGCCTAAATATGTATAACTTGCCATTTCAAAGGAAGACAAGAATGAACCAACACCTAGCATGCATAAATAGTTTCTAAAAATTTGTGCTCATAAAATTCTAATTAAACATCTTAAGAAAAATATAGATTTACATGACAACTATAGAAAAATCTATGCATTTCTACAAAAAAAAAATCTATCCATCTTAGATATACAGATAAATCTATAAAACAAAAAAAAAAATGATTTTTTGCATGAATATTAATGTGCAAGAAAACTAGAGAGACTAAACTAAATATAAAAAATTAAAATATCAAGAGATAAAAAAATAAATAAATATCTTACTGAATCAAGAAATCACTACAGTCAGAAGAAGGAAAAAGGAAGGAAGTAGGATGAGAATTTAAATCCCTCGTCGACGGTAGTAATTTTTCACAAATGCTCTTTCTTGGAGCGCTCTTTTCCGGTCGACATTTTTTTGAAATAATGCATAGAGATTTGGGCAATACTTAACCACTAGATCAAGGATCAAAGTTATCCTAACATCATTGTATTGGAATGATCTTGGATACTCATCCTCAAGGATGGATTTCTTATCACCGAGTTGAATGGTGATTTGAGAAATGGGAAAAATCTAGAATCACTAGGGTGCAACCAACTATAATGATCTCATCAATTTCATCCAAATAATCTTCGATCGTGGATGGATCATCTTATATTAAATACCCTCTTAAACTACAAACTATATAAGACCAAATCCTCATTCAAAGTATGAAACCACAAAAACATCGTCTCGTGTTTAACCATAGTTACAATATCATATAATCATTAAATCGAGTTAACATCAGTGATCGGATATCGAGAATTTTCAGTGGCTTATTCACACTCTGTTTGAATTTGAGAACGAGGAGCTAAAGTAGGAGCCCTTTAAAGAGACGGGAACTGAATCCACCACACCAACATGGACTCTTCTGTGGTGCCATTTTTCAAGAGAAGCCGCAATAGTTCAAAGTGAGTTCCATCAGCAATTATATGCAATATATAACTGGGAAAAAGAGTTTTCATCACGTTCAATTAAGATGCATCCAATAAGCAAAAAGTAACCAACTAATATCAACAAAGGAATAAGATGATCATCCCGAAACATGAAACTAGAGGACAGCATATAGAAGGTTTGCAGTGCAAATTAAACATGTTCAAGTTGGTAAAACTCGCATCAAACAATCCTAACAAGTGCCACATTCAAAATGAATGATGTCTATATATATAATTATCAAGGCAGTTTAAGTGTTTGGGTATTTTTAGAACTCCCGCATGACTTGTGAACTTTAGAACAAAATACATAGCCATAATCACCAGAAATAACAATGACCAACATAGCGAATCCTTACAAGAATCCAAAAGTATCGTTTGTTCTTTCTCCCGAAATCTTCTTCGGCGATGATCAATGATATTCACAAAAAAAAAGGTGATCAAGCAACTGGTTTTGTACAAGCATCCAACGAAGCTCCACCATAATATCATATATTACTTGGCATACCAAACCTCCTCCATATTTCAATCCTTGTTTTCACAGGAGATGGTCATCGTTGTTGGCAGAACATGATCAAGTTTTATCTAACTGAGATGATTATGGGTATCCATAGTTCAAGTTAAAATTCTTAGAGTTGGAAATCAGATCAATAATTCTGATATATGACAAATAATAGTCCGAGCCCGTGCTAGAGTTGTCTTAGTTCTAGTACTGGAGATCTTCCCGGGATTCGGAGATTTAGATATCTAAGGCCAGAGGAGATGTCAGATTCATCAAAGCTCTAGTCGTTGGAGGAAGTCCATCGCTGAATCAAGGAGAAGGTCTGCTCGATCCGGTCCTAGGTGAATTCCTCGGATTGCCGGATCGACTTGTTATTTCCCTTGAATTCAGTGAAATATTTATTGATGCATATTGGCTTTTCTTTTAAGCACAAAAATATATGTAGAAGAAGATGGCTGATAATAATATGAAATCATTCCTTTGAGATCAAGCATCCAACTCAAAACAAATCTCTGGATACGTTGTTGGAAAGCAAACATTCAAGTTCATCAGCCCTTTCACCAACAAAATAAAATAAAATGGAAAATTGGTGACCCTCCATCCGCGAGCAATGATTTCTAAATCATTTTACGCACGCATCGTAGGCCACGACAACAATGGGGACGATCAAAATTTGAAAATCCCATTACCATATCCATATCCGTAATTACGGCCACATCCGGGCGGTTTTTGCTTTATGGACTGGGTTGGTTTCCCAGCCTAGGTGGCCCGGTCCCAGGTCGGCCCGTTTGCAGTGAACGGCCCCGTCATAACATAGCGGTGAGCTCCCGCGCACACCGCCCGCGGTGATCGGCTCACGCGCGGGCCCGGGTGGAAAAAGAAAAACGGCCGCGGTGAGCAAAGTATTTCCCCAACATATATATCCGTTGGCGTGCCGTCCCCTTTTCAAGGCTCCAACCATCTCGCCCATGGAAGCTTCCGTTTCCGTCAGGTTCCTTGGTTCCACCGCTGTCTTCCACCGCTGCCGCCTTCCTCTCTCCCCTCGCTTCCTCCGAAACCGTAAACCTAGAATCCTTACTAGAAACGGCGATCTATCTCCGATCCCTCCCCTCCTTCCCTTCCCCTCCTCCAACGCTCCTTCTGTCCCTCGCACCGCCCTCCGATCCGCCTCGTTACCCAGTTCGCCGCTTCCTCCCTTCGGCTTCTGCCTCTCACTCTCCTTTTTCCCCGTCTTCCCCTCTGCTCCTCCCCAGGAACGCCTCGATTGCTTCAACTCCGACAAAGAGGAGGGATTTTTGCAGTGGGATCGGAATTGGGAAGGCTTGGATGGGGGGGAATCAAAGGTTCTGCGGGGGAAAGGGGGCGTCCTGGACGGTGGTGCTGCTGGGTTGGCTTGGGGCGGAGCAGAGGCACTTGAAGAAGTACGCGGAGATATATAATTCTAAAGGGATTAGGTCGGTGCGGTTTGTTGTGCCAGTGAAGGACGTAGTGGGGCTTGATTTGGGGAGGAAGGTCGAGGGGTGGATTGCTGGATTGACACGGGAGCTGGTTTCCTGGTGCTCGGAGAGGGAGGAAGATGGGAGAGAGAGGCATTTGCTCTTCCACACCTTCAGCAATACTGGGTGGCTGGCGTAAGTGTTCGCTGGCTTTGTTTTTTGTTTTCTGTTTTTTTTTTTTTTAATTTTATTTTTTTAATTCGAAAGACGGCGAGATGAGAACGAGTGGAGAAATCTTAATCAATATTTCCTTCAATAAGTTAAATCTTATCTTATGAATTACAAATCTTGGATATCTGCAGAGTTTCTTATGTGTAATTCCTCTCTCGACTGTTTAGCGATGCATGGTGATAGGATTCAGCAAGGGCAAAGCATAAATCTATATTGAGTCAAAATGGCACTTTAAGACGACATTTTTTTTTGCTCAAAAACATCGGATCACAAGCTTATTGGTTTGAATACTGTGCTGTAAAAAGCACAATACTTTAACAACATAAAAAATCTCATGAAATGTTATTGTTTCGAGTTAAACAAAGATGAGCCCATTCTTTTGTGGGTAAATATGGAAAAGTTGGTCTACTTTTACATTGATCAACTTATCCATTCTCACATTTTTCAAGGTAGAAAAATTACTTTCCTATGGGTAGCATTTACCGATGAAATGGGGGAAAGTTTTACCCACCTAGGAGGTGGCTAAATCATTTTTTCATGAGCCAGTAAAGTAGGCATTTAATTTTATACTTAAAACATCCCATTCTCATTTCAATATTTTCATCATTTAATGCACAATAACTCAGCCATCCACTCTCTTGAAATCTAAAAAGCATAAGGGATATTATGAAAATTATGAATAAATTTTAACAACTTATTCAGGAAAGTAGTAATATAAAAGAACATGGGTAATAGATTTCAAAGCAACTTACCCATGCATAAAAGAACATAGATAAATTATTTTTCTATCTAAATATGACCTAAAAAATATTTACCTAGGAAAATATAGTTTCCCAGGTAAATATTTTACCCGCAAAAGAACGAGCCCTTAGCCACATACATCTAATGCATGACATTAGGAAAACCTAGTGTCTATAGAACTTCCACTGTTTAAACCATTTTGCATGGTCTTAACATTGTAAGGCATTAATTACCTACAAAAAAACTTAAGTACATGCTTTTCAAACATTTACTATTTATTGAGTTAGTCTTTGTTACTATTACAACAACGTACAGTGGCAGATTAAAATGGAAAAATAACATTATTTTTTTCGGCAGATGAATAACAACATTATAAAGATTAAAATTTGTATCTTTGATATTTTTCTAATGTACACAACAATAACAGAAAGTTCTTAAAGCAACTGTAATGTCAGTTAATGCTATTATCACATTAATGTTGTCACTAAAACTTGAGTCTTATATATTTTCACCTAGTAGGTGCCAGCTTAATTAAAAAGTCTTTGGTAGTTGAACCAGATGACCTGGGATCAAATCTCTTCTTCACTAGGGTTTCAGAGTTAGGGATATTTGGAGAGGGCTATGAATTATTGTGTAGCTCATTGCATAGAAACCTTTTTCTTAGAAAAGAAAAATGAGGCATATAACTTACAAAGAAAGTACAAACAGTTAGAGTGATTATCCATGCACCTATACATTGATACATGAATGCTTGGATATGATCTTGCATGCATGGACCTTATAGCTTATGATGCATAGACAACACATAAAAATACTTTGGGTGAATTTAATGAGAAGTGAAAAGAAAGAAAACATATTAGAAGAAATTTTAAAAATAATATATACCTTGGTACGTAAAGAAACAAAATATGGTGCACAAATCATAGCTTTCAAAGAGAGCTGAGCTTTAAATTATATAATTCTGGTGTGATTCTGAATATGCAATGGCAGCAATTTGTTCCATGGTTGGGATTTGAGTGGCCGTGGGCCATGGGTTCCTCATGGTAAACCTCAGTAATAATCTGAACCTATGGAATCAAGTAGTTGCATTGGAGTGGTTGTGGTTTTTGAAAGGGAGAAGAAATATTGCATAGAATCTAGGATGGGAGAAGAACAAAAGGCTTTGATGCATGAGGAAAAGAATGCTTAGAGTTTTATTTGGGTTGGAATTAGTTTAGAGATTTAGATGAAACTCTATTTTCTCTTGAATAGGAAAGAGGAATGGTTATTGCTTGGCATAGGAGCTGAGCACTGTGTGAATTTTAACCTGTTGAATAAAGACTTTGCACATTTAATATTGTAAGATAGGCGTCATCGTGTGAGGGACTCTAGAATTTAAATGTAATCCTATCTCTTTTTAAAAAATTGTTTAAATTGAGACACTCTGTACTCAATCACAGTTATCCTTATTCAAAATTCCAACCATTGGATCATGACCTATGAGGCACACATTCAAGTTTTGAGATGGATTCACCATCGATTTTTTTTTTTCTGTTTTGTGAATTTGATAATTTCATGGTCTTGGAGTCCCCTAGCTATATAATATATAGTGCCAAGCCTTTTGTAGCCAACATCCTTGTTGAAGTCAAGTCTCCCCTTTCATGTCTGTCCTTTTTTGGTTTGGGAGGGTGTGGTCATGCTTTAATTAGAGTCTCAATGCAATCAGAAGAGAAAAAGAAAAAAGAAAAGCCTTCACAATTTATTATCCCAATACACTCCGTGTGAATTGTTATGGTAGTACTTGATGCTTGCACATGCACTGGATATGCCAAATCTAGTCTTTCTAATATGAGGGCCTTCATAAATTTGTATGAAAAAAAATTCAATGGTAAAAAATCTTAATTTCAGAGGTTTCATCACTCAGTGGGATCATGACGGTCTATTAAACACAAGGTTTTTAGATCTTAATATATGAATTGTCTTAGTTAATGAGCTAAGATCTTTGTTTATCTTGGCCAATATGGTGCATGGGAAAACTGGGGCGGAATCGAGATTTCTAGTATCTAGGCCGATATTTCCAGATGAAGATATCAAAATCTTGCAAATATGGAAAATCCAAGCTTCAACTATAATTACACATTGATTTTGGGATTTATTAATTAAGAAAGTATATCTAACCAAGTAAAAAATATGGGAAAATGTCATCCAATATGAATGTAATATCAGTTGATATCTTGGATTTTATTGATTTATATCGGCCAAGATAATAGGGCCACATTTTGATGTATATCTTGGGGGATGCCCGATGCTGGTACAAACCTAGATCTCAACCGACATGAAAACCTTGATTCAACACAACTTTCCTCTAGCAGTCATGTCCAGAATACATGCAAAATACTGGTATGTATAACTAAAATAAAATTGGAGTCATTACTGTCAAGCCTTCTCCTAATTGTTTATGAGTCTTGCTCACCAACTATTTCTATTATGGATAGCTTTGGTATTATTGTAAGCTTTCTGAATCTTTGCTCATGACTTCTAGCCATGTTCCTTTGGGTGTCTCCATCCATATCCTAAATCCATTGACAAAGATTCAATTATCTCTCCTTGATGGAGCCTCATGTTTTTATTTGACATGCGCATGCCACCTTTAATCAATTCTCCATCATTTTATTCAAAGTGATGTAAGTTGATTTATGTTCATGCACATATTATCTTGGATTTTGTTGGTGTTTCAAATTTCTAGAGGCCAATCTAGAAGCCTAAACCGGTGTTTTTACTAGCATTATACACAAGATTTTTAAGTACCGATCTTTATTGGCCAGATTGAGGTGTATCTTATCCAATACAGTGCTATACAGCATGGGGACTTGATACACACCCTAGTGATGTAACATGGTTGTTGTAATGACTTCAGCATTCCGTGTGTCGATATGGGGGTATTGTATATTGTATTACCAGTAACAGTGAGTTATTGGTAGGGGGTCTAATATTGAGCCTTAAAACATTGATTTTAGAAAGGCAATCATCTTTCATTGGTGGTTAGGAGACTACATAGCACTTAGGTGGAAGATAGGTGCTTAAGCGGATGCTTTGACAGTTGTAGTAAGCACAAACTTATAAATGGTACTGAGCACAAACTTATAAATGCAAAACCAGAAAAATAAGAAACAAATATCAAGAAAGAAAAGGAAATGAAGCTACATTATGGAAACAATTTACATTTACATGTGGACTGATTTTAATGTAATATGACATGTTAAATAATGTTACCATACCATATAAGAAATTGATCGCTCCCACAAAAAAAAAAGGAAAGAAAGAAAGAAAGAAAGAAAGAAAGAAGAAGAAAAGAAAAGAAATGCTCAACTGTGACAAGTTAAGGCAATTAGCATATTTACCGGATGTTGAATAATATCTTGTATATAAACATTTAAGTGAGGATCTTACGACAAATGAAGTTTGTCGGGTGTAACTAAGTATGGATTTTTGTTACCGATAATTAAGAAAGTTGGTTTTTGTAATTTGCCAACCTGGCATGGATGATACCTGAGTTGTCCCATCTAATGCTCAACCTGCCTTAAAGAGTGGTCCGAACTCAATCCACCTAGGCTTAGGTGGGTTGCATCAGGACTTGCTAGGTGGCTTACTTACAGCAGCACAACTTTTCTGACTTTTAATTGGGTCATGTCTGGATTCAGATTTGTCAATATTTCAACAATCCACTGAAGTAATTGCATGATCTTGTCCTCAAATAGTTTTTCTTTTTTTTATTTTTAATGGAGCTTTAGGTCGTCTTTCCCTGACTTTCAAGTGTCGCGTCAACTTTAATAAGAAAGTGGCAATTTTTTTTTAACTGGATTTGCAGTTATGGTCAGATACTTGAGAACTTGCAATCAAGGACTGATATTATTGAGAAGATCGGTGGATGTATTATTGACTCTGGACCTGCTCCGGAGATAAGTCCTCAGGTTTGAATCATGTTTTCCCCTCCCCGTGATTTGTAAGGCAGTGGACTGTGCTGGATTATTGGACCAGAGACACAAGCTAACAGCATTATTTCAAACAGGACCAAACTGCACATTATTGTCGAAATTTTAGAGTTATGTTTCACATCACTTTGGTATAAAGGGATAAAAACTCTCTCTTTTTTGCTGATAGCTGGATAAAAAATTTCGATGGATTTGGTTTTTAAAGCAAAAGTAATTCAACATTTTGGCACAACAAAATTGTATTATGATCAATCCTATTCAAATAAAAGCAACCATGAGTGGGTCGTAGTAATGGTTGGACATATTCTTATTGTTGTTGTTGTTGATGATGATGATGATGCTCTTCTCTGGTGGATGAACTCACCATAAGATTTACCATAGTTTTATTTTCCTTTTTAAAGATACCATGTGATCAATGTATTAGAAACTTATGCTCAATAACCTTTTAAAAGTCAGTACTTCTAATTACTTCACTATATAAACTAAGGTTTGCCATACCATACCAAACCGTGTGGTACAGGACATACTATACTGTACCAGTTCGGTACTGGGAAGCAAATGGGGGGAGTATCGACACTCGGTATGCCAAACCAGTCCAGTACTGCAATGGTGAACCTTGATGTAAACAGTATCAAACAGTGGTTCATTGCTAAATTTGCTATTTGCTGATCCATATTGTGTATTTGAATTCTTTTAAATCTCATTTATGTTATCAGGTCTGGGCTGCAGGATTTTGTGCTGCCTTGTTAAAAAAAGGTAGCTCATTAACATACTCTTCAGTGAAACCTATGGAAGAAGGAAAACTGAATGGCGATGTCAATAGATTAAATACAAAAGACATCAGACCACGATTCATTGAAATGATTCTTTTGTCAATTTTAGAAAAATTCTTCTCCATACTTTTGATGCTGCCAGATGTAAATCGGTAAGTCATTTATTATTTTTTTCTAAACTGTATTTCCTGTGGTTGCATGTCTATTTTGAATAGAGTCCTCCTTAATATCCTCATCTGGATGTACATATAAGTAGCTGGCAGTTATCTTTGTTTACCATGTGGTAGAAAAGATAGATTTTCTTTAACATGTTAGCAAATGACTAGAATGCTTTTATCATGCAAAACTTCTATCCAAAAAGGTGTTGGAATTGTATGAAATTTCAATGAGGATAAAGACTAGGTTGCTATTTCACAGTGCTTCCAGATAACAACCGAAACTTTTCCTTTTGGAGTACTAAATTATTCTTGGGTGTTGTTGCAGGAGGCTGACCAAGGTCATCTCCATTCTATCAAAGGACCAGCCTCTGTGTCCTCAGCTCTATCTATACAGCTCAGCTGATAAGGTAATTCCAGTTCACTTGGTTGAAAGCTTCATCATGGAGCAGAAGGCACTGGGAAGAAATGTTTATACACATGATTTTGGTTCATCGCCACATGTTAACCATTTCAGGAGTTATCCCCATATATATTCTGCTAAAGTTTATGAATTTATTAAAGAGTGCTGTTCTGCAAGGGTTTGACCTGGCTCTAGATTACAGGTCCAACTTTATTTTGGTTGGGTCTCATTTCCCGGTAAGCTATTGATTTGTTGAAGACCTTAGGAGATAACAAACACTATCTTCTTCTGTCTTTTGAGTTAATGTGACAGGTAATATCCAATCCACTGCTGCTTCATTTTTATATAACTTCTGAGTCTAGATCCTAAATATGAGGTCTTCTTTTCTTGTATTTACCTTTGTTACACCCCTTTGGTAAATAATGAAAGCTAAAAATCCAGCATTTTTTCAGATCCATGCAATTTATTATCAAAATTCAGGGAGCATTTCTTTATTTTATTGATTTCTTTATCTTCAAGTTTTCAATCATCAAATTGGTTAATTTCTCAGTTAATATGAAAACCTGATTCATTGTCACTTAGTCTATTGAGATTCTTGGCTTGGATCTTAATTGTGAGATATGTTCTTCAAAATTCTTTATACAGCCTTGTTCATATTGTTCCCCTTCAATAAATTGGTCATGGCATGAATTTTCAGCATTTTTGGATATGATGAAGCAAGCGAAAACCCTTAAGTTATTTTCACTTCTCTCTTTGAGAAAAAATTGTAACTGTTACGATGTTGTTACTTTAGTATTATCCCTTACATCAGTTCTACATTGTGATGGAGAGACAGAGAAAACTAGGGAGACTGTAGTAAGAACCAACATTGTCTAGCATTTGGAGATTAGAGAAAAAGAAATTTCGAGGTAAATTTGTTACTTTTTTCTGACAGTACCTTTCTAAGTTTGATCAGGTGTGCGTTCCTCATTTCAAACATCAATGATGCTCCCATGTTGGGGGATAGGAAGCCAACAAGAGGTTGACAGGGATCAAAGTTGGGATTTCATGGATTAAATTCTAAATGATTTCAACTTGCTTTTGTCATCGGAGGGGGTTCACTCCTCTCTTTCCCTTAAAAAACTACCATTGTGATTTTGATTTCTTGGGCATATGGTCAGATGGATATCCTCTTTGTGTTCAATCTATTGTATCCATATTCAGCTGACACATTGGATTTTGGGAGCACACCATGCACAAATCGGCTGGATTTGTCCTCGCATGGTCCGTTTTTTGTCCAAGACATTATGGATGGAGTTCTGAAAATGGTAGTGATCTTGTATGATAGATCACATATACCATTCGGCAGCAAGTTAGTAGCATTCAACCTAAGTCAAATTGGTTTTAGTTATGGATTATCCTATATCAACCAACTTACTCAGTAGATAATTTAGAATTATAGGACTAAAATTTTTTCTTGATTAGGTCTGTCTCTGTCATGTCTTTTCAGGTTAAGATCTCCCAATTCTGGCTATGCTTAGCAAATCTGATTTAGGTTCAGGGTCAAATTCTGTACATAGCTCCAGATGTAGGTCTGGGTTAGGTTTAGGTTGGATTCGAACATATCTGGTTGATTTGCACCAACCCATATTAGGTCTTAGAGAATCCTGTTTGATAAACCTTCATGCTTATTACATTTATATCCAATTGCATTTTATGAGCACCTTCCAAAGGTCCAATCCTATTAAGCAGAAAAAACCATGAACAAAAATTTATTTCAGTTAAAACACTGATGAAAATTTACTTGTGAAGTATCATGGCTTCTACCATTTCTGACAATTACTGGAGCTAAAAACCTGTGTCTTGGAAGTTTGTAAAATAATTTTCCATAAGAAATCTAATGTTAACTCTTCAAAAATAATTGAGTGCTGATTTGCTAATGTGTTGAATTTGTCAGAAGTTAAATAATTACAGTTGTTATGGCAAGTTATGAATGCAATAACACATAATTACACTATTGGTTTTTATGCAATATCATAGCAACATTTATAATTGTTATTTGTAAATAACACCACTATGGGAAGGTTTTCTTCTAAGGTTCTGGTCTTATCCTCAGATAAAAACAGTACTGCAAAACGTTGTTTTGCGGAATGATCAGAATAAACTGGGTTGCTCACCCTATTCTACTTTAATCCAGAACTAAACCGGGGAAGACAAATGTATTCAATGGTTAGAAGTGTTAACCATTTTAATATTTTGGTACTGTCATTGCTAAATTTGGATTTTAACTAAATAGAAATGATCAGCCAACATTTGCAAGCCATCAACAATAGTGTGAAACATTGGGAGAAATGTGTATTTCATTAAGTTCCAAGAAGAGAAGGACCGGCATCCTGTCCAGGTTTTAGGAACCAAAAGTTTATCAGGCTTTTAGAAATTACATTTGGGGCATGATAAATTGAATGGTGTAAGGGTTGGCCTACTGGTTCAAATTGGTTTCTTTTTTTATCTTGATAACAGATTCAAATTTGTCTTTGATCGCACTCTAGTTGCTAGAGGGCTCAACTCCAAGTTCCGTTGGGATTGTTTGTTTATAAAGGTTCAGAGATGATTGTTGACAGGTCTCCCACTGTTACTCTTGATGCTTGGTTTTGTTCTTTCCAACTTATATGGGGATTATAATCTCTCTCTCTCTCTCTCTCTCACGTGCCAAAAAAAAAAAAAAAACTCATATGGAGATTAAATTGATCTATTGCCATGAAGAAGCAACAACTAATCCATCTAGATTGCACCACATAAACACAGCATAATATATACAAGACCATATATTAGGAGTAGCTTCATTCTTTTGATGGTAAGTTTTACTACATTAAAAAGACTCAGAGGCTGAAGAGGCCATCAAGAAGCAACAACCAAGCCATCCTGATTGCACCACATAAATACAGCAGAACTTATACAAAACCATATACTAGGATTCACAAAAGTTCTATGATGAAATGCACATTTTAACGAACTTGTCTACACAGCCAAGGCAGATACCTATATACAGTGACTATCGTAGTTCCATTGGTTATCAGCCCTATCCATATTATTTGATCACCATCACACTGATGCCAATGAGAAACAGACTACTTTTACACACTGATCTCTGAGTTACTGACTGCTTTCGAGCTGCCAAAATTTGCGACATGGTACTGTGCAGCATACTTGTAGGAAGGGCCCTCCATGGCTGTGACAGGAGGTTCATTCAGAAATGCCCAATTGCTCCTGGTCCACCTGCAGGGCAGCAATGAGCAGATTCTGAGATCCAAATACTGTGTTCAAATCACAGGAAGCCAGAAAACTGAAAAATTAACTTGAAAGAATTGGATCATAAAGCAACAGATGGTTATTATATGTAAAACCAGCTGAAAAAATTAATAATGGATTCTAGTAAACAATAGGTAATCCAAAGAATAAGGTGTGTTTTACCATTAATTCTTTGATGTTTCTTTCATATATATATATATATATATATGTGGAGGTGCGTAAGGGATCCAGATAACATGGTATGCTGTTGTTCCCCTTTTAAATCTTAGCCATAAGAAACCTTGGAAGATTACTTTAGCACTTATCCAGATAATAACTCTGATGGAAGTATGAAAGTTAATGCTTCTTTGGCACCTTGCCAGTTATGTTCTAGAGTTTGAAGATCAAAAGAAAATCTTAGATTACTTTCAAACAAGAAGGAAGATCCAGACTTCATGGCGAACCTGTTAGCTTCTGTTATTTGGTTTACATGTATCAGGTAAATATAGTAATACAAAAGGCAAACTATGATTTGAGACCTGAAGCTAAAGATTACTTAAATCCAGATAAAATTGGTGGAATTAATTGTTACATCAGTCCAATCTTGCCACAAAACTGGGAAAATAGTAATCGGGTGGATAATTTCATCGAGTCGATGAAGTGATGAGAACATGAAAAAATTTGTTAGGGCATAGTTCATAGTAATACCAGCAATTTGTCTTCTCGTTCTTCTTATCATCTGATTTAAAGATATTGTTCAGTGAGCTCTCCCTTCTGTCGGTCAGAGGTAGCGAGGTTGATCTCTGTAGCTTTTCCCCAGACCCTTGACATACGTTTTTCTCCTGTCATTAGCACCGCTCTTTGCTGTTTCTTGTTTCTACTCACAGAGAACAGGCCACTAAAAGGCAAAATTATCAAATTTGCCAAGTTTTAGTACATACCTGATTATCGTCTACGAAACCAAAGAGTTCCCTAAGATGTTCTTCCTCAGTCTTCTTCTTGGATTTCCAGTATGCGTCAATTTCTCCTCTGGTAAGTGATCTGTTTCTCAGATATATTACTGAAAAAGTGCGAAAAAAACAAAGTTCTCAATCACAGTTGTTAGTCTAAAATTTATTATTGAAAGACGATCAGTTAATTCCTATTACCAGCCTTGGGATCTTGAACTGGTGTGTTCCATCCTGCCATTAGAGAACCCATGACTCCTCTTGAAGAAAAGATAGCACGGATCGCTGATTCCAAGTATCCCTCGTGAGTGGATCTTAGATTTCACTTGTTCTTATCCTTACACCATGTATAAATGAATCCAAAAAGTGGGTAGCTGACAAAAACCATTGGTTGTGCATATCAGCAAAAGCTCAGCACTTTCTACTGGGACTTGTATCTTGGTCTAATCTCACCGAGGTGGCACAACAGTAGGGTGTCGATCCCGCGGTTTCTTTTGTATTTTCCTCCCTGGCTCCTTCTACTTTAGACACGTGTCTTCTTTATTACCTTCTCCTATGGTAGAAATGTCGCTATATTCGTGGTAGGAGAAGTGGAATTTATTGAATAAATGAGTCAAGGTGGGAATAGTGTCTTTGTTCCTTATCCTGTCTGCCAATATTTATCTCGAACGGTCCAGGAGAATCTCTCTGTGTGGAAGTGGACATGATAACAACTCTCTAGAATGTAATAATTCGCAGCTATACCTTTAAGCATGCCAGCGGGGAGTGAATGATAATGACCAATTGCTGGAGCCTTCGAATTAATTGCTTAGGTAAGTGGTGGGTTCCCATGTTTCCGGTGCGTGCATCTTTAGCTGATGATGGCGAAAGCTTGGCCAATGGAGACGTAGGATCTGCGGAATATCTAAAAGTCATCCTTGCGTAGTTGTTAAGGATATGACTTTAATGACATAGAATTCTGAATTACTGTTTGCCTCACAGGGGAGATGGTGTTCTTGAATTAGAGGAATAAGTACTGAACTAGAAAGTAGCTTCTTTTACCAACCCCCCCTCCAAAAAAAAAAAAGTAAAATAAAAATACCAAAGATGCAGCTTCTGTGCCATATTTCGGCAAGTGGTTGCCATGGGTTTATGGTTTCATGAATAACGTTAATAGAACACCTTTCCATGAAAACGTAGTGTTGTATGAGCCTGAGCTTCTGAGAAAAGTAATCTGAAGGCATAGTTTTCCAGCTAGTTAAGTTACTAAACTCACAAGAGACGGTCACTCCAATGCGTATTCAGTATTGCTCCAAGTAATTGATGTTGTTAGAATAGAGACATGCATGAAGTCATCAAATCAAAATCTAATGTCTTGCTTTAACTCCATAGGTAACGCATACCAAGTAAGCAAACAGTTACCGACGGGGTAGGCCAAATTGGTGTTTCAATCATTTCCTTTTCTCAAAGCTTAAAGCTCCCATCAGACTCAATGTCCCTGGTTTAGCGGCCGGCCCATTAATAGCATTATTGAAAGAATTTTTTTGTGCATCATGCATGGTACAGCCGGATGCGTATTATCCATAGTGATTGGCTTGAAAGAAAAAGAAATTTCGTGCATTGCATTATGGCTCCATGCATGAGCTAATTATTGTAGACAGTGCCCGGACGGCGGCCGCCGGTGGTGCACAAAATATTTCTCCATTATTTAACCATGACTTTCAAGATGAACTCACACAAACTAGGATGCAGAGATACAGACAGGCAGAGATCTTTGGCAAAAAAATATGTTGGCAATTTACAATGTGATCTCTTCTTTTTGATGACTAATATATAATTTGTTTACCTCTAATAAATGGTTATACGTCAGTTGTGTTGTTAATCAACCTGCAGTATCCAAACGGGAGGAATGCCTGGTCCAAACTTGAACGTATGTAAATTCTTTTTCCAAGTTGCAAGGAATGGATCGCTCAGTATTTCAGGTTAGCTTTCATTGATTTCGATACCCAATTTAAAACTAGAAAGGATGAGACATGTCTTGGTTAACCCACCAACATCCACCCCCACCTTTCTTTCTTTGTTTTTTTTTTTTTTTTTTTGTCCCTTCTGGTCTATCAGGTAAGTTACAGCCTACTTAGGGTACGGGTGAGAAACGTTGGTTAAAACTTATCAAAGGTCAAAATACCTGAAGGTCATTTTCCCATTACGTCACCAAGTTCTCCCAAGATAAGCCATCCCTGATCATTAACATCTTCACCGGAACCAAGCTTCTTAGTTCGATTGCGGTTTATTCCTCATCAAGGCAAGAATTTTTCTGTCCATTTCTTTTCTTACTTTGATAACGAAGCCATGGTACGTGCTTCATCTAGTGAATTACCGGCAGAGCTGCTGTTGCGGTGGTGCATCAAATGCCCCCATGTGTATTGCCTACAATATTTATATTTATAGAGTTGATCAGGAATTATTTAGGACTTTGTTATGAATGAACCACGGAGGTCCCATCTACCAATCACAGCCATCCACGTACCACGTGATGGCTGTGATGAGCATTCGGACAAAGTGGATAAATGTTAAATACTTGTAGTGTATCGTAGTCTTCGGATGACTACAAAGCGACATCAAGAGGATATCCTTCCATAAGGTGGATGGATGATGACGCTGAAGTGGGCGTGTTTCATCAAAAAGATGCTGAGGTGGGCGTGTAATCTAACGGATGGCAACAAAGCTAGAAAAGGACATCGGTTAAATGTGACACAAAACAGGAAGCAGAGGTTAAAAATCTTATCCTTTTTTTTTGTTTTGTTTTTTAAATTATTCTATACCAATTCCTACTCTTCCTTCTCTGAAATGGCATAGGATGGTACCATCCAAATAAATTCTCAATAAAGATTAGAGTATAAAATTTATTTTGAAACGTCCAGACCTTACTCGATACCAGCATAACGTCGGTCCGCTAAGGTCGTATGTCCGTAATTTTTTTGTCAGAGATGGAAAAAAAAAATCTCTTTTTAACCTTCCTTGCGTCTCCGGTGCAATGATTATGAGGCTTGTCGGCACGTTTTTAAAGAGGGAATAAGTGCGACTTAACCAAGGTTAAAATGGTGGTGGATCCAGGGAGGGGCGAGGGCCGCGGTTCCTCCAGAGATTTTGAGTCTCGTACCAATTAATGGAAGCGGTCCCTCCTGGCGTTTATGGGGTCGGAACTCTGCACCCCCCTTAATAGAAAAATTATTAAATAAATTTATTTTATCATAAATACAATCAATAAAAAATTTTTACATATCAATTATTTTTTATTAATTACTAATCTAATCATAATTAATTATGAGATGAAAAAAATTAATAAAAATCCATAAATATTTTGCCTACAACAACAGAATAAATCTATCTAATAATTTTTTTTTTTGTGCGGTGCTACGGGGCCAACCAAATAATTCTTAATTTACAATGACCAAGCTTTGTAGCACGAGAAGATTAGCGCAGAATATTGGATACGTGCAGTTAACACCGTCAATCACCAATTTTCGCTTGTCATCTTGCGTGGCACTTCTAAGGAGAGATATTTTGGGCATCATGTATGGCCCCTGGCATTTTTATGTTTTCATCATCTTTGCTTCAGGACGCATGCAACTACTTAAACAGACTTCCAATCATCTTGCCTGCTCTTTCTCATGCGGGATGCATCACAAGCATGACCTACAGCTCCATACAATTATGGCATAACATCCAAACCACCTCTCTAAAATCCTATCCTAGCACCAAAGCTATTTACATCTTATTTCCTTTCTTTCACTTCCCTTCGCTAATCTCAGAAAGAATATCCACTCCTCCAAATACTATAATATTTTTGTTCCTTCCATCATTTCTCATTCTCACCATTCTAGCTCATATTCTCTGTTCCAGTTGCTTGCTATATTTCCACAGCAACATTATAACATTACAACATAAATCACCTTGCAAGATAAAATTTTTCCGATGCAAGTAACAATTCAGGATCCGATCAATTATCCTTCTCTTAATCATGTTTCCTGTAACAATGATATATAAGGATACACAACGCTCTGAGTTATTGGAATGTTCATCCATATTGTATGCCCTTTTATTGCAAATTATTAATTAAAACTCAAATATAATCAAGTCATGTAACTTAATTTAGTTTACGGTTTTTAATCTATATATTTCCTTTTTAATGAGCCTAAAGTTATTGCCAAAACTCAACATGAGTGCACCTTGTTTTATTTACAGCAAAAATTTAATTAAGTATTTTTATGATGTAAACTTTAATTAAAAATTTTTATTCTTAATAAATATATTTATTGGTCCACCAAGGTCTCTCTCACGGTCGAGTGGTTGATGTTGATGGGCAAAGTTACGAACGGATGGTGAAGTAGGACCCAAGTAATTAATACGAAATTGATTAGAAAACAGTAGCCTGTACTGACGTTTATAGAGTAGTAAAATGTGATGGTAATTATATTACTTCTTCTTCTACCAATATACATACATACATACATACATACATATATATATATATATATATATATATATATATATATATATATATATATATATATATAAAAGATGTCTCTTCTGTGAAAAAATTAATTTAATAGAATTGTTGGCCCTAAGCATCTATTTTCTTATACTAGTAAAGAGAGAGAAAATATCTAAAAAAATAAATAAATTCAAATTATATTACCATAAAGTATTATCTAAAATAAACTATATTTAAAAAGTATTTCTTAGTAAATATGGTTTGGCTGGGAAGATATATGTTGTATTATTATCAAATTAGAATTCTTCAAAATAATTCAAAATCATTCTTCTAGAAAGCGAGATTTGAATCAATTGAGAAACAATCTTTTCACATTTCTATTAGCCTAGATGTTCAAAAATAATATAAAATTATTTTATTTTCTTTTTTTATACATTATAGAAAAGATGGGAAGATATTTTCTTGATTTCTTTTTTTAAGAGAAAAACTTCTAATTTATTTTATAATAAAAAATAAATATATATTATATAATATATATAAAAAGATATAAATAAAAAAAAATCAAATTCTAAAAGATGATACCAAGTTTTCATGTCTCTTCCAAAAGCTTTGTACCTGAGTATTAGTCTGGATAGAAATTGCTCTAGCTTTTCAAAAATTAGAGAATATTTTATAAAATAGAGTAAATAAATTTTTTTAAAGATATATGTATTTTTTAAAAAAATATTTGATTCTAAAATTAATATTTTATATATAAAATATAAATATGCAAGGTATCAAATGTACGCACCAGGCTAAGGCCTTACTCTTTTGTCTTGGTCCCGTATGCAAAACAAGAAGTTGGTACCGGTCATGCTGCTCGTTCGCTAAACTTCCTCCCCTTTTCAGCTTCGCCTCTTTCCTAGACATTTCTCGTTCTTCTGCTCGTAAAGACAAAGAAGGTGCATTCCGGGCTATACTTTCTCAATTTACCTGTGGATAGGGTGAGCACCAAAAGTTCCACTCTTCGAGTCATTCTGTTCGAGCTTTTGCTTGTTCCATCCTTGGGTGCTCTCTCTCTCTCTCTCTCTCTCTCTCTCAACATTGCAGGCTAACGTGGTGAAGTTCTCAGGGCTCGCACCTTTCCTACCTGATTACTTTATAGATGGAGGGGAAGCTATGGCTGTTCCCCATCTTTCTCACACTTGTTTTTGCTGGCCTCGTCGTGAATCTATTCCTCATCGACAGCAAAGAAGCTCCGGTTGCAGACGTTGTAGGGAATTCGCGTTACAGGTATGATGCTTTGTCTTGGGGTTTATACATTTTGCTCCAGTCTTCAGTTTTGGGCCAGAAAATGCCTTGTAAATGAGGATATATACTTTGAGATAAACTGCAAAGAGAGAAAGAATCAGTTCATGTTTTAGCCTTTTATCTTCACTATTTATGCGAACAGAAGCTAAACATACCAAGTATTAGGAATGCTTTTTATACCTTACAACCCCGTTTCTACTCAAACTTATAGTTGAAATATGCTAAGAGCAATCTATCAATAATATCCATGACCCCTTACTAAATCCAACTAATTGGGTGGTATACTGCTGAATAGTGTCTCTAGGCTTTTGGCTGACAATGGTAGCCAAAACTTGGGGGCAAAAGTCCTCTTAAATGTTGAGATATGTACTGCAGATCAGCCATCGACTTCCTAATCTGTAATCAGGCTATTATTTTGATTATTTGAAACAAATACATTTTAAATTTATGAACACCAAAAGGGGAAAAAAAACTAATCAGAGCCATGAATTCAATTAGTTTGGACAAGGAAAATAAATTTAAAAGAAAGTAAGGATAAACATTTAGAATATTCTGATCCTCGAGTAGATAGCATAAATGTACCTTGTCAAGGTTTTAGAATTCTGTGACCGCAGATTACCCTGTCACTGTTCAAACAACTTGGAGCATTGAAAATTAATAGCAAAAGTAATTATAGGATTTATAATTTACTCATCATTTAGACCTACTACAATTACCAGAACCAGCGCGAAGCACAAAACCTGCAATCGAATCAGCGCATCCTTAGAAAAACTTATAAATAAAACGATCCTCCTCTTTAGTATGATAGAAAACACTTCAAATTTGTTTGAAAAGAATTACTATGAGTAAGTACTTCAATATTTTAATTTGTTGAAGACCAGGATCCCAGGTTAAACTAAAAAAAGAAAAATGCGGCCACTTTTCTGTTAAAAACTAAGCATTCTGTCCCGTATAATTAAAAGAAAGAAAGAAAGAAACGCCAATGAAAAAATTTCTCCTAGTAATGATTTATGAAGTACTTAAAAGCAACACATTAAAAGACTGAATTTGCAAAACCTCCTTCCCATCCCCAAGATCATTTACAGGCGCCAGCATAACTATCTTTCTAATCTGGTATCTGAATTTAGAATTATCTTCCATGAAAATTCCCTTTTGTAGTGTGGTTGAATCATCCGATTGCTACAACCATGAAATACTCTGATCCATGTAGCATGGGAGATGATCTATCAACTGGACGAGCGGATACATGATCTTGAGGAACAAGCTCAATAATACCTCATTTATCATCACTTTCGTTAAGCGCTATACAATCTTCATGCATCAGAAGTGTTCTACAAAATTTACCTTAACTAATATGGTTCAACTAAATTCCATTCTTAGGAAACAATACTAAGTAAATTTGGTCATGATAAAGATTATGAACACCTGTCTCCTGCAATGTGCAGTGAAGCAGTAGACTTTGGTGTCGAAAGAAACCAAATTCCTTTCCCCTCCACAGCGCTTGAATGGTTCGGAGGAATGATGATGGGAATGGTAGAAGAAGCAGAGCCCTTTGGTGATACCAGAGGTAGAAGCAAGAGCAGCAAGTACCGCAATGTTCCTTTCAGTCCCAACCCAACAACATTCCATTGCTCAGCCACTGGACCAAGCTTCTGTTCTTCACCTACGCCCAACTCTATGGAAACTTTAGACTTTGAATTCCCCGATCCTTCCTCACCGGTGCGAGTCCGTTCCCCGGCCCATCTTGTCGGTGAGGAATATTTTGCGAAGTATTCAAAGGCAATCACCATAATGAAGCAGCTCCCCCCTGATCACCCCCACAGCCTAAAGGGCCAAGCCAAGATGCATTGTGTCTGCTGGAATGGAGCTTACAACCACGTCAACTCCTCTAACATTCTTAAGATCCAGAGATCATGGTTCTTCCTCCCATGGTATCGGATCTTCATCTACTTCCACGAGCGCATAATTGGAAAACTCATTGGAGACGACACATTCGCACTCCCCTACTGGAACTGGGACTCGCCTGATGGAATGATGATACCAGATATCTACGCAAAGGGTTCTCTAAGCAACACAGAACGCAACCGAGCTCACTTCCAAACCAGAATGGTAGACACAAATTTCAATGAAGTGGAGGATGGCGGCCTGGAACCAGAGGAGCAGATAGCTACCAACCTCGCAATCATGTACCTCCAGATGATCTCCAGTGCAAAGAAGCCTGAGCTATTCATGGGTTGCAAGCTAAGATCTGGTGAGGAGGGGGACTGTGATGGGCCTGGGAGCATTGAGTTGGCACCCCACAACACATTGAACAGTTGGTTGTGGAGGAGATTCTTCTCAGCTGGCCATGACCCATTACTCTATGCACACCATGCAAACATAGATCGACTGTGGACGGTGTGGAAGAAGATGAATGGAAACAAACTGGAGTTCGTCGACTCCGAGTGGCTCGATTCAGAGTTCTACTTCTATGATGAGAACTCACGTCTGGTTAGGATCAAGGTGAGAGATTGCCTCGACACAATGAAGCTCGGGTACAGGTATGAGGATGTAGACCTGCCTTGGCTTGCTGCACGTCCCAAACCTTCCATTCCGCCGAAGATTGCGCATGATATATTGAAGACGAGAGAAGCTGACAATGTATTAAGAATGCCGGGTTCCACTGATGAGTTCGTGGACGTTAAGCAAACTAGCTGGACATTAGACAAGTCCATAACGGCGAGGATCCACCGGCCAAGGAGGCAGAGGACCAAGAAAGAAACAGAGGAAGAAGAAGAGGTCTTAGTAGTCTATGGAATAGATGTAAAGAATGATATGTATGTCAAATTCGATGTCTTCGTTAACATCGTTGATGAGAGGATGGTTGGCCCCAGATCAAGGGAATTTGCAGGGAGCTTCACCAGAGTCCACAATGGCAAGAGGCTGGTGAGGAACAAAGATGATCCAGTGATGAAGTTGAAGAGCAATCTGAAGTTGGGGATATCTGAACTATTGCAAGATCTTGAGGCAGATGAAGATGAGTACATTTGGGTGACATTGGTGCCGAGAGGGGGGACTGGGGTCAGCACGACGGTTGATGGGGTTCGGATTGAGTATGTGCGATGGTAGGACACCAGCTTGCAAGAGAACAGATGTGGTTATGGTTGACAATTAAGTTTGTCTTATTGTATGACTTGATTGTTCAAATATAAATCCTTGACAGGTTTGCATTGGTACAAATCTCAACTCAACCTTTATCTGCTTCTTGTTGACTTTATATCTTATATATATATATATATATATATATATATATATATCCAAGAAGAAACACCATATGGGATGAGTGAAATGGAGAATTTTGTAATAGAACATGTCGCCATGTTTCTGCCATTGGAAACACCAAGTAGAAGGTAAGGCTGGCAAGCTTTAATTACAATTATGGATACAAAGCAGCAATAAACTTGAGAAGGCTAGCAACAGAGAGAGATTTTCTTTCCTTATCTAACCAAAAATCCTTTTATCAATACAGGGAGAATGCAGTAGATTTTTTCACCGAGGAGGTTGTCAAGACCTCCAAGCAATGTGGCAGGATCGCCTTCCCTATTTCCCTTGAGCAGGTTGCTTTTGTCATCTCTTTCCCTTGCAAATTTAAGCCCAACTTTTTGTTGGATGGATTTACAATAGCAAAGGGGAATTTGGTTTGCTTTCATTCTATTAGAAATTGGATTCTTACACTAGTTGTTTGTTTAAAAGAGCCGGGGCCATGCCATTATCCAATTCAGTGCTTCATTAGGAGGGAACGGGAACGTCAACTTATCACCTGTATCTTGGACTGAGCCCATGTAAGCCACGGCTCTTCAACTTCATGCTGCTATAGTGTAGGTTCTAGTTCCTTTCCTTATTTTTATTTTCCATTCTATTGTTGGTAAGGAAACTTATCCCACTGCATGATTTGAAGGAAGATTTTATATTGCCTAGCATAATATCATCCTTAAGTCTTACCATGATTTATGTGTTGTTTGACAAGTAATGCTATAGGGCTCCCGATATGTGCACACAAATAATTTTCTTGAGATGTGGCAAGAGGAGTTTGGTATAACTTATGGGATTTGTCACCAGTATTAAAGAACACAAATTCTCTAGGTGGCATGAGCAAGTGCAGTGCTGGTGCTTGAATTTTAAAGGGCAAGTGACTGTAGCTTCTGTCAAGAACTCCCAGCTCGTAGCGGCTGTGGTGGATCCTTCCCACCAGGTCGATCTCTTTAACAGAGCAAGAGAAAGAAATTCTCCAGTTTGGAAAAATAGGCAAGATATTTTCACCATGGATTATCGCTATCCACTCTCTGCTTTTCAGGCATTTGCAATTTGCTTGACCAGCTTTGACACGAAGCCAGCATGTGAATGATACAAAGAAGTTTCTTCATCAGCTTTCCCGAATTTTTACTTCCTCAGAAGTTGAAGCTGTAAATATTCGTCATGGAAACTTCTTTGCTTGTCATCCTCCGTCATTGCTGACATCTGATTGGAGCAAATGCCAGGTATATTTGGGTTCAAGGATCATGGTAGGTTTGTGTCTTTGCAGATCTAAATTACCTTGGAAATGAGGTAACCTTGTTGTTTCTTACATATCTGTAACATCCTTTTATGCACTTTTGATATTACTCATATGGAGATTTGAACTATATTCTCCATTGCATGAAGGGCATAACTCATGCTATCATATCTAAAATGTCTGTCCTGATTAAGTGATCTAAATTGCTTTTGTAATGTATGGAAGCATAATTTATAGCATAATTACGATACGCGGTATAAATAATTTATATATGAGGGTCCAGGTAGTTGCTGCGATAGTTGCAATCTCACAATTACAATGAGATTGCTAGCATCAACAATTTTTAATGTATTTTTCATGCTCTGCTGATACATTCTTTGGAATGTTTTGCATGGCTGTTGATTGTGGAAGTGCCATCTTGTTCGGCCTTTCACTTCCTTCTCTCTTCACAGCTATAACGACACCCATGGCACCGAGACTCGTAAAGGTTTTCCTGGCGCCGTCACTAGATTTGCAAGTTTGATCGATATTTGCAATTAAGTTTCTGAGCTGCTCACGGCATCCTCAAAATTTTTATTGATTCGGCATTTTCCTTCAATTTGACAGGCTTAGGTGGTTTGGTAGAAAGAACCAGGTGAACGCCTGCTTCTCGTCCACTGCAAGAACTCTCATGTAGCGGTGAGCTGTTGATTCTCTGCACATTGCTATTGGTGCGTGTGGTGATTGCCTGTACGATTCAACAACTGTTTCTGGATCTCTTTATTACTGCCGCTTGCCTCTTCTTTGTTGTTATTAAGCTGGTGGCCTCTGTGAGTGTGGAGGATGCCTTCCATGTTTGCAGTCTCATTTCATATAAACATGGTTGCATCTTTGTTCTCACCTGCTAAAGTTATGATTCATGTTTGGGTCTTACTTCCCAGCTGCTGCAACTGCTCAAGTTTCAGATTTTGGACCAATTTGGAAATGTCCTGCTTGATCTCTCCATGAAAGCTTGCTCGTTTTTCGAGGGATGATGGAGCCAATGGGATACTTCTATGTCTAGGCGCTATAGTTTTCTCCCTTCTGTTGGAACCATTCAGATTTGCCTGTTGCCCTGAGCTTCTAGGTTTTGTTATGAGCTCGCTAGACAAAGTTGATTTCTCGGCTAGCTGTACTCGTGGTTTTGTTTTATGATCATCATTTTTAGTTCCTTCAGATGAAGTTTCTGACCTGGGGCTTCTAGGATCCATAGTTTTATCGGGTTTTCCTTCTACTTGTGGTTTTGTCTTAATTCTCCATCCTTCTGGTGCTTTTCTACTACTACTGGGAGCTTGGATGGTTCCCTATCTTCTTCTGAGTCTATACCTATTTGGCGTCTTTTCTACTACCATGGGGGGTTCCTGTTTCCATTGTTGGTTTGCCGTAGAATTTTCTTCTTTGATTTCCTTAGGTTGTCTTTCAGATATATGATTTTGGCTGGCTATGAGTTGTGGTGAGAACAGTATCGACTGATATGGTTTTAGGCTCCAAGTCCTCCATGGGCTGGTTTCCAGGCTCGGTTGTTTGTGGAGATGGTTTGGATGGTCTTGCTTCTTGTGCTTGAGGTCTCGTTGAAGGATCAGGCTGGGATTGCTCGGTGGTCTGAGACAAGGCCTCAACTGTAGGTTGAGATTCTTGTGGTTGGGGTTCTAGAGGCTTTTTGGTGAGTGAATCAGGTTGAGGCTTCTCGGGGTGGTGAAGGAGATCCGCACGGCATGTATCATCAGCTGGAGGGAAACCCATAGCAGACTTCTGAATGGAAAAACCTATTGCTTGGGAGAAAGGATTATTCTAAAGCTGTGGCTTGTTAAGCACCGCACGGCATGTATCATCAGCCGTTCCTTCCCTCATAGCATAACTTTTCTGGCTGAGAGAGAGCCAAGTGGCCTAAACTAATCTTTCAGAATGAGGCGGAGCTGCGAGCTGCTTGGGTTGGGATCTTGCATATCATATAAATCCTGAGAGCCGGTCATCTCATCATTGAAGATGAATCAGCTGTAATAGTGATCTAAATTTAGAGCTGTATCCATGAAGATCACGCTCATCCTCTTTTGAAGGATATATCTGAATGTTGGATGTGTGTTGCTAGGCATGCCTATTGGAAAATAAATACTACCGACGCCGCCGATTGGATGGCTGTCTATGTTGCTGACCACTCCAGAAGATCTTTTTGATCAGGAGGTGGAATGTACAATCACAGGGCTACTTAGAGATGCTCTGTTTTCTCTGACACTTTTGGTGGTATTCATGCTAGAATTGTTTGAATGCACCGATTTCATCAAAAAAAAAAAAAGAACGAGCTATATGAAGTCTCTCTCATTTGGGAATTTGAAGTTTTAGCCTGCAACTGCCATTATCTGAACTGAATTAGTTAAACCTTCCTCAACAGTCCAGAATAGAGGATTAGAGTAATTCTTAGGAAAAATGTGGCTGTCCATGGACCTTACACATTGTTTTGTGTCTTGATGATTGATGGATAACAAGCGCGGTCTGGATCCTCGGAGAATTGACATCTTTTAGTTTTCAACATAGAGAAAGCTCGAACGGCAATTTCCTTGGCATTTCGTGGTGTTCAAGGTGCAACCAACTGTTTTAGACTACTCATACTCAACCATTCTGCAGCTGTACATATGTAACTCTCTAGCTAGGTTCATAAATCTTTCCAAATTTTAACGTGCGGGCCTTTGTGTGTGTGTGTTAACTTGGGACGAAAATGATTGTGTTGAAGTTGAAGGCGTACTTTAGCCACAGAGCCCATACCATGCTGCAACAACATCATTCGCACTTGAAATGGCCTTCAAGCAATGATCTTGAAAGCCTGATGTCTTGGTGGACCGTGGAAACTTGAGTTTTCTGCTAAGTAAAAAGGAGATCAATGCTCCCATGTATGTAAGCTAGTTGTATCAGCCGAGCTAATTAAGCAACGAAGAAAAAGCTTTCGTGCCGAACCAAATTGCTAGGCTAATCCCTGTTGGTGACGGAATGCAGTTGCTATCATTTACTATTATGCACCACATCCAATACCTAGATCGGTATGTGATGACCGCACACTTCTTAAAGCAAGGCCCTAAAGAATATACAAGGCCTGTCTTTATCAATACACAATCTCATCTAAACCAACTTGATGGTAGTAGCAAAAATAAACCTCTAATCTTATTTATTCAAAAATATAGCTCACCAATGTTTCACTAGATCACTATTTATAAAAAAAAATCAAACTAAGAACCTCTAAGATCCTATGCTCTTCACTGCTCGATCCCAAGTCCCATAGAATTTTCTGGATCTGAGAAAAAAATAGAAAAAAGGGAATGAACTTTACGGGCTTAGTAAGTTACCAGTCATCTCTGAGGGATCAAGCATAATTACTTTTTAAGATAAAATAATTTAATAATAATATATATATAAAGATAATTTTCTTTCAAAAATATGCCATGCACATTAATAAAAATCAAAAAAATTCTCTCTTAACTTTTATTGACTATGGTCACGATCAACCCCGTGACAAAGCCCGAGAGAGACTAATCTCTAAACGAAGAACGTTCGAACCATCGGCATACTACCAATGATCAGTCCCACTGACTAGACCCACAGAAAAAAACTAACTTTAGTTCACACAGCCACAATTTGCTCCATGACAAGACAAAAAAATTAGTCATCAACAAAGAACATCTGAACCATCGACATGCTACCATTGATCAGCCCCAATAGCTAAGCCCATAAAAACTAACTCTGCCAGTGATCAGCCCCGACTGGCTAAGCCCAAGAGAAATGTTTCTGACATGCGGTCAATGATCAGTCTCATTGGTTAAACCCAAATCATAATCTAATTAGAGAGTTTTTCTTATGTTTTATCACAACCATTTTCTATGAATAACTTGCTTTCTTAATAATATCAATTTAATTTTCATATATTTTAAAAGAACAATAAAAATAATTTTCAATCAAAATTTTCAAAGACCATGCAATTTTAAGGAGAAACCATCTCTTTCAAAATTATAATATATAATAGTGACATCATGCATGATCCAATTTTTTCCAAACACTTTTTATAAATAAATTCTTAATTTTAAAATTTAATAATTTTAGATATTTTATATACCAGAATCTAATTTTTAAATATGTAAATATATACATAAAAATAAACCAGAAATAAAAGAAAACTTATCTATTGATTAGATCCAAAATTTTATGATTTTCTCAAACTGATCTCTAAATCCAGTACTCTTTCGACATCGAAAGTTTTAATATATTAAATAATTTTAATTAATTTTTAATTTAAAAAAAATTAAAATAACTAGAAAATCTCATAATCTAATCTGAACCCAATCTAGATTGATTTCTAAATTAGATTCACATGATCTGGTTTAACCTAGATTAAATTGAATTAGGTTCAAACCACTCCTAATTAATTAAACCCACTCTCTCTCTTTCTCTCTTTTTCTCTCTTTCTTCTTTTTTTCCTTTCTTTCTCGTTTCTTTCTTTCCCCAATTCTTCCTTCTTTCTTTTATTTCTCTTCAAGATCGAAGGTCACGATTTTCTCTTAGTTGTCACTGGAGACGACCGGAGAAAGAAAGGGAGCCGACGATGAGCCTTGCCCTAGGATCGAAAAGAAAAGAAAAAAAAAGGATGGGGGATAACCAGCGGTGGTGGTGGTCACGGCGGCAACCGACGATCAAAATTAGCATTCTTCCGCCCGCAATCCCATGCCATAGGTAAACTATGGTTTTAAAATTGGGATTAGGATTTTTAGGAAGAGATCTAGGGTTTCTTCATGAGGGTATTAGAGAAGGGTATAAGGTTTTTAATAAAGGAACCCACGAGGTTCTTTTCTTGCTTGGGAGACTAAGTATTTTTGACAAGCCTCAAATCCGAGACATAACACGGCCATGCTACCGAGAAGTACCATCCTCGATAACACGAAGCCTATCAATCATCATCCGTTAAATTTCTTCATAATTAAAATATAAATAAAGATTCAAATTCGTTGTCCATCAAATAATCAAACGAAAATTGATTCAGAGTATCTAAATCCATAATCAAAATCAAACCCATGTCTCAAAAATAATTACAAGTTCATGATCAAACTAAGTTCAGTTACAAAATTTTCAAGCCTGCTACGTAGATCCTCAAACCTGGATCCTTCATCGGTCCTAATCTTAATTCTTTGTAAAAATAAAAAATAAAAAAGTATGAGCTATACTAACTTAGTAGGTAAAACTTATATTTTCTTACTGGATCCAGCATAAGTTTTTCTATGATAATGCAATATTTAGAAAATAGTAGATATTACAAATAAAATATTTCATAGAGTATAATATAGAATAAGTCATAAATCAAACATGCAATGCATAAATTATGAAGTTTCATAAACATCATTTATAAACTATTCTTGATCATATGTTTATATCATGTTTCAAAATTCTGCTTACAGATATTCATGCTATGATCATCTTATATCTGTGATAAGGCCATAATCATGTCATACCAACTATTATAACCTATTAGTGAGGGCCATATGTCAAGCTACTATAATCCACTGGCGAAGACCGTATGCCAAGCTACTGTAACCTGCTAGCGAGGGCCATGTACCGAGCTACTATAATCCACTGGCAAGGACCGTACATAACTATCTGAAAGCCTTTAAAATTTTTATATCTTTTTCTTAAAATATACATATACTTATATAAAAAATATTTAAATTCATAGTTCATAAATATACTATTTTCTTAAAACATATTCATAGGAACAATGATCATAATAAAATATAAATTTCATATCTCATATGCTGATTCTTATTATATAAAAAAAATAAATTTTTGATAAGCGAAACGGGATTTAGAGGGGGGCGACCCGACGTAGCTACCTTCTCTGAGCGTGATCATGACGCCCCAAATTCTGCTAGAGAATATTCGATTTAGAGGTCAATTTAGTTGTGGGATCCTCCTCTCCACCATATGGGCGAACCCAACGGATGGGTACATTACCCTAGCCCCACCATGGGTCAATAGACTAGATACCCCTTCCAGACCCCATGCCCGAGCCACCAGGAATGAATCACCATAAGTTAGATAAGTCCTGATATTTAATCAAAGCCACGGTATCCACCGTGACTCGAATTTTTAACAACAATTCATATGCATAAAAAGATAGTAATTTGAAAATAAGTAAGGAACGTAAGATTCCACTTACCTCGATCGTCCTAAATCTTCAAGCTTCATTAGAAGAATTAGATAATCCTATTTTTAAATATTAATTTATAATTAATTTTTATTCATTAAATTTAATAAAATTAAATAACAATAAAAGAGATGATTGATCGGGTGATCAATCCAATAGGCCATCCGGGCACCAAATCAATTCAAAGTCATCTTGTAGAAGTCAATATGAATTCCTAAAAGAGGAAAGAATAACTTGGTATTGAAGTCCCTAGAGATAAAAAATAAAAAGGAGAGAGAAAAATAGAGAGATAAAGTGGAGAGAGAATACAATCATGATTAGAATCATCAAAAATTATGTTAGGATGACTTAATATGGGTTAACTATGATCAGATACTATGAATTTCTAACAAAAATTGGATTGAAATCTGATATACTGCATGGATTTCAGAGCAATCCCCAGTCATCTTGATTTTATCTTAGGTTCATCCTAGGATCCATGATGCAGTTAAAGAGAGAGAAAGTAGGATCTTAGAGAGAAGGAGAGAGAGGAGAGAGAAAATTATTTTTTCTCTCTTTTTTTCTTTTTTTTTCTTTTTCTTTTCTTTTCTTCTTCTTTCTTTTCTTTTCTTTTTCTTTCTTTTCTCTCTTGGTTGACAGGGGAGGGCAGGGGCTGATGCTTGTGATGGCTAGGGGCCGGAAGACTGACGGTAAGCCACGGTAGCGGGTGGCCGATAGCAGCGACGGTGAGGGATGACTGGTGGCACGAACTGATCGAGCAAAATTGCTAGAAAAATAGGGCCAAGCTATGGCCCTTTTCTTGATCTTTTCGACCAAATCGATGGCCGACGATGGTGCCCAAAGCTGGAAGAAGATAGGAGAAAAGAGAGAAAGAAGAATCGGAGCCTTACCTTGGCTCTGGTGGCATCGTCAGCTCTAATTTTTGGTGAGCATGATAAGAGTAGGCCGCAGCTTCAATCGGGAGAAAAAGAGAGGAAGAAGGGGAGAGGAGGGCCAGCTTGTCATGTGAAATCTCTTAAGGGGGAGAGGATCTAATTTGTAGGATGGAGGGGAGGCCGAATCCTCCCTATTGGGGATAAACCCCGCTTCCGTCGAAGTCCATCCTGATGCTTAGCCCAATGCAATCGGTAATCACGAAAGAGCTTCAGCAGTCGAGCCCCAGCCGAACCCCATCAACCGATCGAACTTCTTAGTGGCCGAACCTCAGCTGAACCCCTTCAACCGATCGAACTTCTTAGTGGACGAGCCTCAATCGAACCTCTTCAGCCGACCGAACTTCTTAATGGCCGAGCCTCAGTCGAACCTCTTCAGTCGATCGAACTTCTCAACAGCCGAGCCCCAGTCGAACTTTTTCAACGGCCGAATTTCTGCTGAACTTCTTCCAAGTTCCTCCTTCTATCAGACTTCTACGAAAGTCGAATTCCCTCCAGATTCCTTCTTCAGTCGAACACCTATGGGAGTCGAACTCCTTCGGAGCTTCTCCTTCAGTTAGGCTTTTACAAGAGTCGAACTCCCTCTAGATCCCTCATTCAATCGGACGCTTATGGAAGTCAAACTTCTTCCAGACATCCCCTTCGGTCAGACTTCTATGGAAGCCAAACTCCTTCTGAGCTTTTCCTTCCGTCGGATGCTTACAAGAGCCAAACTTTTTCCGTATCTCTCCTTCAGTCGAATCTCTACAGGAGCCAGACACCTTTCGGACTTCTCCTTTAGCTAGCATTTCTTTCAGATGATCCTCTCTAGCCATATTCCCTTTGAAAGTCTGAACTCCTCTGAAATTGATATATGCCAAAGCTCTTCATCCCTCTATGCGGCTCCGAGCGGTTCAATATCGGATGATTGTGACTGTCACTATCAGTCCGCTGCAAGCGACAGCGATCCGCTACCAGGCAGCGATGACTGTCATCATCAATCTACTGCAAGCGGCGCTACAAACAGCACCTTCCTTCATGACTAACTCTGCCAGACCTCGAGCGGCCCACTACCAGACAGTTGCAGCTATCACCATCAATCTGCTACAAGCTTCGCCTATAAAAAGGATCCTTCATATATATTTTCTCTAAGCTTTAAGCTCTCTTCTCCTTCCTAAAAACTCTGATAAACTCTCGCCTGAGCACTCCATTTTTGTTAGCCAAAAGAGCTGACTTGATCGTCGGAGGGTTTCATCGGAGCCACCACCATCGACTCCGAACGAAATTTTATTTTATAGATCACCGACGGCGACCTCGTCCTCCTCCACTCTAGCTCATTCCGACATCAATCAGATTCTGCACCAATAGAATTGGTGCTGAAGGAAGAAACTCTACCTCTGAGGTACCCTTATTCTTAAAGGAGTGCTTAGTCGATCCTACCAATCTTCTTCTCCAAGATTCATCTCCATCCTCTTCCTCAATCCCAAGAAATGCCTTAAAAAAAGATGCCTATCCAGAGATCTACCGCTTTTACTGTCGGATCTAAGTTGGATCCATCCACTCCTGCTCCATCACCGGCACTTTAACCTCCATCTCCATCGATGGCCATGGTAGATCCCGAGCAGTTTAACCTACTGATGCAACAGGTTCAGAACCTCACCGAGATGGTGCAGATCATGCGGTAGCCTCCGATAGCGACTTCGCCAAAAAATCCACCATCAGGATGTCGAAAATTAGTCCCAAGGAAGAGCCCTTGGGCTAGCATGCTCGTCGCTTTCGAAAAAAAAAATAGAGAGTAGAGGATCCATGTTCGGATCATAGTTCTTCTTTGGAGGAGATCTTTTTCATCTGTAGTCAGAAGCCCTCCAAGGTCTGCGATTGAGATGACATCCTCGATCACAAACTACGAAAGATGGACCGATGGATTGAGAAACTCTACCATATCATCCCGACTCGCTGTGACGATGTCTGCACCAATCCTTCTTTCTCTTTTCGAATTATACAAGAGTCCATTCTGCCGAACTTCAAGCTCCCTCAATTTGAAAGCTACGACGGAACCTCTGATCCGGTTGATCATCTGGAGGCCTTTCGGATCATGATGCTACTCCATGATGCACCAGATGCCATATTATGTCGAGCTTTTCCATCTACCTTAAAGGAAGCAGCAAGAAACTGGTACTCGACATTGAAGCTAGGTATGATCTTCTCTTTTGATCAGATGAGCTATCAGTTTGTGGCCCACTTCATCAGCAGTCGACGTCCGCATCGAGATTCGAATTTTCTGATGAATGTCAAGCAAAAGAAAGAAAAATTCATCTGAACTTATGTCACCCGATTTAATGCTGCGGCATTGGAGGTCCGAAATCTAGACTAATCTGTTGCAATGGCCGTACTCAAGGGCGGCCTTCAGAAGAATGATTTGCTATTTTTTTTGGAGAAGAAGTATTCTAGAAATTTTATCGATTTGCTAGCCTGAGCCGAGAGATATATCCATATGGAAGAAGCCTTCAAGTTGAAGGATGAAGAAACCATAGGAGAACGATGGATGGATGAGTCTAATAGACCCACCATCGATAGAGGGCCGAGTAAAGTTCGACTACGCTCACGGACTTTCTCCGAGCACAAGCAAGTCTGAACTCCTTCTCGAGCTCATCATCAAGGAAGCCCCAACAGAAGGGCATGAAAAAGTCCTTCCTCCAAAAAGTTCCGCAACTACGCCCCCCTTAACGCTCCTAAAGCTCAAGTTCTGATAGAAATTAAGAATCAGCTACCAAGATCAGAAGAATTATGATCTCTTCCAAACAAGCGCAATTGACGTAAGTACTACCTCTACCATCATGACCATGGCCACGATACTGAAGAATGCATCCAGCTCTGAGATGAAATCGAGGAGCTCATCAGGAGGGGGCGGTTTTGTCGATTCCTCAGACGTCAGTCTAAAGTAGGAGAAGATCGACCAAGAGCACTGTCATAGCCAGAACCATCAATGACGGAGGAATAACAAGAAGGTCGGCCACCTTCCGGCATCATCAACGCTACCTCTGAGAGGAGCTTGGTACTTCGGCGAGCCATCATCTTCCAGCCTTAAAGCTAAGAGAAGCTTACTCCAAATTAAGAAGGCCAACATAAGATAGAGAAGGTCGTCCGATCCGAAACTTATCGTTTGAAGAAACTCGAAGAAACAATAAGAAGGTCGACCGTCTTTCAGCATCATCAATGCTACCTCTGAAAGGAGCTTGGTACTTCGACGAGCCATCATCTTCCAGTCTCAAAGCCAAGAAAAGCTTACTCTAAACTAAGAAGGCTAGCATGAGATAGAGGAGATCGTCCGGTCCGAAACTTATCGTTTGAAGAAACTCGAAGGAACAACGCTCCCACGATCCTGAAATATAAAGAATCTGAGGATGTGCTGTCAGTAATTTTTTTTTAATAAAATTCTTTCATTTCAATAATATTATTTTTTGGTACAAAAACTATGTGATGATAGAAAAGAAGCAGTCAATAGTGATCGTATTAGGAACAGGAGGAGAACCTCATCCTAACATGAGCAAGTCGAAGTCTTTCAACCTTGGCTGGAGATAAGATCTCTTTCGAGCTTCAAAGTCTACGTCAATAGGAGATAAGATCTTCTTCAACCTCGGCTAGAGATAAGATCTCTCCCGAGCTTCAAAGTCTACATTAATAGGAGATAAGATTTTCTTTAACCTCGACTAGAGATAAGATCTCTTCCAAGCTTTAGAGTCTACGTCAGTAGAAGATAAGATCTTCTTCAATCTTAGCTAGAGATAAGATCTCTTCCAAACTTCAAAATCTATATCAATTGAAGATAAGATCTTCTTCAACCTCGGCTAGAGATAAGATCTCTCCCGAGCTTCAGAGTCTACGTCAATAGGAGATAAGATCTTCTTCAACCTCGGCTAGAGATAAGATCTCTTCCAAGCTTCTATGTCAACAGAAGATAAGATCTCCTTCAACCTCGACTAGAAATAAGATCTCTCTCGAGCTTCAGAGTTTACATCAATAGGAGATAAGATCTCTTTCAATCTCGACTAGAGATAAGATCTCTTTCGAGCTTCTACATCAATAGAAGATAAGATCTTCTTCAACCTCGACTAGAGATGAGATCTTTTTTGAGCTTCAGAGTCTACGTCAATAGAAAATAAGATCTCCTTCAATCTCGGCTAGAGATAAGATCTCTTCTGAGCTTCAAAATCTATGTCAACCGAAGATAAGATGTTCTTCAACCTCGATTAGAGATAACATCTCTTCTAAGCTTCTACATCAATAGGAGATAAGATCTCCTTCAACCTTGGCCAGAGATAAGATTTCTTCCGAGCTTCAGAGTCTATGTTAATAGGAGATAAGATCTCCTTCAATCTTGGCTAGAGATAAGATCTCTCCGGAGCTTCAAAGTCTACGTCAATCGGAGATAAGATCTTCTTCAACTTTGGCTAGAGATAAGATCTCTTCCGAGCTTTAAAGTCTACGTCAATAGAAGATAAGATCTCCTTCAACCTCGGCTAGAGATAAGATCTCTCTAGAGCTTTAAAGTTTATATCAATCGGAGATAAGATCTCCATCAACCTCGACTAGAGATAAGATCTCTTTCGAGCTTCAGAGTCTATGTCAATAGGAGATAGGATCTTCTTCAACCTCGACTAGAGATAAGATCTCTTCTGAGTTTTAAAGTCTATGTCAATCGGAGATAAGATCCTCTTTAACCTCGGCTAGAGATAAGATCTCTCTCGAGCTTCAAAGTCTACATCAATAGAAGGTAAGATCTCTTTCAACCTCGACTTCAACTTCAACCTCGACTGGAGATAGGATCTCCTCCGAGCTTCAACGTCTGCATCAACAGGAGATGAGATCTCCTTCAACCTCGACTGAAGATGAGATCTCTCCCGAGCTTCAACTTCAACTTCAACTTCAACCTCAGCTGGAGATGAGATCTCCTCCGAGCCTCAACTTCAACTTCAACCTCGATTGGAGATAAGATCTTTTTTGAGCCTCGACTTCAACTTCAACCTCGATCGGAGATAGGATCTCCTCTGAACTTCAACGTCTGCGTCAATAGGAGATGAGATCTTCTTCAACCTCAACTGAAGATGAGATCTTTTCCAAGCCTCAACTTTAACTTCAACCTCGGTTGGAGATGAGATCTTCTCCGAGGCTCAACTTCAACTTCAACCTCGGCTGGAGATAAGATCTCCCCCGAGCCTTGACTTTAACTTCAACCTCGTTTGAAAACAAGATCTCCTCCAAGCTTCTACTTCAACATCAACCTTGGTTGAAGATAAGATCTCCTCCAAGCTTCAATCTCAGCAGGTGCAGAGCCCAAAAAAGAACTTCGACAGTCATCTTTTTTATACTCTCTTTCTTTGAATTTCGAACTCAAAAGTGGGGGGACTATTATTGGAGATAAACTCTGCTCCCATCGAAGTCCAGCCTGATACTTAGCCCAATGCAATCAGTAATCACGAAAGAGCTTCAACGGTCGAGCCCCAATCGAACTCCTTCAATTGGTCGAACTTCTCAGCGATCGAGTCCCAGTAGAACTCCCCCAACGATTGAATTTCTATCGAACTTCTTTCAGGTTCCTCCTTCTATCGGACTTCTATGGGAGCCAAACTCCCTCTGAATTCCTCCTTCAGTCGAACAGCTACGGAAGCCGAACTCTCCGAAGCTTCTCCTTCAGTCGGGCTTCTACAGGAGTCAAACTTTCTCCGAATTCCTCCTTCAGTTGGATGCCTACGAGAGTCGGACTTCTTCCAAACATCTCCTTCGATCAGACTTCTATGGGAGCCAAACTCTTTTCGAGCTTCTCCTTCCATCGGACGCCTATAGGAGCTGAACTCCTTTCGTATCTCTCTTTCAGTCGAATCTTTACAGAAGTCGGACTTCTTTCGGGCTCCTTCTTCAGCTAGCATTCCTCTCAGATGATCCTCTCTAGCCGTATTTTCTTTGGAAGTTCGAACTCTTCTGAAATTGATATACGTCAAAGCTCTTCATCCCTTCATGCGGCTCCAAGTGGCTCAGTATCGGATGACTGCAATCGTCACTATCAGCTCGTTATAGATGATAGCGACTCGCTATCAGACGGCGATGGCTGTCATCATCAATCTGCTGCAGGCGGCACTATAGGCGGTGCCTTTCTCCATGACTGACTCTGTCAGACCTCGAGTGGCCTGCTATCAGATAGCTACAGCCGTCACCATCAATCCGCTATAAGCTCCATCTATAAAAAGGATCCTTCATATATGGTTTATCTAAGCTCTAAGCTCTCTTCTTCTTTCCAAAAATTTTGTCAAACTCTCGTCTGAGCACTCCATTTCTGTTGACTAGAAGAGCTGACTTGATCGTCGGAGGATCCCGTTGGAGCCACCACCACCGACTCCGAATGAAACTTTATTTTGCAGGTCATCGATGGTGACCTCATCTTTCTCCACTCTAGCTCGTTCCAACGTCAACCAGATTCTATACCAACACTCCCCAAATTTGATTTTCTTCTCTGGGGATTCGGATGGAAAAAGACTCCCAATGGGAGTCTTCTTCACCATTTTTCCTTTCTTTCTTTTATTTTTCTTTTGGTTGCTTTAAAATTTATGCGGCCGGTCTTAAAGGAATCAGGTGATCACAAATTTTGACTCCGATTAGGAGTCCATCAAGGAAGAGGACTCCCTTCGAAAGTCTTCTCTTCTCTATCTCTTTTTTTTTATTATTCAGTGAAGTCGGCAAGGACTGCTAGCTTCAAGTTGAATTGGATCCAAAAGAATCGGTTCTCACATTTATATTTCAGTAATGCTTATCTGAAGAGGTTTATGCAACTATTTTTGCTAAGGCTGGTGCAACATGGCAAAATGGAGTGGTCCACAAACTTGTGTATTATTTTTTTGGCGAATCAAATGATTTAAATTACTATAGTAAAGATACATTTGTGGGAATCAAAAAATAAATATTATAAAATTAAATGAGAAAATTTGCTGAGGATATCTAAAGAATTGATCCTATACGATTTGTATAAAACTTGTGTATTAATTTTTGCTTCATGTAGGTCGAGTTTTTGACATGACAAGAATGTTAATGTGAAACTATTTTTGTTGAGGCCTATCTAGTATGGAAAAAAATAAGCTATCCACATGCTTGTGAATTTATTTAACTTCTTTTTGTTAGATAATTTAGATTTTTATGTTTGAATCGTGCTTCAATATTCATGCAAAATCAAAATAAAATATATCTTACACCACCGTCTCACCAACATGATGACCACATAGCCCACTGAGCATCAGATCTGTCTTCCATAGGCAGTTGATCTTCTCTCTCTTCATCCTCCATCTTAATACGGATGATTGATGAAAATTATTGGAGATAAACCCCACTCCCATCGAAGTCCAATCGGATGCTCAGTCGATAATGCAACCGATAGTCACGAGAAAGCTTCAGCGAACAAGCCTTAGTCGAGCTCCTTAGCAGTCGAGCCCCTTCTGAACCCCTTCAATCGATCGAACTCATTAGCGGCCCAGCTCCGACCGAACTCCTCAATGGTCAAACTTCTATGGGAGCCGAACTCCTCAGTAGTCGGACTCCTCCAATCAGACTTCTATGGAAGCCAAACTCCTTATAGACTGTTGACAATCCCACTACTAAATGGTTATACGATAATAATGATTGTCATTTATCAAGTCAATAACGATCAGTATTAATCAGGATGGTTACGATAGTCATTAATCAAGACAGTTACAACAAGCTCCGCCTATAAAAAGAACCCTCCAGAAACGTTTATGTCAGGGCTCTAAGCTCTCCTCTCCTCCTCTAAACTCTGTCGAACTCCATATTGAGCACTCCATTTCTGTTGGTCAGAGCTAACTTGACCATCGGAGGGTCCTACCGGAGCAACCCTCACCGACTTTGGATTGAACTTTATTTTATAAATCATCGATGGCGATCTCGTCCCCTTCCACTTCAGCTCGATCCGACGTCAATCAAATTCTGCACCAACAGATTTGGCGCTAGGAGGGCCGCCTCTATTCCTGAGGTATTCTTGAGGCCCCCTTTGTTCTTAAAGAAGTGCTCAACGATGATCTCTCTCCAAAGATCTCCCTTCTTTCTCTCCAAAGTTTTTTTTCAAGAGAAAATGCCTCCTAAGAGAGCTTCGATCCAGCGATCGACGGCCTCCGTGGCCCGATCCCATCCAGATCCATCTGCTCCTATTTCAGTTCCGACAACTCAGATTTTATCTGTACCCACGGTAGATGCAGAGCAATTCAACCTACTTATTCAGTAGGTCCGTGGCCTCACCAAGGTAATGCAGGCCATGCAATAGCCTCTGACGGTGACTCCATCAGAAAACCAGCCATCGAAATGTCGGAAACCAGCCCCTAGAAAAAGTACCTGGGCCAACGTACCCGATGCCCTTGGAAAGAAAAAACTAAGAGTCGAGGATCCGTGTTCGGATCATGGTTCTCCTCTGAAGGAGATCTTTTCTATTTATGATCGAAAGTCCCCCAAGATCTGCAACCAAGACGACGTCCTCGATCACAGACTGTGGAAGATGGACTGATGGATTGAAGAGTTTGGCCGCGTTGCCCCGGCTCATCATACCGACGTTCGCATCGATCCTCCTTTCTCTCATCAGATTATGCAAGAGCTCGTTCCACCGAACTTCAAGCTTCCTTGACTTGAAAGCTATGATGGAACCTCTGATCCGGTTGATCATTTGGAGACCTTCCGGATCATGGTGCTTCAGATGCCATACTATATCGAGCCTTCCCATCTATCTTAAATGAAGCAGCTAGAAATTGGTACTTGACATTGAAGCCGAATACGATCTTCTCTTTTGACTAGATGAGCCGTCAGTTCATGGCTCACTTCATTAGCAGCCGACGTTCGCGTCGAGGTTTGGATTTTCTAATAAACGTCATACAGAAGCAGGAAGAATCCATCCGAGCTTACGTCATCTGATTTAACACCGTGGTATTGGAGGTCCGGGACCTGGATCAGTCTGTTACGATGGCCGTACTCAAGGGCGGCCTTCAGAAGAATGACTTGCTATTCTCATTGGAAAAAAAAATTTCCTAGAAACTTTGTCGATCTGCTGGCTCGGGCTGAGGGATATGCCCGTGCGAAAGAAGCCTTCAAGTTGAAGGACGAAGAAGTCTTAGGAGAGCGGCAGACAGACGAGTATAATAGACCCACCGTCGATAGAGAGCCGAGGGAAATTCGATCACGCTCACGGACTCCCCCTAGATGTAGACGGGCCCAAACTCCTCGAGCTCGCCACCAAGGAAGCTTCGATAGAAGAGTGCAAAGAAGTCCTCCTCCCAGAAGGTTCCGCGACTATGCCCCCCTCAATGCTCCTCGAACTCAAATTCTCATAGAAGTTAAGAACCAACTACCAAGATCAGAAGGATTACGATCTCCTTCAAACAAGCACGATCAAAGCAAGTATTGCCTCTACCATTGCGACCACGGTCACGACACTGAGGAATGCATTCAGCTCCGAGACGAAATCGAGGAGCTCATCAGAAAGGGGCAGTTGGATAAATTTCTTCGATATCAGTCTAAAGCAAGAGAAGATCGGCCAAGGACACTGCCGTAGCTAGAAACAATAAGGAGATCGGTCGCCTCACGACATCATCAACGTTACTCCTGGGAGGAGCTTGGTACTTTGGTGATTCATCATCTCCCAACGTCAAAGTCAAGAGAAGCTTGCTCCAAATTGAGGAGGCCAGCATGAGATAGAGGAGGTCGTCCGGTCCGAAGCTTATCATCTGAAAAAACTCGGAGGAACAATGCTACCACGATCCTGAAACATAAAGAATTTAGGGATATACTTCCAGTAACTTCCTTTCAATAAAATTCTTTCGATTCAATAATATTATTTCTTGGTGCAAAAACTATGTGATGACAAAAAAGAAACAGTCAATAGTGACCGTATTAGGAACAAGAGGAGAACCTCATTCTAACATGAGCCGATCAAGATCCTTCAACCTCGGCTAGAGATAAGATCTCTTTCGAGCGACCATGACAACCTCGACTAGAGATAAGATCTCTTCCGAACGATCGAATCAACCTCGACCAGAGATAAGATCTCTCTCGAGCGATCGGGCCAACCTCAGCTGAAGATAAGATCTCTTCCGAGCGACCGCGATAACCTCGGCTGGAGATAAGATCTCTTTCGAGCGACCGCGACAACCTCGGCTAGAGATAAGATCCCTCCCAAGCGATCGAGCCAACCTCGGTCAGAAATAAGATCTCTTTCGAGCAATCGAGCCAACCTCGACTAGAGATAAGATCTCTCCCAAGCGATCGGACCAACCTCGGCTAGAGATAAGATCTCTTTCGAGCGACCGAGCCAAACCTCAGCCAAAGATAAGATTTCTCTCGAGCGATCGGGCCAACCTCGGTTAGAGATAAGATCTCTTTTGAGTGACCGCGATAATCTCAACTAGAGATAAGATCTCTTCCGAGCGACCGAGCCAACCTCGGTCAGAGATAAAATCTCTTTCGAGCGACCATGACAAGCTCGGCCAGAGATAAGATCTCTCCTAAGCGATCGGGGCCAACCTTAACTGGAGATAAGATCTCTTCCGAGCAACCGTGATAACCTCGACTAGAGATAAAATCTCTCCCAAGCAAGCGATCGGGCCAACCTCGACTAAAGATAAGATCTCTTTCGAGCGACCACGATAATCTCGATCAGAGATAAGATCTCTCCCAAGCGACTACGTCAACCTCGGTCAGACATAAGATCTCTCTCGAGCGACCACGTTAACCTCGGTCAGAGATAAGATCTCTCTCGAGCGACCGAGCCAACTTCGGTCAAAGATAAGATCTCTTCCAAGCGATCGAACCAATCTCGGCTAGAGATAAGATCTCTTCCGAGCGATCGAGCCAACCTCGGCCAAATATAAGATCTCTTTTGAGCGACCGGACCAACCTCGACTAAAGATAAGATCTCTTCCGAGCGATCGGGCCAACCTCAGCTAGAGATAAGATCTCTTTCGAGCGCCCGAGCCAACCTCGACTAGAGATAAGATCTCTTTCGAGCGACCGCGACAACCTCGACTGCAGGAGATAAGATCTCCTCCGAGTGCCTACGTCGATCTCGACTGCAGGAGATAAGATCTCCTTCGAGTGCCCGCATCAACCTCGGCTAGAGATAAGATCTCTTTCGAGCGCCCGAGCCAACCTCGCCTAGAGATAAGATCTCTCTTGAGGCAACCTCGACTGCAGGAGATAAGATCTCCTCCGAGCGCCCGTATCAACCTCAGCCGTAGGAGATGTGATCTCCTCCGAGGTAACCTCTGGGGTAGGAGATATGATCCCCCAAACTTCAACTTCAACGGGTGCGGAGCCCAGAAAAAGACTTCGACAGTCGCCTATTTTGGTACTTCCTTCCTTCGAATTTCAAATTCTAAAGTAGGGGGACTATTGTTGGGGATAAACCTCACTCCCACCGAAGTCCAATCGGATGCTCATCCGATAATGCAACCGATAGTCACGGAAAAACTTCAGCGGATGAGCCTTAATCGAGCTCCTTAGCGGTCGAGCCTCTTCCGAACCCTTTCAGTCGGCCAAACTCATTAGCAGTCGAGCTTCGATCGAACTCCTCAATGGCCGAACTTCTATGAGAGCCAAACTCCTCAACAGTCGAACTCCTCCTCCAGTCGGACTTCTATGGAAGCCAAACTTCTTACAAACTGTTAACAATCCCACTACTAAACGATTACACGACAATAATGATTATCATTTATCAAGTCAATAACGATCGATATTGATCAAGACGGTTACGACGGTCATTAATCAAGGCAGTTACCACAAGCTCCACCTATAAGAAGGATCCTTCAGATACGTTTATGCCAGGTTCTAAGCTCTTATCTTCTCCTTAAAATTCTACCGAACTCCACACTGAGCACTCCATTTCTATTAGTCAGAGCTAGCTTGACCGTCGGAGGGTTCTGTCGGAGCTACCCCCATTGACTTCGAATGAGACTTTATTTTGTAGGTCACCGACGGTAATCTCGTCCCCTTCTACTTCAGCTCGATCCGACGTCAACCAAATTCTGTACCAACAGAAATCATCATATCATCCTAAGAGTTGAAGAAAAGAGATCAGGCCACCTCTATTTATACCTGCACTCATCTTATCCCATCAGAAGACCTAATTCTGATTAGAGTAAGAATTTCAGTATAAGTCTTATCATGAATAGAATTTTTTAATTAATTTAACTCACCATAATTGATTCAGGACTTGATCCAATAAGTTAAACCTAATTAAGTGATAATTAGGCCATATTATGGAGTTAAATTCAATATTCTCCCACTTGACCTTTATTATCACTTAAAATTAATTCTTTAATTTTGCCAAAATATTTTAAAAATAAATAAAATATATTTTTTTTTAATTTTAAAATAATAATTTTGAATTAAAATTTTGAAATTAACTCGATGAGTGTGCACTCATTTTATAAAAATTTATCCAATTATCTATTCTTTGAAAGATCTTTTATACTTTGATTAAGTAAAAATCATTGATACAAATCATGACAGTTATACATCTCAATTGACATACTTTTTTCTATGTATCATGACATCAATAATTTTTACTTAATCCAATCTTATATGTTGGAATACATAGGCTATCAAAAATCATAATGCCTATGATAATGGTCCCACTATTATGTCATATAAATGATACTTTTATTTACTTTAATTTTGATAAAAGTCAACCATAATGTATACAAATAATAATTAAATAAAAATAATAACAATCATCAAACCATTAAAAAATTTTAAAGTAAGTGTCTATTATAAATTAAATATCCTAATGATAAATGCCCATAATTTTTATATGCTCTTTGAAAATTTTGAGCACTAAATCTTTCGTCAAAGGGTCAGCTATCATACAAGCAACACCAATAAAATCAATAGACATTTGATGACCACTAATTCTCTCATTTACAGCAAGATACTTAATATCAAAATGCTTATTTGCATTGGTCATCTTGCTACTATTAGAAAAAAAACTGCAGCAAAATTATCACAATAAATTCTCAGCGACTTAGAAATAGAATCCATAACTTCGAGCCCTGAGATGAATTTTCTCAACTATAAAGCATGTAAGAAAGCCTCATAACGACTTATATATTCAACCTTCATAATAGAAAAAGCAATAATGCATTGTTTTACGCTGCTTCATGAGATTGCTCCATCAGCTAATAGAAAGGTGTAATCTGATGTGAACTTTCTACTATCGAGGCAATCGGCATAATTTACATTTGAATAATCGATCATCTTCAATTGATTAGTCATTCTATAAGTAAGCATATAGTCTTTAGTTTTCTAAAGATATCGCATCACCTTCTTGATAATTTTTTAGTGGTCCATACCTGGATCACTCTGATATCTACCAAGTATTTTCAAAGCAAAATTGATACCAGGACGAGTACATAACATACATCAAACTACCTACTGCAAATGCATAGGGTATATCATTCATATGATTTCTCTCAATCTTATTTCTGGGATACTGAAATTTACTAAATTTATCATCTTTAATGATTGGCACTTTATTTGATAAGTCGCTTGATATTTCAAACCTTTTTAGAATTCTAGTAATATAATTCCTCTGAGATAAATCAAGTAACCTCTTATTTCTATCATGATAAATTACTATACCAAGAACACAAGAAGCATCTTTCATATCTTTCACATCAAAATGTTCGAAAAGAAAATTTTTAGTTTTATGCGAGAGATCCAAATCTTTGCTGGCTAATAAGATATTATCTACATATAGTATCAAAAATATAAACTTACTTCTATTCATCTTCAGATATATACATTGATCAACAATATTTTTTTTAAATTCAAAGTAAATAATAATATGATTAAACTTTAAGTACCATTATCTAAAAGTTTGTTTAAGACTATATATAGATTTTTTTTAATTTACATACCAGCCTTTTATTTTCTTGCATTAAAACTATTTAGACTGTTCCATATATATCTCTTCCTTTAAATCTCCATTCAAGAATACAGTCTTGACATCTATTTTGATGTAGCTCTAGATCAAAATAAGCTACTAATGCTATAATAATTTTGAATAAATTTTTTTAGAAATAAGAAAAAATATTTTATGATAATCAATGCATTCCTTTTGAGTGAATTTCTTTGCTACAAGTGAAGAAAAAATCAAATTTTTCTATCGTAGGATGCATCTGATCGGATCAGATTTGCAGCAGAATAATTTTTAAAAATTTTTATGATCTGATCAGATCTGAGAGTTTTCAGATCTAATGGATTGATCTAAAATTAGAAGTAAAATAAAAATAAAAATAATGATAATAATTATCATCTGATCGGATAAATCGTTTATCCGTTGTGATGATTTAATGACTGATCCGAGATTCTGATTAAGCCGCGCATGCATCCGACCTCCACCAATATCCACTCAGATCAGATTTGGAAGTTTCCTCCTTCTGGATCTAATCTCCAAAGATTAGATTTAATGTCTTCTCGTAGAACCTTCAAGACAAACTTTGAAGGCTGCGCATTCATCTCATGAACACTGTTGTCTCTCATTGATCTTCGTGCCAATAGGACTTGATCTTTGCTCGCAGGTTTTGTCCAACTCTTAAGCATGAAGAAGAGGAAGAGGATCAGATGAGAAAGGTGTGGAGATGAATATTTTGGCAGGGCTTTGCCATAGAGAAATCATAATACACAATAGCTTACGCAAGGCCCTATTTATAGACCTAGTCAAAAGTTCCTTCGCATATTATTTTGAACAGGTCAAAGTTTAACATGCAGAAGGACTCCTCCATGATCTCCATGCCTCACACCATATCTTTTCTGTATTTTATCACACAAAACTCAGAAATATGGCATGAAATAAAGGATAAGATGAGTAGATGGCGCAAACTCTTATCTCCCTAAATATTTGAATCAAATTCAAATGCTTTAACCAGTCAAATCAAATTTGCATGGGCGCCTTCTCTTATCCATCAGATGTGCATGCCATAAAGGGGTGTGCGCTCACAAACTCCACATAAATCCCATATGGATGTGTGCCCTCAGATAAATTCTAGGAGGCGCACGTCATATCTCTTCTTTCCTGCATACTGGGTCAACATTTGATCCTTGTCCTGTTTCCATCTTATGGGATTAAGATAAAATATTTTCAAATCTCATCTAATAAATTTATGTCAAGTCCTAATCAAGTTAGAATAAATCTTGATCAGATCAAAACTCGGTCCAGTCAGATCAAGAAAAATCCATCTATAATTTTTGGAAGAAGCTTGTCCAAATTTCATCCCATGATTTTAGGACAAGCCCTAATATGGCAATGACAACCCTTGTCTTGTTTTCATCTTATGGAATTTAGGACAAATCTTGATCAGGCCAGGATAAGATCCAGTCAGATCAAGATAAATTTCTATAGAATTTTTGAATAAGTCTTGTCCAAATAGTTTCATAAATTAGCTCAATTAATTAGATTTTCTTGAATCTAATTAGATCTAATCCAAATCAATCAAACTGGATTAGCTCAATTGATGACATCTAGATTCAAATTCTTATTTATATGATCCAGTTAAGTTCAGATCTGTATGGTAATGGAACATGTCATGATCTTCATCATCGACATCATCGAAACACCTTTCGATGGATCAGAACTTTTTCAATTCATTCAATTAGAATCATCGATCATCAAGACAATTTTAATTAATTTCAAAATTCATCAGTGATACCTAGCAGTATATGATGGCAATCCATCAAAACTGAATAGCGAACCTCTCGATGCAGCTATCTATGTGATTGGATTCTTCTATTATGAGCTCCAACGGGATTAGGGTTAATGTGAACTCGTCAAATCCAATATCCATCATATGAATGAATTATTCGATTCGAGTTCGATGTGAAATCCTAATAGAAACTTTTTTTTATTATTTCATACTACCATGGCCATGGATTTTAGAACTCGATCTTATGATCATCATAGGTCTACTCCTCCTCTACCGAGATTGATAGATCCCATCTTGATGAGATCCAATTCCTATAATGAACATACTATAACCAACATACACCTCAGAATTCTAAATGACTAGGAGATCAAGTTATGGTATAGTCAAACTATAACACCCTCAAGATGAACTGTCTATGCACCTCCGATCAAAAAACTAGACAAATGCTGCAGCATTGAGCTAGCCATCGATGATAAGATAGACTTTCTTATGACTGCTCAAGATGGTCATGCTCAGTACTCTCATTCTCTAATGAGTATCTGTACTCTCGCTTTGATATCTCCACATCATAGACTTAAGACTCATCTATCCTAAGAAAGCGATCATACATTGATCTTTCGGATCTATCACCATCCTCGTGATGATCCTACGATCAAGAGCAATTATCAGTTAATTATGATAACGCATACCTTAAATTCTTAACTCTTGAGAATATGTATTATCATATCTATTAACTCAATGGATGTATTACAGATACTTTAGTATATAATGTGATAGAATAAATAATTCTTTAATTAATTTTAAATTAAAATTATAAAAATATCTTAGAAAGTATTTAACAAGTGTCAGCCAATCTAGCTTCTAGGGCATACATCTAACAACAAGTCTAGCTTTATATCTCTCGATGTTACCTTTGAAATCCCGTTTGGTCCTAAAACTTCATTTACAACCTATAGGCTTAAATCTTTCAGGTAATTCGAAAAGTTTTCAAATTTGATTCTTATTCATGAATTTTATATCATCTTTCATGGCATCTAACAAAAGTTTAAAATCATCATTTTTTATGACATTCTTAAATAAAATTGGATCATTTTTATTTCAATATCATAATCACATTTTTATAAGTATATAATATAATCATCTAAAATAGTCAATCTTTTAATGCTAGTAAATCTCTATAATATTTTAGGTTCAGTATCATTATTGTAATTATTTTTAATTGAATCGGGTTTATTGATAGTCTGTTCAAGAAGTGGCATATCAATCACCTATTGATATTTCATAATTTTAGATTAAGCAGGCTCAAGTGAAATATCTCTAGGTATTACTATAATAGGAAGAGATTCTCTTATTTTCTGTAACATCGCATTATGTAGTGTACCACTCTCACTATTTTTATCATCCTCAATGAACTTAGTAGTTCCAGTTTCAACAATTCTATTGGTGTATGATGGACAATAAAATCTAAAATTTTTTGATCTTTTTGGATATCCTATAAAATAATAACTAACAGTTCTGGGATCTAATTTCTTTTCTTATAAATTATATAATCGAGCCTCTGCTAGACAATCTCAAATATATAGATATCCAAAACTTGATTTTCTATCCATCCATAACTCAAAAGAAGTTTTAGAAACGATCTTATTAGGTATCCGATTTAGGATACACATGGCATGTACACAAAATTCATATTTAAATTATGACCCATCATATTAGTTGCACTTTAAATGATTTAACTAACTATGATTGCAAAAATTTGAGGTTATTCCCATATTTGGGTGTAGAACTTTCTGTTTTTATATAATTCAAGTTAGTTAATTTTTTACTATTAATTTTATATCAAATTACAGTCATCTTTGGATTTACTGTAATAGATATATTTTTATATAATTTTTGAACTATAATAAGAGAAAACTATTAGCCCTCAATGACTTGGCTACTCAAGATACATAGAATGCTCCGAGCCCTTTGGAGCTATGCAAAAACACATTTAAATAGTATAATAGCGATCAAAATTATTAATTAAATAATTTAATTATTTAAATATTTTATTTTATATAAAAATTTTTAATCATAATATTTTCTAAATCATCATAAATCCAATAATTCAAAAATTACTCAAATCGGATAAAAAATAATCAAGTTATAACGATTTTATCAAAAACCTTAAAATTAAAGGACTTAACCATAAATTATAAAAATATAGGGCTTTTTCTATAAAATAGCAGCTTTAAAAATTATTCAAAAATCTGGTAGTGACTTTAATGTGATTTATTACTTTATCAAGGACTAAATTATAAAATTATCCTAAAGGACTAAATTGCAAAACTATCCTAAAGGTCATTTTTAGAATTTAAACTTTTAGGGGCTTAAATAAAAAATTACTTTTAATTAAATGGGTTTGGTTCTTATCAGGTTCGAATCAGGATCCATTAAGATCCGAAATTCTATAACCAAAACCCCCTTCCTTCTTCCCCAATTTTTCGATCAAAATTTGTTTTATAAGACCTCCATGGCCACCGCAAAGGTGGCCGATCGGCCGCCCCAAGCCTGCCTTGGCCGCTAGATTCAGGCTGTCACTGGAACGCCACCGATCTTTTCCCGTTGCCTCCCTCACGATAGCATCGAATGGGCGCCCCTGGCTTTGCCGACCGCTTGAGGACCACGAAGGAGGGCCCCATCGCCGCTTGCTTTCCTATGCCACGATAAAGGCCGTAGTTCTTATGGCCCCACTAGTTGCAAACAGCACCGTAGCCCGCCACCGCTTACTTTCCTATGCCACGGTAAAGGCTGCAAATCCTGTGGCCGCACTAGTTGCGAGCGCCGCCGCCGCTGAGAGCAGCGGCGGCCGCCGACATGGCAGCAGTAATGGCTGTTGCCCCGTTTACCGGATGGCATGGGTCGACCGACGCGGTCAACCCCATAATTTTTTAAATTTTTTTTTAATTTTAAAAAATTAAGAAACTATAATTTAATTTTTGAACTTTAATCAACTTTGAAAAATATAAAACTATAATTTTTAAGTTTTCAAAAATAAATTAAAATTTATCGAAAAACTTTTTACATGAACACGGAGCATGAAACTAGCACTCTGATACCATATATTAAATAATTTAAACTTTTATATCTAAATCGTGCTCTAATATTCATGTAAAATCAAAATAAAACATATCTTGTACCATCATCTCACCAACGTGATGATCACGTAGCCCACAAAATATCAGATTCGTTTTTCATAGATAGCTGATTTTTTTTCTTTTCGTTCTTTATCTTAATATGAATGATTAATGAAAATCATCACGTCTTTCTGAGAGTTGAAGAAAAAAAATTATACCATTTTTATTTATGCATATACTTATCTTATCTCATCAGAAGACTTAATTCTAATTAAAATAAAAATTTTAATCTAAGTCTTATTAGAAGTAAATTTTTTTAATTAATTAGACTCATCATTTAGAATCTAATGGATTAAATTTGATTAAATGATAATTAAATTATATTATGAAGTTAAATTTAATATTTTTATCATGTAAATTTAGTTTCTACATCAAATATATCTTTTTCTAATGGTGCTGGTGATTGCTGTTTGATGCGTGCAACCTGGTCATTAAGCAGGACTCCGTTCCCATGGGAGATGTTAGATTCGGCCACCGCGGATACGTCATGGATTCTCCGCTGAGAGCGGTCGGTTCCGGCGTCACCGCGTCTTCCAAACTTTCGTCACGCCTGTGAGGTGAAATGCTCCATTTCCACCCAGGATAGACCTTTCCTCGGTCGAAGCTGTGGAAGCGCGCGCGCATGTACCATTAAGACTATTCATCGCATGGAAGCCGATCCCCCTCCTGATGTCAGCCAACATACACATGAGCTAGGCATCTAGTATCCCGACACGTGTCCTAGATTCGTGTCACACATGGTGGGAGCGTTACGTGGCAGGGGCTGTCCGCCTTGCAGGAAACTTGCAGCCACGAGTTCCATTTGAACACGGAACGACTTTTCCACGCCGACAGCGGTGCCAAATTATGATGACAGCTCACTTTCACTTTGTCGTGCGGCCACCGATGCCCCGCAGCCAGCGTGTTCTCCCCCTTTAGGTTTAGATTAGAAACTTTTCAGATAAAACTAATTTCTTTTTGTATTTATAAAACTAGTTTCTTTTTCCAATATTATGTAAATTCTTGCAGACATCATTGTACTTAAATATTAAAAATTTACACATGCAATAGCACTCTTGCAATTAGGTGAGTTGTAGTTTTAGATATTTGATAGCAATCCAGTTTTTTCAAACTCTTTGGATGAGAAATTTTTTTTTTTATTTTTATGATATGAAAAAACTTTTTTATTTGAATGAAATTTTTTTTTTTTTATTTTTATGACATGCACCATATCTTTCTGTTGGTGCAGAAACTCGTCATCGCCAAAGGTCGTCGGAGTCGAGGCTGCTGAGGTCGTCGCCGGGGACCTGCAAGACAGTCCCATCCGAAATCGGTGGGGGGTGGCTCCGGCAGGACCCTCCGATCAAGTCAGTTTTTGGCCAACAGGAATGGAGTGCTCGAAATGAGTTCCGGAGCTTAAAGAAGAGGAGAGTTCAGAGAGATTAGAGATCAGAAAGCTTAGCCTTGGCGTATCTGGAGGGTCCTTTGTAGACGGAGCTTAGTTGATGGCGACAGCCATACCGTCGCATGGAGTTCGGTATGGAGAGGATGGCATCGTCAGGCGGTCGGTGATGGCCATACTGACAAGTCGTGGGCCACATGGAGTTCGGTACGGAGAGAAAGGCGTCGTCAGGGAGTGGCGTTGCCAGAAGTGGTAGCCATGTTGTCTGGTTTCGTCGTCTGTCGCAGATTGATGGCGATAATTCATCTCGTAAGAGAGCCCGGCAGAAGGAAAGGCTGGGGGAGTTCGGCTGGCTGAAGGGTCGACCATCTGTAGAGTTCGGCCGAGGGACGATTGCCGAGGAGTTCAACCGCTGGGAGGCTCGAAAAAGCTCGGCTGAGGCCCGGTCGAAGGACTCCGGTTGCTGGTTGGTTCGGCTAAAGCTCGTCCGCTGAGGAGTTCGACCGCTGAGAGGACTTCGTTGAAGCTCGGCCGCTTGGAGTCGGTCCGAAGGAGTTCGGTCGTGGGGAGTCCGAAGGAGTTCGGCCGTGGGAAGTCCGAGGGAGTTCGACCTTGGAGAGTCCGAAGGAGTTCGGCCGCCCAAGAAGTTCGGTCTCGATGCTGGGAGTCCGAAAGAAGTTCGGCAGCTACCTAGTTCGGCCTGCTGGAAGAAGCTCGGTTGCTGAAAGTTCGGCTGAAGCCCGTCTGCCGTAGCTCTTCTGCGACTATCGGTTGCATTAAGTCGGATATCGAGCTAGACTTCGGCTGGAGCGGGATTTATCCCTAACACTTTTCATACTCTTTTAACGGAATAATTTGAAGGCATGGGAGTGCTTTTCATACCCAACGCTGCCAACAAAACAAGGAGAAGAACAAAAAAAAAAATAAAAAATACTATAAATATAAGATCGTATGTTTGACCGTCCACGGAACAAATCATGAATTAGATAAACTCATCCTTTAACAATCTATCCTAATATTTCTGCCAAAAGAAAAAAATCTATCCTAATATAATAATATATTTCTGACAAAATCATAATTAAATCATTTTTTAAAAATCAACGCGGTCGTCCTTGTTAAATTAGCAGCTCAGCTAGTTTGAACCGATCTCCATTTTAGGTATCAATTCTAATGATTGAATAGAAAATTCATCACAGTTTCTGTTTCTCATCAAATATTTAATACTTTGTCTCAGGCAGCTTATCATAAAATCCAGTGCATCGCTTTAGTTTCACCGTCTTCTAAAATAATTTGACTAATGTTCGTCGCTCCGGCGCGTTCCGTAAGCAATTAGCCCAATCCACCTTCTAGATAAAGCCAAAATGCCTTGAACCAATAAGAAACAAAGCCAGCGGTGAACACGCAAAATCCCCAAACTTAGTTAATAGTAACCCTCCACTTTTGGCCGATCCTCTTCTTTCTTGTTTCATCTCTTTCCTCTCTTCTCCTCAATTCTCTCTTCCCCGTCGCCTCGATTAGTGGTAATCATAATAATAATCGTAATATTCCATCGATGGAGCCGTTGGAGGAGGTGGTGGAGGAGTACAGCTGGAGGGAGGTGGTGCTGCCGTCGCTGATTCCGGTGGTGCCGGAACTGGAGCTGGAGAGGGAGACCGGCGAGCGTCGGCGGGGGAGGGACCTCCTCGTCGCCATTGACCACGGGCCCAACAGCAAGCACGCCTACGACTGGGCCCTCGTCCACCTCTGCCGCCTCGCCGATACTCTTCACCTCGTCCACGCCGTCTCCAGTAAGGACTATGCCCAAATGGACCATAATACCCCCTCTTGTCCTCACTTATTCTCTTCTTCTTTCCCTTATATATATGTATATTGATATTTTTAATGATTTATCAATATATATAGGTGTGCACAACGACGTGGTGTACGAGACTACCCGGGGGCTGATGGAGAAGCTGGCTGTCGAGGCCTTCCAGGTGGCCCTGGTACTGTTTTCCCTTCCTCTTTTTTTCTTTTTTCTTTTTTTCTTTTTTACTTAATATTTTCACGGGTGAGGAGAGCCAAAAGGTGTGCAAGGGTAATACGGGTATTTTGAAATTTTGTCAGGTGAGGACGAAAGCCAGGATCGTGGAAGGCGACGCCGGGAAGGCGATATGCAGAGAGGCGGAGAGGCTGAAGCCGGCGGCCGTTGTCATGGGCACCCGTGGCCGCAGCATCTTCCAGAGGTATAAGAAATATCTATTTATTATCAAAGATCCACCCTTGTTGTTGTATTGACATTTCCTAGTTATTTCGTGAACGCACGCCGCTGAGCCTTGTTGATCTATAATTGCAGTGTGTTGCAAGGCAGCGTCAGCGAATACTGCTTCCACAATTGCAAAGCAGCACCAGTCATCATCGTCCCAGGCAAAGGTATTAGTGATTCATAAATCTTCTCAAAATACTAAAGTTTAATCAAAATTTAATCCTTCCAATCATGTCTTCATCTCTTGATTACAGACGCACAGCCAGGGATGCTTATTCTTCACTTCTAGCAACACTAATCATCTTCCTTCTTTTTTCGGCAGATGCTGGTGAACAGTCTGTGATCTAATCACCGTGGCAGTCGGCAGCTGTTCTTCTGGCCTTCCTGTCGCGCTTTCTACCGGTGTGCTGTATTCATGCCTTTGTTCTGCTCCGCACCCTCTGGGTCACATTGTATGCACAAACATGTAGGAGCTTGTTTGGTGGTTCGCGATTTCATTTGTATGCCTTACAGAATACTGATTTGCATGCAACTAAAGCTTGGTTTTAGAAACACAAATGCTGCCTCAAGTAAAACTTCCCAACATAAACTGCCCAGATAAATGAAGCAGAAACAAACAAACCCAAGAAAAATTAGATTTATATGCTTCTCTGTGTTTATTTCGGGGACCAACAAATTGTTCACAAAAGAATACGTAACCGCAAACCGAGCATTCTGTAGATAGCATCCGAAAGGCGCAACTGTAAAAAAGCCACAAAATAAGCTTACAAACATCAGGCTTGCAATATAAATCTATCAAAATCTTTCTGCTTTGACCTGAATTTAGGTAAGAGACTCTCTCTCTCTCTCTCTCTCTCTCATGCTTTACCACCTTTCCTAGATGATTTTTGGCGAGGGATAGATTTGGCTGCCATGAGCGCTACCCTAGTTGGCTCCGAAGGACTAAAGCCCCGTGCTTCCATTGAATTGTATATCCTCTTCGCATCTTCCCCAAGCCCACCTGCCAAAAGACCGCTTACAATCCTCTCAAACTGGTCAGCTCTCAGCAACTGTTTCCTTGCCTCCAAAATCTTGAGAGACTTGCGAGCCTTCTCCTCTTGCCGTGCCCTAGAGTACATATCACACAGGCTAACGTGGATCTCGAAGGGAGGTTCTCCCATTTGTATTATCTTGTTTAGCAACCGCTCTGCCTCTTCCACTAGCTGCAACCTGCCTAACCAGTCCACCAGAACAGTGTACGTTGCAGTACCTGGTTGGAATCCATCCTTCTCGAGAGTAAGTAGCAGGTCCAAGGCTTTGTCCAGGAGATTCTTCTTAACGTATGCAGCGATCATGCTGGCAGTGCATCGATCATCCGGCTTGTGACCTGCTCTCATCATGTGATCAAAGTGGCCCCGAGCCTGAACAGGATCGCCTGCCTGACCATAGGCCTCAATGATCAACGTAAAGGACTCCAGAATCGGTTGGATTCCAGCAAATTGCATCGTGTTCATCATCCTCTGCGCTCCGTCAACTTGGCCACGCTCTGCGAATGCTTGCAGGAGCTCCATGTAGATCTCCCTGGTGGGTTTGATATCTCTTGACTCCATTTCTCTTACCAGTGCCTCGCCTTGCTTTGGAATGCCAGCCTTTACATAAGCTGTGATCATTGAACTGTAAGCCTTCAAATCTGGTTGGAAACCCACTTTCCTTAAGTTTTCAAATGCCTCCTTTGCACGATCAAGGTTTCCTGCCCTGCTGCACATATGGACTAAGATGATGGATGTGAGAACATCGGGCTTGATACCCTTTTCAGTCATTTTCTGCAGAATCCCTTCAGCATCTTCTATGCGGTCTGCCTTAGAATGGGCATCGATTAGTTTCGAGAAATCACGGATGTTTGAGTCAAAAGACTCTTCAGTCAAGAGGTGTTCAGCAACCTGGAAATTACAGTAAGACAAGCATCACACGGAATAATCTAAATCAAACAAATGACATCAGATTGACGAGTTGGGAAATAATCATGCAGACCTAAATGATATTTGAAGACAAGAAAGAATTAACATGACACAAATCCAAAATCAGGTTTTTTTCTTGTTCTTTTTAATCTACAAGCAGAAAAAATATGATTAGGTCATTAAATTTAACAGTTTCACTAAACCAGGGGCACCATGCTCTCTGTTCCCATCAAACGAAAAGTTCTACCTTCTTTTCGTACTAATTAATGTTTTCACATATTCAACCTTCAAATCAAACTGTAAAAACAAACCAGAAACCTTATGCAATCTATTTGCATAGGCTTATCATCCAACTTCATCCAAGTCTCTGGTGGCCACCTTATCCCCTGCTGTCTCAATTTGAAAAGCATCCTCATTCCCGTGAGATGTTTCAGACCCATTCTGCAAATGGGTACGCCACTAATGACAGATGTCCCTAATTTTTCTTATGCTGGTCCTCCTCCATAGCCCCATCTAGCACTACCATGTGATTAACGGTGAGTTCAAAAATTTATTCACTCCACCCTTCAAACACCTACTACTACTATTTGATATATCCACAACCCTATATGGCTACCTAAGGATCCCCTGCTATATAGTTGTCTCAAACATAACTAATTTCCCAAGCGCAAATTTTCCCAATACATTATTTGGTCTTGACTAGAAGGGCTAATTAGATACAATCCTATGAAGATATATACCAAAGGTTCAAAAGGAGAATATTTCCCACCAATGCCAACTAAGACTAAGTACAGCTAGACCCAATTCTACAATCCAAAAACCCTTCCTGCCAATGAGATAAAGATTAACAAACTTATCCATGATACGGTAACTTGCAAGCCCAATTCACATCTTCCATTCATTCAAATGAGAATATGGTGATGTGGAGATCACCAGCTAAACACTTGTTACAACCAATATGTACTCTACCTCTCTTATTCATTCGGCAGCTCTCAACAAAAGCTCACCTCCATGATATCCACGAACAAGTATGATGCATGCATGGAGTCTTTAGCTTTGTTGTAAAGCCTGAATTCACAGAGGTTCTGACAAAATACATGTATGACATTTCTCTCATGTTTGAGTTCCTAACTAATTTGACCTTAAGTCCTAGCTGAGGATTTTTTATTTGGTTTCCCAATGACATGATACATTGATACATGACTCATAGGAGTTATCGATGCTTCTTTCTGCCTTTTGTGCATGATGTCTGTTTCAAAAACAAATCCTCACTGAACATGTCATTACGTTTCTAAGTATAAGCTACCAAAACCTAAAATTCAAATTGATTATAGAACGAACTATTTGAATGTAATGCTATCCTACGGTCATCCAGATGCCCCAGTCATCCCAAGAAATTAATCAAAGCACAGAATATTAAACATAAAAGTTTGAATTAGTACTTGTCAAGCTACATTTGTATCAAAGTATTTCTAAATTTGAATGTGTACAAGCAGATTAAATAACTCGATATCCTATACATAATTGAACCTCATGATTTGTGTAGTTCATTCAAAAGGATTTATGTCTCAGAGTGATCAAGGTGACAATCTATAAGAGATAATGTGATTTTAAACCTCTGATAACTTAAGAAGACGATGGGTGATTAGTGGATTTGATAGATAATAATAACATTGACTAAAAAATGTAAATCATCAGCAGACGAATGCCCAATAGCAGAACCCATCTCAAATATAGAAGAATGATAAGTTCCTAATGTACAAATAATCAACTTGCAATGATAAAATCCTAAGGGAAAAAAATTAGTAGAACCGACCTCGAAGTACAAATCCACATTGCATCTTTTGATCCTCTCAAGCAAGGCAAGCCAATCAACCTTCTTTGGCTGGAGGAGTTCCGCCCATTCTGCCAGTACTGGTGTGGGGTCATCCCTCTTTGCTTTCAATGCAAGGAGCTTCTCCTCAACCTTCTTACATTTTCCCTCAACAGGCTGCGGCTCCTCAGGCACAATGTGCTTCTCAGCCTCCTCCACCCTCTCGGCCACCTCCGCCCACTTTGGATCAGACAAATCCAACCCATAGATCTTGTACTTGATCTTTCCCTTCCTCTGGGGTAAAAGCTAACAGCTTTGTCCTCCCACCTTTCTCCCCTTCTGCCCAGCTACTTCCCGGATCAACCCCAGAGCCCGAACTCAATGCTATTTCTTCCTCTTCTTGCTTCTTGGCTTGCTCCCTCATCTGATCCAAGCTCCGGTAGAACTCGACCTCCTCCAATTTCTCGCGCGCCCACTTGAAGCGTAGCTCCCGAAGCATGGGCCCCCGGATGCCGATCTCCGCAGCGAAATGGCGCATATCCTTGACCTCGTCGCAATGGAGATACTTCTTGAGCTCCTCCCTTATCCGGTCCCTCCTCATGGCCTCGTGGACCGAGTTGCTCACCTCCCATATGGTCTTCCACAAATCCTCGCTGAGGTCGATCGGCGGGGCGGCGGCGCCGTCACCGGCCTTCTCCATCTCGGCGACGACTTTCTGACAGATGACGAGCAGCATGGCGTCCAGTGTTTCTTTGGAGAGGGTCGGATAGACCTCGACGAGCTTGCCGCGGATCGCCCAGACGAATCGAGAGAGGAACTCGTTCATGGCAGCGTCTTCCTCCTCCAGTTCGGAAGTAACTGGGGTAGTCAATTGGAGGATCAGGGAGGGGGGAGATGAGAAGGAATCGGATTGGGGAGGCGAAGGGGGGTCATGGAGGGATCGCATCAGGGGCGGAGTGAGAGCAGGAAAGGGCGGGGGAGGTGAGAGGGAGGGGAATCGAGCAAGGAGGAGGCGAGGGTTTCGTCGGAGGTGGGAGAAGAGGAGGGCTCTCATGGTGGAGAGAAACCCAAAACCCTAGCGCTAACCCTAGGACCTTAAATCCTAACCGTAATTATAGGGAGGAGGAAGCGAGGAGAAGGTTGCGGCTGGCGTTCGGGAAGAAGAAAGGACCGAGGGCAACGCATCGGATTCGGGTCGGATCCTGAAAGATCCTCACCCAAAAGCTGGCAAGCTTGTTGGATTTATTTGTACTGAAATATTGGAGAGATTAATTTGATGTAACCAAAACATTTTCTTTGAATTTAAAGACTTGAAGCATTTTTGCTCACCTAACAGAAACCAAAGGCAATTTATATTTTGATGCTGTTAGAGATAAACCCCGCTCCTATCGAAGTCCAGTTCGATGCTCAGCTTAATGCAATCGATAGCCATGGAAGAGCTTCAGCGGACGGATCTTAGTCGAACTCCTTCAGCCGACCGAACTTCTCAGCGGCCGAGCTCCTTCGGACTCCCAGCAGTTGGGTTTTAACCGAACTTCTTCATCTGGCCGAACTTCTTAGCAGCCGAGCTTCAGTCGAACTCCCGCGAGAGCTGAACTCCTTCCAAGCTTTCTTCGATCGGACTTCTTCAGGAGCCGGACTCCTCTCAGACATCCCCTTCGATCGAACTTCTTAATGAGCCAGACTCCTCAACGGCCGAGCTCCTTCCAAACTCCCCAGCGATCGAGCTCTTTCCGAACTTTCAGACATCTCCTTCGGTCGGGCTTCTCTAGAAGCCGGACTCCTCCCAGATATCTCCTTCGGTCGGATTTCTCTAAGAGCCGGACTCCTCCCAGATATCTCCTTCGGCCAAACTTCTAAGAAAGTCGGACTTGTGGATCCCTCCTTCAGTCAAACTCCTTTCGGGCTCTCTCAACTAGCGTTCCTCTCGGGCGACCCTCTCTAGCCGTATTTTTTTCGAAAGTTCGAACTCCTCCGAAATGGGTATACGTCAAAGCTCTTCAACCCTCCATGCGGCCCCGAGCGGCTCAGTATCAGACAGCTGCGATCATCACTATCGGTTCACCGCACGCGACAGTGATCCGCTGTCAGGCAGCGATGGCTGTCGCCATCAATCAGCTGCAGGCGGCATTACAGGTGGTGCCTTCCTCCATGATTGACTCTGTCAGACCTCGAGTGGCTCGCTACGCAGTCATCACCATCAATCAGCTACAAGCTCCGCCTATAAAAAGAATCCTTCAGATACATTTTCTCCAAGCTCTAAGCTCTCTCTAAACTCTGCCGAGCTCTCCTCTCCTCCTCTAAACTCTGTCGAGCTCTCCTCTCCTCTGAACTCTACCGAACTCATTTCAGAGTACTCCATTTCTATTGATCAGAAGAGCTAATTTGATCATCGGAGGATCCTGTCGGAGCCACCCCACCGGAGCGACTTGATCGTCGGAGGGTCCTGCCGGAGCCACCCCCACCAGAGTGACGGAATTTTATTTTATAGGTCACCGATGGTGACCTCGTCCTCCTCCACTCCAGCTGGATCCGACGACAATCAGATTCTATACCAACATCGTTGTAAACCCTTTTGGCAGGATAAATACTTATTCCAATAATCCAATCCTTATCCCCGCTTTATTTTCGATCCGAAATAGTTTTTTTTTTATCTATTGAATTTTGTATTTAACGCATCAAAATATAAATTGCCTTTGGTTTCTGTTAAATCCAAAGAAAATGTTTTGGTTACATCAAATTAATCTCTCCAATATTTCAGTATAAATAAATCCAACAAGCTTGCAGCTTTTGGATGCAGATCTTTCAGGATCCGACCCAAACCCGATGCATTGCCCTCGATCCTTTCTTCTTTCTGAACGCCAGCCGCAACCTTCTCCTCGCTTCCTCCTCCCTATAATTACGGTTAGGATTTAAGGTCGTAGGGTTAGTGCTAGGGTTTTGGGTTTCTCTCCACCATGAGAGCCCTCCTCTTCTCCCACCTCCGACAAAACCCTCGCCTCCTCCTTGCTCGATTCCCCTCCCTCTCACCTCCCCCGCCCTTTCCTGCTCTCACTCCGCCCCTAATGCGATCCCTCCATGACCCCCCTTTGCCTCCCCAATCCGATTCCTTCTCATCTCCCCCCTCCCTGATCCTCCAATTGACTACCCCAGTAACTTCCGAACTAGAGGAGGAAGACGCTGCCATGAACGAGTTTCTCTCTCGATTCGTCTGGATGATCTACGGCAAGCTCGTCGAGGTCTATCCGACCCTCTCCAAGAAAACACTGGATGCCATGCTGCTCGTCATCTATCAGAAAGTCATCGCCGAGATGGAGAAGGCCAGTGACGGCGCCGCCGCCCCGTCGATCGACCTCAGCGAGGATTTATGGAAGACCATATGGGAGGTGAGCAACTCGGTCCACGAGGCTATGAGGAGGGATCGGATAAGGGAGGAGCTCAATGAGCATCTCCATTGCGATGAGGTCAAGGATATGTGCCATTTCGCTGTGGAGATCGACATACGGGGGCCCATGCTTTGGGAGCTACGCTTCAAGTGGGCACGCGAGAAATTGGAGGAGGTCGAGTTCTATCGAAGCTTGGATCAGATGAGGGAGCAAGCCAAGAAGCAAGAAGAGGAAGAAATAGCATTGAGTTCGGGCTCTAGGATTGATCCGGGAAGTAGCTGGGCAGAAAGAAAGAAAGGTGGGAGGACAAAGCTGTTAACTTTACTCCAGAGGAAGGGGAAGATCAAGTACAAGATCTATGGGTTGAGGAGAAGCTACTTACATTGAAAGCAAAGAGGGATGACCCCACACCAGTACTGGCAGAATGGGCGGAACTCCTCCAGCCAAAGAAGGTTGATTGGCTTGCCTTGCTTGAGAGGATCAAAGGACGCAATGTGGATTTGTACTTCGAGGTCAGTTCTACTAATTTTTTTCCCTTTGGATTTTATCTGTGTAAGTTGATTATTTGTACATTAGGAACTTATCATTCTTCTATATTTGATAAGTTCGGCTGGAGGAGTTCGGCCCATTCTGCTAGTACTGATGTGGGGTCATCCCTCTTTGCTTTCAATGCAAGGAGCTTCTCCTCAACCTTCTTATATTTTCCCTCAACAGGCTACGGCTGCGGCTCCTGAGGCACAATGTGCTTCTCACTCCAACAGAAATGAAGTGCTCTAGAATGAAATGGAGTGCTCTGGAATGAGTTCGATAGAGTTTAGAGAACAAGAGGAGAGTTTAGAGCCTAGCGAAAATGAATTTGGAGGGTCCTTTTTATAGGCAGCTGATAGGCGGGTTGATGATGATGGCTGCAGCTGTCAGGTAGCAGGCCGCTCGAGGTCCAGCGGAGTCAGTCCGGGGGAAGGCACCGTCTGCAGTGCCGCCTGCAACAGATTGATGGCGACAACCATCGCCGTCCGATGGTGGATCGCTGTCGCCTACAGTGGACTGATGGTGACGATCGCAGCCATCCAATACTGAGCCACTCGGGATCGAATGGAGGGCTGAGAGCTTTGACGTGTACCTATTTCGGAGGAGTTCGAACTTCCGAAGGGAATATGGCTGGAGAGGATCGCCCAGGAAGAACACTAGCCGAAGGAGGTCGGAAGTAGTTCGGCTTCCATAGGCGTCCGTCAGAAGGAAAGATCCAGGAGTCCGACCGAAGGAGGTGCCTGGGAGGAGTCCGGCTCCTAAAGAAGTCCGACCGAGGGGATGTCTGGAGGAAGTTCGGCTCCTGAAGAAGTCCGACCGGGAGAACGTTTGGGAGGAGTCCGGCTCCTGAAGGAGTCCAGCCGAAAGGGATGTCTGGCAGGAGTTCGACCGAAGGGGATGTCTTGGAGGCATCCGGCTCCTGAAGAAGTCCGGCTGAAGGGGATGTCTGGGAGGCATCCGACTGAAGTTCGACTGCTGAGGAGTTCGACCGCTGCGGAGTTCAGCCGAAGGAGCTCGGCCTCTAACGAGTTCGACCGGCTGAAGGAGTTCGGCTAAGGCTCGTCCGCTGAAGTCCTTCCGTGACTACCGATTGCACTAGGCTGAGCATCAGATTGGACTTCGGTGGGAGCTTAGAGCTTAGAGAAAATATATCTGAAGGATTTCTTTTATAGATGGACCTTGATTGATGGTGACGGCCATACCGCCTGATGGTAGGCCATTAGAGACTGCACGGGATTTGGTGCAGAGAGGATGGTATCAACCATACCGTCCGGTAGTGGTGGGCTGCTCGAGGTCTGATCGAGTCAGTCACGGAGGGGGAAACCGCCTGGAGCATCGCCTGTGGCAGAGTGATGGTGACCGATCGTCCAGATTTAATAGCGGTGGCTATCAGAAAGTAGGCATTGATCGGTGGACTTCGGGATCCATCAATTCTAAGGGACTTCGGACTACTGCAAGAGTTCGACCGAAAGAGAAGCTCGGAAGGAGTTTGGCTCCTATAAAAGTTCGATCGAAGGGAAAGCTCGGAAGAAGTTTGGCTCTTGTAAAAGTTCGATCGAAGGGGAAGCTTGGAAGGAGTTCGGCTCCTGTAGGTGTCTGGTTGGAAAAATACGGAGGGAGTTCAGCTCTCGTGGGCGTCCGGCTGGAGTTCGACCGCTGAGGAGTTCGGCATGCTGAAGAAGTTCGATAGAGACCAGGCCGACTGAAGGAGTTCGGTAAGAGCTCGATCGCTGAGGAGTTCGGCCGGCTGAAGGAGTTCGGCTAAGACCAATCCGCTGAAGCTCTTCCATGGCTACCGTTGCATTAGGATAAACCCCGCTCCTGCTGAAGTCCAGCTCGATGCTCAGCCTAATGCAACCGATAGCCATGGAAGAGCTTCAGCAGACAGATCTTAGTCGAACTCCTTCAACCAGTCGAACTCTTTAGCAGTCGAGCTCCTTCCGACTCCCAGCGTCGGGCTTTAGCCGAATTCCTCAGCGGCCGAGCTTCAGTCGGACTTTCATAAGAGCCGAACTTTCTCTGCGCTCTTCCATCCAGACGCCTGCGGGAGCTGAACTCCCTCGAAGCTTTTTCTTTGGCCGAACTTCTTCAAGAGCCGAACTCCTCCCAGACATCCCCTTCGATCGGACTCCTCAGCAGTCGAGCTCCTTTCGAACTCCCCAGCGATCGAGCCTAAGCCGCACTCCTCCAGCCAGATGTTTATGGAAACCAAACTCCTTCCGAGCTTTCCCTTCTTACAGACTGTTGACAGATTTCTGCAAGCGATCCCACTACTAAACGATTACACGATAATAACGTTCGGCATTTATCAAGTCAATAACGATCGGCATTTAAAGTCAATAATGATCAGCATTAATCAGGACAGTTACGACAATCATTAATCAAGGCAGTTACAACAAGCTCTCTCTATAAAGGATCCTCTAGATATGCTTACGCCAGATTCTAAAAACCCTTCTCTCCTCCTCTAAACTCTACCGAACTCCATACTGAGCACTCCGTTCCTGTACTTGATCATCGGAGGGTCCTTCCGGAGCCACCTCCATCGACTTCGGATGGGACTTTGTTTTGCAGGTCCCCGGCGGCGACCTCAGCGGCCTCGATTTCCGGCGACCTCCGGACGGACGATCGGATTTCTGCACCAACAGATTGGCGCTAGAGGAAGGGCCTGAACCTTCGAGGTTCCCTTGTTCTTAAAGGAGTGCTCGGCGACGATTTCCTTCCCCTGCTCCGGATCTCTCTTCTCCCTCTTCAGTATTCCTTTTCTGGAAGAGAAAAATGCCCCCCAGAAGAGCCTCGACCCGGAGGTCGGCAGCCTCCGCGGCCCGATCCCGTTCGGGTCCGTCCGCTCCCACTCCGGCCCCGGCCGCTCAGGTTCCACCTCCGTACCCGCGGTGGATGTGAAGCAGTTCGACCTGCTTGTCCAGAGGTAGGTCTTACGTGGCCTCATGGAGGCCACGCATTGCAGGTCCGGCGCCCTACTCGACAGCAGCGGGGTTCCCCGGAGCCCGGGAACTCCAGTCCAGGAAACCATGTGGGCACCGACCTCCGGCCCTCGGGAGAGAAGGGCAGCCGGCAAAGAGCCCCTGCTCGGACCGCCAAAACCCAGGGAGAGGCTTCACACCTATTCCGCGAGAAGACCTTGGGGATTAAGGATACCCAAGTCGCCCCTGGAGAATGGGAGATGGAGCATAGAAGAACTTCGTCATACTCCTTCCTCCCGCGGTAACGATATTCCCCTTTCCTCCCTTCTCCAGAAAATTATGCAAGAGTCCTGTACCGCCGACCTTCGAGCTCCCTCAACTGGAAAGCTACGATGGAACTTCTGATCCGGTTGATCACCTGGGGGCCTTCCGTGCCATGATGCTGCTTCACGGCGCTTCAGAGATGCCATGCTGTGCCGAGCCTTCCCATCTACCTTAAAGGGAGCAGCGAGGAACTGGTACTCGGCGTTGAAGCCAAACACGATCTTCTCTTTCGACCAGATGAGCAGTCGGTTCGCGGCCCACTTCATCAGCAGCCGACGACCGAGCCGAGGTTCAGATTCCCTGATGAGCGTCAAGCAGAAGCAAGGGGAATCCATCCGGACTTACGTCACTCGGTTTAACGTCGCGGCATTGGAAGTCCGGGACCTTGGACCAGTCTGTCGCGATGGCCGCACTTAAGGGCGGCCTTCAGAAAAATAACTTGCTGTTCTCTCTGGAAAAAAAGTATCCCAGGGACTTCGCCGACCTGCTGGCTCGAGCCGAGAGATATGCCCGTGCGGAAGAAGCCTTCAAATTGAAAGATGAGGAGCTCGTCAGAAAGGACCGGCTGGCGGACGAGGAAGAGCTGGGTGAAGTTCGGCTGCACTCGCAGACCCCCTACGAAAGCAGGCGGGCCCGAACTCCTCGAACTCGCCCTGATAAAGAGGCGCGAAGAAGTCCTCCTCCCGGAAGGTTCCGCCGACTATGCCCCCCTCAACGCTCCTCGAACCCAGATTCTCACCGAAGTAAAAAACCAGCTGCCAAGACCGGAAGGATTACGATCTCCCCCAAACAAGCGCGATCGAAATAAGTACTGCCTCTACCATCACGACCACGGCCACGACACGGAGGGATGCATCCAGCTCCGAGACGAAATTGAGGAGCTCGTCAGAACGGGGCGGCTGGGTAAATTCCTCCGGTACCGGCCTGAAGCAGAAAAAGATCGGCTAAGGGCGCTGCCGTAGCCAGAGACTGCAAGAAGGTCGGCCACCTTACGGCGTCGTTCACATTGCCCCTGGGAAGATCTCGGTGCATCAGCGATTCGTCGTCTCCCAGCAACAAGAGCTTGCACCAAATTGAGGAGGCCAGCATGAGGAGGTCGTCCACCCCGGAACTTATTGCCGAAGAAATGCGGAGGAACAACGTTATCACGATCTTGAAATACAGAATTTGGGGATGCGCTACTAGTAACTTCCTTTCAATAAAATTTCTTTCTTTCGATAATATTATTCCTGGATGCGAAAACCATATAGTGACAGGGAAAGAAGCAGCCAACCGCGTTAGGAACAGGAGGAGAACCTCGTCCTAACGCGAGCAATAAGGTCGCAAAGACCATCAGACCTTGAGTGACGCACCTCGGACTAGGAGATAAGATCTCCCCCGAGTGAAGCTCGGCTGAGAAGTTCCCCCGAGCCAGAGATAAGATCTCTCCCGAGCGACCACCTCGGCTAGAGATAAGATCTCTCCCGAGAAATTCGGCCAGAGATAAGATCTCTCCCAAGAAGCGACTTCGACCAGAGATAAGATCTCTTCCGAACGACTGCTGACAACCTCATCTCTCCCGAGAAGCGACTTCGGCCAGAGATAAGATCTCTCCTGAGTGACCCTGTCAACCTCGATCAAATAAGGTCTCCCCCGAGCAACCGGACCAACCTCGGTTGGAGAGCTTCAACTTCAACCTCGACTGTAGGAGACAATGTCGCCTCCGATGAGCTCAACCTCCGACCTCGATCGCAAGAGACGAGGCCTACCTCAACCTCGGTTGGAGATGGAATCTCCCCCAGGCTTCAACTTCAATATCAACTTTAGCCGGAGATGAGATCTTCCCCGAGCTTCGACCTAAACCAGCACGGAGCTCGGAAGAAGACTTCGACAGTCGCCTTTTCTGCACTCCCTTCCTTCGAGTTTCGAACTTAAAAGTGGGGGGGCTAGTGTTGGGGATAAACCCCGCTCCTGCCGAAGTCAAGTTCGGTGCCCAGCCTGATGCAGCCAGTAACCACAGAAGAACTTCGACGGATGGATCTTGGTCGAACTATTACAGCCGACCGAACTACTAAGCGGTCGAGCCCCTTTAGACTCCCAATGGTCGAACTTCTCAGCGGTCGTCCCTCGGCCGAACTCCTCAGCGGCCGAGCTTCGGACTCTTAGCGGCCGAACTCCTCAGCAGTAGTCCCTCGATCAAACTTCTCAGCTTACTTCTTGACCGGACTTCTACGGAAGTCGGACTCCTTGCGGACTCCTCCAGCGATCGAACTTCTTAGTGGCCGAACTTCTATGGAAGTCAAACTTTTTACAGACTGTTGACGGATTCCTGCAAACGATCCCACTACTAAACGGTTACACGATAATAACGATCGGCATTTATCAAGTCAATAACGATCGGCATTTAAAGTCAATAACGATCGGCATTGATCAGGACAGTTACGACAATCATTAATCAAGGCAGTTACAACAAGCTTCCTCTATAAAAAGGATCCTCCAGATATGCTTACGCTAGGTTCTAAAAATCCTTCTCTCCTCCTCTAAACTCTATCAAACTCCATACTGAGCACTCCATTCTTATTGACTAGAGCTGATTTGATCGTCGGAGGGTCCCTCCGGAGCAACCCCCATCGGCTCCGAATGGGACTTTGTTTTGCAGGTCCCCGACGGCGACCTCATCGACCTCCACTCCGACGAATTTCGGTGACGATCAGATTCTGCGTCAACACCTAGCATCAAAGTCAAGAGAAGCTTGCTCCAAATTGAGGAGGCCAGCATGAGATAGAGGAGGTCGTCCGGCCCGGAGCTTATCGTCTGAAGGAGCTCGGAGGAACAACGCTACCACGATCCAAAAACATAAAAAATTCGGGGATGCGCTGCCAGTAACCTCCTTTCAATAAAATTCTTTCAATAATATTGTTCTTTGGTGCAAAAACTACGTGATGACAGGAAAGAACCGGTCAATAATGGCCGTGTTAGGAATAGGAGGAGAACCTCATCCTAACATGAGCCAGTCAAGGTCCTTCAATCTCAGCTAGAGATAAGATCTCCTCCGAGGGTCCGCAACAACCTCGGCTGTAGGAGATAAGATCTCCCCCGAGGGTCCAGGCCAATCTCGACTGCAGGAGATAAGATCTCCTCTGAGCAGCAACCTCGGCTGTAGGAGATAAAATCTCTCCCAAGGATCTGGGCCAATCTCAGCTGCAGGAGATAAGATCTCCCCCGAGCGCCCGCATCAACCTCGATCGTAGGAGATAAGATCTCCCCGAGGGTCCGGGTCAACCTCGGCTGCAAGAGATAAGATCTCCCCCAAGCACCCGCAACAATCTCTGCTGCAGGAGATAAGATCTCTCCCGAGGATCCGGACCAACCTCGGCTGCAGGAGATAAGATCTTCCCCGAGCGCCTACATCAACTCGGCTGTAGGAGATAAGATCTCTCCTGAACAGCAAACTCGACTGCAGGAGATAAGATCTCCCCCAAGGGTCCGGGCCAACCTCGACTGTAGGAGATAAGATTTCTCCCGAGCATCCGCATCAACCTCGATCGCAGAAGATAAGATCTCCCCCGAGGGTCCGGTTCAACCTTGACTGCAGTAGATAAGATCTTTCCCGAGCGCCTGCATCAACCTCTATCGCAAGAGATGATGCAGGCCATGTGACAGCTTTCAGCAGCAACAGTGCCAGCAAATCCACCATCAGGATGCCAAGAACCAGCCTTAAGGAAGAGCATTCGGCCTAGCGTACCCATCCCCCTGGAGAAGGAGAAATAGAGAGTCGAGGATCCGTATTCGCATCATGGTTCTCCTCTAGAGGAGATCTTTTCCATTTATAGCCGAAAGACCCCAAGATTTGCAACCAAGATGATGCTCTCGATCACAGACTGCGAAAGATGGACCGACGGATTGAAGAGCTCGACTACGTCGCTCCGGCTCATCATGATGACGTCCGCACCGATCCTCCTTTCTCCTCCCGAATTATGCAAGAGCTCGTTCCATCGAACTTCAATCTCTCCTCTCCTTCTCTAAACTCTGCCAAACTCATTCCAGAGTACTCCATTTCTATTGGTCAGAAGAGCTGACTTGATCATCGGAGGGTCCTATCGGAGCCATCCCCATCGACTTCGGATGAAACTTTATTTTGCAGATCACCAATGGCGACCTCGTTCTCCTCCACTCTAGCTGAATCCGGCGACAATCAGATTCTACACCAACAAAACCTAATCATTTTCATTCAGAAATATAACATTGTATGTTGAACGGATGGTATATTAAGTGCAGTCTGCACCTTTAAATGGCTTATCTAGTCATTGCCCACACTCTCATCTAATGGTCATCAACTTTACCGAACAACAAAATGTCATGCAACGATGGATTCTCAAAATTTTTTTTGTTTCCACACATAAATCACGACAGCATTCTTCCTTGTATTAGCACTGGTAATAATGCATTTCAATTCATGTCGCTATGCGCAAAAATACCATTCAAAGACATGAACAGGTGCCAACCTTTACTTCCAATAGTCCAGTTTCTCGGATTGGAACCATCATGAGCAAGATTCAAAATAATGACCCGTAAACAAACTTAATGTGACACTTGTCAACTTGTTGCGCAACAGTTAGCATAGATATCTCCGAAGACCATGAACATCCCCATCCAAGATGGATAACAAAATTGGGCCATGTAGTAGGCCTCCAGCCTGCCATCCAAAGGACCTTCGTCCCTCTGGCCGAACTGACAAGAGAGGATGCTGGTCCTCGGCTTCTTTCGAGTTTCGACATCTAAATGGGAGCCCAAGAATAGGTGGTATTTCGCTATCTCAGAAAATAAGGAGAATCCTTGTGACAATCAGGAGCCCACATTTTTAACCTTGTAAACGAGAAATGTTTTTGTACACCGCACCTGGTATAGAAAACATATACCATTCATATAGCCACCGATTTCTAACATATATTTAATGCCCATAGTTTTTTTTTATTTAAAATTTTAAATGATGAAAAAATCTTTCTATTTCTGAAACATTCTATATTCATATTGTTGACGCAGAATCTGGCTATCGCCAGAGTCCGCTGGAGTTGAGGCCGATGAGGTCGCCGCCGGAGATATGCAAAATAAAATTCCATCTGGAGCCGATGGGGGTGGCTCCAGTAGGACCCTCCGATAATCAAATCAGCTTCAGTCAACAGGAATGGAGTGCTCGGTAGAGTTTTGAGGAGAAGAGAAGGTTTTCATAACCTAGCATAAGTGTATCCGAAGGATCCTTTTTATAGATGGAGCTTATTGTAACCGCCTTGATTAATGATTGTTATTAACTCGATAAATGCCGATCGTTATTGACTTGATAAATGCCGATCGTTATTAACTCGATAAATGTCGATCGTTATTAACTCGATAAATATCGATCGTTATTATCGTGTAACCGTAGCGGGATCGCCTGCAGGAATCCGTCATAAGAAGTTCGGCTTTCATGAAAGTTTGGCCATTGAGAAGTCCGTCCGCTGAAGAAGTCCGCAGGGAGTCCGGCTTCCATAGAAGCTCGGCCGCTGGAGAAGCCCGCATGAAGTCTGGCTTCCGTAGAAGCTCGGCCGCTGGAGAAGTTCGCAGGGAGTCCGACTTCCGTAGAAGTCCGGCCGAGGAGTAAGCTGAGAAGTTCGGTCGAGGGACTATTGCTGCGGAGTTCGGCCGGCTGAAGGGACGGCCGCTTGAGGAGTTCGGCCGCTGGGAGTCCGAAGGAGCTCGGCCACTTAGCAGTTCGATCGGCTGTAATAGTTCGGCCAAGATCCATCCGCCGAAGTTCTTCCGTGGCTACTGGCCGCATCAGGCTGGGCACCGAACTTGACTTCGACAGGAGCGGAGTTTATCCCTGTTGACGCAAAAACTGGTCGTCGTCGAAATCTACTGAATTATAGGCCGATGAGGTCGCCGTCAGAATCCGCTGAAGGAGGCCGATGAGGTCACCGCCAGGGACCTACAAAATAAAGTTCCGTCCGAAGTCGGTGGGGGGTGACTCCGACAAAACCCTCCGACGATCAAGTCAGCTCCAGTCAACAGGAATGGAGTGCTCAGTGTGGAGTTCAATAGAGTTTTGAGGAGGAGAGAAGGATTTTTAGAACCTAGCATAGGCGTATCTGAAGGATCCTTTTATAGAGGGAGCTTATCGTAACTGCCTTGATTAATGATTATCGTAACTGTCCTGATCAATGTCGATCGTTATTGACTTTAAATGCCGATCGTTATTGACTTGATAAATGCCGATCATTATTATCGTGTAACCGTTTAGTAGTGGGATCGCTTGTAGGAATCCATCAACAGCCAGTAAGAAGTTCGGCTTCCCTAGAGGTTCGGCCATTGGAAGCTCGACCGCTGAGGAGTTCGGCTGGATGAAGAAGGTTTCTGGGAGGAGTCCGGCTCTCGAAGAAGTCCGGCCGAGGAGTAAGTTGAGAAGTTCGGTTGAGGGATTACTGCTGCGAAGTTCGGTCAGCTGAAGGGACGGCCGCTTGAGGAGTTCGGCCGTTGAGAGTCTGAAGGGGCTCGACCGCTTATCAGTTTGGTCGGCTGTAATAGTTCGGCCAAGAACCATTCGCCGAAGTTCTTTCGTAGCTACTGGCCGCATCAGGCTGGGCACTGAACTTGACTTCGGCATGAGCGGGATTCATCCCCAACACTAGCCCCCCACTTCCGAGTTCGAAACTCAAAGGAAGGGAGTGCAGAAAAGGCGATTGTCGAAGTCTTCACTGGTACAGATCGAAGCTCGGAGGAGATCTCATCTCCGACTAAAGTTGATGTTGAAGTTGAAGCTCTCCAGCAGAGGTTGGCCCGGACGCTCGGGAGATTGCTTATCTCTAGCCGAGGTCGTCTCGGGCATCTTGGTCGAGGTTGTTATGGACCTTATCTCTATCCGAGGTTTCTTGGGTGCTCTGATCGAGGTTGTCCCGGGCCTTATCTCTATCCGAGGCTTCTCGGGCGCTCTGGCCAAGGTTGTTGCGGGCCTTACCCATAGTCGTGGTCGTCGGACGCTTCAGGAGAGATCTTATCTCTAGTCGAAGTCGCTGATCGGGAGAGATTTTATCTCTGACCGAACTTCTCGAGAGAGATCTTATCTCTAGCCAAAGTTATTGCTCGCATTAGGATGAGATTCTCCTGTTCCTAATGGACTGTGGGGGCACATAAGGGCCGCTGTCAGAGCCTCTCCCCCATCTCGTCCTTTGTGAACGAGGCCTTCGACTTTGCTCGCATTAGGACGAGGTTCTCCTCCTGTTCCTAACGGGCTGTGGGGGCACATACGGACCGTCGTCCGCGCCTCTCCCTCCATCTCGTCCTTTGTGAACGAGGCCTTCGACTTTGCTCGCGTTAGGACGAGGTTCTCCTCCTGTTCCTAACGGGCTGTGGGGGCACATTCGGACCGTCGTCCCATCTCCCCCCATCTCGTCTAAGGTGAACGAGGCCTTCGATTTTGCTTGCGTTAGGACGAAGTTCTCCTCCTGTTTCTAATGGGCTGTTGGGGCACATTCGGACGTCGTCCGTCTCCCCCATCTCGTCCTTTATGAATGAGCCTTTATTCGAGAGAGATCTTATCTTTAGCTGAGGTTATTACTTGCGTTACTATGAGGTTCTCCTCCTGTTTCTAACGCAGCAATTATTGACTACTTCTTCCTGACAGTGCATCCCCAAATTCTGTGTTTTAGGGTCATGGTAGCGTTGTTTCTTCGCATTTTTTTAGCAGTAAGTCCCAGGTCGGACGACCTCCTCATGCTGGCCTTCTCAATTTGGTGCAAGCTCTTGTCGCTGGAAGACGATGAATCGCTGATGCACCAAGCTCCTCCCAGGGGCAATATGGATGAGGCCATAAGATGGCCGACCTCCTTGCGGTCTCTAGTTATGACAATGCCGAGCTTCTTGCCGTCTCTGGCTATGGCAGCACCCTTGGTGGATCTTTTTCTGCTTCAGACTGGTGCCGGAGGAATTTACCCAGCCGCTCCTTTCTGATGAGCTCCTCAATTTCATCTCGGAGCTGAATGCATTCCTCGGTGGTCGTGGTTGCGATGGTAGAGACAGTACTTATTTCTATCGCGCTTGTTTGGGGAAGACCGCAACCCTTCTGGTCTTGGCAGCTGGTGGACTTCTTCGCGCCCTTCTATCGAAAATTCCTTGATGGCGAGCTCGAGGTGAAGTTCGGCCTCACTTGCACTGGGGAGGTCGTAAGCGCGGCCGAACTTCATTCCATCCCTTTGTGAAACCTGTGGGAGAACTTCATGCCCCTTTGTCGGAGCTTCCTTGGAGTCATACTCGAGAGGGAGTCCTCGCTTGCTCTGAGGCGGTCGTGAGCACGGCCGAACTTCATCTCACCTCCTATGAAATCTTTGTAGGGGTTGAAGACATACTCGAGTGGGAGTTGCTTGCACCGAACTTCATTCCAACTATTGGTGTAGAAACTGGTCATCGTCGAAGGTCGCTAGAGTCGAGGCCGCTGAGGTCGCCATCGAGGACCTGCAAAATAAAGTACTGTCCGAAGCCGGTGGGGGGTGGCTCCGGTAGGACCCTCCGACGCTCAAGTCAGCTCTAGCCAACAGGAATGGAGTGCTCGAAATGAGTTTCGGAGCTTAGAGAAGAAGAGGAGAGCTTAGAGATCAGAGAGATTAGAGATTAGCGTATCTGGAGGGCCCTTTATAGAAGGAGCTTAGTTGATGGTGATGGCCATACCGTCTGGCAGAGAGCCGTTGGGACCGCATGGAGTTCGGTATGGATAGGAAGGCGTCGTCAGGTGGATGATGACAGCCATACTGGCGGATCGTGGGCCGCATGGGACTGGTTATGGAGAGAAAGACATCGTCAGATGGATGGTGACAGCCATACTGGTGGATCGTGGGCTGCATGGGGCTGGTTACGGAGAGAGTGGCGTCGTCAGTAGTGGTGGCCATGTCGTCCGAACTTGTTGTCTATTGCGGACTGACAGTGATGGTTCGTCCAGAGGAGTTCGGACTTGTAGGAGAGTTCGACTGAAAGAAAAGCTCGGGAGGAGCTCGGCTCCCACAGGCGTTTGGTCGGAGGTGCGCGGCTAAGGCTCGGTCGCTTGGAAGTTCGACCACTTGGAATTGAAGGAGCTCGGCCGACTGAAGGGACGGCCGCTTGCGGAGTTCGGCCGCTTGGAATTAAAGGAGCTCGGTCGGATGAAGGGACGACCGCTTGAGGAGTTCGGCCGCTTGGAAATTGAAGGAGCTCGGCTGGCTGAAGGGACCGTCGCTTGAGGAGTTCGGACCGCTTGGAATTGAAGGAGCTCGGATCGGCTGAAGGGACGGCCGCTGGAGGAGTTCGGCTGGCTGGAGGGGTTCGGCAAGAGCTCGGTCGGACGAAGTTCGGCCGATGGACGTCCATTGAGGAGTTCAGCCGCTGAGAGGCCCGAAGAAGCTCGACTGAGGCCCGGTTGAAGGACTTCGGTTGCTAAGTGGTTCGGCTAAGGCTCGTTCGCTGAGGAGTTCGACCGCTGGGAATCCGAAGCTCGGTCGGTGGAGAGTTCGATCGCTAAGTAGCTCGACCGACTGAATGGGTTGGAAGAAGCTCGATCGCTTGGAGTTCGGCTGAAGCCCGTCTGCCGAAGCTCTTCTGCGGCTACTGGTTGCATTAGGCTAAGCATCGAGCTAGACTTCGGCTGGAGCGGGATTTATCCCCAACACCAACGATGAGATTTGAGGGGGAGTTCGGCCTCACTTGCGTCGAACTTCATTCCCGCGGGAGAACTTCGTTCCGCCCGCTTGCGCCGAACTTCGTTACGCTTTCCCGCGAAAGCTTCCATGGGAGGACTTCATGCTCCTTTTTCAGGGCTTCCTCGATGATGAGCTTCGAGGTGGTGTTCAGCCTCATTTGGTGAACTTCATTCGGCCTCACTTGCGCCGAACTTCATTTTGGAGAACTTCATCCCGCCCTCGCTTGCGCCGAACTTCATTCCACGGGAGGACTTCATTCCGCCCTCGCTTGCATTCCGTCCTCGCTTGCGCCGAACTTCGTTCCACGGGAGGACTTCGTTCCGCTTTCGCTTGCGTCAAACTTCATTCCGTTTTTCCGCAAAACCCTCCGTGGGAGTACTTTCCGCTTCTTTTGTTCGTACTTCCTTGACGGAGAGCTCGAGGGGGAGCTCGGCTTTCCTTGCACCGAACTTCGTTCTGGGAGAACTTCATTCCGCTCGCTTGTACCAAACTTCGTTCCGCTTTCCCACGAGACCCTCCATGGGAGAACTTCTTTGACGACGAGCTCGAGGGGGAGTTCGATTTTCCTTGCACCGAACTTCATTCCGGGAGAACTTCATGCCCCTTTGTCGGGGCTTCCTCGATGATGAGATTCGAGGCTGAGTTCGGCCTCGCTCGTGCTTAGGGGGTCGTGGACATGGCCGAACTTCATTCTGCCTCTATGGACGCGGCCAAACTTCATTCCGCCCCCCATGAATTCTTTGTAGGGGGTTTCGTTGATGACATACTCGAGATGGGAGGAGTTCGGCCTGACTTGAGCGATGAGCTTCGAGGGGGAGTTCGGCTTCGCTTTCGCCGAACTTCATTCCGACCTTCTTGTGAAACTTTCTGTGGGAGAACTTTTGCTCTCCGTTTCTCCTTCCTAAGGGCGATTAGTATGCCCAAATACTTTTCCTTAAGGTCGGTTCCTCGCGTCTTCATGGTGGGTTTGCTGGTAAAGTCCCCGGCGGAAGTTGTCGCACGGTCAGCATCATCTCGACGGGGCTCCAGACCCGACCAGCAGGTTGAACTGCTCCACGTCTGTGATGGCTTCATGTGAAAACTGTGCTGCCGGGGCTGAGACGGGAACAGACGGATCTGACGTGCAGGCTGCCAATCGCCAAGTCGAAGCTCTCGAGGCATTTTCTCTTCGGGAGAGAACTCTAGTGAGGAAGAAAGGGATCTCCGGAGAGAGAAATCATCGCCAAGCACTCCTCTAAGAACAAGAGAACCTCGAAGGTTCAAAGTCCTCCTTCTAGCATCAATCTGTTGACGCAGAAACTAGTCATCGCCGAAATCTGCTGAAGTAGAGGCCAATGAGGTCGCCGTCGGGGATCTGCAAAACAAAGTCCCATCCAGAGCCGGTGAAGGGTGGCTCCGACAGGACCCTCCGACGATCAAGTCAGATCCAATCAACAGGAATGGAGTGCTCAGTGGGATCGCTTGCAGGAATCCGTCAACAGTCAGTAAGAAGTTCGGCTTCCCTAGAAGTTCGACCACTAGAAGCTCGACCGCTGGGAGTCCGAAGGAGCTCGACCACTGAGGAGTTCGGCTGGCTGAAGGGGGTGTCTGGGAGGAGTCCGACTTTCGAAGAAGTCCGATCGAGGAGTAAGCTGAGAAGTTCGGTTGAGGGATTACTGCTGTGGAGATCGGTCGGCTGAAGGAACGGCCGCTTGAGGAGTTCGACCGTTGAGAGTCCGAAGGGGCTCGACCGCTTATCAGTTCGATCGACTGTAATAGTTCGACCAAGAACCATTCGCCGAAGTTCTTCCGTAGCTACTGACCGCATCAGGCTGGACACCGAACTTGACTTCGACAGGAGCGGGATTTATCTCCAACACATATTATAAGATTAAATTATGACTTCATGCGCACATATGTCATAAAAAGAGAGGGGCATTCTTGTTGTTGACGCAGAATCTGGTCGTCGTCAGAATCCGTTGGAGTGGAGGTCGATGAGGTCGCCGCCGGGACCTGCAAAATAAAGTTCCATCCGGAGTCGGTGGGGGATGGCTCCGGAAGGATTCTCCGACGATCAAGTCAGCTCCAGTCAACAGGAATGAAGTGCTCAATGTGGAGTTTGGTCAAGTTTAGAGGAGGAGAGAAGGGTTTTTTAGAACCTGGTGTAAGCATATCTGGAGGGTCCTTTTTATAGAGGGAGCTTATCGTAACTACCATGATTAATGATTGTCATAACTGTTCTGATCAATGTCGATCATTATTGACTTTAAAGGTCGATCGTTATTGACTTGATAAATGTCGATCGTTATTATCGTGTAACCGTTTAGTAGTAGAATTGCCTGCAGGAATCCATCAACGGTCCGTAAGAAGTTTGGCTTCTATAGAAGTTCGGCCACTGAAAGTTCGACCGCTGGAAGTCCAAAGGAGCTCGGCCGCTGAGGAGTTCGGCTGGCTGAAGGGGGTGTCTGGGAGGAGTCTGGCTCCCGAAGAAGTTCGGTCGAGGAGTAAGCTGAGAAGTTTGGTTGAGGGATTACTGCTGCGGAGTTCAATCGAACTTTCATAAAAGCCAGCCAGACGGACTTCTCAATGGCCGAACTTTCATAAAAGTCGAACTTCTTATGATGGATTCCTGCAGACAATCCCGCTACGGTTACACAATAATAACGATCGGCATTTATCGAGTCAATAACGATCGGCATTTATCAAGTTAATAACGACCAATATTGATCAGGACAGTTACGACAATCATTAATCAAGGCGGTTACAACAAGCTCCCTCTATAAAAAGGACCATTCGGATACACTTACGTCAGGTTCTGAAAACCCTTTTCTCTTCCTCAAAAATTCTACCGAGCACTCCATTCCTATTGACTGGAGCTGATTTGATCGTCGAAGGGTCCTACCGGAGCCACCCCCCACCGGCTCCGGACGGGACGTTGTTTTGCAGGTCCCCAACGGCGACCTCATCGGTCTTTACTCCAACGAATTCCGACGACGACCAGATTCTGCGTCAACAGTTATAATATAGTTATAGTTTTTTCAAAAGAGGAAAAGCATTTTCATTATTTAAAATTTTAAATAAAAAAATAGAATTATAAGTATTAAATGCATATTGGAAAGCGGTGATTACATGATCCAATGTAATTGGATGATGCGCTGCACATCAATTTTACTACACCACATACGATGCACAAAGTATTTCTCCCTTGTAAACAAGAGAAAGGAATGAAAGATGAAACTAAATCATATAGATTCAAGGTTTACCATCTCAAATTTCATAAAGATATCATTCTTTTATAGTATTGACTTGCTCGATACGGGGGCTGGCTCAACATTACTGAATATTCAGTATGCTCTCTATACCATATGCCGGTTCGATTCTAATATGGTATTTTATGCCTAACACCAAGGGGGCAAACCTTACATAAACCCATAGGAAAGGTGGCTTGAAGGTGCAATGAAAGCTAGGCAAGATATTTGGAACAAATTCAGGATAGTAGAACAATATCTAGTCATAATGGTCCACACCTACACAAATGAAAATGAAAGGTCAGGCACATGCGGCGGCTATGGCTTCAAAGATACCATAACAATTTTATTCCATATAAAATATTTGCAAATTGACTAATGTTCATGCTTGTTAATTGATTTCCTCTAATGAAGTAGTACATAAATTTGTAAATGCATGTTATCCATTAATTTTTGCATATATGATCATTTATTTAAGATTATTAAAGCCTCATATCAGAATTTTTGCATAGGAAGTTGGATCTCAGAAGGTTGCTCGAGTCAAATTGCAAAATGGAATATACAAGGGTACTTCCATCTCTTTTTCTACCTTTATAGTCTTCTTTGAAGGCATAAACCAAGACAAAAAAACTGCAGGTTTTGATTTTTGAAAGTTTATATTATCGTAAACAGCTTGTTATAGATCATGGATGGATTTCTTTCTTCTTTTTTTTTTAGTCCTTCAACATAAACATCACTTTGGGAGTTTATTTCAATGAGAAGTAGTTCATGCTTGATCAGATCAATTTGCAATAGTTGTCACACAATGTACGGTCAATATGATACACATGGTTCTTTTTACTGCCATGGTGTCTGAATACATATGTACTTTCTTTTCGGAGGTGGATCGTACATATCATATGTGTTTGCTAAAGAATCTTAGAGCTTCGAATTGGATATTTAACCTCCAAGAATTTTTAATATATGCTTACATCTCCATTTCGAGTTCGAGATTGCGAGGTAGGATATCACCTGCCAAAAAAAAAAAATCCATAAGAAATAATGTGTCATTCTGAATAGTTCTGAATTCTGATAGCATGATATTATCTTGACCTATTATTAACCAATTTATTTTGCAAAGTATGGTCTGATATAAAAATGATCAACCATCCTATGACCATGTATATATAAAAATGGTTTCCCTTTGTAGAAAACATCTGTGGTGAGGAAATGCTGCCCTTTTTCTACATATTTCCATGTCCTTCAAATAGGATAGTCCTATCTTTACCTTGCAGTGATTGAAAGGGAAAGGCAGGACCCCTTCCTTGAAGAACTTCCACACCATAGAGGTTCTGCAAGCCAGTGTTCCAGGAAGAAGAAGATCCATTAACCTGAAAATGTCCTTAAAATGTTATTAAGGGCTGGTGGCTGCTAGTTTCAACCCATTCTCTGAATCTTAATAGACTTCATGAACATGGTTTTAGAAGTAATTACATTGAGACTTGAATCCAAGATTGCCCCAGGCACTGATGCAGGCAAGCTCATGGTTCTGTGGAGGACTATATCTGAGGAACCCATAGCCATGTCAAGTCCACAACAAGCACTTGTTGGATGCAAGCAGGTGAACTGAATATAAGACGGATCCAATCGCTCAGATGACATATCCGTCACTGGTATGACTCCAGAATTGCGAGCTAGGTTTATCTATACAATATTAAAAAGATTCAGATTAACAAATAACCATAAAAAGTCTAATAATTTTAGCTAATATGACACGGCAAATAGAGTTTGGCAACCAAATAAATGCTAATATTAAAACCACCTCATACAACAACTTATCTGACAATTTTTTTTTCGTTTGTTTGTTTTAATGGATAAGGTGGAGCTAATCGCCACCCACCCACCTCATCCAAGCTGGAGAGCAGGCTCCCAGGCAAACCGAGCCACTGCTCGTAGAACTGAAGCTTTACTCATCGAGATTAAACAAGGACTGGTGCCACTTGGATCGGTCCTTTTAACAAGGACTGGTGCCACTTGGATAGGTCCTTTTAACAAGGACTGGTGCCACTTGGATAGGTCCTTTTAACCAAGCAGTAAGAGATAGTACCATCCAAAGTAAGATTTCTTTTTTATTTTTGATGGTAGAAGGTTGTACATTTTGGGTGCTCCAAAGGTGAGTGCATTAGCTTTTCTCGGAGTCCCTCACTAGCCATGGCCACACCATGGGCAAAGCCCAACAATTTTCATGGGCATAATATTTGTGATTCTGTTTTGATGTTTTTTTTTCCTTTTTTCTGATGACCATCAATTGAAACTATAAAATGGTAGCTTCTCTTTCTATCAAAAACTATTTCCCTCTCTCTTTCAGCTTAAGGAGCGGGGAAATGCTACAGATCTGAGATCAAAATTTTACTTGTAAAAATGATACAACATTCACCTCTCTGTTGAAGAAATTATCAATGTCGAAGTCCAGCCTCGGGTTCGCTGCGGCAAGCTTCATGGACAAGAACTGTTTCAAATCCAGAGACGAAAAAATTAAGAAAGAACAAATCAAAACCTTTTCGAACCTTCGTTTTTTGATGGAAAAGAAATGGGCCTATAGAAAACAGAGGAAGTTGACAACTACCTCGACTTGCCTTTGGAGAGACTGGACATAGTTAATGATCTGATCAAGTATGCCGGCTTTCCCAGTGATGTTATTGCACCCGGGCACCAACTCCTGCAGATACTTCATCCTCTCACTGATCCTCTCCCTCCTCACCTACACCACAAAACGACTCATAATTAGTTTGGAAACAGAGAGATACTGATAAGAGCAGGGAGAAGTGAAGGCTGGATATGAGAAGCAAACTTACCCTCTCAGCCAAGCTATGGCTATCTGTGGCCTGGCCTCGACGGGCTCTGACATGGATGTAGTCGGTCTTTCGTGGCCTAACGTTCTCCTTGGAGGCGTCTCCCGAGGCCTCCCTTCTGTTGTTGGCTTGTGGGCTCTCTTTTGCTGCTGCTCCTCCTCTTTCTCTGTCTTCTTTCACTCTCTTATCTTTCATGCCATCCTCTGCAGTGTTGCCACATCCCACCTGTTCGACAGAAGATGACTTTTATGCTTTGATTTGCATTCATGCATGCTAGCGAAGCTTGTTTCTGAATTTTCTTTAATTCTCACAGAAGGATTTCGTTAGAACTTTAGCATTGTCATGTTAATAAAACACCAAACTTTGAGCTGTGAGCAAAAAAAGGCAATAAGTTAGTGCAGAGAGCTGATAAATATTCTGAAGTTCGCAATACCTTCATAATTTTTATTTAATGCCTAGATGCAAAATGTGTTTATAATTTGCATAGAAAAATACTGTCTTATTTTTCTTGAGTTTGAAACATGTTGTAAAATCTTAAAAGATTTAGAAGGAGAGGAATAGCCGATGTTACCTTTTGGTTAGAGATCTTCTCAACCTTTCTCTTCCTCGAATTGTCGCTCTGCTCCTTGATACTTGTTTCCTCCTCCCCAGTAGTGGCAGCACCAATGGCAAAATATTTAGTGCAAGCAAGATTTGGCCAGCCATTGCCATGACTGCCAATTTGGTTGTGAATGTAACTAATATTTCCGCTACCCTTGCGATCATTAGTGTTGTGAAGCGATTGCATTGGGGTTGGAAGAGGAACAATATGTCCAACATCAGCCAATTGCTGCCGATGTTGTTGTTGTTGCCCATTGAGACATGCTCTTTGTCGATCTAAGACAGAGAGGTCGGAAGGAGGAGCTTCGAGCCATCGCACCATCTTGTAGCCAACGAACTGTAGGTAAAAGAATAAAAAAAAATTGAATCCTTAATATTCTCTCTTAATAATTGAATCCTTTATGTGCTCCCTTCATCTTTCCCGTCACAAAAAAAAAACATATATGTAGGCCACGGACGAGGGAATGGTGCTAGTCTCTGGACTGCATTACTACTCTCTTTCTATTTTCCTGGAGAGATTTCTTTGGAGAGGGGAGATATATAGAGAGAGGAGGGGAGGATCGCATGGAGGGAGAGCATAAAGTAAGTAGATGGGAGGGTGACAGCTGTGTCCCCGGTAGCATAATTCAGAGAGCCTCCTAGCCGTCATCCATAATCGGGGTCCACCGTGACATGACCGACACGTGGGCGTGTCTACCGCTTCCAAACCAGATACAGAGGTACGGTTACCGGCGGGTTGCCGCACCACCTCCTTCAGCTGACGTGGCGGGCGATTGCGTTATTGCGTTCTTGTCAAAACCGGCATTACGAGGGCCTATCATTTTGCCACGTGGAATACTGAAAAGTGGGGACCACCTGAACATGGTGGCCGCCCATAATCCGCTGGCCTGGGTGGGCCCGAAGTCTTCCTGGGAGATGGCTAAAAAATAGAAAGTTCCACGAAAAATTCAAGTCGAAAATATATATAGAATTGAGAAAAAGGAAAGTTTCAAGAAACATTGGCTGGCTTTCATTGTTAAACTTTATTATAAAAAAAAAAAAAAAAAAAAAAAATTGCCAAACATATAACCCATCCTTCTAATTTGAGAAAATTATAAAATATTGTATTCAAAAAGCAGCACTGATGAGTTGACTAATTATGACACCATTCTTTGCGGTAATGTCAGGAGCGTTAAGGAACCATTGCGAAGTCCAAAGGTTATTATTTATTAAATACAACAACAGAGCAAAGAGCTCATCTTGCTGGAGATTTTCTATCTGTAACATGCAACAATATGCATATTTTTATGGTACCCAAAATACTTTATCATGCATGGACTACAACTAATACATTTTAAAGGCAGTGAGGAAAAAAAAAAAAAATTAATTAGCAACTGTGAGGTGCCGTATATTTGTTGAGAGAATTGTTTAGTTGCACGGGTATCTTAAATGACATATAAGAGAACAAAACACACATTTTTAATGTTTTTTTTTTCTCTAATGATCCATGGAATGAATTCCATGAATAATGCTTGCTTATGGTCTTTGGTTATTTCTTCCATAAATGTTATGATACTAATAATGGGATTGTGGTTGTTTCGATGCTTATCAATTGCATAGAGAAAATATTAAGAACAATCTTAGGATATATTGGGATTTGACGTGGCACATGGGAATATGTTGGCACTTTTATGACCGTCTAAAAGAAATGTAATGTAGCAATCAAGGGATAAGTACCCAAAAAGAAGAAAATCAACAGTTAAGAGAAGGAAGAGTTTGTATTTTCGATAGTAAAAAGAAAATTCATTGGGATAAAGGCGACATCCACCATACCTCTCTCCCAATGGCCCCTCTTCTCCTGGATGGTTACCCTTTCTAGTCCTTCCGGTTCAATACCTTAGCCATCCTTCTCTATGCAATTCTTTATGCATACACATACATATATGCACACCTCTCTTTTCCATATATTTTATTAAAAAGAGGAAAGTCTATTTTAATAAATATGCTAAGTTTCCGTAAACTTTATAATTGCTAAAGTAGCACAAACCAAGTTTTTTTGCGGGGTGGGGTGGGGTGCATGATATTGGGAGATTTGGATATTGCGAATTGAAGGTCTAGGTGTCATGGACAAAAACTTTGGTCCAAATGAATTACATAAAAACTTCAAGTTATAAGCTTTTAATTTGCTATCTACTTGACGAAAAAAACAGTATTTATCAATTATTAGTACATCTAGTTGGCGCTCCTTTTTTTCTGAAAGTTTATGGATAATGTTTGGAAGAGATCCAGAATCCCAACCCTCTCTCACACACACAACAATGTACGAGGGTATTACAATTCGGAGTCCAGTCCACTGCAGTATATCTTCAAAGAGGAGTGGGGTGCCATCTCCATTGCACCAGTCTTCCATTTGATAACCCCTCTGTCGCCACCTGCTTTTGTTTCACATGTGGCTTGCTTCCCACGCTTGCGTCCCATACATGTTTGTTTCCCATGGTAGCGATAATTTATACGTGACAGCCACGAAAAGGAGTTGCAACATGTTTTTTTTCAAAAAAAAAGGGAGTGGCATCTGGCTCTATTGCTTCATGCACGGCATTTGACACAAGATATGACAACATGGTGAGATTCGATCAAAAATGGATGCTGCTGTTTATCTGCATGGTTCCATCCATGCAAACCTTTCCATATCTTTCTCCATTTATTACTCTCTCTCTCATATTTTTTTCTGGTCTGAACTGTAGGAAAATTTGTGCAGTGAAATAAATGGGAGAAGGTATCAGGGCATGCATGGATGGATCGAGGGGATGGTGAGGGGAAGATAGCGCCCAATCCGAGGAAAGAGAATCTATCTTTTATCAATCTCTCCTAGCTTTCTCTCCCCTCTTACGCAATGCTCGTGAAGGACCATGTAGTTTGGCTCTTCCTTGACACTTGGAGTGCATTCTTATTCTTTTTGCTTTCTATAATTTTATCCATGGCAATTCAGGAGGGATGGCTAGCCTTGAGTTTGAGGACCTAGTCCATTTAAGGTACATATATAGACATATTCTTGCGTGATGACTTCACACTTCGGCAAACCGGGCTATTACCCTGCACTGGTCCCTTATCTATTTTCGAGGATGTCCTATGTTCGAATTTTAAGAAAATAAGTGTCTGACATGCTTCTTATACTTACAGTTGGGGTTAATTAAGGGATGACTGGTTTAAGAAATCTTCGAACACCACGTCGACTTCAAGGTACGTTTGGTTGATGAGATGCATTAAATCCATGAGACCTTATGCCATTCGTAGGATATGGACGGTGGCAAGATGTCCCAGGTCGCACTGTCATGCTGTCAACCATGGCTGAATCTATGTAACATGAATTTTTAGACAAATGCCACATTTTTTTTGAGTCACGGGGCAGAGGGCGTTACCGGTTCAGCTCAAGGTAGCTGCCTATTGCTCCAACCCTGATCGCACCTTACTCCCATCATCCCACACATAATCTAGTGAAGTAAATTAGGATCATTCCATTCAAAAGAGAAGACGACGACGAAGAAGAAGAAGCTAATTAGGATCGTCTGTGCCATACGTTAAAGGGAACAAAAGGGTGCACAAATATAAGATCGATGACCATAGAGAATGATATTACTGCCAATTGTATGTATGATGTCATTCATGCACGCTCTCAGGACTTGACATTGAAAAGTTTCAAGATAGAGCAGATTTATGCATTAAGTTGGGCTGCCCTGTGAATATGCCAAGTTAGCACCTGGCCTAGCTTAGAAAACAACAAAATAAACACACCTATTTTACTATATCATCCAAGAATTTTACATACTTGCAATTTTCTATCAAATGGGCCCACAGCTTCAAATCGAAGTATGCGATGCAAAATCAGTCCCTTGAACAAAGACTTACTGCTAAAAATCTGCACCATTGCTCATACATTTAGGACCAAAATCAGATGAGATTGAAACCTACATGCACATGAAGTTTAAAACCATTCACATGCCTGCTTAAATCATGTCCAAACCCCCTCATAAATGGTACAGCAATATAAGCGTCAAGATATGGCCTATCTCTTTCAATCATCGATGCTATAACTTGCACAAAGTATCTTGCCTCTTCTTACTGGCACATGCTAGTGGGGTAACACCCCTCATGAGCTGTCAGAGAAGTTCCAACGATGCTAACATAGAGGTTGGATCCTGTCCAACCCTCATTCACTCAAAAAACTATGAGCGCATAAAGTGAGAGCATCCAAATTATGAAGGAATTAGCAAGAGTTTCACATTAAATAAAGAATCAATTATAAAGGTTGATGCAGTGGTTTTTAACAAAAAAAAAAAATCTCATAATAAAATCCTAGAAATTGAACAACCACTACCATTGCTCTATGTGTCAGATATTCAAGGGCCAGCACTGCAACAACACTTCACCAAATTGATGCTTGACACCATGTCAAGCTCCAGAATTCTTGTGTCAGAGTTTCCAAAGGCCATAAACTTGAGCCGCTTAGCATTTCTTTTCTTGGTATAGGTTCATACTCTTCTTTCTTCATAACACTCGCTGTCTTGGGTCCCTCCACTCTTATGAGTTAGTTTGTGGATGAGATGCCCAAAACAAAAGGCTGTGTCGACAATGACATGCATGGACAGACCCTAAACAAAGGAGTGCTTGATAACATCTGAGCTTTTCCAAAGGGATAGAAGAGACCAGGCAGTAGTGGAGATCGAGTTGTTCTCTGACTTGCTATGTAATTGGGAAGGGTGCATGCATCTCTTTTTGCTGGGGATCAGAGCCAGGTCAAGGACAAGTATGTAAAATTTAGGTGCCCCAGGTCCCCAGCCCCACCAAGAAAGGCTTTGCCATGGGAACAGTACTTGCTATCTCATCCACAGGCCCTCAGGCCTCTCTCCTTTTTTAGATTTGATGTGATCCTTTCCCACTCCAACAAGTTCACCTGTGGGTGGTGAGCTATTTTATCAGTTTGGGTCCCTTTGTCTTGTACTTGTCCTTTCTCGAGAAGAGGCCACCCCAAAGGAGCATGTATGGGAGTAAAAGAGCACCAGTAAGAAATGGCATCGCATGTCTTTGAAAGGGTTGAGATCATCTCCATGTATATGAATGTAAAATGAATTAATGATTGCATAACTGTGTAAAACTTTGCACATGCTCTCTCACTCAATATGGTATGTTGTTTTATTTCCAACTCAAACCTTCAAATCAATAGTCCATGACACAATAGAAAGGATGAAGCAACCATCATGAGCTCACCTTTTGGTTCATTGAATCCACCATGAGAATAAAATTAAGTACAAATAACAAGTTAATTTAATATGACAAAGAAAGCAAGATAAGAGGAACCTCAAAGCCTATATTTTCACCCCTTGGGAGGAAATCTAGACTTATGCATGCTTATGTTGGTCCATTTTGGATTCTCTCAAATGGGCATGTCATTGCAGCTTCGAAATACAAAATTAGAGAAATGATTAAAATGCTTAAGACTGTTTGGATATCCATAAGTTGTATTTACGCAAATGATCATATGACCATTTTTCCAATATAACTTCTATTTCAAGTTTGATGACATGTTTGCTTTTGAAAAAAAAAAAAGAAGAAGAAGAAAGAAATTCTGAAAAATAACTGGATCATTGATCTCCAAAAATTCGCAAAAAACCTTTCTTGATGTGGTGCATAAATAAAGCCTGACAATTAAAGACAGCGTGTGCTCTTCAAGAAAAAAAAGAAAAGAAAAGGACTAGCTTTGATTAATGGCACAAGTTGATTGAGGCATCACAAATCTAGAACTGGGGACATATGACCAGTAGAAGGGGCCAAAGCGGCAGGACATGGATCGGAGATTTCTGGGTGAGACCCTCTCCCACCCACCTTTAAATGTGGGATTGTCCCCATTTTCTTCTGACTAGGGTGGCCACCCTGTTTCCCACCGTTCTACCAACCTAATCTCCCACACCTGGCCTTTGTACCCTCGCCCTTCTTCAGTCTACTTCAATGTCTGTTTTTATCCTTTTTTAATCTCTTTCCCCATCCCTTTGAATAGTCCTGCAACAGTTTTGGCATGGTCGTTCATTCCCCCCAGCCAGAAATGGCCAAAAGGATCACACGTCGCTTAGTCAACAACCTCTTTTGCAACATGATAAATTTGGACAATATTTATCAGTTAGAAAGAAAGTGATGGATTTGTCGGACCAGCCACTACACATGAAAATTTCTGCGATTGGACATGAAAATATACTGCCACAAAGTTTTTATTTAATTGGTGATCAATATCTAGAAAAATCTCTATGGTCAGTCTGAAACTTGGATAAGAAAAGTAGATTATTGACATCAAATAGACAGCCGGTTATAAAAATATATTAATAACTATGAAATGAATCTAAATGGCCTAGGACAATCCATAATGACAACCTCAAATAATTGGAAGTAGGCTGGATAATTACAGTTAAGGTTATGGCGACTAATTTTAAGAAATTAAGAGATATATCAACTAGTTGGAGGAGACATAATATTTAGATATACAAGAACAAGAACGAGTCAGTTAATTGAAATGCATCTGCATATTTATTTGAGTCCTGGCAGCAAGACTAGAAGTATCCAAAGAACTAATTTATAAATATCTATTATTGATGAGGAATGCTACTATATTTGGTGCCCATTCTCCATTATGAAGTTAATTCAAATCCAGTGACAAACTTATTATAGGACCTACTCATTCCATGTCATTAATTTTGCTTCCGATGGCCTTGCAGTCTGACCAACTACCCAAATTTAGTTGACGAGTCGGGTTGGCTGGTTGAAGTGCAGAATGACCCGTGCATAATTTTCATGGTTTCAAGCCTAAGATTCAGACCCAATACTTGCCCATTAACCCAAGGGACAAGATCGAGCATCAGTTTTACAGGTTGAATCCAAAACAATTTGGACCATTTCTGGTTCACTCTCGTGGTTTCCCATTACAAAAAATTCCAAGGACCAAATGTCATCATGGGGGTTTAGATTTCAGCAACCAGTGACCTCATTTCTAAAGTAGTTCTCATTCATATTTTGTCAAATCCGAGTTTGTTTCAATACAAATACTAATAAACTTCAAAGATGCCACTTTCCAGTACTATATTCCCATGTTTTTTTGGGATTGAATCCCGGGGTCCATTGTAGAAATGAGACTGAGTGACCTTGGATAAAGTATGATCATAGGGATCCAAAATTTTGAGGGTCATGAGATGCCCATCTTTATGATTCTTTTTGGGTTGGTCTGTTGGCTTCCAAGTACCTTGTCCTAATCATCAATCTTTCTTTCTGAAGGGGATGATGTTGGGTCCTGCCCAAAGCCTTCCACAACTGTAAAGATGGTGCAGACAAAAAGGTTCCTTGGTTGTGTCTGATTGAGTTTGGTGGGGAAAGGCTTTGAAAGAAGTCAAGATGGTCATGAAGAGAGCCAGCTGGGACTGGCTTCGGTTGCTTTCGTTCTGGTGTTTCAGTTTTTATCACTCTTCTTGCCATCCTTTGATGGAAGTTAGCCACTTAGCCCACATCTCCCCTAATTTTAGCCCGCATTTCTCCCAATCAAACCCTAAAACTAGATTATGGAAAAGGAAGCAGAGAAGTGATAAAAAATGTTGGCTTGATTGATATATCAATCTTATCAAGGAGGAGGTACATCGGTAATAATAGAATGTAATGATCACTCTAGCAATCAAATCATAGGACCCAATGTACTTGTAACATAACCTCGGAAATGAAATCTGTCTACGTCCAGCTTAATGTAGTTTGGAGCTGCCAACCAGCACTAAGATGGTCGGCTAGATGAATCCTGAGACCAAAACAAAGCAGAAAGCACATGAAGCAATGGATGAAGACCAAGGCAATAACTTAAGCATTCTGTACTTAAAATAAGGGCTTATTATGTGATTGTGTAGTTTTAAAATTTCTAGTAACATTTGTTGGTTACTTTCACCTACATGGATCACTCTTCTCTCACTCAAAGGAGTAACATAGTTTATACTGATTTTGAAGGATTGTTGTAGGAGAGATGCAAAGCAACTGTCTCTTTTTAGTATTTCAAGTAGCAATTCACCACCACGAGATTTTGACGGCATAGCATGTTGAATCTTATTGTTTATCATATGTGAGCAAAACACTGCTTGAATCTACAATATCCAAGCTTCATCGACAAAAGTATACGTGTATGGTAATTACAGGAAACAATATAGCAACTATAATTTGTATATAAACAAAAAGCTGGTGTTTCCGAAACTAGTTCAGGCAAAACCAAAAAAGTGCCAGAGAACAAAAATTAGACTGAGATAAGTTTTTCTGTTATCCACTCGAATAGCCTAAATTCAGTTTCCTTAGATGTTGATCCTTATTCAGTCTGAGTCGGTAGAGTCTCATTGTGGAGCACCTCTAGTGCTAGTGGTGGGATGACTTGTGCTGGTATATAATCTCAGATAATTCTTTCTGGTGGAATGGCAGTACACGCTCCATACTCTGAAAAGCTAAAATTGTTTCCTAATATGAATCCGGAATATGTACTGCTGTCCACATTTTTAAACATGATTGTAAAGTTCATGAAAAGACGAGTTAAACTAATCAAGATCACCATATCTAAAAAATTAATATCTGTCAATCCAAATAATATGCAAAGGAATGATCGTACCTCCACTGTCATTTGTTGGACAAGTTCTAACCCATGTCAAAGCGCTGCCTGTCCTGGCTGTTCAAATAAGACAAGATGTGCTTAATCAGTGCGATATCATAATTCATACAGTGAGGCTGAGCTTGCACCTTAAAAGATGTTTATAGATTGATAATGTACTAAACTTTGAAACTTTTTTTTTTTTTTTTTGTAAAAGAAAAATCACCGGACAAAGTATATACCTTGTTACTGTTGTTTAGCTTCCACAGCAACACAAAATCACTGGACAGTGGTACATATGCCTTTTTGAAGTAGTTGTGCAATCATCATGCCATAGCAACTGATGAACTGGAAAGTAAATCATCAGTGCATCAATTTCAAAATAGACACCCTTAAACAATTCAAAATGAAAGCAAAATAATTGTGATTAACTATATAAATCAATTGAGCTGGACAGCAAATTGCAAATATTTCCCTTGCAGTATTTTTTTTTATCTATTGCTGATGTGCTTGATTCTTAAATTTATCTTTTTCAGGCGCGACTTGACTTTTCCATTTATGATCTTCCACAGTAACTTTCCTGGCAGGTGCAAGAGTTGATGATGTTGATGAGTGCAAGTTGTGCAACTGGTTTGTACTTCACAGGAAATTGGTTTTCCATCCTAGAGATAATAAATATAATTACTTCAGCATGGTTGTGCTCTGGGTGCAATGTGAAGTTCATATAATGTTAAATTGAAAAAAAAAAAAAAAAAAAAAAAGTTTATCAAATATTTTGCCTCATCAACGTCAGGAGGATCAAAGTGCAGATTAGCAAAAGGCTAAAAGCTGTTGTTTCTATTATATTTTTGCCTATAAGAAATCATATTGATAAGAGTTTAATCATCGGACAAGACAATGGATGTAAAAATGCAGTAACTGATTTTACTCTACATACATTTAAAATACTTAATCCTCAGGCATGGTGTATTTTACTTGCTCACTCAGCATGTCATCATGCTTTTCATGGTCATGCCAAATATCAGGGTAACTGGATTGAATCATTGATGATTGCCACCGCAACTAACTTTGCATGTGTTGCATCTCTTAACTTGGTGACCACAGATGGTGCTATATGGACAACATAATAAATAATATCTAGCATACATTTATTGAACAGTGAAGCAATAAGTGTTACGCAAAGTCTTAGGATCACATAGCAACCAGCAAATACAAAACTGCTTTCAAAATGATCATATGCATACCTATCAAGTAGTTCTTTTTCCTAGCATAAATGTCAAGTGCCTTCCACTTGATAAAGTGATCCCATCTGTAGGGAATTATTCCACCATCTAAGCATTTGATCAGCTTTGTTTAGTATGTAAAAAAAGAGTTGCCAGTCAGTGTCAATGGTCCGCAAACATATCATGTAATCTCTCATATAAAATTTTTAAAAAAAGAAAAAAAAGAAAAAGAGAAACAGGGGGTAAAGGCACAAAGAATTAAATGCTGAGCACCCGTGACATTAGCAGAGGACATGCGGAGCTCCAAGAGCAAAACTTAAAAACATAAAAACAATTTAACACATCATCAAAGATTGTGCACCATAGCTTAAAAATGTAAAAATAATTTAAGTCAGCATCAAAGATTGCACAGTTCACTGCAGCAAATCAAATCCTGGCAGCCTGCATTAGAAGTCCACTAACAACTGGCTCGCAACGAAACTCACTCAATGATATAAGGACAATACCCATATGCCCACCACAACCCATTAACTTGAAAATAAAGAAGCCCAACTTGCACGAAACCATCAAATTGAAACTTAAGACTCATCGAAGGACCTCAACACAATTAAGCCTCATCCTAAACTGATTTAAGAATCGCAACAATAAAATCCAATAAGAAAGAAAATAGAATAAAATAAAAAAATTAGACCAAGCAATTGCAACAGTTCAAAGATACAACTTAACACTAAGGCTCAATCAATACAAATATAATTTATTCGAAAGATGCAAATGAAAGGGGGCAACATGGTTTAGCCACTCAACCAATGAGAGTGGCAAACCAGCCACTCAACCATCCAAAATTTATAAAGCACCCAAACCATGAATTGTACAGACCCTCAACCATCAATCACAGCAAGTCATAAGTTATGGGAGTAGCAAACAACCACTTAATCATCAAATTGCTATTGAACAATCAAGCAAATTCACCAGAATTGGAGCAGACTTAGCAATGCACCAGCCACACACCATTCATACAAATTTTCCCAAACACCTATAATAAAACCCAACTAGGCCCTCAGAACAATCATGACAGATGTAAAAATCAATGATGAACAGGTCCAAGCACCTTCAAACACAAACATAGCAGAAAGACCCAACCAAACCCTCTGAACAATCGTCGTCAGGCCATCCAAATCAACCAAAACAGTCAGCTCCACTCAGACAAGTACAGATCAGATATAGATACAGCTGGCATAGCAGCATGAGGCCTATCTCCAAAAGGTTTCTAGGTGACCTACATCCACATAGCATCAACCGGTTATCCATGCAAAAGAAGAAAGGAAATATCACAGAAGAGAAAGCTTACCTCCAGGAGGAGTCAAGGTATCAAATTCCTGTCGGAAAAAAATAAGTACCAGGCAAGTCAAGAGCAAGAAGGAAACCCAATGGTCAAGCAGCAAACCAATTTAAACATTTAATAGGAGTTGGGAGCAATGGCAACCATAACAGGAGCAGCAAAGTACCAGTGCTCAACCATTCAGCAACATTTTATCAAACACCTTGAGAACACCTAAACAAGACGACCAATGATTGAGCAAAGCACCAAGGAGCATGCATTGACAACTATAACAGAAGAAGACTAGCAATGCGCTAGCCACCCAACCATTCCATCACATAACCATTGAGTCACGTTTCAACAAATACCTATAAGAAGACCTTAACGGAAACATAGTAACAGCCAGAACGCCTCAAAGATGATGACACATCTAGATTGACCCTGACCAACTCTCTTGCAACTCCTCCCCTCTACACCGAAGTCACCAAGCAACGGCCAGAACACCACGAAGAAGACAAGCGAACCTGGTGTTACCCTCCACAGGAACTCAAATCAGGACACTTCCAAACCCTCCTCAACAACACCGGTTCCTTCCATACCTATGGAAAATCCACAATAGGTGCACCATGAAGCCAACAAAACCAGCACATTTCACAAAGATACTAGGGAAAACTGGAAGACAGCCAAGTTCCATCAAGACTTCCCATCCTGCTTGGCAACAAACAATGGAAGGACATGCGATAATTCATTCAAACTCGAGGGCAGCGCTGGGTAAAAAAAAAATCTCAAGGAATATTCTCGAGATTCTGGACCGCCCTTAGGTCTCTCTCTCTCTCTCTATGTATATATATATATATATATGAAACCTGATTAGGCACTGAGGTCTCTAATAAAAGTTAAAAAACGGTATTGTTGACAAAAAATTGCAACATAATGGATAAAATAACCTTGCTTTCTAATGAAACTTATGTTGAGTACAACTTACATGAATTATCGCTGAGCAAGACATTGCTTATAAGAATCCATTCCCATATCCCACCACTCAATTGTATTGAGGAATTGTCAAAAAGGGACTAGAAAAAACATGGAGCCTTTGTAAACAAAGACAATCCTGCCATGACCATACATTCACATTCCCCGGGGGGTTGGTAAAGAAAGTTACATATTGTACCAAAAAGAAAGTTACATATAAGTGGCAAACTAACGGAAATACATGAGGATTAGCATCCCACAAGGTATTCCAACAAAAACTTGCCTCAGCCTAGCAGGATTTCAGCTGTTGCCTAATAAAAACATGCTAACTGGTCAGAGTAAAAAATATTGTCCAAGTCTGTCGTACCTGGAAACCTTGCCAACTGCTTAAAATAAAGCCGCCAAGGATCTAAGCTTTGATAATAATTTAATTTTCTTTCCAAAAAATACAGAGGATTTTGATCTCAGCTTTTCGCTAGCAGAGCATTTGATGGAATCCTCTGCTTCTTCGGACATAGTTCCAGATGCAGTGCATGAACTGTCAAGATGCTCCTTACGCGTGATATCTCTTAAAAGGAGAAGCAGCTTCAAAGAGCTCGCCTTCCCATTGGCATTCCCATTTACCGATATATCAACTAGAGCTGGAATCACGCCCTCTTTCAGGGCAAGTAAACAATTCGCAACACTGTGGGTACATAAGGAATGTAGGATAGTCGCAGCATATTGTTGTTCTTCACGAGTGCCAGCATTGAGCAGTTCTACAATAGCAGCAAGGTATCCATCAGTATTGGCAATCGATGCTGCAACCTCTTCATCATCACTTAAGTTTTGCATAATTTTAAAGCAAAATTCAGCTAGTCTTCTGTCACTCAAAAGCGATACCAGTTGTGATAAGCATCCAGAGGACAAAATAAGACATTTTATCTCATTTTGAAGTGACAAATCACAAAGGGTTTTCATGGAAATCTCTAGAATTTCGGTGTCTTCAGAATTTAGGAATCCTATAACTAACGAAGTAATACCGGATGTGACAATGCCGGATCTACAATTTGGAAAATGAGACAACTTCTGGAGTATCATCAAAGCTTCTGTTGTTATTTCAGAATCAAGAAAGGATGTCAACAACTGAAACACCTCTTCACCCAAGGATGGAATTTCGACCCTGAATACAATGCAAACAAGAATTTTCAGCATCATACAAATGGAAAGTAAAAGGATTAGCAAGTGTGAATGCAACGGATTATTTACACATATCTGCAACTTGCTGCCCCTCATTCTTATATTTAATTACAATAAAAGAAATTTCAAGTTCTGTTACCCAAATAACTAACTGGAAGTATTTATATCTTAAAAAGGAAAAGGATAATAGAGGGGAAATCACCTGCTATTACTCAGAAAAGCAAGAAAAAATTGAGCTCCAGCTTTCTGTGCCTGCACATCAGACAGATCATGTGCATTCTTCAAAAACTGCAGCAGTGATTCCACAAAACCATTGGATAGCATAGCATAGCAGGTCTGTTCATCCCCTTCCAAAAGGATTTTCACATCTTCCACTGCTCTGCCTTGGAGGTCCAACGAAAGTTTAGAGAGCCCATTAAAGAATCTCAGAAACATGTCATGGTTAAAGTTGGAAAATGACTGATATTTTTGATAATCATCACTCCAAGGAAACAATTGAGCATATTTACCCTTTGGGTTCTCAATGCCCCTATCATGGGATGAATCTGAACGGTAGCTAGCATCAAAAGAGATAAATGATACATTGTTGTGGATACTTTTAACTATGTACTCTCCAGTTTTGCCATCTAATAGCGGTGCAGAAATATTTTTCAAACTTGATATGGAATTGCAATGTGAAGGCTCCCAGGAGCGAAAGGTTGCAGGGGTAGGCTGTGAGCATGGGTCCATTATGCTAATTCCATGCTTAGTGCACCAATTGGATATGAGATCCTTCATACAAGAATTTGGGATAATAGAAAGGTTTGATAACTTCTTTTGCATCTTAGGACATGTATCATGTCCTTCATCAAACCATTTTTCTATCCATATTCTTTCATACGTTTGCCCAGAGGCTATAACCACAGGATCAAACATCAATCTTGATGAAATAGGGCAACAAAATTCCGCAGGAGGTGAAGCAGTTCTTGACAGATCAGTTTGAGCCTCACCGTGATCGCTAAACTCATAATTTCTGTCAGAGTTAACAGAATCACATGCAGAAATTGTGCCTGATGTCAGGGGCTTGCTCTGTTCATTGGCATTCTCTTTGTGCTCAATATTGTCAGGCCTCATGTTCTTTCCATGCTTTTCTAGGAGATACAGAATATAGTCCAACCACCTCCCTTTTCTGGGCTCATTATCACAGATCTTATCACGCAGCTTTCTAACGGCTCTTTTTTCTATCAAAATAGCTTTTGGAGATGTGATGTCCAACCTTGAACTTGCAATTTGAAAGGCCTTAAGTTCTAAATCATCACTTGCTTTAGTCTTCTTAAGCAGTTCTAGCAAAGCTCGGCCAGCCTCTTCTTCCGCAGAATCCATGATAAAATTTGCATTTCCAAGATAATCAAGAACCTCAGAAATCTGTAGAAAATTATAATTATTAGCAAATGAAAAACAAATCTTTGTTGAGAACTAATGATCTCATTCTTTATCACGGCAACAAGCTGAATGCAAAAAAAAGGGGGGGGGAAGATTCAGAAGGATCTAATGCAAAGGGAAATCAGAGGCCTGCAAGTCTGGCATTATCCTCTAGGGCAGCCAATAATTCAAGCTGTTGGAAACTAGATGGATGGACAAAAAGAAAACAATTCTACATGAGTGCAATGTTGGTTAGAATTTGACACATGAACAAACCAACAATGCCTGTTGATCAGACAACTAATAACACAGTAATGATACAAAGTAAGATCCCTGATTCACATTGACCTGATCAAACAAACATACAGGACTCTAGCAGTGTTTCACCATAACCAATGATTGAAAATAAAAAATAATATTGTCTCACAATCAAAAAAAAAGACCACAAACCTAGGAACTCCATATGGCAAAGTTTTATTTCCATATGAATCTGCTTGAAGTATATCACCTCTATGAGATGCTGATACATTCCTCCATATTAATCAGCAAAGATAGGAAGAACATATAGGGACATGTACAAACTTAGAGTGAGACAATGTAAAATCTATTGTAGATATTTCTTTACTAACCTGAGAAGTCAACAATGTTGGAACCATAGTTTGAATCCGACACAAGATTTGATTCAAGTCACTTCTGATCCTTTCACATCTTAACAAAGTTGCTTCCCCTGTTATTGCCTGAGAAAATTGAAAACAACAAAAAGTCAGAAGAAAATTTAAGGCAGTGTAAATTTGTAATTGAATTATTTAAACGAATTAAGAATGTAGGACAGCTTTGACACTAAGCCAAAATAGAACTCCTACAGCGTTTCCTTTTCCTTCCTTTATTACTCCTTTTCTTGTTGTGGGAGGGGACTCAAACATAGCTCCCCTATGACAAGGCATGTAACTTCATGCATGGTGTTTCTTAAGTATCCCATTCAAAACTAGAATGTTGAACATGTGTGTGCCTCAATAATTTTCATGATGATTTGCTAATTTATGTGTCGAGCATTGCAACCCATTTTATGTGAAGCAATCAATCAAAGATATTTCTTAGTAACAATTCCCCTCTAGATGAGACAGCATGACTGTTGATGTGGTATATAAATGGGAATATTGGAATCTATTTCTACCACAGACCTTACTTCAGACTACTAGCTGATCACTTCACCAAGCTACAGTAACACGATACAACAAATGTTGTTACCTTGATAGATGCATAAAATAGAAGTACATTGGGAGCAAGTGGGAAAAAATGATTAGCAAACAGCCATGTTTATGAAGAATATTAAAAGTAAAACAACTTCCTAAGCGTCCAATAGCAACACTTATTATTTCCGACTGAGATTCAAGAGAAGGAGCAAGGACCTAAATTAGAAGATTCTTACTACCAGAACTTGAAAGTGAGATTTTATATGCATGTTCAGGTTAGAAAACACTATAGCATACCAAGTAGAGCTTGCTAGATTCTGCACAGTGTTGAAGAAGTAGCTTGGCTTTCTCAATCAAATTGTGTAAACAACATAACTCGTGTATACCGGATGAGGATCCTGGCCGAGCTGATTCTATGGCAGGAAGAATTGTAACAACACTATCCACTATCTTTGTAAGCTCCAAAGACATTGAAACATGGACCTAACAGAACAGCAATATTAAACTATAAGGGGGAAATCAAAACAAGCAATAGTAAAATGAAAAGGTACAGTAACCACATCAATGTGAAAAATAAACAGCAGTAAGCTAGAAAAGTACAGATCACTGGATCAGACGTCAATGAGCAAGTAGTATCTTGTAGAAGTATATTAGCTTCATTATATTTCACATGACTTGAGTTCTCTGATTTTTTTTTTCCCCTCTTTCAACTTTAGCAAATTAACAATAACGGCAGAACAAGAACAGCCAACTCTATAGATAACCTAGAGACCTTGCACAAACTCCAGAATGCTAATAACATTTTGAAAGTTGGTACAAAATCGCATAAATCACTCCAAAATAGTTCAAAATTCTTGACAAATAAATGATGCATCGATGGCTGCACTGTTTTACCAAATTCAATTAATTCATACCTCTCCAATAGAAGCTCCAGATATATTTACACTAATTAGAGAATCAAACAAATAGATAACTTGACTTCAACCTATATTGAATTTTATTAAGAAGAAACCATATACTGAACTCCTGCAGTGCAAGAACTTCAACCCAGGACAGTGTAAAAGGTATAGAAGGCCAAGTCACGACATGACTTTATTACAGCTTAACATTCATGTTTATGTCAAAGGATTCATATTTACCTTTGCACTAAACGGATTTTTCTGCACTTGCACAACTTCATTCCCATCATTCTCCATCCAATAAAAATCTGATCTTTATCTACATATCAACAATTGAAAAAAGGATTCTTAATTCATCATAAAATAAACATAAAATCATGTGACAAAACAGGAAAAATGAAGGAAGAGTCACAAAGTTTAAGAAAATTTCAAGTACAACTAGATATCAAAATCCCAAAGTCATTGATCACCCACCTGAACAACAGGTAGCAGTTATCAGTGCAAAAAATTTAATGGCCTACATATCACCAAATAGCTGATACAGAACAATCATCATCAAGAAGAAAATAGAATTAGAGATTGGAAAAACTGGGAGAGGCCTTACATTCTAAAGAAATTGTACTAGTGTTTTGGAAATTTTATTTAAGAGGCAAATGTATGAAAATGTTTTTCCATCAACATTTTTAAGTTGGAAGATCCTGGCAATCTCAATGGATGAGAAGCCAAACCCAAATATCATTTTATCCTGGTCAAGAAGGAAAAGGCTGAAACTGGTTATTACTTTAAACTGTTAAGCAATAAATCTAGATATCTTAGCCAATATATAACGATTGACATAGCAGAATATCAGCCAGAACGGTAAATAACAGAATAAAATTTGGTGACAAGGTAGAAACTATAATCTCAGCCAGTAGAATATATCAAATCAACATATATCTTGAAAGCATCAGCTTATACGGCTGAAGTAAAGAGCCCCAATTCACTAATAGCCCAACCAAGATCTTATCTGAGATGAAAACTGCAGCTTCTATTTTGAATCTGGTATAGATTTATACTTCCTCGATACATTATAATTCTTCATGTTCAATTACACTCTGCTTTTGAGCTCCAATCTTCCAAATCAAAAAGCAACCACCAAAACTGAAATGGACAAGAATGAATGTCTTCCCTGAGTTCTCTTGCATAGCAGGGATGTGAGCACCACTAAATCTGAGTGACATTTTTTACCAGGGCCTCCTCTTATCTCTGTTTTGCATGCACATGCTATCTCGATCACTTTTCTATCAGCTCATCTTCCGTGTTGCAACTTGTAATTTTTTTGAAGTGTGTTCTATCCTCAATGTCCTTGTATTCACCTTATCAATCTCATCCATGCAACTTCAACTTATCAACCTAAACCCATCCAAGATCCCTCCTGTACTAGTCCATACATAATTTATTTTTTTTTTTGAAAAATGAAAGAAAGAGTAAACCTTCATCAATCAACCTGAACCCCCTTTGCTCCCAGAGAGCTTTGATTGTTATAATATGATTTAACTTAAGGATTAGTAGCATGCATCAATCATGTAAAAGAATCCACCAACCCTTAAATCCTATTGGACATGTAATCATCCATTAGCCATCCTAGCATGCACTTGTCGGTCTCATCCATGTCATCTTCATCTTATGATCCCAGAGTTTCTTAATCACCCACCATTTGAAGAATTTGACCCTGCAAACCTTCCAAATTTCTAAAAAAGATCACCACTACAATGCATTAATTATGCAATAAAAAAAAAAAAAGAAGCAAAGTTGATTTCACAGCACCCATCAGTCCTAATGGACATGTCATCACTTGTTTCTCATTTTTCTACATTATAATTGATGGCCACTCCACAGTTTCTTAAATAAATATATTAAGAGAAAACATATGTACAAAGAGAAAACTTAACCTGGTCACGCTATTGGACAAACTGTTCACCAAGACTCCATCAGATGAACTTTCCTTTTTCTTAATTTAAATCTTTCATCAGATAATTATTAGTTACAGCATAACAAACAAGATTATATAGCCAAGATATTAAACGACGCCACATGTGCTGATCGTTGAGAACATACAGGTCCTTTTTTAAGTCAGAACCGACATATAGAAAGTTAAAAACAGGAGAAAAAGTATAGAAAAAAAAATACAGAGCGCTCCAATAAAATCTTTATGAAACTAGACAGTCTTGGCACAGTAACAGCACAAACCTCTTCAAAACCCAGGAAACAAACTCAAACCCACATATGAATGAAAACGGATTGCATGCCTAACGACATCAAAAATCGAAGTTTGAATAAGAACAGTAGCATAAAGGCAGTAAAATCAGAATGGAACCTTCGAAACCCTTTCTTATGAGCTAAATTTCCGCAACTTTCTCCATAAAAAGCACCCCTCCAAACGTCAAGCAGAGCATCCGGGCGATCGGATTAGAACTCCAGAACCGACAGAAGAGAGACATAAAGAAAAGGAGAGATGATCCGATAAGAAAGGGGAGCGGCAATGATCGCTTGACGCCGGATTTCCAAACCACCGTGGAGAGAAGGTCTCAGGGTTAGGGATAGGATTCGAAGCGACGAGAAAGAGAGAAGGGAGAGGCAAGCGTTGGGAGCGCGGAAGAAGACTGGAAACGACGGCGGAGACAACCCAAAAACCAAAGCTGCGGGGCTTTACCGGTTGCGAGGGAAATTAAATGCGCGCCGTTTCGGGTAGCCATGCACCGCACCCATTCCCTCCGCTCACGACCCGCCACGCAAACAATATTTTATAAAAGTAAAGGTTTCCACCGGCAACCGGGAATGGTTTTGGAATGTTTGCCGGCGGGAAAAGTCACCTGTGAAACGGGAAACCTTGAAACACACACAATTCCAACCTGCTTGCGTAAACGTCTGGGTAAGCTGTGGCGACAATTTCCGACCTGCTTGCGTAAACGTCAGCGGAAGGTATGCTGACAGGTATACCAATAAAAAATCTTAGAGAACGGGCAGTGGAACGGAAACTTAATATTAACGTTGCAAAAAAAAAATATATATATATATATATATATATATATATATATTAAATTTCGATCGATAGAATTTTAATTTATATCTAATCAAATTTTTAATCATTCAATTAATATATATTTTTAAAAATAATATTTTAAAAAAATATGCATGTAGAATTAAAAAAATATACGTGCATCTAAAAAAAAAAATTTTGAAAATCTTAGGTGATATTTTTTTTCAACTTTTTTCAATCTTAAAAACGTACTTTCAGAATTAAAAAAAAATTTCAATCAATGCTATTTTTTTTATTTTTTTTAATTTTTTTAATTCTAAAGATAATTTTAAAATTAAAAAAATAGATGTTTGGAATAAAAAAAAAAAGTGTCTAAAGGCTCTTAAAATTTTATTTTTGGATATATATGCATGTTTATTTTTTTCAATTCTGTAGATGCATTTTTTTATATATTTATTTTTAAAAATATATATTCGATTGATTGAAATCTAATTTATACTTTTATATATATATATATATATAATTATTTATAAATAAATAGCTATAGTTACGGACCTGTGGAATTTAATGACCATAAATCTTCAAGGAGAGGCGAAGGAGGAAGGCCAAGGCCAAGGCCAAGTCAACCAACTGGTTGACCAAGTCAAGGTGACGCAAATGTTCCCATTGCGTTATTGTGGTGGATAATAGGTTGTCCTTTTACCGATGGATAACCACAAGGACGAAACTTGTTTCCACAAATCCTTATCACCATGTCTTTTTCCTATGGTACTTTAACACCCACGCGCGCCTAGCGGTCTAGATAGGTTAGACTAGTCCAATAGTCACTCACCAGATTACCCTTTCTATTTAAATAATTCTAAATCAAATAAGGGTGCATATGATATGATGAATCATGCTATAAGATTTGAACTAATCCATTGGATCAAGTCTATCTAATAATTTTTCTACATCGTATGGCACCATAGTTCCGCTATCTACCGATTGAAATATATCTTTTAAGAAAAAAAGATCAAGCTATTCCTATATCAGCTTTGTGATTTTATATCAAGAACCATCATGATTTTTTTGTATACGAACAAGCATCCATCATGCTTTAAGATGCATGATATTGTGATGAAACATGATTACTTGCTATTACATATAGATGGCACCATCTTGCTTACCAATCAAATTTTGACTTGTTCTTCACCATGCTCCCATCTCCTTACATATTCCTTCTATCATGCATGTCACATTGACTATGATTATAAATTCTTTCTTTGTCATATTTTAGTTATCCCTCGTTCTTTTCATATAATCTATAGAGCACAAGGAACACCATTTATATAGTTGATATTGATTATATGATTTGTTTGGATCGTGAGAAGATCTTTTTTTTCTTGGAATATTATTCTTGAAAAGTTGATTCTTAAAAATATGATATCTAAAAAAATGATTTTGATATATTTGATTGACCATAGAAAAATAAATTATTTCAAAATAATTTATATTTGGTTAAGCATCTACTTTTGTGAAAAAATTTTATAAAATATCTATTAAATCTTTTATATAAAAAAAATTATCTTATTTCATATATCGCCATTGTTTGCAAATTAAAACTTATGATGGTTAAGGATATTTTTGGCCATAGATCATCATGGAGGAGAGCTTGAAGTATTGTGATAAAAAAAATGTTCATTTCAATCATAAATTTTGGATGATTTAAAAAATATTTTCGAAACAAGAGAGACTCCAATTCTTATCTCATAGAAATTCCAAAAACTTGTATCCCATATAGGTTTTTCTAATGAATCACGAAAATACATAAATATTTTTTTTTCAATCTCTCTCATGTAAAAACTTCAATATAATAGGAGAAAATTTTCCACTTCTCGTTGATCATTCTTTCTCCCTTCAACATTCCATGAACCAAATGAGTCCATGGTAGTGATCATTTTAGCAACAAGGTTCCAAATAACAAGATTGGAGAGCTCCAATCAATTGCTTAGCCAATTAAAAAGAATTCAAACCTATGCAGGATGCCTTTGAATGGATAGGAACAACAAGCCAAGGAAAAGAATGATGAATGACATTTTATGGACAGGTGTTGCCCAAGGCATTTTACTTGTTTTGCCCTCAAAGCAGGCAAAGTGGCATGCAGAGGATAGCATGGTCATTGAGGGGATGCATGGCCCTCATACAAATCCGAATACTTTGCAAGTGGATGGAGTTAGGTATTGTAACCAAATCGCTCATGCTCCAGCAAAAATCATAAAATCTTAGACGTTGATTTTTTTGATGAAACTTGGAAATGACTCGAGGCCCTTGTCATCACTAACGTTTCCTTGGTTCAATTGTGTGCATCACTTTGAGTTAGTTGGGTGCAAATTAACTTTCACCAAAACCAAAATGCCCAACTTAATTCTTTTAAAGCGAACCACTTAATGTTTTCTCCTTCCCATTTCTCATTTGCATGATGATGATTACTGCAGCTTCTCTACGATCCTAATGCATAATTGCAAAGATTTAAGAAAACACATAAATGTTGCAAACTTGAAAGATTTAACCACGCAATGTCCGAAAGAATGATTAATCAGCCTTTACCAAATCTTGAAATATTTTACCATTGTATTATCTTCACTTTTTATCCAAAACCTAGTAAAATTCTTATCCTTTAAAATGGTTCTTCTCCCACTACTACAAAAATGACTTATGGTAGTGCTTACTATGGCAGCGGTTTTCAAAACCACTGTCATAGCACCTACGACAACGATTTTCGTTAACCGCTACTATAGGTCCGACTCGCTACTATAATCTGATTTATGGCAGCAGTTAATTATGACCACTACCATATATATTTTTTAAATATTATATAATTTTAAAATTTAATATCCATCTTTACCATTCATTATCTAAATAATTATCATTAGAGTGTCGTCATAAAAGGTCGTCTCGATCCGATGGCCCCAGCTTCGTCGATCAGAAAAATTTGATTTCGACGACCACGAACGATGATACGATGATCTAATAGATGGAGACCTCCAATGGATCCAAAAATCTGCAATGATGATCTCGGTGATGTTTGTAGCATACTATCAAAGTTTCACTTCAATCGAATATCGTTATCTTGATCAATTTAGTATAGGTTAGATTCGACCATTAAATGATAAATGATTGATTAAAGGACCAGACGATGTCCGATTATAAGATAATTTTTTTTATAAATGATCTTGGCTACTACTTTAATCATTTTTTATGATGGTGATTATAAAATTTAACTCGTGAGATGAAGAACGATCTAAAACTATACGTCTCCTGATAATTATTTTGAAACTTCACAAGTTATTATGCTCATGCTTTTGCAATATCTACTTAACATGAACAGTTTATACGAAAATGATTTAAATTTTACTATCATCGTCGTATAAAATATTTAAAATTATAACAAAAATCATTTAACTAAAAAATTATCTCATAATCGGATGTTGTTTAACCCTTTGATCGCTTGTTTTAAATTTAACGGCCGAAATCATTTCGTACTAAATTGACCATGATAATGATATCCGATTGAAGTGAAACTTTGATAGTGTTGACGCAGATTCTGATCGTTGCCGGAATCCACTGAAGTGGAGGCCGATGAGGCCGCCATCGGGGATCTGCAAAATAAAGTCCCGTCCGGAGCCGGAGGGGGGTGGCTCCGGTAGGACCCTCCGACGATCAAGTCAGCTTCAGTGAACAGGAATGGAGTGCTCGGTAGAGTTTTCAGAAAGAGAAAAGGGTTTTCAGAACCTGACGTAAATGTATTCAAAGGGTCCTTTTTATAGAGGGAGCTTGTTGTAACCGCCTTGATTAATGATTGTCGTAACTGTCATGATCAATGCTGATCGTTATGGACTTGATAAATATCAATCGTTATTATCTCGATAAATGTCGATCGTTATTATCATGTAACCATAGCGGGATCGTCTGCAGGAATCCGTCATATAAAGTTCAACTTTCATAGAAGTTCGGCCATTGAGAAGCCCGTAGGGAGTCCAGCTCCCGTAGAAGCTCGGCCGCTGGAGAAGTCCACAGGGAGTCCGGCTTCCATAGAAGCTCGGTCGTTGGAGAAGTTTGGTCGAGGGACTATTGCTGTGGAATTCAGTCGGCTGAAGGGTCGGCCACTTGAAGAGTTCGACCGCTAGGAGTTCGAAGGAGCTCAGCCGCTTAGCAATTCGGTCGGCTGTAATAGTTCGGCCAAGACCCATCCGTCGAAGTTCTTCCGTGGCTACTGCCCGCATCAAGCTAGGCACCGAACTTGACTTCGGTAGGAGCGGAATTTATCCCCAACAGATAGTATGCTACAAATATCATCGAGATCATCATTATAGATTTTTGAATCCATCAAAAATCTTCATCTATCAGATCATCGCATCATCGTTCGTGATCGTCGAAATTAAATTTTTCTGATCAATGAAGCTAAGGCCATCGGATCGAGATGATCTTTTGCGACGACACTCTAATGATAATTATTTAGATAATGAATGATGAAGATGGACATTAAATTTTAAAATTATATAATATTTAGAAAAAAAAATAAAAAAAAATCATTTTCTACCTATGACAGCGGTTATCAAAAACTGCTATCATAGATCGGAATCTATGACAGCGGTTCGATAACCGCTGTCGTAGATCTATAGCAGCGGTTCGATAATCGCTGTCGTAGGTTAGGTTAAAAATTCTTAAATTTTTTCTTTCCTTCCGTGCACACTCAATCTCTCTCGCTCTCTCTCTCCTCCTTTTCGTCGTCGGTGAGGCTCCTCCCCCCTATCGGCATTGCTCCCCCCCGATCGACGTCGCCCCCTCCCCCCGATCGACGTCGCCTTTCCTCCCCCCGACCGGCATCGCTCCTCCTCCCTTCGGCTGGCATCGACCCTCCCCCCCAGTCGGCATCGCCTCTCGTTCCCCCTCGGCCGGCACCACCCCTCCTTCCCCCTCCTCTCCGGCCCCACATTCCTGGCCGTCCCTCCCTGCCACTTGCCACCCCCATCCGGCCCCAATCCATCCATCCGACCCTCCCTTGGCCGCCAGCGAAACTCCCTCGACGAACCCCCCATCCGACCCTCCCTCGGCCCCCCGCAAAACCCTCCTCCAGCGAACCCCCCTCCATCCTTGCTCGGCCCCCACGAAAACCCCACCCCCTGGCTCCTCCATCCGACCCTCCCTCGATCCCTAGTGAATCCCCCTCCGTCGAACCCCCATCCGATCCTCCTTCGGCCCCTATGAAACCGACCCCTCCATCCGACCCTCCCTCGGTCCCTAGCGAACCCTCCCCCCCATTCGACCTCCTTCGGCCTTCGTGAAATCCCACCCCCCACCACCACACATTCTGACCCTCCTCCGGCCGATGCGAAGCCTCCTTCGGCTCCTCGTCACTGTGCCCCCTCCTCCTGGCCCTCCATCCCGACCACCTACTCTCTCTCTTTTTCTCTTTTTCTCTTTTTTTCTATCTCACTATCTTGCTTTTATTTTATAGGTTACTTCTAGTGCCGTCGTTCTCCTCTAGCATCATCGCCGACGATCCTCGGAGCTTTCGGTGTGACCTGCTCTCTATAGCCGTAGGTATAATTTTTTTTTAATTTTATAGTATTATTTATTAATTATATATATTTATAATAATTTATAAAATATTTATAATAAATATTATAATTATTATAATTATTTGCATGTCGTAGTTTTTGGACCATGCCGTGGCTGTAGCCTTGGGCCGTGCCATATCGGCGGCTGTGGACTAGATCTATTAATGGATTGGGTTTGGATCGAAATCTGGATATTCAAATCTGAACCTAATTTTAATTACTGGTACTGGATCCAAATCCGAATGCCTGACGGGTCTGTACTTGAGAGAGGAAGGGAGGGATCCGGCCTCACCACCATCATTGGGAGGGAGGGGGTCCGGCCTCGTCGACCGAGGGAGATCGAGAGAGGGAAGAGTGAGAGATCGAGAGAGGGAGGGAGGGAGTCCAGCCTCGCCAGCATCATTGAAAGGGTGGAGTCTGGCCTTGCCGACGAGGGAGATAGAGAGAGTGAGAGAGGGAGGGATGGGGTCCAGCCTCGCCGATGAGGGAGATCGAGAGAGAGAGAGAGAAAAAAATCAAGAAATAAAAAAACTGGGAGGGAGGGGTTCGGCCTCGCCGCAGTCATCGGCGAGAGAGATTGAGAGAGGGAGTGGTTGAGGGGATGGCACACAGCCAAGCCGACTCGGGCCATGATCGAGCCAGTTGGGGGAGAATCCCAGTCAGATGTCTCAGACATGAAGATAGCTATCTCAAGCACGGAGCAGGCTCGACTTTCGAGTGAATAGAATTTGATATATCATCATATTATATTGATTAATGTTCATTAACATTGCAGATCACGATGACACCGAAATGCTATTTAGCTTTCACCCCTGCCTCTCGACGGGTTACGCACAGTTCAGCATCTGAGGAGCAGTCGGAGCATACTCCATCCATCTCGACATTAGTTGCTCAAGGACCTTTACTATCGGCATCTACTCCATCGAAAGCTGAGCCTCTACCGTTGTAGGCATCTGAGTGTACGTTTTTATTATATTAGCACAACTTTATTTTTTATATAGTATTTGTACACATATATTTGTATAACGTATTTGCATTGCAGGTGCATCATCCAGCCAGATATTTCATGATCCCACACGTATGGCACGTGTGAAACCGCCAGCATCAGGTGATGGTGCAGTATGATGCGGAGGGGACGTCGGTAGGGGAGACCGCACGGGAGATGCATTCCTTTTTTGGAGTGTTTGTGAGGCGATCGAACTCATTCCCGTAGAGCCCAGAGATTGGCATTTGATGGATACTGCCATCAGGGACCGGATATGAAAGGAGATATAGGTAAGTACATGCATCTTAGTTATATTTATGCATTATATATGTTTACACTATATATGTTTGATTAGAATAACTTTGTAACTGATTTTTGATAAATTTGTGCAGATGAGGTACGATTTTTTCGATCACGAGAGGGCTCAAGATACCCGACTGAAGAAGATCGGAGAGTTGTACCGAGGTTATAAGGTTAAGCTCCATAGAGGATAGCTCAAGCACCAACGAGACACTCCGAAGAAGTTTGTTCCCTAGATACATAATTGTCCTCCGAGTCAGTGAGAGAGGATGGTTAGACACTGGAGGAGTTGAAAGTTAAAGGTAAAATTTTTAACTTTTGAAATTTTTAATACACTTAAAGTTTTATTTAAATATTTTTTAAATATTTATTATTTATTTAAATACTTATTAGGCTGCCTCCCATCAGAACTGAAAGAATCGTGCAGCTCAGGAGTATACACATACTCTAGGCCGTGAGTCTATGGCCAGTCGTGTGCATACAGAGGTAATTAATTCTAAATCTTACTAGATAAATTAAATTTATATTTTTTATCATTTTTTTGATAAATTTATTCTTTGTTATAGCTGATGAAAGATGGAGTGATGTCCAGCTGTAGTGAGATCTTCCGATCCAGCCGCACGGATAAGACGAGCAGGCCGATGAATGCCGCGATCGGACGTATTTTTGTAAGTATTAAATATATTAGTATATATGATTAGTATTATAGTATTTTTTATAAAATTTTATTTTAATTTATAATTACAGGATCAGTTAGATGCGCTCGCTCGTGAGGGTCCGAATACCTCTGGGCCCCATGACCATCTATCTCAGGTTTTGGGGCCTGAGCACTCTGGGAGGATCCGATACAGGACCTGACGTACACGCCGATGAGCTACTGGTCCGAGGCGAGCATCTCTTCTTACAAACTTTTCGGTGTCGTCAGTCGGGAGGAGCTTGAGGCAGGCATTGGCATGGGCAGATCATATTGCGACGATGTGGGCAAATTAGGGCTGAGGAGCGCGTATCTAATTCTGGAAGGGCATCATGAGAGACATGGATGTCGACGCTCAGCAATGCGTATTTTGGAGGAACCTTCATAAGCTTCGAGGATATGTTGGCCCGCATTTCCAGCTTCCAGCTCCGACCTCCAGCTCGTGCTCCGATCGACGACGGACGACGACGACGATGATGTAGATTTAGGAGACTTTTGATATATATTTATTTTTTTATAAAAAATATTATAATAAATTTTATTTCGATAATAAAATTTTAAGCATTTTAGAATAATTTTTATATTTATTATATCTTTTTGTGTTATATATCTATATTTATCAGATAAAATATATAAAAAAATAAATATTTTATTTTTTTAATTATTCAAGATCTACGGTAGCGATTTTATAACCGCTGTCATATCAATACTAACCGCTGCCATAGGTTCGGTGCCAACTGCTATACTAGATCTATAGCGCAGTGGTTACGTAACCACTTTTAAGACGAGGCTATGGCAGCGTTTCTAACCGCTATAAATTACCTATGGCGGCGGTTGTGTAACCGCTGCCATAGGATATCGATAGCAGTGGTTACATAACCGCTGCGATAGGTCAATCTTTTGCAGCGATTTATAAACTGCTGCAATAGGTCATCTATGACAGTGGTTCTAACAACCGTTGTCATAGAGCTACGGCGATGGTCACAGTAGCAGCGGTTGGAAAACTGTTGTCATAGTCTATGACAATAGTTTTTTGGATCTATTAAACTATAAGTTCATCCAACTTGCTTGGTGAAGGTAAGCTTTCTAAACGTTGTAGCTCAAGTCAGTACTCAACAATCCTTCTTATTTCCTATAAAAGAGATACATATAGTCCACAAAATCTTCTTAAAAACTTAATGGCTAAAGCAAATCTAAAATAAAAGGGGATAACAATAGTTCTGCTAGCTATTAAAATTAGCTTGTAATGCCATTCCACATGAATTAGTTTCCTGTAACGGTAAGGACACTGAGGCAAAATAAAGCAAGTCATGTAGCTAAATATTTGACGATGCCATCCTTGATCTCGATGATGATAATCATATCATTGCTATCATTTCTTTTCTTTGCTGTATGTTATGATATAATGATTCATATAATGCCCTGGATTTTATATAATTAACATAGTTACATGATAAGTCTCATAGAAAAGTTTTTACTTTCAATAATTTCATTATTTTGTACACATACAAAGATCAAAAGTTCCTACATTCTTCTCGTACGGAGGTTAATCTAATGGTAAGCCACAAACTTTTAGATGGAGAAACCGGACGAGTAGCGAATATATGCTACAACTAAATGGCCACCATTAACACATGAGATACAATATGCATAGAAAAGTTATTGGTGTCATCATAAACTGTCGTTACAATAATAAGTGACATACTGTGGTTTTCTTCTTCTTCTTTTTTTTTAAAGAAGACATATCATGGTTATTAGAAGAAAAATTTTTCTAAGAGTTATGGTAGAGAATGAGCTGCTTCCAGAGAGGACAAAATGCATAGAGATTAGGTTTATGTAGATGGTCATAGCAGTGAAAGAACATTGCTGCAAACTCTTAGGTCATCTTGCTTAATATCATTATCAAATACTTACTCAATGAAAGCAACGTATCTAAGTGGCTAGCAAAAGCATGGCAATGTAGTTTTCTCATCCCATAGTTAATTATAATAATGGCATCATTTATGTGAAGCATTAAAATAGTGTCGTATGTTGGCGATGGAAAACTAATCTTAGGGTACATATAATATAAAGAAAATTATAGAGACACAGCTTTAACTTTTGGCAGAAAACATTTAATCAGCTCTTTTGTTTGATATTAGAAAAGCTTATTAGCCAATAAGATCTTCATGGAAGTACTTCGGAAGTGTCTCTAATTCTGTTTGTGAAAAATATGGTGGAAAGAAAGCAGCTTATGATGATTTATTTATCCAGGGATAAAATTGGTTTCTAAATTTTAGCGAAGAGTGGCCTTCCCAGCCACTTTTTAGGGGAAAAAAGGGACAAGTCTGGCAATCTTAGAAAAGAAATGATTTAATCTTAAAGTTATATGTTTGTTGTATGGAGCAAGAGTCTCAATCTCTTTCAAACTCCCCCAACTCCATTGGAGTTTTCAAAGTTTCTTCCTATCATGAGGATTTTATCAGGTGAATAAGAGTCTAACATTCAAGTAAGGTGAATGATGAGATAGCGCACTCCTATGGTTCTGGTCTTTTTACTTAATTCCATTTTGGCTATTGCCTTTCTTGAGCAATAACCAAGGCACGTTGTGGACGATCTCACGCTTGTTTCCTCTTTTGGTCTTCTTGACAACATGATATTAGATATTCTATGGTCACATAATTAGTTGTACATTTCTTGTGTATGTTTCTAAATTGGTGGGCATGGCTTGCTTCCCTGTCAAGTACCCCAATCTTGGTAGCTACTGTAAGCACGCTACCTCATGCCATTTACATGCATGTTATGATTATTTTTTTTCCTTACGTTTTTGTAGAATGGATGGATTAAACGGCACAAGAATTTTAGCATCTAAATTTGTCATGATATAATTTATATTTGAGCTCCCAAGGTGTTGGGGAGTTAGCGTCCCAAAAGCTAGCAATGCATGGAGTATCAACTATTGAGCATCATTTCAATTTGATGCTACATCGACCAAAGGATGCATAAATATAGCCTAGAATCATTCAAGTTGTGCAGATATTTTGCAAATATCAAGAGATGGTGGCTGGACATTACAATATTAATTGCAAGGGGTATTTAGAGATCCGTGGATGAGTCTCCCTAAAGCCATAGAAAATAGGACTTAAAGCCATAGGAAATAGGCCTGAAGATGGTAACGGCGAATTACTCGTTCTCAACCAAGCTGCTCAAAGCTTAGCATACATATAAATTAGTTTGTTAGAATTGTTGCAAATAATAAAAATCCATCAGGCACCCTTTTTAAGTATAGATCCATCAAAATTAGCATTGGTAATTCCAATAAGTGGGGATTCCCGGGTGAAACGAAACACGTTTCTTTCCTGGGGGAGGGGGTTCGAGGTAGGAATTGCTTTGAACTTGGCATTTCTAAAGTCATAATTGCCTAAAATTTAAGGAAAAAATGCCTCATTTTTTGCTTGAAAAATTATGAATAAAACCATTCATACACGAAAAACAATAATGATGCAAGTATAACTAACTTTTTCATTTTATCTAGGTTTATCGTTTTTCCCCCTAATCACATCATTGATTAGTTTTGGCAAATGAATGATCAAGATTGTATACAAGAGGGTAAAACAAAATTTTTGTCGGGTGGGAGAGATAAAAAAGAAGAAAAATAGGAAGAAACTAATAGAAGATTGGTCCCAACACCTAGCATTATCCCTCATGTGACCTTTGTTTGGCAACTTGATGGTTTAGTGGTTTAGCATGATGAATATATATTGCATAAGAAAATAGCCATAGCTTCAATGCTAGTTATCTACCTATCTTATTTTATACAGTCAAGCTTAGGAGTGGCAACTTTAGCTGATCATTGGGTATCTGACTCGATCCAATCTAATTGAAACTCTCGGTGGATATAAGTTCTAAAAAAATATCCCAAGCATATTTAAATCGAAAATGGATGATGATATTATCCCGACTCAAATCCGATCTAATACAATCTTAATATATATCACTTTTTCAAAATTATAATGATTTTATATCATTATATTTGTTGGTGCAGAAATCCGTCTTCGTCGGAGGTCGTCGGAGTCGAGGCCGCTGAGGCACCGCCGGAGACCTGCAAAACGAAGTCCCGTCCGGAACCGATAGGGGGTGGCTCCGGCAGGACCCTCCGACGGTCAAGTTAGTTTTTGGCCAACAATAATGGAGTGCTCGGAATGAGTTCCGAAGCTTAGAGATAAGGAGGAGAGCCTAGAGAGTCGAGAGTTCAGAGAGCTTAGCCTTGGCGTATCTGGAGGGGTCCTTTTATAGCGAAGCTTAGTTGATGGTGACGGTCATGCCGTCTGGCAGAGAGTCGTTGGGCGGCATGGAGTTCGATACGGAGAGGATGGCGTCGTCCGGTGGATCGTGGGAGCCATACTGACATGTCGTGGGCCGCATGGAGTCCGGTACGGAGAGGAAGGCATCGTCCGGTGGATCGTGGGAGCCATACTGGCGAGTCGTGGGCCGCATGGAGTCCGGTACGGAGAGGAAGGCATCGTCCGATCTTGCAGGCGACAGTTCGTCCAGAGGAGTTCGGACTTGTAACAGAGTTCGGCTGAAGGGGAAGCTGGGGGAGTTCGGCTGGCTGAAGGGTCGGCCATCTGTAGAGTTCGGCCGAGGGACGATTGCCGAGGAGTTCGACCGCTGAGAGGCCCGAAGAAGCTCGGCTGGGGCCAGTTGAAGGACTTCGGTTGCTAGTTGGTTCGACCAGGGCTCGCTGAGGAGTTCGGCCGTCTGGAGTCGGTCCGAAGGGGTTCGGCCGCCTGGGCTCGCCTGGAGTCGGTCCGAAGGAGTTCGGCCGTGGGGTCCGAATGGGTTCGGACTTGTAGGAGAGTTCGGCTGAAGGAAAAATCCGAAAGGAGCTCGGATGGCGGAACGGGCGTCTGGGAGGAGTCCGTCTCCATCCTGCCGCTTGGAGTCCAAGGAGCTCGGCCGCAAGGAAGTTCGGCTGGCGGTGGGTGTTCGGCCCGAAGCCTGGACACTGGGAGTTCGGCCGCTAGGCAGTCCGGCAGGCTGAAGGAGTTCGGCCGTGGGGAGTCTGAAGGAGTTCGGCATCCCAGGAAGTTCGGTCTCGATGCTGGGAGTCCGGAAGAAGCTTGGAATCTGACCAGTTTGGCCTGCTGGAAGAAGCTCGGCCGCTGGGAGTTCGGCCGCTTGGCAGTTCGACCGGCTGAAGGAGTTCGGCTAGACCAGTGCGCTGAAGCTCTTCTGCGGCTACTGGTTGCATTATGCTGAGCGTAGGGCCGGGCTTCGGCAGGAGCGGGATTTATCTCCAACAGTAGCCCCCCACTCCCGAGTTCAAAAGTTGAAGGAAGGGAGTACCACAATAGGCGACTGCCGAAGCCTTCTTCTGGGCCCCACGCTTGTCGTAGCTGAAGCTCGGGGAGGTCTCATCTCCAGCCAGTGTTGACGTTGAAGTTGAAGCTGAGGCTTGGGGGAGACCTCACCTCCAGCGGGACTCATTTCCAGCCAAAGTTGATGAAGCTGATTTTGAAGCTCTCTGATCGAGGTCGTCGCGGGCCTTACGTCTATCCGAGGACCTTATCCCTAGCCGGAGTTGATGCGGGCGCTCGGGAGAGATGTTATCTCTAGCCGAAGTTGGTGCTCGTGTTAGGACGAGGTTCTCCTCCTGTTCCTAACCGAGATTATTCACGGTCGCTCGGAAGAGATCTTATCTCTAGCCGAGGTTGATTCGGTCGCTCGGGAGAGATCTTATCTCTAGCCGAGGTTGGTGCTCGTGTTAGGATGAGGTTCTCCTTCTGTTCCCAATCGAGGCTGTTCGCGGTCGCTCGGAAGAGATATTATCTCTAGCCGAGGTTGGTTCGGTTGCTCGGGAGAGATCTTATCTCTGGCCGAGGTTGGTTCGATCGCTCGGGAGAGATCTTATCTCTAGTCGAGGTCGAAGTGCGCGCTTGGGGGAGATCTTATCTCCTGCGGCCGAGCTTCACTCGGGGGAGATCTTATCTCCTGCAGTCGAGGTGAGACCGCGCGCTCGGGGAGATCTTATCTCCTGCAGCCGAGGTCGAAGTGCGCGCCTCGGGGGAGATCTTATCTCCTGCAGCCGAGCTTCCCTCGGGGGAGATCTTATCTCCTGCGCAGCTTGGGGAGATCTTACTCCTCCGAGCTTCACTCGGGGGAGAAGGGGATCTATCTCCTACAGCGAGCTTCCTCGGGGGAGATCTTATCTCCTGCAGCTGAGGTCGAAGTGCACGCTCGGGGAGATCTTATCTCCTGCAGCCGAGGCTTTGCCGTAGTCTCTTTGAGGCTCGGCCGTAGGAGATAAGATCTCCCCCGAGCGCGCACTTCGACCTCGGCTGCAGGAGATAAGATCTCTCCCGAGAGAAGCTCGGCTGCAGGAGATAAGATCTCCCCCGAGCGCGCACTTCGACCTCGGCTGCAGGAGATAAGATCTCCTCCGAGTGAAAGCTCGGCCCGCAGGAGATAAGATCTCCCCCGACGCGCACTTCGACCTCGGTTGCAGGAGATAAGATCTCCTCCGAGTGAAGCTCGGCCGCAGGAGATAAGATCTCCCCCGAGCGCACACTTCGACCTCGGCTGCAGGAGATAAGATCTCCTCCGAGGGAAGCTCGGCTGCAGGAGATAAGATCTTCCCTGAGCGTACACTTCGACCTCGGTTGCAGGAGATAAGATCTCCCCCGAGCGCGCGGTCTCACCTCGGCTGCAGGAGATAAGATCTCCCCCGAGTGAAGCTCGACCGTAGGAGATAAGATCTCCCCCAAGCGCGCAGGAGATAAGATCTCTCCCCGAGGGAAGCTCGCTGCAGGAGATAAATCTCCGACCGAGCGCGCACTTCGACCTCGCTGCAAGAGATAAGATCTCCCCCGAGCGCGCGGTCTCACCTCAGCTGCAGGAGATAAGATCTCCCCCGAGTGAAGCTCGGCCGTAGGAGATAAGATCTCCTCTGAGCGCGCACTTCGACCTCGGCTAGAGATAAGATTTCTCCCGAGCGACCGAACCAACCTCGGCTAGAGATAAGATCTCTCCCGAGCGACCGAACCAACCTCGGCTAGAGATAAGATCTCTCCCGAGCGACCGCGAACAGCCTTGGTTGGGAACAGAAGGAGAACCTCGTCCTAACACGAGCACCAACCTCGGCTAGAGATAAGATCTCTCCCGAGCGACCGAATCAACCTCGATTAGAGATAAGATCTCTCTCGAGCGACCGTGAACAACCTCGGTTAGGAACAGGAGGAGAACCTCATCCTAACACGAGCACCAACTTCGGCTAGAGATAATATCTCTCCCGAGCGTCCGCATCGACTCCGACTAGGGATAAGGTCCTCGGATAGACGTAAGGCCCGCGACGACCTCGGCCGGGGAGCTTCAACATCGACCTCGGCTAGAGAAAGCTATCATGTCAACCTCGGCCAGAGAGCTTCAAAATCAGCTTCATCAACTTTGGCTGGAAATGAGTCCCGCTGGAGGTGAGGTCTCCCCCAAGCCTCAGCTTCAACTTCAACGTCAACACTGGCTGGAGATGAGACCTCCCCGAGCTTCAGCTACGACAAGCGTGGGGCCCAGAAGAAGGCTTCGGCAGTTGCCTATTGTGGTACTCCCTTCCTTCAACTTTTGAACTCGGGAGTAGGGGGCTACTGTTGGGGATAAATCCCGCTCCTGCCGAAGCCCGGCCCGACGCTCAGCATAATGCAACCAGTAGCCGCAGAAGAGCTTCAGCGCACTGGTCTAGCCGAACTCCTTCAGTCGGCCGAACTGCCAAGCGGAACTCCCAGCGGCCGAGCTTCTTCCAGCAGGCCGAACTGGTCAGATTCCAAGCTTCTTCCGGACTCCCAGCGTCGAGACCGAACTTCCTGGGATGCCGAACTCCTTCAGACTCCCCACGGCCGAACTCCTTCAGCCTGCTGGACTGCCTAGCGGCCGAACTCCCCAGTGTCCAGGCTTCGGGCCGAACACCCACCGTCGACCGAACTTTCTTGCGGTCGAGCTCCTTGGACTCCAAGCGGCAGGACGGAGATGGACTCCTCCCAGACGCCCGTTCCGCCATCCGAGCTCCTCCCGGGTTTCTCCTTCAGCCGAACTCTCCTACAAGTCCGAACCCATTCGACCCCACGGCCGAACTCCTTCGGACCGACTCCAGGCGAGCCCAAGCGGCCGAACTCCTTCGGACCGACTCCAGGCGAGCCCAAGGCGGCCGAACCCCTTCGGACCGACTCCAGGCGGCCGAACTCCTCAGCGAGCCCTGGTCGAACCAACTAGCAACCGAAGTCCTTCAACTGGCCCCAGCCGAGCTTCTTCGGGCCTCTCAGCGGTCGAACTCCTCGGCAATCATCCCTCGGCCGAACTCTATAGATGGCCGACCCTTCAGCCAGCCGAACTCCCCCAGCTTCCCCTTCAGCCGAACTCTGTTACAAGTCCGAACTCCTCTGGACAAGATCGGACGATGCCTTCCTCTCCGTATCGGACTTCATGCGGCCCACGACTCGCCAGTATGGCTCCCACGATCCATCGGACGACGCCTTCCTCTCCGTACCGGACTCCATGCGGCCCACGACATGCCAGTATGGCTCCCACGATCCACCGGACGACGCCATCCTCTCCGTATCGAACTCCATGCCGCCCAACGACTCTCTGCCAGACGGCATGACCGTCACCATCAACTAAGCTCCGCTATAAAAGGACCCCTCCAGATACGCCAAGGCTAAGCTCTCTGAACTCTCGACTCTCTAGGCTCTCCTCCTCATCTCTAAGCTCCGGAACTCATTTCGAGCACTCCATTACTGTTGGCCGAAAACTAACTTGACCGTCGGAGGGTCCTGCCGGAGCCACCCCCCACCAGTTCCGGATGGGACTTCATTTTGCAGGTCCCCGGCGGCGCCTCAGCGGCCTCGACTCCGACGACCTCCGGCGAAGACGAATTTCTGCACCAACAATATTTATCCGACCTGGCTAACTCTTTTTATCTATCCGATCTAAGTCGAATATGGGTCAGATACGTGTATGAGATTTTTACTCATGGATGGATACGAGTATAGGTCAACTCGATCCATTCCCATCCCTAGTTAAGCTAATCATTATTTTTTGTTTACCATTTTAGTGCATGGTAGACAACCCTGTAGTGAATCTCCAAATATAAAGTAAATTACCTATGCAAAGTGAGCATGTAAAATTTTTTATCCCATGTGCATGCATCTTGAAACATGCCCCATCGCATCACCATATATAAATTGAAAAATCTTCGTATCATTTATCCTCACATATAATGTAAATTTGCACACCCATATTCGCAATGTATTCATCTTACTTGTATGGTAGTCTTACACAATCAAAGAATTTATATGATCACCAAACTATTCTTTCGTTGGGTACATTCCCATACATCAGGGAGGTGATTAATGATTCCATGCAATAAATACTCTAAAGTCGAAAACATAATTGTATAGCACAAGTTCTTATTAAGTTTTAATAGGTTATGAAAGCCCAAGGTACCAAAATTTGGTTCAGTTCCATTCTATTCCTCTTCAACTCTTACCATCCACCCTTGGTTGTAATGAGATAAAGCTAAAGCTAGAGTTACAGTAAGAGCTATAAAATATAAATTTTGCTCTCCATTTCTCCATCCAATATGGCACGAGGGGATTAATATTAATTACAGAACTAGTAACCATCATCTAGGAGACATTTTCTATCACTATTACAAAAAAAGACTATGATAGCCGTTCATCACCGCTGGCGTAGCTCAAAAATTGCTGTCATAGACTATAACAGCGGTTTTCTAACTACTGTTACTGTGGCCATCGTCGTAACTCTATGACAGTGATTGTTTGAATCGTTGCTATAGACAGTCTATTACCATAGCTAATCTATAGCAGCGGTTTCTTAACCGCTGCCATAGATCTAATACAGCGGTTGATACCGTTTGCATCAGGAACCTATGGCAGCGGTTATAAAATTGTTGCCGTAGATCTTGAATAATTAAAAAAATAATTTTTTTATATTTTTTTATATATTTTACCTGATAAATATAGATATATAACATAAGAAAATATAATAAACATAAAAATTATTCTGAAATGCTAAAATTTTATTATCAAATAAAATTTATTATAATTTTTTTAAAAAAAATAAAATACATCAAAAGTTTTCTAAATCTAAATCATCGTCGTCGTCATCGGGAGCTGGAGCCGGAGATGGAGCTGGAGCTAAAGTTTGAATGCGGGCCAATATATTTTTGAAGTTCGTGACTCCAAAACGCGCGCTGAGCGTCGACATCATGTCTCTTACGATGTCCTCCAGATGAGATGCACGCTTCTCAGTTCGATCTGCCCATGTCGCAACATGATCTGCCCGTACCAACGCCTCCTCAAGCTCTTTCCGGCTAACGACATCAAAAGTTTGTGAGGAGATGCTCGTCTCGGATCAATAGCTCATCGACGTGTGTCCAAGCCTGCATCGGATCATCCTAGAGTGCTCAGGCCCCAAAACCTGAGACAGATGGTCATGGGGCCCAGAGGTATCTGGGCCCTCGCTCGTGAGTACATCTAATTGATCCTATAATTATAAATTAAAATAAAATTTTATAAAAAATACTATAATACTAATTATATATATTAATATATTTAATACTTACAAAAATATGTCCGATTGCATTGTTCATCAGCCTATCCGTCTTGTCCGTGCGATTGGATCGAAAGATCTCGCTACGGTTGGACATCACTCCATCTCTCATCAGCTATAATAAATAATAAATTTATCAAAAAGATGATAAAAAGTATGAATTTAATTTATCTAGTAAGATTTAAAATTAATTACCTCTCTATGCACACGACTGACCATAGACTCATGGCCTAGAGTATGCGTATACTCCTGGGCTGCACGGTTCTCTCGATTCTGACGGAAGGTAGCCTAACAAGTATTCAAATAAATAATAAATATTTTAAAAAAATAAATAAAACTTTAAGCATATTGAAAAATTCAAAAGTTAGAAATTTTATCTCGAACTCCTGGCTCCTTCAGTATCTAATCATCCTCTCCCACTAACTCGAAGGACGGTCCTGTATCTAGGGAACAAGCTCCTCTAGAGTGTCTCGTTGGTGCTCGAGCCTTCCTCTATGGAGCTTGACCTTGTAATTTCAGTACAATTCTTCGATCTTCTTCAATCGGGCATCTCGAGCCCTCTCATGATCGGGAAGTCATACATCTTCTACACAAATTTATCAAAAATCAGTTATAAAATTATTCTAATCAAACATATATAGTGTAAACATATAAAATACATAAATATAACTAAGATGTGCGTACTTATCCATATCTCCTTCCATATTCGATCCCTAATGATAGCATCCATCAAATGCCAGTCTCTGGGCTCTACGAAAATGATGTCCGACCGCCTCACAAGCACTCCAAAAAAAGAATGCATCTTTCGTGCGGTCTCCCTTACCGGCCTTCCTTCCATATCGTAATAGACCATCACCTGATATTGGCGGTTCCATATATGAGTCATACATGTGGGACCGCAAAATGTTCGACTAGATGATGCACCTACAACGTAAATATGTTGTGCAAATATATAAGTATATAAATACTATATAAAAAATAAAGTTGTGCTAATATAATAAAAACGTACACTCATATGCCTGCATAGTAGTATGTGCCTCAGATATGGGCGACGGTAGAGACTCAGCTGTTGGTGGAGTAATTACCGTCGGTGAAGTAGATGCCGACGGTGGAGTAGATGCCAACGGTGGAGGTCTATGAGCAATCAATGCCGAGGTGGATGGAGTATGCTCCGACTGCTTCTCGAATGCTGAATTGCACGTAACTCAGCGAGGGATAGAAATAAAAGCTAGATGACGTTTCGGTGCCATCATGACCTGCAACGTTAATGAACATTAATCAATATAATATGTTAAATAATAATATCAGTATAGCATCAATAAATAGTCTCTAATATGTACACTAATTAATTGATGGGTCTATCGTTATGCAATGCAATAAATAAAAGTAACATGATATAAACATTCAGAAAAATGTTATGCAATAAATTTTACAACATGAATTACATTCATAAATAATCAAGGATGAGCAACAGTCATAGATTCGATCTCTTATACAAATCTTGGAGTTAATCCAGAAATCTGAAAGAAGAACAAAATAGATGATGGTAGCATCTTAGGGATTAAAGTTGGAATCTTAGAGAGTCATATCAAATTTTATTCGCTTGGAAGCTGAGCCGACTACGTGCCTGTGACATCTGGCTAGGGTCCTCCCTCAGCCGGCTCAATCACGGCCTGAGCCGACTCGGCTGTGTGCCATCCCCTCGATCACTCCCTCTCTCGATCTCTCTCATCGACGACGGTGGCGAGGCCGAACCCCTCTCTTCTAGCTTTTCCATCTTTCGATCTTTATCTCTTCCTCTCTCGATCTCCCTCACCGACGAGGCTAGACCCCATCCCTCCCTCTCTCACTCTCTCAATCTCTCTCGCCGGCAAGGTCGGACCCCATCCCTCCTAGTGATGCCGGCGAGACTGGACCCCCTTCCTTCCTCTCTCACTCTCTCCCTCTCTCGATCTTCCTCACCGACGAGGCCGAACCCTCTCCCTCCTAATGATGGTGGCAAGATCGGACCCCCTCCCTTCCAATGATGCCAACGAGGCCGGATCCCTCCCTTTCCCTCTCAAGTATAGATCCGTCGAGTATTCAGGTTCGGATTCGGTACCAGTAATTAAAATTGGATCCGAATCTGAATATCCAGGTTTCAATCTGAACCTAATCCGTTGATAGATCTAGTCCACAACCGCCGATATGGCACGATCCAAGGCTACCACCACGACACGGCCCAAAAACTATGGCATGTAGATAATTATAATATTTATAATAAATATTTATAATATTTATTATAAATATTCTATAAATTATTATAAATATACATGATTAATAAATAATACTATAAATTTTTTTAAAAAAATTATACCTATGACTATAGAGAGCAGGTCACACCAAAAGCTTCGAGGGTCGTCGACAATGATATTAGAGGAGGACGACGGCACTAGAGATAACCTGTGATACAAAAGCAAGATAGTGAGATAGAGAAGAGAGAAAAAGAGGAAAGAGAGAGAGCAGGGGCGGCTGGGATGGAGGCCAGGGGGAGGGGGCATAGTGACGAGGAGGCCGAAGGAGGATTCACACTCGACTGGAGGAGGGTCAGAATGATGGTCGTGGTGGGGGGAGGGGTTTCGTAGGGGTCGAAGGAGGTGGAAGGGAGCTTGCCGAAGGGGGGTTTGGTTTCGCACCGAAGCCAGAGAAGGATAGAGTGTGGAGGAGGGGTTTCATAGGAGGTCTACGGAGGGTCAAGGATGGATGAGGGTTCGTCGAAGGAGGGTTTCACAGATGATCGAGGGAGGATCGAATGGAGGTTCACTGGAGGAGGGGTTCGTTGGGGACCGAGGGAGGGTCGGATGGGGGGTGGGGGGTGGGGGTGGGGTTTCACGAGGAGCCGAGCAAGGGTGGAGGGGGTTTTCGCTGGAGGGGGGAATTTCGTGGGGGGCCGAGCGAGGGTGGAGGGGGGTTTTGTCGAAGGGAGAATTTCGTGCGGGCTGAGGGAGGGTCGGATGGGGTTTCACCGGAGGTGGATTTCATTGGGGGCTGAGGGAGGGTCGGATGGAGGGGTGGGGGGCCGAATGGGGGTGGCGGAGAGGGCAGCCGGGGAGGGGGCCAGAAGGGAGGAGAAGGAGGGGTGATGCCGGTCGGGGGGGAAGGAGCCTCACTGATGATGAAGAGGAAGGGGGAGAGAGAGATCAAGCGCGCAGGAAGAAAAGAAAAAAATTAAAAATTTTTAATCTAACATACGATAGCGATTATCGAACTACTGTCATAGATCTATGACAACGGTTATTGAACTACTGCCATAAATCTATGATAGCGATTTTTGATAACCGCTACTATAGATTGAAAATAATTTTTAAAATAATTTTTCTAAATATTTTATAATTTTAAAATTTAATGCCCATCTTCACTATTCATTATCTAAATAATTATCATTAAAGTATCGTCGCAAAAGGTCACCTCGATCTGATGGCCCTAGCTTCATTGATCAGAAAAATTCGATTTCGACGATTACGAACGACGATACGATGATTTGATAGATGAAGACCTCTGATGGATCTGAAAACCTACAATGATGATCTTGATAATATTTTTAGCATACTTTCAAAGTTTTACTTCAATCGGATATCGTTATCATGGTCAATTTAGTACAGAATGATTTCGACCGTTAAATTAGAAACAAGCGATCAAAGGATTAAATGGCATCTAATTATGAGATATCTTTTTAGTTAAATAATTTCTATTATAATTTTAAATATTTTATATGATGATGATAGTAAAATTTAAATTATTTTCATATAAATTATTCATATTAAGCGGATATTGTAAAAGCACGAGCATAACAACCAGTGAAGTTTCAGAATGGTTATCAGGAGACGTATAGTTTTAGATCATTCTTCATCTCACGAGTTGAATTTTATAATCATCAACATAAAAAATGATTAAAGTAATAGCCAAGATCATTTATAAAAAAAATTATCTCATAATTGGACACCGTTTGGTCCTTTGATCACTTGTTTATCATTTAACGACTGAAACTAACATATACTAAATTGACCAAAATAACAATATCCGATTGAAGTGAAACTTTGATAGTAAGTTACAAGCATTATCGAAATTATTGTTGCATATTTTCGGATCCATCGAAGATCTTCATCTATTAGATCATCACATCGTCGTTCGTGGTCGTCGAAATCGAATTTTTCTGATCGACGAAGCTAGGGCCATCGGATTGAGGCGACCTTTTGTGACGATACTCTAATGATAATTATTTAAATAATGAATGATGAAGATGGACATTAAATTTTAAAATTATATAATATTTAAAAAATATATATATGGCAGCGGTTATAATTAATCGCTGCTATAAATCAGATTATAGCAGTAGTTCCTATTAACTGCTGCTATAGGTTCGACTTATGGCAGCGATTATAATGAACCGCTGCTATAGGTCGACCTATGACAGTGGTTTTTTGTAACCATTGCTATAGATCCGATCCATAGCAGCGATTAACGAAAACCACTGTCGTAGGAGCTATGACAGTAGTTTCGAAAATCGCTGCCATAGTATGCACTACTATAGGCCATTTTTGTAGTAGTATATCTTGCTAGCCACCAAGAGCATGCCATTTATATAATTGATTAGTAATTCAATCAGCTCTACATTTTGTTTTCTTTTAAATATGAAATGAGTTAGCTTTATTGGTGAACAAGCATACATTAGTTTTTTTGGGTAAATTATGTCTCTAGTCCTTAAACTATATCGAATTTTTTTAAATGATCCCTAAACTACAAAAATCTAAGCTTTAGTCTCCAAACTTTCTGAACCGATTTAATGTTGCCCTTAGATGCGATTCCGATGATTTTTTCTTATCAAAAATCTGCTGTGGCAACCTCCGATGCTTATGTGGAGTATGTTTTGCTCACATGGCTCAATTAGCGCCGACGTGGCTTAAATTATTTTGAGTTATATCATCTTCTTCTTCCCCAAATATCAAAATTCCTAATTTCTCATCTATCCAATTTTTTATCTTTCCAAATCTTCATCTTTTTCCTTAAATCTCTCACCTCCTATCTCTTTTCTTTCCATTCTCAAAATTTCAATAGAAAAATCAGAAAAAGAAAGAAATTCCTTCCTTCCATGGCCCCATTCTCCTCATCTTTCACAATCTTTCTTTCTTTATTTTTCACCATTACATTTCATTGAACTCTCTTTATCCATTTTTTTTCAAATCTCTCATCTTCCATCTCTCTTTTTCTCATCCCCAAAATTCCAATGAAAAAAGAAGAAAGAAAGAAAAACCCCCTTCTCTCCATGACACCATCTTCCTTTGTTTGGTTTTTCTCCTCCACTCATCTTCCATCACCTTCTCTCAATGCCTCCGCCAAGTTGATGTCGGTTTCATTATCTTCTTCTTCTATTCCATATCCCCTTCCTTCCATGGCCCCATCTTCCTCAAAGAAGAAAGACCATAGGAAGAAGAACAAAGAAAAATATGATGAAAAAAGTGAAAATAAATGCTACTTGTTCAAATAAACAGAGCCACATAAGCATCGATGACTGCCGCATAGAATTTTTGGTGCAAGAAAGACACCGCAAATGGACGAAGGGTTGCATTAAATTGGTTCAGAAAGTTTGGGGACTAAAGCTTAGATTTTTATAGTTTACGAACCATTTAAAAAACCCCAATATGGTTTAAGGACTAGAGATATAACTTATTCTTTTTTTTTTAGGTGAGAAACACCATGCGAATGGCATTAAAATGCACATGTAGGGATATTCCGACACTTGTTAAATGTTTGACATACTTGTCATGAAATCGTGTTACATTAAAGAAATTTGTGATATAAAACATGAATTAGTTTGCTCATTCATTTCCCAACCAATGTGGCAAAAGAGGATTGATTCAATCTAATCGGATTACAAAATGTGCTTCATCTAATGTAAGTTACCTACTTTGCTCCTGTAGCAGCATGATGCCATACAATAAATGCAATATAACACACTCTTTCATTACATTTTTCCTCTAATAATGAAGTGGATTTGCTTTATTGACAAGCAAAAATATCAAACCTCTATTAGATGTAAACGACATACAAACCACATCGAGATTCATGCATAGTATTTTTTCAAAAATACGTTAGTTATTCAACAAAGCTATCATGCTAACGTCACACCAACGGTCTTGACGCTTGAAACAATGACTAACTTAGTTGTCAGTTCCGCCAATGCGGCATGAAAAGATTGGTGTAATTTAATAGGATTCATGAATATTTCCATCTGATATTTTTCTTATTTTGGACATGATAAAAGCAATACCATGGAAGAGCTAGTAAACAGTCTAGGCTCTTGATTGCATTTCTTCCCCCTTGTTGACGATAAAATGGGATGCTTCACCCGCCAACAAGAATATTTAGCTTCGCCACCATCCCCGGCCGACACGGCCAATCCGCTCGTATCCACCAAATATCTGCCAAGTTCTCTTGCCGTGGAAGGAATCCTCCGAAGCAAAGCGCGGAACTCCGTCATTACTCGTGCCCCGGACTTGGCAGACCAAGTTGATTATGTTCGTCCTGGGGGAGCACGCACCGGAACGCCTGACCCAAAGTCCATCCACATCAACGCACATAATAACCGTTAGATATTCATCCTACGGCTACCATCCCATCTCCACATCGTTCGCCAAGGCCTGGACCTCCCGCAGGTTCATTAAGGCGCTCCACCGTTCTCCTTCGGAGCCCCCAATTTTCCCCTCTTTCGTTCTCCGTGGACGAGGCGCTCCGCTCGCTCTTCTTCCAACCAGAGAGAAGCGCTGTTCTCGCCGCGATGGTATCCGCCGTCTCTTCCTCCACCTCTAACCTTCTCTCTCCGTCGCTCCTCAACCCGTGGTCTCTGGGCCGCCTCTCCTCTCCTCTCTCTTGCAGGCATCGGACTAGAAGCTTCCGGACCCGATGAAGGCGCAGAAGCTGGTGCTCAGTATCTCTGTCGGGGAGAGCGGCGATCTCCTTTCCCGAATCGCCAAGGTAGATTCTTTCTCCCTTGATCGTTCTTGAAATGCACAGTAGGAGTTTGTTGATGTTGTCTCGTTTCTTTCCGTGGATTTGGATTTCTTAATGCATTTTGTGATCAATTCCAATGCGGGCGGCGGTGTGGTTGTGAATCTTTGATTTCTTTGGAGTGTAGATGGCTCGCGTAGCTGGGGGTTTGGTCCGTAGGACGGTCTTTAGGGTTTACGGTTCGATGATTGGAGCTTGGAATTCATCCTTCCCTAACTTTCTCGTTTTCAGTTCTTGTAGAAGCTGGGTTTCTTGATCTTTTCTTTGTGTAGTATACAGGTCACACAATCATCTCCACGTTCAAGGGAAAGGGGAAAAAAGGAAAGAGAAAGATGATTTTTTTTTTTTTTTAAAAATTCCTAGGGTTTTTAATGTCAGCATAGCTACCCTCTCTTTCCCTCATCTTTATGCTATCTGATTGATATTTCTTTGAATCCAACAGGCCTTGGTACCCATTTTCACTCGTTTTTTGCTGTAGAAGCGGCTTCTATTTTGGATTTCGTGACTAATTCCAATGTGGTCATGGTGTTTGCGAATCATTGATTGCTCGTATACCTGTGGTTTAGCATTTGAGAAGATTGTTAGGGTTTATAGTGTGATGGCCCGAGCTCTATATTCTGACCTAAACTTCTTGTTTGTGGAGGAGGCACATTCTTCTTTTTTTTTTTTTTGAAACGGGATTTGCAGTTTTCAGAGTAGCTAGGATTATCGATCCTTTCTTTCTGCGTTATAGGCTAGGCCACCATGTCTGCCCGCGAGCAGAAAAATAAAAGAAAAAACCGAGGATTTCCTCATCTAAGTTAGCTAGGTTGTTTATCTTTATGTTAAAGATTCTAGCGTTCTTTGGGTGTATAAGGCATGATAGCAGTGCCTGTGGATAGCTTCTTTTGGATAATTTATTGCTGAAGTTAGGTTCTACAGTTAAGATACTGGGGCTTAAGGAGAGGAACCTCCCATGCATTGAAAAGCACTAGCTTTTTCAGGCGAGTTGACAGCTGGCATTGAATGTTTCTGGTTTTGCTAGTTGTCGGTTTTATTAATGGTTCGTGGCATGAGATTTAAATTCTAAATTTGGGTCCTGTCAAGACAGATCTGGAAAGAAGTTAACCCTATGTCGTATACATGGAAAGAGAGCAATCCGTTTCTGAAGATTTGATATTTCATCCAAAATAAATTATTTTATCCAGATATTGCATCCAAATGAAACAAAATGAAGGTGCAAAAAAGATATTTAGTTATTAATTTTGGCTAAACTCTGACTAACATTTTGAGTTGAATGGCGTGTCTGTATTACTAATGACATATTTTTGAAGGTTTTCAGTATTGCTCCAAGAAAACCTAGCAAGTAAACCAATTCATGTATTCAAGAAGGGAAATGAACCTGATCTGTATAGAAGTCGAAATATAAGAACCCATAAAACTCAGAAAAGGAATCCTTCATATGAGAGCTATGATAATAAGGCAGCAATTGATGAATCAAAACTGCAAGACTCTTAGAGATATCAGTTGGATGTGACATCTGTATAAGACCATGCAAATGCTTGTTTACCAATTCAAGGTTTTCTTACTTGGGAACTGCTCTACTGTTTTTACATGTCATTATTCTGTGATATACTCAAGCATCTTTCATTATTATAATATCTTATTCTTCTTCATGTATGCTTTGTTTTTTTAATCATTGTCATGATCTTATCAAATTATCCAAATCCGAAAATTTTGCATCAGTTTCTTGTTATTTGGTTGGAACTAGCCAAAACTTCTATAGTGAGCACCAGATTAATCAAAGCATCTGGGTTACAGTTACCAAACTGAAAACCATCACTGGTCTGAACTTGAATTCTTAATGTACGCTAGTATTTTTTGTCTTTTAATGGGACACTTTTTTTGTCATAGGGGGTAGATGCAGCATTTGACATGACCAAACGACGCTAAATTCATAAAGCTAATTTTAAGTGCGGTTGAAACAACCAATTAGGTTTGATTGTGACTATAGTTCAAGCATCACTGTAGTTTCATTTGCATGTAGCTTTATTATCCTGAGTACTAGCAATGAATTCTGCTTTCAAACTCTAGTTTGTTTATTGATCTTGCTGATACTTGTAATATATTTTTTGTTATACTTTTTCTTTTTAAAGAATATTCTTATGTGCTGACATTTACAGTGTTTATTAGAAACTGTATTAAAAATGCTAATCTGATGATGGCAGAAAATAGCTAATATCTATTATGGTGTAGAACTCACTATCTTCACTCAATTAACTGGAGATATCTATCATCTGATTTCAGTTTAAAGTTTTTATTTTTCACTTCTAACACTGATTCTGTGCAGGATGGTAGTGCCTCTGCTTTAAAAAAACATGTTGAAGAGGAAGCTCGTGATCTTACTGGAGAAGCTTTTTCTCGTTTCATGGATCAGCTGTATGATCGAATATCTGCTCTTCTAGAAAGCAATGATGTTTCAGAAAATTTGGGGGCCCTACGAGCCATAGATGAATTAATTGATATACCCTTGGGGGAAAGTGCATTCAAAGTTTCAAAATTTTCATGTTATTTGCGGACTACTTTTGAGGGAAAGCGCGATCGTGAGATCTTAATTCTTGCAAGCAGGGTACTAGGTCATCTGGCCAGAGCTGGAGGTGCAATGACTGCTGATGAAGTAGAGAGGCAGGTTAGTTTCTTCTTTCCTCAGATTTGTGAATGTCACTTTAGCTGAGCTTAATTAGATTTTCTCATCCTTTTCAGATAAAAACTGCTTTGGATTGGCTCCGTGGGGAAAGAATAGAGTACCATCGTTTTGCAGCTGTCCTTATTCTGAAAGTATATCCAAATCTTTTCCCACTAATATTGTTTATTTCTGGAATTGTCGTTTTGCCAGGTTGCTAAACAGTTTTTTGTTGTATTGGTGTTTTATCTGAATTTTTTCTTCTATTTTCTTCCTGGGTTTAGTGCATACATTTCCTTTTATAAAATTTTTGGCTTATGGGGTTTATTGTTTTTATGTGCCAACATTCTATTTATTATCCTTAAAAAATATAATTTTGCAATTTGATATCTGAAACTGACTTTGCAGTAGCAAATTTTGGGAAAAAGGGGATACCATCTTGGGTAAACCATCAGTTGTACTATTTCTCGTCAAAAAGTTTATCCCTGATAAATTTATTGCAGGGATTCTCATAAAAGTTTCAGTTTTCTTCTTCACTCACAAATATATTTTTTGATATTTATTTGCAGGATTAAAATGGAAGTCAGTAACGCTTTTTCTTCAGATATTATCTCGTTTCGAGAGACATATAATGTGCTTAATGCGATATTGAACATCTTCTCTTCTTTTCTTATAGGAAATGGCGGAAAATGCATCTACCGTCTTCAATGTTCATGTACCCGAATTTGTGGATGCCATATGGGTTGCATTGAGGGACCCCACATTGGATGTTAGGGAGCGGGCTGTGGAAGCTCTGCGGGCTTGCCTTTGTGTCATTGAGAAGCGTGAGACACGTTGGCGGGTACAATGGTAAGTTTACTATGTTTTACCATTTAAGGTTATGGCTTTATTTAAAAGCACTCTGTCAACATCAAATTGTACTTAAATTCTGTTATTTCATTGTTATTGTTTCTTCTTAGTGCAATGGAGGGAAGATAGTGCAGTGTAATATATGTGCTCCATTGTCTTTCCTGTAATTTCACTTTCTATGGTTGGTTGCTGTGATAGAGATGCATAATGTTAGACTCAAGGTTTGCCATCTCGGTATCGGTCTGTGTGCTGGTAAAATCCTATGATAGTGTTGGTATGCGGTTCAATGCAGTACAATAGTGTCAGTATGGCATCCGGTATGGTATGGTACGTCGTATACTGTCTGGTATGGAGCGGTACAGCAAACCATGACTAGACTGTTGGTTATCTGCAAGCTAGTTGTGACAATGGTGCATAGGCCATTATCACAACTTTCCTTATGAAGGCATATTTGATCTGCATGGCGAAGTAATCATACTGTCGGTCCATTGGCATGAAACCCTTCAATACATGTTGTGTCTCCTCAAAGATAGTGTCTCAAACTCAGTCATAGGCATGATTATGTTGCATCTCCATGAATATGGTGTTTTTGTGATGAGGGCATAGCCCTATAAGGTTGCTGATATGATTATGTTTCAGTTCTGTGCTCCAGCACATATTATTGCATATGAATGTGCAAGGTTGATTTCTATGCAATGTTTTCAAATCTCGTAGTGCAGTCCCATACTGTTCACCTACTGTTACAGTGTGAGATGCAGTATGCCCCTTGTATCTACTCATGGTTCACCGAACAGGAAAGCACCCCTATTTCAATATGGTACACAAGATATGGGGTTGATATGGTCAAGATTTGGAACCTTTTTATGTCTCTATACAACTGTCTTCTCATGCTTGCTATTTCACACTCAACCAACAAGCTTTTTTCACGTCTTTATGGGTTCATGCCATGGATCAATCTTTTCTCAAGCTTTACTCTTCTTTATGAATTGCTTTCAACCTGAGGCCAACCTGCTTGAGTGGTGCCCAATTCCGATGAAGGAACCTAGAAGGCTAGCTGGCAGGTAGAAAAAATTAATGAACTGGCCTGATGGTTAAGTTGGTATTACTATTCTGATTTCTTGTATTTGTTTTATTCTCCACCGACGAGCCTTTTCTATATCCTTTTGGGTTTGATCTATGTATTAATGAATAAGCAGTTGATGGGTAGAAATCCTACTTAAATGAATAAGTAGTTTGAGCTCATGCAACCAAGGAAATCCTCCAAGATTAGAGTTGAGTCTGGAGGAAGAAAAGACTAGGTTCAATTATGGGAATGACGTTTCTTCTTAGGAACCAGTGAATAGAAATCAAACTAAACATACAATGCCAAGCCATTTGTGGATACAATATGGACACAAATGCCAAGCCATCTGTTGATGCAGTATGGACCCAGAGTTTATTTTTTTCCTTTCCAATCCCATCTCTTATTGTTCATTGTAATATTTAAGGTCAGAACTTTTCTCACTTCACAAATTTTTTATATATTTTTATCAAATTATGCTTCTCTTTGATGTGTTTACTTATATTCTGTAACTATCATCAGGTATTACCGTATGTGTGAAGCTGCACAAGTTGGACTTGGTAAAAATGCTTCTGTACATAGCATCCATGGCTCATTACTTGCAGTTGGAGAGCTATTGAGGTACCTTGCGTTTTCATCAAGCTTACTATACTTATGTTAACTGGGCTAGTTTTTGCTTATTGCCTTCTGGCCTATATTGAAACCTTATTGTTTCTTTCAAACACCCCCCCCACCCTCCCACCCCCACCAAAAAAAAGAAAAAAAAGAACCTTATTGTTTGTTTTGGTGCATTTATGACGGCAATGATAGATTTGACTATGGTAGATTGGGTGATGCAGTATATGACAGTTGAGGCCATTCCTATGGTCATTCCTATCCATTGCATTATGGTTTTTTAGCCTGTACTTTTAACCTAAAACACATTGTTGAAGTTGCTTCTTATGTTGTGACATACACATTTAATAAATTACATTATGGGTAATTGGATTATCTGGATTGTGATATTTGGTTAATTATGTCAGCAAAACAACACTGGCATGCCATTGTCCATGCATGGGAAACTTAGTACCTTCATAGGGAGAGAATTCTGGATTTCAGTGGTGCAAAGCTAAAATGTTCTTTTCTATGTGGTCCTCTTGCTGCTTTCTGCCTTTGATGGCAGATTTGGTGATGATTGAAAGAGAATTTTTCAATCCATGAGTCCCTCAAAATATGCATACCTTAATTACAGTCATTCTTCAGGATTCTTGTTACTGAATTTTGCCAGGATGGCTGTATATGTTAGTAAAAAGTATACCGTCTGATCAATAGTATGATGATTGACCATCTGTTACTTTATGATGTTAGTATTGGGTCAGCTTGGATTTGCTCTTTGGAGTTCTTATGTGTTTGCATTCTCAATTTGACATGCATTAGCATGGTTTCTTAGCTGGTTCTTTGTCTTTGCAACCTCAAGCATCAAAAGTTTTGGAAGGCCCTGCAACGTGCAAATTGGTGCAAAACAAGGAAATGAAGGAAAAGCGTTTTCTACAAGTGTTTGTAGGCTGGAATGGGTTATTGGTATATGGTTCAATGAGGACGCTTGGTTTAAAATCTGAGTTATCTTGTTTGAAGCACCTAGGCACAGGATTTATCATTTGCTGTGGCTTCTTTTGTGCTTTTCTTCTTCTCCTTTTTGTTTAGGCGGTGAAATCTTTGCAAAAATTCCTCATTTTTTCTTTGATGACTCTTTTCCACTTTGTTTTAACAATATATATATATATATATATATACATACATACATACATACATACATACATATATACTGACCTTCTGTTTCCCCTTCAGGAACACAGGTGAGTTTATGATGTCTAGGTATAGGGAGGTGGCCGATATTGTTCTCAAATACCTTGAGCATCGTGATCGGCTTGTTCGTCTCAGCATAACATCATTGCTTCCACGTATTGCTCACTTTCTGCGTGATCGTTTCGTGACAAACTATTTGAAGGTTCTTATATCTCCTTTTAGCCTTGTGTTAAGAATTGTAGGAGTTGCTGGGCTAGCATTTTCTTGCATGAACGATCTTTTATTTGATATATACTGACTGCCTTTTAGTTTGATACATAGTCTGTTGACTGAAAAGTGTTGATTTTGCAATTTGTATGAGTTCTTTTCCTGAATTTACTTGCACAGATTTGCATGGATCATATCCTAGCAGTTCTGCGCAATCCAGCTGAACGAGCTAGTGGGTTTATTGCACTGGGGGAAATGGCTGGAGCTTTGGATGGTGAACTTATCCCTTATTTGCCTACAGTAACTGTATACTTGCGTGATGCAGTAAGTCATCAACATGTGTTTCGGCATATTTGCAATGATTATAGGTGTTGCAGTTGCTTAAATATTTAATAATTCATAATTTCATAGATTGCTCCTCGTAGAGGGAGACCATCAGTTGAGGCCTTGGCTTGTGTGGGAAGTTTTGCAAAAGCCATGGGTCCTGCTACGGAACCTCATGTCCGTGGTCTATTGGATTCAATGTTTTCTGGTGGTCTCTCTCCTACCCTGGTAGAAGCCCTTGAGCAAATAACTCTTAGGTATGTTTGTCTTCTATATTCTCCTCTTCCATACCTGATTTCTGTTTTGTGGTTCTGAATTCATCTAATATTTTTGCATCTGTTCCAGCATTCCATCTCTACTACCTAGCATACAAGAACGCTTGCTGGGTTGTATTTCCATAGCGCTCTCCAAAACCCCATACCAACAGGCAAAGCTAGGTGTTGCAGCAGTCCGCACAAATTTGACTAATAATGCTCAGCAATTTCAAGATATTAGTGGTTCAGCCCTTGTGCAACTTGCTTTGCAGACCCTAGCCCATTTCAATTTTAAGGTTGTCTTTAGTGACTTGCAGCTCTTCCATGAAGTAAAACATGCCTGGTTTTTACTGAAAGCTGAAATTTACTTGTGCTTCAGGGCCATGAGCTTCTGCAATTTGCTAGAGAATCTGTTGTTGTTTATCTGGATGATGAGGATGGTGCCACTCGAAGGGATGCTGCCATATGCTGTTGCAGATTGGTGGCAAACTCCTTTGCTGGACTACCTGGTCCACAGTTTACATCAACTAGAACGAATAGAATTGGTGGAACAAAGCGACGTCGCCTTGTGGAGGAGGTCTGCCTTGCTGCACATTTACATGCTTATTCTTGTTTAGAAGTTTCATGCGATTCTACATTTGTGTTATCCTTCTTTAGGCAGCTATGTGAGTTGTATAAATGTTTTTCCTAGATACTACAGACAGATTGATTGATTTATCCACATACTAGTAATTAACTCATGGTTCTCTGAACTAGTATTGGAGGGCGTACTAGTTGGTGACTGGTTCGGCATGGTGTTGGAGAGGGCGAGGGAAGGAGGGGCTTTTTGGTGACTGGAGGAAAGGAGAGCGAGAGGGAGGGGGGGAGGGGATCAGGGAGAGAGGGAGAGAGAGAAGGGGGGGAGAAGGAGTGACTTAATTGGGTTGTACAGTGTCGTCATCGACCAGCCGTGCGTGAAGGGGCTTCGGTAGGGTTCGACACGGTGGAGAGGGCGATTTAGGCCCTTTTATATGGAACAAATGCAATGCTTGAACCATGCTGATAACCTGCTAGTCCGATTAGGTATGCCTCGAATTTGCTGGTTCGGCATGGTTCAGCGATCCATGTTAATATTAACCTTTCACTGTTTAAGTGTTGCCTCACCACGTTGAGATTGTAGTGCAAAAATTGAAAAATGTATGGAGAAAGAGTGGCATATTGACTACCATTGGAACCTTATACTAGAGAACCGTTTACATATTCTGCAACCTTGACCTTGTTTGAAGCAACTTCTCTTTATGGTTAGCGAATAGTTCCATGCCCTTTTTCTTTAATTGGCGTATAATATGACATTTCATGTTATTTTGTTGGTAAAGATGTGAAAAACCATTCATTCTCTAAGTTTAGGTCCTCAAACGTTTTTAATTTTTTTTTAATTTTTTTTTTATTTTAAAGTTTTGACCAGGCCAAATAAGTCTTGGTTTGAGTGTTGGAGTTTCAGCTGAAAAATAATTACATGATCAGAAAATCAGAAAATTATAAAATTTTAGTATTATATAGAATGGGGATATTTCCCAATTTTATTACAAATTTATCCCTTCAATATCAGAACACTCTTAAGGCCCTACTCCTCTCTTTGATCTCAGAACTCTCTTACTACCCTAATTCTTTCAGTCCTTGGATGCTTCCTGATATGCGTATCAATCAGTTCTACCCCTTTCCCTCTCCCAATTCCATCTGAACATTAAGTAGAAAAAATACTTGCTCCTTCGCTCCCACCACCAACCCCATACTCTCAACTTTTCCAATCAGGGTGGGTACCTAAGTTGGACTTTCATGTCCTAACATTGATATGTCACCTGGATACTCACATCTTGCTCCAAAAATCTGTTGCATGCGCATCTGACTTGGGTATGTATTAGACACTTATATACTTATGAATTTCCTTAGCAACCATTATTAGAGGTTGCAAAAACATTGAACTCTTTCAACAATAACTTTGGTCCCGTATTTTGATGTTACGAGTGAGTTTTTGTTCTTTTTAGAGATGAGTCAAGTATTCAAGCAAGGTAGGCTAAATTGATATCAATAGCCATACTGGTCAGCTACTGGTATGGTATCGGTTTGGTACTGCACCAACGCTCGATACAGCTAGGTGTGCTGGTTCCGATTTGGCATTATATATATATATATATATTCAAATTTCTTTGATGTTTAATGATGTTTTATTAAGATTTTGATTGATTTAAACATTAATTTGATGCTATTTGAGGTGTTTTGATGTTCTTTGATGTGTTTTCTTTTTTTCATGCTTTTTGTTGATAAAATGACTATAATTTCAATGATAAATATAATTAAAATACATAAACCATTATATTTATAAAGAGACTTAATAAAATACAAAATAAAAAGTCAATTTAAATGCAAACTGACATAGAAAATCTTGTGGAGAGGCGAAGTTTCTCATAGATGTCGGGATCATCTACGTATGCAAGTGGCTCAATGCAATTCTCTATCCATATGGCTCCTTGCTCCTATAAACTCGTTGGGCTACCATAAGGCACATAGCATAGTCTCTGTACATCCTGTGCTTTAAGAGTCATTTGCTCGATAATGTGGCTATGGAGATACGATGACTCCTCCCAGAGCGACACCATCACCCACAGCACATACAAGGACTATCTAGGCTATGTACCTTATGATGGCCCAATGAGGTTATAGGAGTAAGGGGCCATATAGATAGAGAATTGGGTTGAGCCTCCTGCATATGTAGATGACCCTGACATCTATGAGAAACTTCGCCACTCCATGAGATTTTCTATGTCAAGCTGTATTTAAATTGACTTTATTTTGTATTTTATTGATTTTCTTTATGAATATAATGATTTATGTACTTTAATTGTATTTATCATAGAAAGTATAATTATTTTATAAAAAAAGCATGAAAAAAGGAAACAACACATTAAAGAGCATCAAAACACCTCAAAAAACATCAAATTAATGATTAAATCACTCAAAACCTTCACCAAACATCATTAAACATAAAAAAAAGTTTGAAAAAAAAAATTGTGCTGCTGCTTTGGAACCAGCATACCTAGCTGTATTGAGTGTCGGTATAGTGCCGTACAGAGTGTCGGTACAATGCCGTACCGCATCGGTAGCTAATCAGTATGGATCCAGGTACTGATTTAGCCTACCTTGTTCAAAGGTGTAAATAAATAGCTTAGTTGAAATCACATTATATCTCATATACCTTTCTATCTATCAAGGTTTTAAATCCCATGGGATAGGGGTGTCTGAATTTTCCCGCGGAACAGATGCCTTGTGTCTTGCCCCATCCTGGTAGTCATCCCGATCGAGCATCTCAGGCTTTAGTTTTTATTTTTTTGGCCTTTTTTCTTCTTGATGTGCATGCGGAGTAGACGTAGTCCACTCCTGAGTCCTGAGCACATCGAAGGAAAGAAAAATTATGACTTTAGCACCTTGTGACTCTTCACATGGCAATGTCCGACTCTAAGTGGTCAGTCCACTAAGTGCGATCTGAGTGAGCATTTGGAGTCTACTCATCAAAGGGGGTAGGGAAAAAACACGCTTATCCAAGCACCCTATGCTCCCTCTTAAGCACTTCATGGCTCCGTCACTTCCATGCTCTACTCATTGTGGGAAAAATCTTTTCTGAGCAATCCGAGCTGTAAATTGTGGAAGGAGGGGTTTCTAAGTGGTCCTAGGCTCCGAGCCCATGCTTTGCTCATCGCAGGAAAAACACATGAGGAGCCCATGAGCCGAGCTCCCTCCAGCGACGACGCTGACACATCAGCGTCAGAAAAAGGGTAAGTCCTTTTGGCAATGAGCTGAAGGTTGAAACATCATCCAGAGCAAGAAACAAGGGCAAATCCTGATCAGAACGACTGTATTAGCACGTGATGTAGCCAGGATGAAGGTGGGATGGTCGGGATGGGGGATGGAAGCGAGTTTCGGGATCCCGCACCTATCCCATGTGCTGTGATTTCACTACAACGGAATGGGTTGGCCGAGATGGCCCCTGTTCTGCTAGGACTCCAATCCTTGGTATTTGCTGAGTCAGACACTTGAAAATGCATCTGAATCCAATTCTCATGTCCATGTTCATGCAGTATTGCGAAGCTGCTCTGATTTTCACTCTCTAATCCTGCTAACTGAAGGACTTGCTTGGATTTGTCCACATGAATTTGACCTCTAGTCCATCTGTTCATGTTAATCCTTCAACTTTGCTGAATTAGTTCTTACATCATATCTCATTATCCAAAATCATTTGCATTTACTTGATCCACACTAATTGGCTAGGTGAACATAGTCTTTTTGAGTCGGAGAAGGGTAGGTTAAGACACACTTTGGACGGATGCAATGTGAGCCCCTAGATAGCACATTGAGATGTGCTAACAACTTGTTTGTGATTTCATGTTTATGTGGATCACATGTGACCGCTTATAGATTTGTGCACTATTATGGAGTTTTGGGAACTAAACATGTCCAGGAATTTTATGTAGGGTCCTAGTCCTAGCAGAACATGGTTTGTTGTGACCCTTTTTCTTTTTCTTTTTAAAATTCATATATATCATAGCTGACTAAAAGTTATTATAGGTTTAAAAAGACTCCTCAAACTTTATTTGGATTGATGTATCGTGCGCAACTATTTGGTTAAAACTGAAGATGGAAAGTGATGATGCTTTAGTCCTTGAAGCAAGAGTCTATGTTGATAATGACAGGACTCTGATACATCATAAAAAATTTGTATGAATTGAATTGAACCTTAATGTTGGTATTACAAAACTTAAGAACTTTAAAATAAAAAAAACAATAGCCTAATCAAGCTGCTCCATACTTAACCTTCAAACTTCATGCAGAAACCCTTTATATGACATTAATTTGCATTACTGTAGCAAAATATAGATCTCTTTCAAATTGTTTGATTGCAATTTGTAATTGTTACATGGATACTCACTTAATAGCTTTTTCTGTGGGGGATTCAAAACCTAGTAAACAAGGAAAAAATAAAATGGATGCTGGCACAAAGATAACGTAAGGCTCTCACCAATTATGAAATAAGGGAGATTTTTTTGAGATGGTCTGGCTGTCTGGATCCATACAACTTTATGTAGAAACATATTCATGTGGAGGTGAAAGGGAAGGGGAATAGAGGAACACTAGGTGGAGGTATCTAGCATGAAGATAAATGAAGATGCCATTTCATAGGTTTTCTTTTGCATAGGAACTAATGACAAACCAGTCCCTTGTGAACAATCTTAATACATGCTCTAATGCTTGTTCTTTATCCTGTTGCTGCTTTATTCCTTTATTATTCGACAATCTGGGGAATGGATACCAGAGGAGTTAACTGGCAGTCATGCTACATAGAAAATTTTGACTAACAGCTTGTCTACTTGGTGCTTGTAGGCCATCCAAAAACTTGTGGTTTGTTTAAGTGGAAGGCAAGTTATCTGGAATTCATCACAGAAGTTTGTTTTTTCAAATTGTTTGAAACTTGCAACAGCTTTGCCTTCATTATTGATATGGTCCTCTAAGATATTCATGGACACAGATAGATGTATATGTGCACATATAATAATCTTTTATTTATCAGTATGCATGTTTATATACTTGTCCTCATGTTGTCAGTTTTCTACCTGGATCACTTGAGAAGCTATGCTGTTGCGAGGAGCAGAAATAGTATTTACTGCTTAGGGGCCCTTAAAACTGAATCTTGGTTTTTATATTTACTGGTAGAAAGAAAGAGATCTGTTATATTTGAAACGATATTGGCATTGGATCTCTGGAGGCAATCGGTAACATCTCCCCTCCCTGCATGCACAGACAATATCTTTTTGGTTCAGCTGATGCACTGAAATTGTTATAGTTTTTCATGCTGATGACTGTTTTGCCTTTTTTTTTTTTCAAGAAAAATTATAAAAAGATAAGGAAATACTTACATAATAATCAGGATCCACTCATGAAACTTATTCTTTTCTAATTGCCTCAATCAAATTGTGGATATAATGGATATGGTGCTCAACTTGCAGTTTATATTTGTTTGAGAGACCCAACTTATTTATGCTGTGTGAAGTAATGACTTCTCTGTCTTTGGTGACAACTTGTTTTACTGTAAGGAGTGATAATTTCTTTGCATTTGGTGGCAATTGGGTGTCCCTCAGCCTTTGTACTGCATGAGACAACTCTGTTTGCTATCCTTCTTCGATGAATGACTGTTTCAAATGGTTGTTTTCCTTGACAATTAAACTTAGGAAGCATGTTAATCTGGAAATTTTTTTTTTAATGTCAGATATGAATATGCAAGTTACACTGTGATTGTATTTTCACCACCTTTGCAGATTATGGGAAAACTTCTAATTGCAGCAGTTGCGGATGCTGATGTTAATGTTAGACGGTCAATCTTTTTGTCTGTGGATGATAATGGTACTTTTGATGAATTTTTGGCCCAGGCTGATAGCTTGAGTTCCATCTTTGTTGCTCTAAATGATGAGGTAATATCATTTCTTATCATTGTATATACTGTTAGTTCAGTCTATGAAAATGAGGACTGTCATGCTGGTATTTCTAGCAACCTGCTCCCACTATATGTTGTGATATTTCTTTGCCTCCATAAGATATGCTCAAACATAGCTATGCACGTTGGTGATTGCATGGTTGAATGTTCAGAGTTTTAGTACTGTAAAAGTCATCTTGTTTGCTTATTTTTTCTTGAGTTATTCTTCGGTTGGAGAGTGGACAGTTCCACCATAAATTACTTCTTTTAATAAATTTAAATGGTTAAAATGATAAATGTAGAAGAGTTAGTGCCTTTGGAAATGCAGTATACAACAAACATCATCTTAATGAGCGTAATAAGATAGAGAAAAATGGAAAGAAAGCAATGACTCCCTGCATGGATGATTTTGCAAAAGCTCAAAAGTTACCGCTGCCGATCACCCAAGGATTTGGACAAGGACTCTATTGTCAAAGGGATAGATCGGGATTCTTTATGAATCCCTTCCTATCTTTTTGTTGCATAGTTTTTCCCAAAGGACCAGCATGTAGTGTGACAAGTATTCTCTGTTCAAGAGTCCTAGTTCTTGTGTTTATTTGTTACATGACTTGCATTTTTCATGTGCCATATGTGGAAGGAGATTCGCTGCTTTTGCCATGCCCTTCTTTAGATACACAGAAGCAGCTGAATTAACATTTGCATGTGCATTATTTTTTATTTAATTTAGTTGTAGTAGTACCTTTGTGATGTGTCTGTAAGGAGGTCAAAAAAGGTTCTATCACTTATGAAGACAAAAGGCTTGATAAAAGCTCATTAAAAGTTAGCTGAAGTCTATTTATTACTCTCTTAAAGTGGTATGATCAAATTGCATATTGATTGAGAATTATGTTTTCTTGTCAGACCAGTGTTAAAAAGAAAGTTTGTTCACAATTGTTTCATTCGTGAATAAAGTTGTCATTTTGATTTTATGTGGAAGGTCACCAAGATCTGACTGTGATTACTGTGAGATGATACCACAGATCAGCAGTTATTTATCCCTTCAGTGCCACACTGCTTTGCTATATCTTTGCTGAAAATGTTGACACCCACAAATAGAGGAAGTCAAATAATGCTATATGAGGATGATCAGGGCTTGCTTACCTCTGATTTAATGGAAATGTTCCAAAAAGTATGATATAATCTAGATAAAAGGGTAATGATGTGTCATAGAAAAAAGGAATTATCATGAGGAAAAGAAGTTGATCAACTTAAATGGAGTGAGGCTTGGAGATCTGTGATACATCCAGTTTTCTTAAAGAAGGTAGATCAAGATCACTTTACCATGAAGAACTTTGATGCATTCATGATTGGAAAAAAATTTACTGGGAGAGGGGGATAACGATGGTCACAATGGTGGAGGCTTTTAATTGGCTTCCCTGGATGCTGCCAAGAAGAGGCTTGAGTTAACAAAGATGCACCTTTTGCTAGGAAAGGTGGTGTAGAAAAGTACACAAAACTATTACCCAAATAAGTGGTACATATTGGTGATTATAACTAGAACAGTGACTGCCTACAGAGAAATGTACTAAATTCTCCCTGCCTAGTTATTTGTGCCTTGCAGTATGAAAAGTATGATTTTCTGTCCATTTTGAATATTTTGAGATGAGAAAACACATTAATATACTTTTTCGATATGGTGAAGGTGTTAAATAATTGAAGATGTGGTTAATTTGTGGTAGTTATGATAGGGTTCTACTTGTGTCATATGTTGCAAACGAATCGAAGTAAATGCTGGAGTTTTTTGAAGAGCAATTGGTATTTGGAAGTATTGCCTATCTATCTTGAATATTTTGAGATGAGAAGGCACACTAATGTGCCTTTTTGATAAGAGAGAGATGTCAAATAGTTGAAGACAATTTGAAGTACTGTGATAAAATTGTACTTGTGTGATTTTTTGCAAGTGCATGGAAGGGAATGCTGGCTTTTTTTTTTTTTTTTTTTAATAAAGGGCAATGTATCTTTGAAAATGGAGTTGTTTGCATGCTTGTAATGGAAGAATTGACAGTATTTGTGAAGAATTTATCAGTATTTTTGATAAGATGGTGAAATGTTTGTTGTTACAAATCAGCTTCGTCCAATATGTTAACTCTGTCGTGTATTGAAACTTGGGTAAACTAGTGATTTAGGGAAAAAGCACTTTATGCCGATCAGCACTTTATAAAGGCCTTGAAGCCAAGCTTAATACATGTTTTTGGGTAAATAGGCTTTTCTACTGAGAAACCAGAAAGGGTAGGCATGAGGTTGATTTCTTAACAACCTGCATTTTATGCCTTAAGAATCCAAATGGAGCAGTAGGATAAGTGAGCTAGTTATGTTTTTTGTAGCCAACTCATACATTTTATGACAGTTATAACTGATTGTGTTTAGTGATCAGAATACTGATTTCTTGGGTCAAATGGTTATCACTGGCAAAGAAATGTTACCTTGATCCGTTACGTTAGAGAATTGACTTATACTTGTGTAAGCCTCGAAACATTCTTCACTCTTTTGTAGAACAAAAATAGAAAAAGATGCTGGTCCACAAACCCTTGAAGGATATTGAAAAGAAAAGTTATTGCTGCCACTACGATTTAAAAGATATCCTGTTTAGATTTGATGAGTTATCTCAAGAGTGAATTTAAATTGAAGAAGCATCCTTAATAATGGATGGATTACTTGTTTGAGTTTCCTCATCATAAAGGATAGCCTAGTACACAAGGCTCCTGCCATTGCAGGGTTTAGGAATAGTCAGATGTATGCAGCTGCAGAGAGGCTGTTTCTATGATTTGAACCCATGACACCCAAGTCACAATGGAGCAATCTTACCATTGCACCAAGTCTCAACCACTTGAGTTTTTTTATCATCCAGTTTATTAAATGCTTCACTTGTTATTGACCCTGCATTGGACTAAAACATGCCTTTTTCTTCAAGTGACATGCTCATTATGTTTCCCTCTTTGTTCTTATAGGACTTTGATGTCCGAGAGCTTGCTATATCAGTGGCTAGCAGATTATCTGAAAAGAATCCTGCTTATGTTCTTCCAGCACTTCGTCGCCATCTCATACAATTGCTGATGTATCTAGAGCAAAGGTTAGACAAGTTATTTTGTTTGCATATGCTTATGCGTATAATTACTTTCTATTATTTGGATAATTAAGTGTAATTTTAATCTATCAGAAATTCTATGTTTCTTGTCCATGCAGTGTGGATAGCAAGTGCAAAGAAGAAAGTGCCAGATTATTGGGTTGTTTAATTCGTAATTGTGGACGATTGATACTTCCATATATTGCTCCAGTTCATAAGGTTGACCTGTTATTTGTAATTTACAATATTTGGATATTGATTAATTCTTTTTTATGATTTTAGTCTGTCGATGAGGGTTCATGCAGTGAACCCACTTTAGTGGGTGTTCAAAACTTGCTATTCAATATTTTAGTGCTGGTCTAGCATGGATTAGTTGAGTGCTTTTTTGTGATACAAAATTTCAGGCCCTTGTTGCAAGGCTGTCTGAAGGCAACGGAGTCAATGCTGTTAATGGTATTCTCACAGGAGTTCTTGCTACTGTTGGGGAGCTTTTCAAAGTGGTAGGTGAAAGTGAAACCATCCTTTGTTTTAGTTGCTTTGTTTGGGCAATATCATGCTACTTCTCTGGTAAATTTCGAGTCTGTGAAGCAACCATATGTTTTTTGTTCAATCTTGTGACTTACTTTTTTTCCACACTAAATAAGATTTTTGATGAAAAAAAATCAAAAAATTTTCGTTCTGACAAGCAAGTTTTAATATGGGATACTGCTTATATGCTTTTCATTTACCAGTAAATTTTGTGCTATTATCTTTCATCTTTTGAATTAAAATTTAGCGTGTACTGCCTTTTAAGTGCTGATATATTAATGAGATATTTAGTTTGCGCTGAAGCTGCCATGCATATTTTTATAAATCTTAGTGCCATTGATTGCTGAGCCTATGTTTTGCTGTTTTTCTTCTATGCTGCTGATTTTTTTTCCTTGCTTTCTCGTCAGTTAATTCTGGTAACCTAATTTTGCCAGTGTTGTTCTATAAAATTTTTAACTGAATATTGCAGGTCTAAATGATTTGAAAAAACACAATGAATGGAAAAGAGTTTCTGATTTCATACTTGTTGATTTTGGCATAGGGTGGCTTTGCAATGAGGCAGTATCTACGTGAGTTGGTGCCTTTAATTGTAGAAGCACTCTTGGATGGGGCTGCTGCTAATAAGCGGGAGGTAGCTGTGGCAACTCTTGGTCAAGTTGTACAAAGCACGGGGTGTGTTATTACTCATTCTTTTGGCCCCCTTCTTCTTCTCGTGTTAAGGGCCCTTCTTGTTTTTTTATATATCCATCTGGTCATTTGGTGTTAATTATGTTTGCCTTTTCTTTTTATAACTATTCATTTTTCACATTTCTTTATTTATTTATTCTGAGATGGCTTTGTGTTCGATGGTTTCTTGTAATGTTTTTTGAACTTCATTTAATATAAAAGATTGATAACAAATAAAAATGGAATGCCATCGTGTTTTAGGGCATGGAAGTCAGTTCATCATTAAGAGAGAATCAGAGAACATATCATTCGTTTGCCCAGACGAGGCGTTGCAACAAAACTCATCTGATTTATCGTAGTGCTTCAAGGATCCTTCTGCATTGGTTTTTACCAGAAAACTCTGGCATCCAACTGGAACAGTTTCTTTAGATCCCTCCTCTATGCTTCTGACCAATTTGGTCTTCACCTAGGTGTTTGGACTGTTCCACCTCTTATAGTGCCAAGATTCTCAAGGCGGTCAAATAGTCAATTGGTAGTCAACTGGTACCTGGAGCTGTAACTGGTGCATTTGTTGATTACGTGGTAACTGACATGCTAGATAGGATGAAAAGATAAAAAGGAGAAGCAATGTGGGACAAAGGGAAAGAATGATGAGGAAGGTGAAAAGCATTAAGATTTAAGACTAACAATATATACTCGGAGTGGTTGAGACGCACAATTTAATAAATCTAGAAGTTTCAGATCATGCATTTGTTGAAAATATATCATAATGTTGTATTTTCAGATGTTTTGTAAGGTTAAAACTTTAAAATTATGATGGATCCTTCAATCGGCATTTTTTTTTTCCCGTCTACGAATGCAAGTTCTTTAAAATCAAAATTCAACTTCATACGTTATTTATGCCAACTGTGCTTTGGGTAATCTATTTATATTGGACCTTTGAATAACCAATAATCTATACAGCGATTTTATTTCTCCATGCAAGGAGTACCTGCAGTTGCTTGATGAGAGAAAAAAAAAAGAAGATAATGAGGGACTAAGGGGAAGAAAGATGAGGAAGGTGAAAAGCATTAAGAGTAATAGCATATACTGGCATGGTTGAGAGTTGAGACACACAATTTAATAAATCTGAAAATCTCAGATTATCCACTTATTGAAAATATTTCATAATGTTGTATTTTCAGATATTTTGCAAGGTTAAAGCTTAAAAATCATTATGGATCCTGCGATGATGAATTTTTTTTTTTTTTTTTTTTTTTTTTTTTTTTTTTGTGTATTAGACTAGGAATGAAAGTTATTTAAAAGCAAAATCCAACTTTATCTGTTATGTAATCTATTTATATTGGAACTTTGAATAACTGATGATCTATACATTCAGCTATGTTATTTCTCCATACAATGAGTACCCTCAGTTGCTTGGTTTACTCTTAAAATTGTTGAATGGCGAGTTGGCATGGTCAACCAGACGAGAAGTTTTAAAGGTATACCATTATTTTTGATGTTATTCTTTGAGAATCATGGAATGATTTGCGAGTTTGGGATTTAATTGTCATCTTGCAGGTTTTAGGGATTATGGGTGCTTTAGATCCCCATATACATAAGCGCAATCAGCAGAAATTGCCTGGTTCACATGGAGAAGTTACTCATGCTGCAAGCGATACTAGTCAGCATATTGTTTCTATGGAAGAGCTACCTACAGAACTTTGGCCATCTTTCGCAGCTTCTGAGGATTATTATTCCACGGTAATGTTTGCTTTGTGCATGTATCTTGTTGAGAAAATTGAATTGTGATCCCATTTGGTGCATTCCACACACTTAAAAAAGAAAAGAAGAAAGTTTGCTTTATGAGTATGCCATTGCTGTTTCCTTAGCTCTCTAAAAATTGGATTTGCGATGAATAGGTTGCTATTAGTTCCCTTATGAGAATTCTTCGAGATCCCTCTCTTTCAAGTTATCACCAAAAGGTGGTGGGTTCTCTTATGTTCATATTTAAGGTATGCTTCTAGAGGTGGATATGTTCCGAGTCATTTTACTTAATCACATTCTTTTTGCTATCTAACTTGTGTTTGTTTCTTGTTCTGAAACTAGTCAATGGGCCTAGGCTGTGTTCCATACCTACCAAAGGTGAGATTGTCTATCTGTTACTACCATGCATAAGTTGTTCTTCCCTTTCATAAATCAATTATGAATCCTCTTTTCCCCTCTATTTTTTTTTGCTAGGTAAATTCTAAATTAACAATAGAGCTAAATTAAAAAATGATACTTGGTTAAAGAACTGGAGGTTGCCCTAATGCATCCATTTAGCAATCATTCACGCATCTTGTATTAGCTTGTAATATTTACTTCATTAGAAATAATAAAGAAATGCATATAATATTAAGAAACAGGACTTTTGGCAAGAAAAGAAAAGAACAGGTACATTATGATGTTGTTGCTGCCGGACCAGTGAGTGATGGCCTGTGTATGGATCCAGTCTAATGTTAAAATTATTTGTTTTAGCTTGCCTTCTGGTTCCCATAAATGGGACAGAAGCAGGAAATGTTAGATATTATGATAAATGAGGAGTGCAAAAAAAATCTATCGTAGAGTTTAGAGTACGGGGATACCTGTTAGGAAGGTTATGTTTGGTGAAAGGATATGATTCAGTGTTCTGTAATTGAATCTCATGGTTTTATGGCCTACTGTGTGCAAATCTGTAAAAACAGCACTACATCTTCGAGGGAAAAGCGGAGAAAAGAAGCAGCTACAAATGTTATGGTCTGAGATTAATTTGAGGTTTTATAAATTGCCAAAGAATCAACTGGAACATGCAGAAATAAATATGTTGTAAATCATATCTGAATAAACATTCACAGAAAACAGTGAAGTAAAATGCAGAAGAAATGGGTGGACAAGACAGCATAAGCAGGATTGTGAAGGAGGGAAATGAGATGGAAAGAGAGGGACGAGGGAGGGGAAGGAGGGTTGATCCTTGGCTTAGGCCCTTCCCTTTCCATTCTCATTCAAATCTAGCGCATTCTCTTTATTTTGAATGGTGTCTGCAAATTCAAAGCCTTGGTAGCAAGTCATCTGCATGCATTCTGATGCAGAGCCCTTTTATGAATGGGTATTTGATTCACATCTCTGTGTTTAACTGCCATATAACAACCATGATCTGGCCAGTTGTGCCTTGTTACCTTGTGTATACACTTTTTCCTTGTTTTATACACACTTATACCCAGGCCAGGGAGTAGACAAATCAAATGTTCATCTAAAGTGAGGGCCATGAATAGTTCTTTTTGTCAGCAAGCACTAATTGTTAAATTAAAGCCAAAGGGCTGGCAATCAATTTCTCCTATATGTTTATTAAAGATGGAAAATAAAATCTTCTAAAGATTCCTGTGGCATCTCTTTTGTTCTCCTTAGTATTTGAATCTTATCAGGACTTTCTAATTAAAAACAAGACGACCTTTTTCTGGGATCCCCAAATAAGCCTGCTCTGGGAGCTTTTCATTTTAATATTGCCTATAAGACAAAATATAAAATGAAATAATAGGTTCCAGCCAGCATGTTTAAGGTAATCCTTACCGTACCAAACTTACCAATGGATGGAGTTTGGGATAAACATGGATCTTATAAGTTATGATCTGCTGTTTTGATTATTGAACTTAAGAGCTCTTTTATATAGGATAGGAAATAAAATTATTAAGAACATTCTGCAAAATTGCTTTCACTTCCTTTATGATTGCATTATTGTTTCTGATAATCTGATATTTTTGTAGTGGTCTGAAGTTATGGCATCATGCTTAAAGAAATTGTACATATGGTTTGTTTTTTTATCTCTGTAGGTTCTACCTGACCTTTTTCATGCTGTTCGCACATGTGAAGATGGTTTGAAAGAGTACATAACTTGGAAGCTTGGAACATTGGTATCCATTGTGCGCCAGGTGTGGTTGGTGGCTATTGAGTGGCTTGTTCTCATTCCACGAGTGTGGTCTGTTTGAGGTTTATAAGAAAGGTTTTGATGCAAAAACTTGACTTTTGTGCAGCATATACGGAAGTATTTACTGGAGTTGCTATCCCTCATTTCTGAACTCTGGTCTTCATCTTTCAGTTTGCCTGCAACCAACCGTTCTGTGCTAGGTTCACCGGTAAAGATAATTTCTGTTCAGCCTGAATTTTTGCACTCATTTTAACGAAATTAATATCAAGTGCCATCTACTTGCATGAGAACCTTTGGTTTTATATTCTCGTGCATTTGACTAGTTTCAAGGAAATTCATATGGTTTGTGTTCCCTCATAGTGCAGTTTAACAGGACTTGCTGTGCTGCTAAATTTTCGAATATGACCCTGAACTACCCTGGTTTTGGATAATTTTGAATTATCTGAGCTAGGTAAATCTAAAAAAAATGTTTGTGCATGTAGGTCTACCATTTCCATCAAGCAAATGCTATGCATGCTGTTAGGAAAATTGACCCTAATATCTGCTGATATTGACACCTACATTAAAAATTTGGTTTTGTAAGGTGACGTACAGATCCAAATTTTAATGTGGTTCAGCATGTCCTCTTCTGACTTGCAAGAATAAGCCATACCCATTTTTTAAGTCTGTCTCTTGGCCTTTCACTTGCTTCCTGATTCTTCGATCCAATAATTTGGTTATGCATCCTTCTTTTTTATAGCTAATGCCTTTTATTTTGTAGCTAATGGTGCAATATCCTGATGTGCAAAATTAGAATAGAATATGCTCCTTCCTGAAGTAGAAGAACTAATGTTAGGATGATTAGAATAATACATGCCCTATTGGTTCCATATGGAAGTATGTATGCGGATAAAGGCCAGAATTTGCAGGATGGATATAGAAAAGCATTTAATGGTATTGGTTTTTGTGAAGTTTTGAGTTGTTTAGTCAATGAAGTTATATTGTAATGTGCTATAGGGCTGTAGGAGTTGCACAAATTGAGGGCAAAAGTGGTGGAAGGTTGATTGAGATCAAGGTTTTTGGTACTGGTATTGGTGGCCGTGTCGGTCACCGGTCGGTATGGTACTGTACCAATACCGAACCGTATGGACACACGGTACGGCACCACTAATTTTTTTTGTTTTTTATTTTTTTATTTTATTTAGGAAGAAGTATTCAGTGGTTTTTTTTAAAGAAAGGAGTATTTAAATTGTTATTTAGTGATATTAATTAATATTTGTATTACTTGGAAACAATGTTAATTGCATGTGATATGATTTAAGTATGACATAATGCTATTTAGCATCTTAAATAGTCAATGCATAGATCAATATATAGATCAAATATCATTGGATTCTAAAATGCTTAAAATTAATTAAAAAATCTAAAAATATTAAATATGTACTGATCATCAGAATTTGGTCAACCATCGATGTTCATAAATAGCAGGATCATTTATATATTCAGGAGGAACATCAGTCTAGCTTTTTAAGGATCCATAAAGCAGGCGTGCTGGATCATAACTCATCCTTGAAGTATCACCGAGGTCCTGGCTCTAAGTGGTATCCTCGGATTGATAGCATGGTTGTGAAGGAGCCCATCCAAATATACCAGCAGCAAAATCCGATTCATAAGATGTTTTGGGCTGCATAGGATAGTAGCCACTAGAAGTTGTCTTTGATGCACCATATCCATATCCGTAAGGATCATAGGATGGCGGTGGCTGTGGAAAAGAGAATCCAGAATTCGAAGATGAACCTGATACATCTATGGACCCTACTCTCTGTGCAAGGTTATCTGCAACTGTATCATGTCCTGAACGATTTCGTGGAGTCCATTGCCTGCATGAAATCGTATCATTGCGGGCTCTACTAGCGCGTGCACCGTGGTCCCTATCCTGCATGGCGTACGTAAACTGAGACTCATCAGTGAATCGAAGGCCACTAACTAGCTGCTTCTCCTATCCTCCGGTCCCTCTATGATCATCAGGTCCATAATCAGTTGAAAAACTATCACTACTATTCCATCCGGTATTTGAATGTGAGTGAACCGAATGCTTGGGCTCTATTGGGGCCACACTTGCCTTCTCTTTTCTTTTGCTCAAGTCTCACTTTAGCTGCCTAGGCTGCGAGGATGGTTGCTGTGGCGTATTGTTGAAAGTTTAGGTAGAATATTGCTGCTGGCCCACTGAGAGGCGTCCAACCCAGCCTCGCTAGTAATAAAACTGGCCGATTGTGGAGGCGATCTTGGCTCATCAATCTCTGGATTCTGCTGCTGACTCATAAGCCATCCAGTCATCGGATCTTCATCTTCATCTTTAGCAACAAAATCACTACAAGTTGGATCCGAGTACTTAAGCTGAACTTCCTTCTGAATGAATTTGAGCCACAACCTCAGATTGTAGTGCACATATATAAGATCATTGAGGCATTTTTGTTTTAGATGGTTCCTCTGTTTGCTGTGGATAAGGACAAAGGTCGACCAGTTGTGCTCATATCCATTCGATGAAACCATCTAGGAGAGGATCTTGATGGATTCACGGGAAGAAACAAGAAATACATAGAGATGCCGCCCTCCCTTATAAAAAACACCGAACTAAGCGGTTCGGTCCAAAACATGGCCGAACTGATCGATTCAGGCCACGTATCCGAACTGGGCGGTTCCCTTTCTTTCTTTCTTTGTTTTTTTTTTTTTTTTTTTTTGTTGTTCTGGGTTCCGATATCCATGGATGAACCGGGCCGGTTCGGCTTGGAACGCCTCGAACCGTGTGGTTCGTGTCAGTTCCGAATCCATGATTGAGATGGTATAAGCATATGGAACGAAAATTTGAGGGGGCTGTAATAAGTAGAGGTACTTTAATTTGTGTTGAAGGATCCAAGGAAAGGAGGGGAAGATTTAAGGTAACATGTATGGAGGTTGTGAGAAAAGATATGGAAATGCTTGAAATTTGAATTAACATTAGAAGGGACCCTGAATAGGGACATTTTGCAAATGATGATACATAAAGGCAACTGCACATAACCCCAAATGGTTGAGATAAATCTGGATTGTTGGTTATGGGCATGGTATTTTGCTGTTCACTTGTGAAAGGACCAGATCAATATTAATTAAACCAATACACTGGTTGGATTAGAGGCACCCATTTGGGAAATGAGCCTTAGCTAGGGTGCCTCCATAGCAATATAAGCTATTGCTGATTTCCATATTGTTAGATGGAGCCAATATTCTTCTTAATCTTTTAGAAACGTGGATCATTCATGAAGACAAAAAAGGCAGTGATGGGATATTGATAATAGAATTGCTACAACATTATCGGATCCATTGCTCTAACAACTAGCAGATTAGGAAACATGGAAACAAACAGAGGTTTGTTTGAGGGCATTGATGTATGCTATGCTGCATGGTGGGTTGAAATGAAAAGTTCAACAAGTTTGAATGTCATGCTGGCCACATGAACAAGGTGTAGGCATTATATGGTCAGTGAGTGGGGACTTCTATCTAGGTGGGGAGAGAACATGAGGGTGCTTACTGTTTGTGCCTTTGTGGCATGAAACCTTATATAAAACCATTTAAGAACTGGCCGTGATGTGAGTGCTGACCAAGTGCTGGCACGGTATGTCTCATGCTGTACTTGGCGGTACTTGGTATGGGCTGGCACACAAATGCACAGTCCATTGTAATGGGATGCTTAGATAAGCAATATAAGGGGTGTTCCATGAGTTCTTTTTTTTTTTTTTTTTTTTAAAGTAATATTTAAACCAGTTCAAACCCTTTTTAAGTGACTGGATTATTGTCTTATTAAAAAAATAGAAATCAAAGTTGCATATAGTATTTTTATTGTCATTAGCCATTACATATATGTTGTTAATTACTATGTGTTATCCAATGTATAATTCAAAGTGATATGTTATGCAACACCATACTAAGTCAATTGCAACTAAAAGTAGGAGAAGGCTAAAGTTGCATAAGATATTATGTAATCACTGTTAAACATGTATCACAACATACGACAAATTAAACAAGTAATCCTTAATTATTGATGCTATGGGTATACCATGCTACTAGTTTTACTCCAAAAGAAGTAACTACAATATACTGATGTAGAAAATCCTCTGCCCCACACTGAATGTTAAGTAGGCTCATACTTGTTTTCATTGGCTACCGGTTTAACTTTCAAGGTATTAAGTAGTGCCTCTGTTGAGGAAAACCCATGAATTGATTGTACCACTGCTAATATTGCTGCACATACTCTATATACTGCATGACATTGGATGCATATGGACTTGAATGGTGCGCATGGCTTAGAAGGTTAGGTCAGGAACCCTTGGGAGACACCATGTAACGGCTAAGCAAAATAGTGTCTTGCTCACTTGTTAGATCTGTTTCCCTTTTGCCTTCCATTTTGGAAGTATGCTTGAAGTTTTCTATCGTTGCATTTTATATGCTCTTGAAAAATGGTTCCTCTTCTTTTACAGATACTTCACCTTGTGGAGCAACTTTGCCTAGCTTTAAATGATGAATTCAGAACATATCTACCAGACATTCTTCCAAGTTGTATGCAAGTTCTAACTGATGCTGAACGGTGCAATGATTATAGCCATGTTCCTGATATTTTACACACTCTTGAAGTGTTTGGTGGTTGGCATTCTTGATTCAGTCTCCATAAATTGTTTGCTTTTTTTTTTGTTTACCTGTTAACATACTGTTTATGAGGTATCCGGCCACTTGAAATGCCTCTGATGTGCAGTAAATGTTTTGTAGGAACGTTGGATGAACACATGCACTTACTTCTTCCTGCACTTATTCGTTTATTTAAGGTTGATGCCTCAGTTGGTATAAAACATCGTGCTATTAAAACTCTGACCAAGCTCATACCTCGAGTACAGGTTATAATCTGAATCTCTTTTTTAGTTTAGTGACTTGGTTTCGGCTGATGGAAGTCTTGATTTTTGTTGAGTCTTGTAGAAGTGTACAGCAAAATAAGAATATTTCACAATTTCATATGGATTATCTAACTGAGCATGTGGTTCTCCAATGGAAATTTTTAAAAGTTCTAAAACAATGAAATCAGAAATTTCTACTTTAAGTAAAAGTTTTCAAATTCATTTTTCTCTCCTTATCTGTTGATCTGATGATTACCACATTTTTTTAATCTTGGATTCAGGTCACTGGTCATGTTTCAGCTCTAGTGCATCATTTGATTCTTGTCTTAGATGGGTAAGATATTTTAAGTTTGTATCATTTTTTTGTAATTTGATGTTGTACTAACAGATATGATATCATAAACCTAATTTTGGTTGTTATGTATGATAAATCTGCTTAAACTATATTTTAGTAAAATATTTTTTGTCTATATTACTGAATATAGATTCAGTCTCTTTTCCTTTTTGCCTGGTTTATGTGATATTTCTTTGTTATATGTTGCATTGAATTTTTCTTCATACAAGCTATAATGAGGGCAATGCAGGATGCAATGATGGGAGCTTCAAATTTATGTTGTTTAGAAGAGAATAAATTTGAAAGGGAAGAAATTAGGTTGAATTGGGGGGAAAGGGATGATAGAGCTAAATTTTATCAGAGTAATGTGTTAATAGCTTGGAAACCCTTGCTTAAAGAAGGTAATTGCCATGTTCTACCATCTGAGAGATGGTTGACTTGTGCTATCATCTATGCAAGGATTAGATGAGACACAGTTTGCTTGCTAACAGTAGTATATGTTCAGAAAAGTAGTGTAAAATTTATGAATCAACAATATTTTAGTAAGGGAAAATGGAAGAGTCATTATGATCATCCAAACCTTTCCCGTCAATTATGGCATTTGGAGAAGACATGGTAGAGTAATTTTGCATTTACCCGCAAAACCTGTTATTGCTGCCTTGTGAGAGAATTGGTTCCCATATATGGTGATCCATAATTTCAATTGGAGTATTAAATAATTGTTTTAAAAAAAAATAATGTTCATCCCAGTAAAACCTTTCAAGTTCAAAATTTTATTAGTCAACACACTGCTAAGGGAGTGAAAATCTTATTTTGCGGCCATTGGATTGGGGGAGTTGGTTTAGGTTTTGATAGAGGCCTAAGAGAGTTGAGCTACATGTTGCATGGTTAAAAAACATTACGATCTTAAACTGTAACATGTGCCAGTGTTGCTTTTATTTTTTCTTGGTTTTGTGTCATTCCACTTAACATTTCCCTACTGCAGTAAATGATTCATTTTTGCGAAATAATCATCATGTCAGCAAAGATGTGCTTGATGTTTTTCATTGCATTCTGTTGTGAAGTAACATGCTGAAGAAAGGTTTTCTGTAAAAATTGGCATCCCATGCCTGAGCACTAGCTTGACACATCATTGTGTATGGTCATTGCATTTGGATCACCCTATGCTTATCTTTCTTTTGGAAGATGCCGTTTTAATATCTTCCCTATGGCCCTATTATTTAAAGGTCAAGAGAGAGGGAAAAAAGTTAATGAAACATACACCTTAAATTCGCAATATAATAATCATAAGAATACATGCACTAGCAAGTTTCTGCGTCAGCATGCTCTAGCGGTTGTCTTGGAACTTCTTGTGATGTCATGAAGTTCAGAAATCATTTCAAAATCTAGGAAGTAGTCAAACTACATGAATTTATTTTGTTGACCGTGAAAAGTATGGCTCAATATTAGTAATTTATTTTACTTAGAATGAAGTAGACGTCCTTTTTATCTTTGTGCAACCTATCTTCCATTTTAACTTGGATTATTTCATCGCTTAGGAACAATGATGATCTAAGAAGGGATGCTGCTGATGCTCTGTGCTGCCTTGCGCATGCTCTAGGGGAAGATTTCACTATCTTTATACCATCAATCCACAAATTACTTTTGAAACACTGTTTGCAGGTGGCCTCTTTGTTTCTTGTTTTGATTTGATGAAGCCATTGAGCTTTTGGCAATTGGTAATGATTTTTCTCATATCTCAGCATAGAGAGTTTGATGAGATTGAAAGGCGCCTAAGAAGGCGTGAACCACTTATTTTAGAAAGTTTGTCTGTGCAAAAGTTTACTCCTCCTCCTGTTGAGGTCATCAGTGACCCTGTTGACGACGTGGATACTGACCCATACGAAGAGGAGACTGAGATACACCGGCAATCGAGAAGCCATCAAGTAATCTTTTCTTGTTTCTCTCTTATATTCTTCAGAATACATGTAGACTTCAGTTTGGCAGTATCTTCTTATGCATATATTGATGGACATCAGAGCGAATATGCTTATCTTAGATACAGTACTAGTGCCTTGTTACTTGTTGCTGTTTGCCAGTTCTTAATGGACTCCCTTAATGGTAAATGTAAATTAGATTTGCTAAATTGTTTGATATATATTGAATACCTTTTACTAGGCTTTTCTGTGTGTTGCTCTTTCAACTCATATTCTTGGTATATGATGTGCAAAAATGAAATCTGCTATCATACATTTTTTTGTTCTTTAATATACTCGAACTTCCATTTGAACTCCTTGTCTAGAAATATCTAGATGCAGTTAATGAGGCTTTGGATTTGTATTAATAAGATAAACAAGTTTTGATGTATTTACTTGATTATATACATCAAATGAATGTTTTGACGTAGCATTAATGAAAATTCTTATGCATATAGTATGTATATGTACATGAAATATGCGTGCGTGCATGTATGTATGATAGATCTTTTTCTGTTAAGCATTTAGTAAAATTGTAATATCTAGTTGTTGAGGGATGTTTGATGCTGCTACCTATTGCGATAATCTCAAATGTATTATTAATAGGCTGTTGATCATGTTTGACTGTTTCATCTTTGATACTTAAATTCCTTTTGTGCTGGCTTCAAAGCATGAGCACATTATTAACTACTACAGGAGTCCAATTTGTTCAAGGAATGTCCTACCTCTGAGTCCAATTTGCCTGGCTTTGTGCTTGCCGATTTCTTTTACTGCTCCTGTTGTTCTTTTCATTTTCCACATTGTTCTTTATTGGAGCAACTGTTAATTCATTTATAATGTCTATATTTAATTATCTATCTATATATTTACCTGTACACATCCACACATACCTTATCGACCTATCGCTATATGTAGATACATATGCATGTATTATTTATTTGCATGTACTCTGATATTTGGGGGTAGAACTAAATTTGTAAAACTCTCTGTAGATTGCCATTGTTTTTCCTCTGAAAGAGAACTCTAATATGTACTTTTATATGTTGAGACAAATTTCCTTGGACTTTTATAACTATTTAACATGCCTAGAGAAATAAATCAACCATTCTTTTAAGTTTGCTTTTCTTGTGAGGGCAGTTGATTGAAATATATTTTCTCATTTTTCAGCAGAGAAAGTTGCATGACCAGTAGTTGACTTGTTATAGGTTAATGATGTTCGATTAAGAACTGCTGGTGAGGCTTCTCAGAGGAGTACTAAGGAAGACTGGGCTGAGTGGATGAGGCATTTTAGCATTGAACTGCTCAAAGAATCTCCATCCCCAGCTTTACGTACCTGTGCACGACTTGCACAGTTGCAGGTGCGGCAATCATTTGGCCTGATTTATTCTATTTAGTATTTGTTGTTCTGACAGAAAATATACAGCCTTCTGTTGGTCGAGAATTATTTGCTGCTGGTTTCGCAAGCTGCTGGGCACAGATGAATGAAACTTCCCAGGAGCAGTTAGTCAGGAATCTTAAGACAGCCTTCTCATCCCAAAATATTCCTCCTGAAATTCTTGCTACTCTACTAAACTTGGTAATTTTTTCTCCTTTATGGGTCAACAAAACATGCCATCAAGTTTGGTATTGGAACTGACTATTGTTATTACCGGTCAGGCAGAGTTTATGGAACATGATGAGAAACATCTTCCAATTGATACCAGATTGCTTGGTGCTCTTGCTGAGAAGGTTTGCGTTGTATCCTTATATAATTACATTGAAATTGCTGTGAAAGATTTCATCTTGAATGTCATGTTTTGTGGATGTTCTTTTGCCCCAGTGCCGGGCATTTGCAAAAGCCCTTCACTACAAAGAAATGGAGTTTGAAGCTGCACGTTCCAAGCAGATGGGTGCAAATCCTGTTACTGTGGTTGAATCTCTTATTCATATTAATAATCAGTTACACCAACATGAGGTTTGTCTTTGTGTTTTTGGACTAAAACACACTAGAGCATTTCATTTTCTATCTCTTATTATGAGCAGTATGGTTTTAAGCTCCCATATATTCTCTTCTAATAGTAGTATGGTCATAGTTTCCTCTATGCCCTTTTGTCTGCTTATGTCTTTTATGAATATTTACATTGGCAGGCTGCTGTTGGTATACTGACATATGCTCAGCAACATCTGGATGTTCAACTAAAGGAATCTTGGTATACTTTAGATTTTATAATGATGGTTTCAAAGATATTACTTTCTTCAATTTTTATCATTGATTTGCTCTCTCTCTCTCTCCCTCTCTCTCTCTCTCTCTCTCTCTCTCTCTATCTATCTATCTATCTATCTATCTCTTCTCCCTCCTCCCTCTTCAAGTAATAGCAACTTTTTACAAATGAGAGCAATTTTTGTTTCTTTATTTACATTGTTGTTTACAATGAGTTTATTTAAGGTATGAGAAGTTGCAGCGATGGGATGATGCACTGAAAGCATACACTATAAAATCATCTCAGGCATCAAGTCCACTTTATAACTTAGATGCCACGTTAGGTATGTATTGGATGAATGGTCATTATTATTTGGCATATTTGGTTGATAGATTGATGTGCTATTATGATGCATTTGATGGAGAAATTAATAAATAGATAGATATATTTGTATTCTAATCAGCAGGACTGTTTGCTAATTGTTGATTCATTTTGGAAAAGTAAATGAACTAATCATGACTCAATTACAGAATATATATCTAAACTATACATGGATTAGTGAATAAAGTTTCTATCTAGAAGCAATCATGGCAAATAAATCTTGGTCATCTGAACTAATCTCTAAAGGACTCCTAATATGGCAAAAATATCAAAAATCAGTAAAAGTTTGTTACAAAATTATAACTAGAGTTTTTAGTAGACCTGAGCATCTGCCAGGCATGGTCAGGTTTGGGCTGGACCAGAGTCTCAGTAGCATGACCAAGTGACCATGACGAAACCTAGGCAGGTCTTCCTTGGGCCTGAAAACCCAAGCCCTTCACTGGCTTGATAGAAAAAAGATAAGGCCTGGGCCCCACTCTAGCTGACCTGGATTTGTTGGGCTGGTCGGGCTTGGTCTGACTAGACCTGACTCAATCTTTTTTTTTATTTTGGGGGGGGGGGGTGAGATGAACTCTGGGCCAACTAGGAGAGAGGAGGGGATTCTGGCTTGCTGCCTGGGGGCTTGTTTCTTTCTTGGCTGGCCAATAGAGTGAGTAGGATTCTAGTTGGTGAGGGAGGACAGAGGGGAGGCAATTCCAGGTTGGCTAGGAGGGTGAGCGAGACAGTGGTGGTGTCTTGGCTGGTGGCTGCTGCTGGTGGTTGCAGGGTATGGAACCAGATTTTTTTAGCACAAACCAGGTGGGTTAGACCTTTTTTTTCCCCTTTTTTTTTTGGGTGGTACAAGTCTAGATTTTGACTACTTTTTCACCCAGAAAATATTGGAATTTTGCTATGGCTGTGAAATATCAATCAGAGATCCTGAATGTCCTTTTTAAATGAATCCATGGTCATGGAAATCAGATATTTCTGTGAAAAGTTATGCCTTCCAGATATAGTTGGAAGAAAATTGTCACTAAGTTACGGCTATATAATATTTAAAGAATTTTTCCTGCATTTTATGCAAACACCTTGGAAATTTTTTAGAGGATGAGTCTTGGAATGTGCTGCTGAGTTTTACTGTTTGTATGGTTCTAGGACGAATGCGATGCCTTGCTGCCTTAGCTAGGTGGGAAGAGCTTAGTGCCTTATGCAGAGAGCAGTGGACTGCCGCAGAACCCTCTGCTCGATTGGAAATGGCTCCAATGGTTTGTCATCAGATTTAATAAATCTTAGCTGTTTAAGCTGTACATTTCTCTTGTGCTTTTATTCAACCCTTCGTCCCCTTTTTTAAATTTGATGCTGTTGTCTTAGGCTGCTAATGCTGCTTGGAATATGGGAGAATGGGATCAGATGGCTGAATATGTTTCTCGATTGGATGATGGGGATGAAAGCAAGCTTCGGATCTTAGGTAATACTGCTGCCAGTGGTGATGGAAGTAGCAATGGTGCTTTCTTTAGGGCTGTTCTTGCAGTTCGTCGTGAAAAGGTGCCCCTTTGTTATCCTTTCTTCTTTTTCTTCTTTTCGCTGCATAACATATCTAAAGTTGTTCTATTTTTTCCCAGTATGGTGAAGCTCGTGAGTATGTTGAGAGAGCAAGGAAGTGTTTGGCAACAGAATTGGCAGCATTGGTAAGCCTACTGACATCTAAGCAACGTGCATGTCTCCTTAATTTTCATTTTTGTTAACCTATATGAGGCAGCTTCCATTTTGTTAAAGCCAGGGCATGCCATACCGATTGATACTGGTGCATGTCAAGTATACCATACTGTGTCGCTACCAAATAGGTAGGAGTGCAAATGGATCAGGTCAGACCTAGTCATAAGTGACCTTGACCCAACCTAGTTTCTTGTTCGGGTCTTAATGTTGGACCATACCCAACTCAATAGAATATGGGTTCAATTGGGTCTATGGTTAAAATTTTTGATCCATCGGGTCATTTGGGTTGCGTCGGGTCCTTGTATAACCTGGTTCCAACATGAAAAACTCAGGTCCAGATTGGTCTGGGTCATACATCTGGAGTTCTAAAGTGAAAGAGTTAAATTTGGACAAATTCTAGCTGCATCATAAGACATGAATATCTCTTTGAAAGCTTGCTTTGACACATTTAGCATGATAATTTTTTTTTTCCAACAAGGCTTAGAAAATCATTGAGAAGTGTTCCAAAACTTGAGCATTCCCCATGGATTATGCAAATTATTATGTTTGAAGATATCTAATAGTTTGAAACAAAGAATGGTGGAATGCCGAGTCAGTTGCATTATCAATCTACAATCTAAAAGTCAAACTTCCTATCCAAGGATATCACTCAACCATCTAGGTTTGCCACAACATCCACTATGTCATGTGAATAAAATCAGATCAAGAAGCTTGGATTGGTGTGATGATACCACCATTTATTTCAAACTAATTGATTGATGATGGATGCCATCATTATATGGGACTGATCTCTAATTGGGACTTTGGGACAGTAGATTGAAGATGGTAAACCGGCTTAACACCATCCCCGCTCACCTCGGTTTAATAGGTGTATCGTGTTTGGGTTGGGTCGGGTAATAGGTCAGAAGACCCAAATTAGACCCATATAACAATCCAATCCAATCAGGTCGGTTCGGGTCAAGTCAGAACTCAACAATCTAGATCCGACCCAAAATGTGGAACTGGTCCAAACTCGGAACTTGGCCCAGCCTTATGGGCCCTTAAATCAGGTTTGGATCGGGTTTAAGTGGATCGAGTCGGGTCATGTTGGGTCATAGGTCAACCTATCCATTTGATAACCTTATGAATAGGTATGCAGTATGGGAGGGCTATTAAGTGTTGGTATGCTAAACCAACCACTGTACCGAGCATACTGACACCATACTGGGATAGTAGTAGTATGAGGTCCAGTCCCGAAACAATAAACCTTGATTTAAGCATTCTATTTTTGTTGCAAATTGCTTTTATTGGATCTAGGTAGACGATCTAGATAAAGGGCATCGTAGGCAGATGTATGCAGCCTTATCCTTGTTCGTAGGGAGGGTCAAACGTGTGCAGCCTTATCCTGGTTAGATGTATGCAGCCTTGTCTCTGTGTGTAGGGAGGCTGTTTTCATATTTTGAACCCATGATACTTAAGTCACAATGGAGCAACGTTATCGTTGCGATAAGGCCCGCCTTAAGATTGACAATCTGGGTAAGTTCATAAAAAGAGGGCATCCACATTGCAAACTAATGCAATGCGGGATACAGGTAGCAAGTATTATGATAAATTTGATTGTGACAAACCTTGTAGGAGCTAGTGGATTTGCTGTTGGCAAGTATCATGATAAGTTGGATTGTGACAAACCTCGTAGGAGCTAGTAGATTTGCTGTTGGCAAGTATCATGATCGGTTGATCGAAAGTCCTATTTATTTTCCATTGGAGTGGGCATTAGTTTTTGCCTAAGGTCAAACGTCGTATTTATTTTCCATTAGAGTTGGCATTAGTTTTTTTCCTAATTTTCATTTTTTGTGGTTAAAAAGTCTTAGCGTGTTCTTGTTTTATTTTTGGTTTCCTATTTTTAGCAAGACCCATGAGGCTTTAGTTTGAGCTAGACTTTTGTTGACTAATAGAATGCTATTTATGGAGTTTTCCCCAACTTTTCTTGTTTTTTGCATCACAACATTTCAGGAGACAAGGGATTGTGTTATATGTGCTTTGAGATTGGAGAACTACATGATAACCTGATACATCTTCATCTTTCAGATAAATAATAAAAAATCTCTGGACCTTGAAATTGAAAGAAGGAATCAAACTTGTTTTCTTTTACTGAAATCTTTGGAGTTAATACCATGCCATCATCTTTTTCTACTGATAAATCACACATGTTTATGAAAGACAATGTCAAGAAAAGGTAATACAGAATCTACAGTTACAACTGCAATATATCCCCACTCACTTTAGAGGAAAATAATGCATCTGAACAAAAGAAGGTAGAGAGGCTGAAGTTTGTTAATAGTATGTATGAACTTTTGAATTCTCAAGGACATGTATCGTAGAGTACTTTTACAATAGCACTTTCATAGTCATATAGAAGACAAGCAAGTAGAGGTGGAAATTCTTTAGAAGTTCAACACCACGAGACACCTTTTCACTATGACAAGAGAATGCTTGGGTGTTTTGAAGTTGGCATCCCATTAATTTTAAATGATTAGTCTCCCTACTGCTAGAAATCTTTGGCCCCTTGTCAATCTCCTTCCTAAAGGAAACATAAAATATGTTTTCCCCTTTTTCGAACCCATGACTCCCACGTCATAATGGAGCAAAGTTACCATTGCGCCAAGGCCCGCCTTTAGAGTGGCTGGTTAATGAGGCTCTCTTGCCACTATAGTGTCCTAGGAGGGTCAGTTGTACATAACTTATCCCTACATGTGTAGAGGCTATTTTCATGTGTGGAGGTAAGGCTGTGACCATACCTAGACCTTATAGTGGGGGGAGCCTCATGCATTGTGATGCCCTTTTTTTTCCTGTTTTGGTATCCAAGAGAAGCCTATAGTGGATGCTTGAAAATGTCTTTAAGCATGAAGATCGTTAACTTGGAGATTATTATAGTACCGAATGTACCAAGCCTTAATTCCAAACAAGTTGGGTGAGCTACATGAATCCTTTCTCTCTATTTCCTTGGTTTAGAGCCATACTTTTTGAGAGATGTCGAGATATCAAGTCCTTCCTTACTCCTAATCCATGCGATTTCCAGTCCATCTCCACGGAGGTTGGCTATACTAGCATAGGGACCGGAATTGGGATTCATACTAGCTGCCTAGCAGTGCGGTATGATATGTTATGCCATTCCAGTTCGTTTTGGACCTTCTTTTCTTATTTTCAAATTTTGAAATAAAGTTAGTCTATGGTTTACCGACTTTAGTTCAAAATTCTTTTTCTTTTTTTAATAAAAAAAGGTCTGGAACCTTCTCCTTTGTTCCACTATTTTTTATTCGGAAATGAAGACGACAAGAGAGGGGGAGAGGGCGGGGGAGGGGGGATGTTATCGGTGATGCAAGGGGGATGGGAGAGTGTGAGCGGTAAATTGAGCTGAGTGGTGGCGGGCAGAGTGGGTAGATCAAGTGCTCCGAGCAGTCGTAAGGTGCTGATTATGAGGCATGATAGAGGGGAGTCTCCTGCAATCGTGGGGTGGGGGGTCGAGATGAGAGGGGACTGAGCTGATGGGTGGTTAAGTCATCCAAGATGATTGAGCTAGCGGATGTGATTGAGCGTCGGGGGTATTTGTTTTTTTTTTTTGTTGTGTGGGCGGGGAGGGAGGGGTGGGCTTAATTAAATTTGGGCCTCTATACCAAATAGAAAGGGCTAACCGTTTTGTTCCCTCTTGGTTTGGCTTGGTATGTCCTGAACCGGGCAGTTTAGGATGTTACGATGAATGCTATTCTTTCCCCTTTTTGCCTTATACATATATCAACTCTCTCTTTTGTACAAGTGTATCACTTGGCCTACTACGTTGTAGATCCAAACCATCTACAATGTGTCTCTCAATTTGTCCTCAATGCTACCTCCATATTTTTTATGAATGGCTTTATTTTATTTATTTCTTATTCTATGCTTTTTTTGTATTTCTACATATCGAACATTATCTTTTTGGTCATGCTTATGTACATGTTGTTTTCTAACCATCCAACATTCTGTACCATGAAGTATGGCTAATTGTATGCTTGTCTTACGAATTTCTACATTCAACTTGGCAAGTATCCCATGATAATATAGCATCCCTATCGTAGTTCTTTATTTTATCCAACTTGCTTTAGTCTTGCGGATAACATCCTCTTCAATCTACCCTTATGTGAATAATTGATCCTAAATATTGAAAGTGATCACTCTTAGGAACTTCATGATCCTCAATTTTCACATGACTACTATTTCTTTCTAATTTTAGTATAACTACAGTCCATGTATTTTAATTTCGTCTTACTTAACCTAAAATTGTTTGGATTCAAATGTACTTCTCCAAACTTCCAACTTATGATTAATGTTGATTTTAGTTTCATGCATCAAGGTTATATCATCTGCAAATAGTGTTTACCAGGGAATATCATTTTGGAATGTCCTTAGTAAGCTCATCCATAACTAGCACAAGAAGGTAAGGACTTAAAGCCGATTCTTAGTGTAAACTTATCATGTTTTGAAATTCACTAGTATCACCACCAGTAGTTCTGATGCTAGTAATTGCTCCATCAACCAGATCCTTAATTACATTAATATATCTAATAAAAACTCCTTTCTTTTCTAACACACATCATAAGATTTTTTAGAGACTCTATCATATGCTTTCTCTAAATCAATAGAAATTATATGAAGATTTTGTTTCTTTTCTCTATACTTTTCGATTAACCTCTGGAGGAGAAATGTAGCTTCCATCATCAACCTTCCTTGCTTAAAACCAAATTAATTCTCCAATATTGTTGTGTCACTTCTCAATCTATGCTCAATTATCCTCTTCCAAAGTTTCATAATATGGCTCATGAATTTAATACCATGATAGTGAGAATAATTTTGAACTAGCTTATAACCCATGCATTGTGCGCAGGGTATGATTTTTTTTTTTTTTTTGTTTGTTTGTCAAACTGATTTTGTTGCATGCAATACAATTAATATAATTTTTAAAAATATTAGAAAATTGTTTATATGCTTCATTGTTTTTCTTCTTATGGGATTCGGGTCGGCTCACTCTGTACTCTCAGGCATTCATGAATATAAGCCCAACTCAGCCTGTAATTTTATGACTTTATTAGTTGTACTAGCTCAACCCATGAATCTTATAGGATTTTCAGGCCGATAAACCTAACAGATCCTTGGTAAAATCCATACCATGTAGCTTTACCATTGGGTTTAGAGAAACCCACTCTCTAGCCATGGTCCAAACCTGGTACCTTCCTATTCAACATCATATATGTTTTAAAGATCTCCAACAATTTGCTCACTATCAGACGGCTCGAGAATCCTATATGAGATGCTCTAGGAATGAATACCTATGTTGCTGTCCCACCCCAAAACTGATTGCTGTTTGCTGATGTGGCATCTATCTGTATAGATTCAGTTACCTACACTTGGGCCTCATGTGGACAAATTATTACATTTCCACCACATCATTAAATAGCAGCTATTATTAGTTTTTAATTAACAAATTTAATAATTTTAGTTACGTGCATGGATAAAGTAGCATTATCTGTTTAAATCTTTGTCATTCTTTTTTATTCCCGATTGTTATTTTACATAAAGTGAAATGGGAAAATAGTTGTTAGCTTTTACGCCCTTTATAACGTTATTCGGGTTATTATTTTAAACATTGCTCAAAATCCTGCCATTATTTAATGCATACTTTATATCTCTATTATTTTTAATTTATTTTTTTTACTGTGTAAACACCAAGCTGGGCTATGGTGCCACTACCACTTGCCTATATATAAAGCCCTTGGAAATGCTTTCTTCCACAGTGAGAGTCTTAAAAGGGATCTTAACTTAAACCAAAAAAAAAAAAAATCGCGATAGGTCTTAATGAGTTATGTCCAATCAAATGCTTTTAAAATAGGAGCTATTACTGTCCCATTTGAACAGACTCGTCAGCTATGTAAAATAAATAGGTCTCCAATGGATCCCAAAAGGCAATGCATCCCAAGAAAATATCACAACTCACATGGCTGAAAGTGTTTTAATGTGAATTTAAAAATAATTTATACATGTGGCAGATGAGAGTTTGTGTGTGTGTATGTATATATATATATATATATATATATATATATATATATATATATATATATATATATATATATATATATGTATGTATGTATGTATGTATGTATGTATGTATGTGTGTGTGTGTGTGTGTGTGTGTGCGTGCGTGTGTGTGTGTGCGCGTGCGTGATGTTTTTCTCTTCTTCTACGGTAGATAGCTAATGTTATGAACATTTAGTTATTATAGGTTTATATTTAGTTATTATAGGTTATCGATAGGACAACCCCACTAAAAAGATACGTTCAAATGCAATGGAAGTCATGCTCATTACAATTAGTAGAACTAGTAAAACGGGAATTTTGTTTCCAATGCTAATTTTGAATAGCCTTGTAAAATTGAAAATAGGTTTTATTTTTCTTTTTCTTTATTTTATTTTATTTTATTTGGGTGTTTGGGGTGGGGATGGGGGGTGTTGGGAGGGTAAGGGGTTTGGTAGGTAGGGCTGGATCAATGCTCATGAGTGTGAAATAATGATCATCTCCATCTTCTTTTAGAAGCTCAATATTTCCTTTCTATAGCACCCTTGTTTTCCTTTTTATTGTGTTTCATAATTCTCTTTTTAAATGTTTGATGCTTCCTATGCCTTTTTGCGTGTCTTTTCAAGGTTCTTGAAAGCTATGAACGTGCTTACAGCAATATGGTCCGTGTTCAGCAGCTGTCAGAATTAGAGGAGGTCTGCCCTTTCCTCTATGGTTTGAATTTTGTTCTAATGTCACTTCTGTGTTGATTGAGCTTTTTGCCTATTTATGTCATTTTGCATTCAATTGTAACAGTAGTTGACTAGAAACTGCCTTTTAATCCATGCAGGTAATTGATTACTGCACTCTTCCTGTGGGGAACTCAGTTGCAGATGGTCGAAGGGAACTGATGCGTAATATGTGGAATGAGCGCATAAGAGGGGCAAAACGAAATGTTGAGGTGGACATAATTAGCATTTCCCCTGCAGGCTTTGTGTTAAAATAATTCATTTTTAGATTGGTGGTAAAGTAATAACCTAAGAGCTTAATCGTATTAATGAATTGCAGGTGGAGATGATTTCCTACTGATGTTTTTTGATTCATTAAGATTATAATATTTGCTTGTGGAAATTTTCCATCTTTCTTATGCATTATTATTTCTAGATATATGCGGACTTAGATTTTAAATTGCATCTGACTTCCTGATTTCTTCTTATAATACAGTAGGCTCTGTTTCACTTTTCTTCTTTGGTTTTTCCCTCTGATGTCTTTATTAATTTTTCATGTTTATCATGCAGTTAAGTTTTTTTGTATGTGTAGTCAGCACTAATGAATTGTCGCTGTTTTCTCTACTGTAGTATTGAAACAGTTTTTATCTTTCTGAAGCACTTTTTACTAGTATATATCAGAATTTTCTTTTTGTATTTACTTTCAAGCATAAACATGTAGGTTTGGCAAGTACTTCTTGCAGTACGAGAACTGGTGCTTCCTCCTACTGAAGACATAGAAACTTGGCTTAAATTTGCATCACTTTGCCGGCAAAGTGGCCGTATCAGTCAGGCCAGATCTACTTTAATCAAACTCTTACAAGTTAGTTATCAGGTTCCCTGGAAATAAAATCTTTTACTGGTTGTTTTTGGTGCTTTATGATCCTCAATACAATACCTGTATCTAATTATGTGCAGTATGATCCTGAATCATCTCTTGAATTTTCATTATGCCATGGACACCCTCAAGTTAAGTTGGCTTATCTGAAATACCGATGGTCTCTTGGTGATGATCTCAAACGGAGAGAAGCATTTTCTAGGCTACAAGTATGCATTAAGCACATCTGCTAGATTGAGTACTAAAAAATTTTGCATTCTATAGTCTCTGTGGACATATATTCTTTTTAACATCAACTTTTTGTCTAGGATTTAGCTGTACAGCTTGCTGCTGCTACAACAAATACTTATTCAAGTGCACAATTAAGCCATGCCAATGCTTCCAATGCTGGTGTTCCTCTTCTTGCTCGTGTCTATCTGATACTTGGGAGGTGGAAGAAGGCACTTTCTCCTGGTTTAGATGATGATTCCATACAAGGTAATTGGTGGTCCCTTATGCCTATCATTTCCTTGGTTATATGCCACCTTTTATTGATGAGTTTTCTTACTTTTCAGAGATCCTTATATCATTCAAAAATGCCACTCATTGTGCTAAGGATTGGGCCAAAGCATGGCACACATGGGCTTTGTTTAATACAGCGGTGATGTCTCATTATACTCCAAGAGGGTGCCCTGGTATTGCGGGGAAATATGTTGTTGCTGCAGTCACCGGATATTTCTATTCAATAGCTTGTGCATCAACTGCCAAGGGAGTTGACGATAGCTTACAGGTAAATCTCTTGCTTCATTAAAGATTAACAGGGTCTTGCCTTTTGACAGCTGACCTTGTATTCATATGTTTTATGTTTGTAGACCTTATACTTGTAAAAATATACGGGATTTAAAATAATTCACCAATAAATCTGACTATAGATGTCTTAATTTTTAGCTTCCATGTGTTTAGGAAGTTTAATAGAAGCACAATACCATAAGAAATGGTGCAAAGAATGAAAGTTTAGAATTTTTTCTCCACTCATTACATTTTATATTAATCTTTTTGGTAGGAATTTATTTTTATAGTCTAAAATAAAAACAACAGAAACTGAAAGACATTAGCATTTCAGAGTTTGATAGCGATCAGAATTTTTTGATTTTTGTTTTCTGAGAATGTTTTGATAAGTAATTCCTAATTTGTTTTGAGGTTTATAAAGGAAGTCATAAAAATGATGATGGTTGGATTTTTGAGTATACAAGTATAAGGGATCTTTTTAAGAAGTTTCATATTTTGTTATCCGGACTTCAATTATTCTCTTTTCTTCTTTCCACCTTTTAATGTGTTATTGTATGCTCCAGTTGGCTTTGCTTTTTGCTTAATGTACTTTATAAGTTTATATACCAGACTTCTGCCTTTTTCCACTTGTATTCTTGAATCCTTTGCTTAGCTTCATCGAATTCCAATATGGAGTGCATTTGGGAGTCATCAAGATAAATAAATAGTGATTAAGAGATTGTTTAAGAGGGACAAGTCACCAAGGGAGTGTTGGATAGGCAGGTATACGATTGGGGAAAACAGGAACTCTCGTGGACCTGGAGATCTTGTTTCCACCTCCCTTTTTGGCAAGTTGCACGCTCACCGTTTTTGCCATCCCCTTACCATGCTAGCCTAACTCCATCTCATGGCCTTAGCATGTTCGCTCTAAGTGGAGACCTCAATGTCAACTTAGTCTTCTTGTCTCCTTACTGCAATAAAGCATGTGTAGCCAGGGGCCTTCTATGGCTCCACCTTATTGTCAATATGCTTGCTAGTGAAGGATGATAACACTTCTGATTTATAAGGAGGTAGGGCTGGTGGTGTTGTTTGAGAGTTGAAAAGGGGTGCATTTACATGCCCGAAAGTTCCACTTAGTGCATGGATGCACAACCTAAATGCAACTCATAAATGATCGGATTGGGTTTGGGTTGACTAGAATTTTGGTGGGTAAAAAAAAAAAAAAGAGTTCGACTGGAGCTCCTTTTTCTAGTAGATTGGCGTATTAGATAGATTAGGTTGAGAATTATTAAGAGAGAGATGGACTTTGCTCCTCAAGAGAAGAGGGTATCTAGTATCTACTCCTCTTGGTTCCATGGTCAATAATGGAGCATTAAAATTGAAGATTGATACCATCATGTGGATAAAAGAAAATGGACGGTTTCATTGTGTTAGTAAGCTAAAATACATGCTAAAGCATTTAAATCAAGTATCCACCTCATTGTTGATGATCTACACATGACGTGTAAATTGAAAATTAATAGATTTTAATGCTCTGATTATAAACAAAACATGGTCTAGTGCATTTTAACCATACACTTTTGTATCCAAGTGATGCATAGGTTGGTGACCACCAAAATATGTGATTATGTGATTCTTGGTTTCTTGCATTTTTGGTGGTTTAAATTATGATCAATGATGTTTCATTATTGATTTTGGACATGAGAGGAGTACATAACCACTCCTGCTGAGAGGAGTGTAATGCATTCCATATATATAGACTTGGCAATGTTCAATCATATTAGAGGACAAATATGAAAGTAGAAAAATGGGCATTGTTAAGCTTCATCTATAGTATCTAAAACTCCAAACATACAAAAAGAAAAAGAGAGAGTGGGTTTTGGAGGTCCCTTGCACGTGCATTAAGCCATCCTAATATGGGTGTTATTTATGGGTCTTGCCAGAATCTGAATCAGTGATCTTGATCTCTGCATCTTAAAACACATAGATGAAACTTAACTGTTCAGGATGCTTCTAACCTATCAATAAAATCTTGTATGTTGCCATTATATCATTGATTCTAGGACTGCTTGATGCATAGGCATGGAGCCTCTGGAGCATGCTTTATTTTGTAGGCATTTTAGACATTGCAGATCATATGTTTAAAGATGTGGATTTTCATTTGGATCCTCCCTGTGGAAAGAATTGGAGATATTTTATATCCAAACTCGCAAGAGGCTTGAACATTCAATCAACATGGTCAGGCGGCTTTTTTAGAGTTAAAAAAAGGGAAAATTCAGGAAAAAACTTCTTTGCCCGCAATAGGGGATTACATTTATTTTGACCTGATCTCATATACCTTTACATCTTGTCAAATGTTGCTGGCTTTATATTGTAAGCAGCATATACTTTAGAGTTTAGAGCATATGGCTTATGTATGTATTTTATGCATCAAATATGTAATAGCCTCCTGTCATGGTGTCATTGTTGAAGTAAAGCATTGCTTAATGACCTCCGTTGTTTTGGTCTGTTGATAAACTAGGCTTTAGATGTCACCATAGGTTTTTGTGCCGTGCTGTTTGAGCTAATGCTATCACTTTATATTTTCATCATTCAAAGAATTGCTCAGGGTTCACCTACATGACAAGTTGAGTTCATGTCCCGGTCCTACATATGGTGGTAGTTGCATATTAGGCTATTAAAAGCTCTGGTGAACAATCTGCATTTTATTCATGACCAGATTTTGATTTTCTTATTTCCTGCAAATTGTATAAAACACTAAATTGTTGCACTTTCTATTTACAATAGAAGCAGTCTCTGCAAATCTCATGGATTTAGTTTTTCTGGAAGGACAACAATGATCTTCCCTTCTAGTGATCCATGTACACTGTTATTCTTGATGAACTTTAATTTACCATTATTATCTGCAGAATACAATATATGTATATATGTATATATAATTTATGAACTTTCCATTTTCTGTTTCCAGGATATTCTTCGTCTTCTTACATTGTGGTTCAACCACGGGGCTACCTCTGAGGTTCAAATGGCATTGCAGAATGGATTTTCACTTGTAAAGATTGAAATGTGGCTGGTGGTACTACCCCAAATAATTGCCAGAATACATTCGAATAATCAAGCTGTAAGGGAACTAATACAAACATTACTCGTGCAAATTGGAAAGGGGCATCCACAGGTTTGTGGCTTTTTCCTTTCTTTTATTTCTACCCTTAAATAGAGAATTTCAAACAAGCACCAATCACCAACAGAGGTTATTTTGCCTTGCTTTACTAATTATCCTCACTTTAAGAACAATACTCAAACTTGTATCGTAATACACACACACACACATGTATATATATACGTGTATATTTGTGTAGACATACGTGTGTACATGTATGTATATACGTGTATATCGTTGAGAAAAAGAAGAAAAAATGGAGGAAATAATTTCAATTATAAAAGTTGTTTTTCTTCCAATGTATGGGTCAAAATTTAAATACAATGAACCACAAAAAAAATGATAAGTTTGACAATACAAAAGTGGTAAGTGTGGCTATATAAAAAAACTATACAATAAAAGGAAAAAAATCATAGGAAAAATATTCACATATAGTACTGTTGGTTGTGACATTTTCTTGATAGATTTTCTTATTTGTTGAGATCATGGTTGACCTTTGATTGTCGAGATTTTGGCTTGATTCTTTCTTGATTCTATCCTTCTTTGGCTTGATTCTATGAGATTATCATGATTTTTGTCTTATTCTGTCAGATTTGCTTGAGATTCGTAGGATTCTAATAATTTTTTTCAACACTTCCCCTCAAGTTGGTGCATAGATGTCAAGTAAGCCTAACTTGTCGATGAAAAAATTGAAAAGATGAGAGGACGGTCCTTTGGTAAGTAAGTCAGCTGTTTGTTGCAAAGTGGGAACAAACAGCATGCATATAACTCTAGCTTCAAGCTTCTCCTTGATAAAGTGCCGGTCAACCTCATGTTTGGTGTGGTCATGTTGAACTGGATTATGGGCAATACTGATTGCAGCCTTATTGTCGTAGTACAACTTTATAGGCAAATTTATGGGAAGATGTAATTCATCTAGAATTCGCTGCAGCCAAAGTAACTCATAAATACTATTTGCCATGGCTCTATATTTGGCTTCAGCACTGCTCCTAGATACAATATGCTGCTTCTTGCTCCAAGTAACCTGATTCTCCGAAACATAAGTACGGTCGCTAGTGGTGGATTTTCGGTCGGTTGAAGAACCTGCCCAATCAGCATCTGTAAAAGCCTCTATATTTCTCTAAGAATGTTTCTGAAAAAACAAACCCTTCCTAGGAGATTTTTTCAAGTACCGCAAGATCTTATAAAATGCATCAGGATATGCTTTCCGAGCAGAGTGCATAAACTTACTCTACTCACAGCAAATGCAATGTCAGGTCTTGTGTGAGATAAGTAAATCAGCTTTTCCACTAATCTCTGATATCTGGAAGTGTCCACCATCTCGTCTTTTTCACAGTCCCCAATTTGACATTAGAGTCAATGAAAGTATTTGCAGGTCTACACCCACTCATTTCAGTTTCTTTGAGGAGATCAAGAATGTACTTTCTCTGATTCACAACTAACCCTTTTGAGAACGAGCAACTTCTATTCCAAGAAAATATTTGACCGGTCCCAAGTCTTTGATTTCAAACTCCTTAGCCAAGCTACTTTTCAATCATTTTATCTCAGCAATATCATCATTGGTTAGTATGATATTTTCCACATACACAATAAGAATAGTAATCTTCTTGCTTTCTCCATGCTCATAGAATATAGTATGGTCTGATTGTGCTTGGCAATATTTCTGATTCTTCATCGATCTAGTGAATTTGTCGAACTAGGCCCTTGGAGATTGTTTAAGATCATATAAAGACTTCTTGAGTCTATAAACTTGGGACGCAAACTTTGTAGCAAAGCCAGGAGTTGCAGCCATATAAACTTCTTCCAAATCCCCATTCAAGAATGTATTTTTAATGTCCAGCTGCTGTAATGGCCAATTGAGGTTAATGGCTAATGAGAACAATATCCTAATAGTGTTTAGTTTGGCGACAGGTGCAAAGGTTTTCATGTAGTCAATACTATGGGTTTGTGTAAACCCCTTTGCCACTAATCTTGCCTTGTATCTTTCAAGAGATCCATCATATTTGTATTTAACAGTGAAGATCCATTTACAATCCACAGTCTTCTTCCCTCTAGGAAGAGCCACTACTTTCCAAGTCCTGTTCTTTTCAAGTGCCTGCATCTCTTCTAACACGGCTTTCCTCCACTCTGGAACTCGTAAAGCATCCTGCATAGTTATTGGAATCTCCACAAGAGGTGAGAAAAAAAAGCTGAAAAAGATGGTGACAGATTAGTATAGAACACATATTTGGATATTGGGTATTTAGTACATGTTCTAATACCCTTGCGAATAGCAATGGAAAGATTTAATTCATTGGGTACAATTGGGGAATTGGAATTGGAATCAGAATGAAAATTAGAATTACCTGAAGAATCTTGGTCTAGCTCCAGCTTAGACTCATGACTATCAAGAGAAGCCTCGGACTCCTTTTCTTGAAGAACATTCTTTCTAAAGTAAGACTTTTCCAAAGCGCTTGTCCATGTTTACTTTTCTTTCATTCTGATCATGAATATATAGTGGGACCTCAAGGTGAACCTTCAAGTTCTTCATTATTTAAAATATTTTAAGGGTTTTTATCAATGTTTATTGCAGATCTTTTTACTTTCAGCGTCATTTTCTTGGTTTGGACTTTCATTTTCAGCAATAATTTCGTTCTTGGATGCAAGTGTAGGGACATCCACATGATAGGGAACAAAGAAAAAATGAGTTCATTTTCAAATATGCTAGAATTTCTCACGTCTTCTTTCTCTCTCTCTCTCTCCCTCTGAAGATGAGAGTTAAAATATGGAGTTTGTTCAAAAAAGGAGACATCATTGTTACAATTTTTTTTTTTTGAAACGGGGTCATAGCAGTTATACCCTTTGGGTAGGTGCATATCCCACAAATACACACTTAAAGGCTGTCGGATCAAGTTTCCCATGATTTTGGTCATGATTATGGACATAAACCGTGTAACCAAACAATCGAATAGGCAGACCAGAGGGTATTTGAGAGTTAGGAAATTTTTTTTATGAAAACATTCAAGGAAGTTTTAAAATTCAAAATCTTTGAGGGCATGTGATTAATGAGATGTATGTCTGTAAGAATTGCTTCACCTTGATAGTTAGGAACATTTGTTGCAAAAAGAAGGGCTCTAGCAATTTTCAAAAGGTGTCTATTTTTTCTTTCGCAATTCCATTTTGTTGTGGGGTATTGGTACAAGAACTTTGATGAACAATACCCTTTTCCAAAAAAAAATTGTCCTAAAGTTGAATTAAAAAAATTTCTTGCCATTGTCACTCTGAAGAATTTGAATTTTTTTATTAAATTGGATATGAACCATAAAGTAAAAATTTTAGCAACTTCAGATTTTTTTTCTTTAATAGGTACATCCAACTAATTCTAGTATGGTCATTAATGAAAGACAAATCATTTTTTTTCTGAAACTGTAGGAATTTTTGAGGGTCCCCACACGTCACTATGAACTAATGAAAAAGGTCGTGTTGGCCTATATGGTTATGAGGGAAAAATAGCCCTATGTAATTTTGTCGAAGTGCAAATTTCATATTTAAATGAAGATGGATCTTTATTCAAAAATAAATTTGGGTATAAATGTTTTAAATAGCGAAAACTGGAATGGCCTAATCTATAGTGCCATAACATTATTTCATGATCCGTAAAAAAAAAAAGAAAGATTCTAAACAGGTACCCTGAACAAGTCTACCAAATCGTGATCCATCTTTAAGCAAATAAAGTCCTCTTTCTCTAGCAATACCAATCATCCTCCTTGTTGCCAGATCCTGAAATTCACAGGGAGAATGGTGAAAATTAGCACGATGATTCAGATCATAGGTAAGTTTACTAATGGACAATAAATTACAGGATAATTTAGGAATATGGAGGACATTATGGAGGGTCAGTGTAGATGAGACCATGATCGAATTCTTCCCGACAATTGCCGAAAAAGATCCATCAGCAACCTTGATTTTTTTTGATTGTCACACAGGGACTATAAGATGAAAACAACTGGGAGTAACTAGTCATATGATTTGTTGCCCCAGAGTTAATAATCCAAGGATTCTAAAAATCAAGGGAGGTATTGAATGACACAATTGAGTTACCTTGATGGGCTAGAAAATAAAGAGTGGTGGAGAATTGTGAAGATTTAAACAACCAATACAGTTGCTCTAGTTGTTCCTTGGTTGAGTCAGATTCGACTGATTGCTGTTGAGTATTATCAGTGGTGGTTTGAAGATTTCTTCTATTGGGCTTCTTCTGGTAAGGAGGCTTGCCATAAAGGTGCTAGCAAGCCTCCTGAGTATGCCCCGGCTTCCTGCAATGGTCACACCATGGCCGCTTTTTTTTTCTCCTTCTGTCTCTGGTTTTCAGGTTGCAAGGGCTCAACTTTCAGCTCCAGGAGTAATACGAGACGAGGATGAATGAAGCATAACCATCCTCGGGTTCTCTTTTAGTCGGATTTCAGAGAACACTTCCCTAATAGAGGGCATTAGCTTCCAACTCAAGATTCTCTCCTTTGTCTCATCAAATTCCTGGTTCACACCAGCCATGAACATATACATTTTATTAGCATCTTCATCCTTTTTGTGCCTTGCACATTTCTCGAGATCCTTTAGCTCAATTGTGTGATATAGGTCCAACTCTTGCCACAGTGTTACCATCTCATTGTAGTAGGTGGTAATATCCCGATCTTCCTATGTCGATCGCCATGGCTTGAACTTCAACTCGAAGATTTGGAAATAATTTTTTCGATCAGAATGTCTCCTTAACATCATCCCATATTTCTTTCACTGTTGAGAGAAATAGATAGGTCTTTGCAATGGTCGGCTCCATGGAATTAAGGAGCTATGTCATAACTATTGCATTCTCAGTCGTCCAAGTTTGAAAATTGGGATTAGTTTCAGCGGGCTCTTTTACACTACTCATCAGATATCCAAACTTGGCTCGACCTTTCACGGCCAACTTGATCGATTGCGACCATTCCAACTAATTTGTACCATTCAATTTTGTGTGAATGGTGAGAGGAAGAGCAGATCCAGCAGAATAATCTACCTCGGAAGGTGCACTGGTGATAGTATTACTCATCTCTGTTGTGGCTTCGGATATGGAGTCTCCTTTATTTCTGATTGATCCCGTCATCACTGTCTTCACTATCTTAGATCAAGAAATATTGCTGAACCAAGATCTAATTGCAATAGAAAAACATATTGGATATGATCAGTAGCAGAATAGGAATGGATAGAAGTTGGACAGCAGCTGGGCATTTTTGAGAGTGGCCGGCGGTTATGGTGGAGCACGGCTAGGATACCGTGTTGAGAAAAAGAAGAAAAAATGGAGGAAATAATTTCAATTACAGATTTGTTCTTCCAATGTATGGGTCAAAATTTAAATACAATGAGCCAAAAAAAAAAATGGTAAGTTTGATGGTACAAAAGTGATAAGTGTGGCGAAAAGAAGAGAAATCATAAAAAAAATATTCAAAGATAGTATTTCTGGTTGTGACATTTTTTTGATAGATTTTCTTATTTGTTGAGATCATGGTTGACCTTTGATCGTTGAGATTTTGGCTTTTTTTTTTTTTTTTTTTTTTTTTTTTTGATTCTATCCTTCTTTGGCTTGATTCTACGAGATCATTATGATTTTTGTCTCATTCTATCAGATTTGCTTGAGATTTGTGGGATTCTAACAATTTCTTCCAACAAAGCTATAGTTAGTAACTTTGTGAAGAAAATTCAAAAATAGAAAAGGCATGGTTATGGCCATAAAATCTGATGAAGTCCATGACAGCGGCCATAAAAGCTGTTGCACATGACAAGGGCTACCATTCTTGTCACTTATTGGTATGGTATGAGTCAAGTTCGGCAAGGTAATGCCTCATAGTGACACATAGTACAACTGTTGGAGATGAGACAACAGCTTTTCCATATGTCTGTATGTGCCATCGAGCCTCTAACATGCCAGTACCTTCCTTGTGTGGTATTTGTATGCCTGATATTGGCTGGTACAACTCTGAAGAACAAACCTTGGTTCATGATGGTGGCCATCATAACTGCAATTGCTTCACAAATGGCTATCTTCCTTCCCTTCCCTATGTACTTTATGGGTTGGGGGAGGGGGGAGCATGTTCCTAAGGGGGAAACTAAGTTGCTTGCTTGGAAAATCACTAAGTTGTTGTGGTAGTGTTATTGTAGTTACACACACACACACACACACGTGTGTGTGTACATACATACATACATACATATGTGTATATATATATATATATATATATATATATATATATATATATATATATATATATATATATATATAGACACACATACATATATACATACATATGTATACACGTGTGTGTATATGTACACACACACACACACACACACACACACACATATATATATACATACATATGTATATATATACATACATATGTATACACGTGTGTGTGTGTGTGTGTGTATGTGTGTATATATATATAGTGAGGTTACATGTTTGGTGCTTCTAGTTAAGGCATCTAGGCATTTGGTTTTGCGTGCTTGTGTGGAGATGCCCTTGCCATATCATGTCTTTGGCAGCTTTATTCATACCCAAGGAGTTATGGTCATAAAAATGACTGTTAATATGGAAATGGTAGTTGAAGAAACAAGTTCCAAAATGGCCCACAATCTCAGTATTGAGGATTGTACTAGTCAAGTACCGGTATGGCATGGTACCAAGCCAAACCATACTAACACTCAGTATGTGGATGAATATTGGTTCAATGTTTTTTTTTTTTTTTTTTTTTAATTTTCATTTTTTGGTTTCTAAGATTATTTTAAGGTGTAATGATCTTTAAATTATGATTTCAAGCTGTTTTGATATATTATTTCATATTGGTCCGAAGAGATCGTATAATTGCTTAATGAATGTAATTGTAATAATTAAACATAGATTTGTGATAATCACATATGGATAACGCACATTATTGAGCTTGGAAATACATATATCAAGTTTTTTGAATTCCAAATTATGTACCACATCTAGTTCTTTGAGTATTTATACTGCTTGTCGGTCTTGGTATCTTGTTCATCGGGACCTTGGACATAACTTCGATCCCAGGTTCACCAAATCGGTACCAGAGGCCATATCGGTAGGCAACTGGTTTGGGATGGTATGAATCCATAGCCATTCTGGGGCATGCGGAAAATAGGGTGAGGGAGAAAAAGAGAGAAGAAGAGAGAGTGGGAGATGAAGGGAGGGAGGAATGGGGAGGGACTCTAGCACAGAGAGAGAGAGGGAGGGAGGGGGAGGGCCAAGGGAAACTCTAACCTTGACCTAGTGAATAGAGTGAGAGGGAGGATGCTTATCGGGGACATTGCCGGGGGAGGGCAGCTGTCTCGAACACACGACGGAGCTTGGGGGAGGAACGATCATGAGTGGGGAAGGGAGGTTCTTGAATGATTGTGAGCAGGGGGGTATTTAATCTAACGGAGCGAGGGGATGGTTTAATTGAACAGTTGGCCTCTGTTTTGAGTCGACAAGTCGAAGCATCCTTGTTCCCCATCAGTTCGGTTTGGTATATCTCATAGTGGGCAGTTTGGTGTAGTGTGACCAACTATGCTTCAACATATATGCTATGCCCATCCCTGCATCAGAAAATCATGGCTTCCTTCACAGCCTCCCTACTATTGATCCTTTAATACTCGGGGCTGGCCATCCCGCTCCTTTTTTAGGGAAAATGGGGCAGCGAAATTTGACCCATAATCTAGTTGATGCGGTGGAGGATAATAGCTGCTTGAATATGATGTCACAAATTAAGAATATGCACATAGGTCATGTCTTGGATGTGTAGAATAGGATGTGGTATATGATGAGGATCCAGATGTCTTGAGGCTCTGCTCTGCATGCTATATCATCAGCTACAACAGTGTCATATCCGGAACAATTTGGGCCTATCTTCTATTTGCAATCATTTGCTCATGAGCCTTATGACATGCATTGTGGTTTGTACCTCTTTGTGCCATGAGTTAGGCATGACTCTTGTGAATTGACTCGGACAAGGTGGTTGAGTCATCTGGACCCTGCCATGTCCACCGCCACCTTCCTGGCCACCAGATGCATCATTCTCAAATTGTCATTGGCACCATTGCTTATATCACAAGATAATGTGGACAACCTGGTCGTCCGAGGCCTCAGTGGCCTCAGCACCTAAGCAAAATCATCCCTCTCCAACAGATTGCGACTTTCTTTCCTTCCTTGCTGTTATGAGACGCTGCTTCATTCCCTGGTTGCCCCTTTATGTCTAGCTCTGCTTGGTGGCTTGACTTGGCCCACCACCTTGATTAGCCCCGTTATACATGCTATCATAGTTATTTCTGGCTAAAGGGTTATGTCTATCAGTCTATCTGTGTATGTATTCAAATATAGGCATGTATGCCTATATTTCTGTGATGCTATTTTAATGTTAATGGATGGTTTATGTTGCGTGAGGCTCTGTAATCTAGTATTTTGTCTTGTTAACAATGAATACCATGGTTCTTAATATTTAAGAATTAAAAGTAATGGCATGAAGTTCCATACTTTCAGCATATCCAGTCCCAAATTGAGGCTCTATCTCTAGCAGTATGAGGCGCAAAGAGATAAAATGTCCCAAAAGACAGAAAACGGAAAAAGAAATAGAGCTATAACAGAAGAAGACAAACGAAAGAAGAGGAGGAGCAGAAGATGAAAGAAAAGGGGAAGGAAGGAGTATTACAGGTTGCTAAAACAGAGGGTGCAGCCCCCATTCTATGACATATTTGGTGGTGTACACTTCTTTGGTGAATACCAAGTTGCTTCTAAGTTCTAATGGTGATCACCACTAAGGGGACTCTATTCTCTGGTTGGTTAAAATTAATGACCTGAAAAGAGCATGCCCAGACATTTAAGAAATGCACTAGAATGAGCATAAATCCAATCATCCATTATCTTGAATAATTAAGAAAATCTAAAGCACCTGCTATTTACAGGGAGAATATTCTCCTATGTTTAGTGTGGCAAACTATGTTTCCCGGACACATGACAGTGTCAAGTGTCCAATTGTCAAGAGGAATTCATGGGAATCTCCTAAAAATTGGACAGTGGGACATGTTTGCAATATATATGTGTGCGTGTGCGTGCGTGCGCACGCGTGTGTGTGTGCATGCATGCCTGCGTGCGTGACTTCTATTTTAGATAGATAGATGTGGAGCTTAAATCATTTCATTGGGATCAGTAGATGGGAATATAGACCAGTGGCTCCTTTGTGGGGTGCTTACGCATGGAACGAAGCTAAGGGAGGCAAAGGCCACTAAGCCGTAGCTAGCAGTGTATTTTACTCTATTGGGCGATTCCGGCCCCTCACCCCTATTTTTTAGTAAAGCTTGGATGCCGATCAGTTTACTGAATCTTGATTCTTTTGAGTCCTATTGTTGCAAACGAATAAGACGGTGCTGATTCTGATGGATTTTATTTCTACGACATTGAGTCTACCGTATAATTTGACAAAATGGTTGCAAATTATTATGTTGGAACTTTTTATATAGAAGTCTGGCAAGTAGTTTAATGATAATGGCATCATAGTTTGACAGTATGAAGTGTCAAGGAGTGTTATGAAGTGTTCCAAGTGTCTCAAGTTCTGACACATCAAGAAATCTGAACTTTGGAGTCTGTAGGTAACACTGGTGGCGAACAATTATGAAATCATTTAAGAGACTTGTTAAGATATTGACCAATGAGTTCTTAGTTTTCATATAAGAAGTAATTACATGCATATTTTCAACCTTGGCTACATTAAAACCCTGCCTTAATGTAATTTGTAATTTGTTTGCTTATGAGGCATCGGATTACTTTGTTATAAATTGCAAAATAATGTCACTATAGATCGTCCTGGGATGATTGATTACAAATATTATTGCTTGTCTTGATGTTGTCAACCTATGAGTTCGCATGCCGTACAAGCTTTCTCTTAAAACTTCAGCACCTGATTTGGAAACCCCTTGTATTTTCACTTTCACATCTAATCAGACTCCTCTAGTGCATGTGCAACTGCCATCGCGATTTCTTGCAAGACAGTCATCAAATTAACTTATGGAAAAGTGTTCTCACTCATCTGTAGTTTCATTTCACCATGGTTGCCCTTCAGATCTTGCAGAGCATAAAATGTTGCATCCTAGTATTGGTCTCTAGGAGAGTACATTAATCAACTAACTAAACTGATGGCAAAACTAAAGACATCTGGTATATCTTCTTAACCCACATCCTTGTGCTCGGATTTGAATATTGTTCACTGAATGTGCTCCAAGCATCCCTCTTTTCTGGCATGTTAGTTTCTACTTGAATTTGACCCAACCTGTTGGAAGATCTGAGAATGGTTTCTTGCTGGGACAAAACAAAAGTGAATCAAGGCAGGCGAATATTATTTTCCTGTCCTTTGGACAGAATGAATGATTAAGGAAGCAATCGTCTGATCAAACCTACTCATTGCTCTTTTATTTGTATTTTCTTTAATTCCCAGATCAGCTTGAGCTCATGCACCTGACATGATTCTAGGTTTGCTCCTGTATCAGTCATTATTAGTATGCAGTGCCTATTCAGTTACTAGATTGGGATACATTTTGGATCTTTCATTGATGCTGTCCTGAATTACAGTCTGTTTTTGTTTGATCTTCTGTTCTAAATTGTTTCCCAACTGAGAGTCACATTTGTCATTCTCCATCTCTCTCTTCCTACCTCTGTTGCAGGCTCTTATGTACCCTCTGTTGGTGGCATGCAAATCAATAAGCCTGCTACGTAGAGAGGCAGCTCTGAAAGTTGTTGAAAAAATTCGCCAGCATAGTGGAATCCTTGTTGATCAGGTGAGTATTTTGTAATAGTGTGAGTTATCCTAAACTTGGACAGATCTTACAATGGGGTGGTAAAATATTCTTCCAGGCTCAACTTGTTTCAAAAGAACTGATCAGGGTTGCCATACTATGGCACGAGCTGTGGCATGAGGCTTTGGAGGAAGCTAGTCGTTTGTATTTTGGTGAGCACAATATTCAGGGGATGCTTCAAGTTCTAGAACCATTGCATGCAAAGCTTGAAGAGGGGCCTGAGACAATAAAAGAGACTGCTTTTATTCAGGTATTTTGCTAGCTTTTGCTAGTCCCTATTATGAAATTGTAAGCTAGGTATATTATATAAAATATTGGAAGTTAATTTCCAGACAGCATAATTGAGCATCTGCGCCTAGTACCCTTTGTTTGGGTGCCCTTAAGCCTGATTTATTTATTAGCGCTTAACTTTGTTTTTCAGCGGTTTGGACCACTATTTTACTGTTTGGGAGCTCTCTAACCTGATAATGTCAGAGAACTTCTCTAAAATTACTTGTGTTGTAATCCGAGTAATCTAGATGTATCAAGAATAAGGTTATTCCAGGTTTTGTTGAGAACAGTTCTCCCATGGTGAGCTATGTTTTGGCTTCAGTATATTTTCTTCACAAGTTCAATGATGTTCAGATTAGAGTTCTGATAGAAAAACTTATCAGGGTTTTAATGTGCTTTCCTTTAGTCATTACATGTGTCTGCATGTGCCTGCAGGATATATGTGTTAATGATGGTTAATTTGTCCAATTGAGCTGCTCATTGTAATTTGAGTGCAAACAAGCAGTTCAGAATTAGCAGCAGTAACATACTAGCATGTGTGTAATTTAGATGATTGCACGTATGCATCTGTGGAAATATGGGTTAATTTGTCTAGTGGAGCTGCTTATTTTAATTCGAGTGTAAGCAGGTAGTTCTCAATGGGCAGCAGTAATATACCAGCATCTGTGTCTTTAAATTAGCTGAGTGTTTGCACATGCGTGTATGCATGGAAATGGGGTTAATTAGTCCAATAGTGCTGCTCATTTTAACTTGAGTGCAAGTAGTTCCCAATTAGCAGCAGTACTATTCCAGGATGTGTGCGTGTTTGATTTTGGTGAAATTAGAACCAGACTTTGTCCATAATTATGTCATGGCACATTTATAGTTTTAGGATGTCGTTAGAAGATAGAACCAGACTTTGTGTGTATATGTGTGTGATTTAGGCAAGTTTGTGTAATTTATGCGTATCTGAACCATACTTTGTCTATAATTATGTCATAGCACATTTGTAGTTTTAGAATTTGGTTTGAAATTAGGAGACATTGTCCATAATTATGTCACGGCACATTTATACTTCTAGGGTTTGGTTAGAAATTAGAACTAGGCTTTGTTTATAATTACATCACAGCACACTTGTAGTTTTAGAATTAGGTTAGATTTAGAAGTTGATTTTATCTCTCTTAATGCTAAGCTATCAGAAGCACAGCTACATTGGAAGAGCATCACTTGATATCTACCATGCATTTCAGCTTTTATTTTAATATATGAGTTTTTTGATTCATTAGAGTGGACGCTAGGTGGGCAAGGAACACTAGACAATTATTGTGATTTATGTTTTCAAGACATTGAAATGCAATGGAGGGCTCAGAATGCAATATTCTCTCATGCAGTGTGAGGATTGGTTCGCTCATTGCACTAATTCAAATTAAGTCTTGGTTATGTGAGGTTGGTTCATCATGGCTTCATTTTGCTGGGTTGATTATGTTGTGGTTGATTCCACAGAAATCCTGCCTTGTTCTTATTCCATTTTTTTCTCATTCAGGTTCCTCTGTTTAATTATTTAAGCTGCATCAAGTACTTAGTAATTGTTAGCCTTCGAACTTGCATGGTTTTTGAATGCAATCAACATTTCACGTACCTTTTGTGCTTTCCAGACTATGGGAAAGGCCTCTATAGTAAATACTTGATTCTGGGATCTGCTAAAAAGGATCTCGTGTCTTGGTTGAAATGTTTCTGTTTCTTGACCTATTTAAATGTATCTTCTCAGGCGTATGGCCGTGAGTTATTGGAAGCTCGTGAATGTTGCTTGAAATATGGGAGAACTCTAAAGGATGCTGAGCTTACTCAGGTATGTAATGCCTGTCTGTGAGTGGCATCAGTAATATAATTATTTGTCTACCTTGTATTTGTGATGCAACCCGTCCCTTTCTTTCTTCTTTCTTCAGGCATGGGACTTGTATTATCATGTTTTTAGACGAATCGATAAACAGCTTCCCAGTCTTACTACTCTAGACTTGCAGGCAAGAATTGCATATGTTGTCTGGCGGTCCCAGTAAAGTAGTTTTTGCTGCACATCTTTTTGCAGTACCTCTAACTTTTTTCTTATCGTACCTAATTGTCAGTCTGTTTCGCCTGAGTTGCTGAAATGTCATAATTTGGAGCTTGCCGTGCCTGGAACATATCATGCAGGTAATGCTTCAGGAACTTGCAGTTTTTTTTCATGGTGTACCTAAGCTAGGGTTGCAGCAGACTTGGATTAATTGTATTATGTTATTGAGTAACTGTTAACTGTTAGCTCGTTGATACTAGCAGATGCACACTAGCTGACCGAGGCTTGTTTGTGAGCTAACTATTTTAGTCATCAATAGCGGCTTGTACTGGTCACATGCTACACACATTTTTGTTTTTTCTGCCTCTTGTTAGTTGATACCCAAGTTTATAATGAATGGGTATTGAAAGAAAAGCATGACACCCATGCTACTCTATCTTTCATCTCTTGTCAACCAAAACTTTCAAAGTCAACAGCTTATGCTTAACGTGGTACTCTCAATCAGACATACCATGATTTTAAGCCATGATCTATGTGTGAATTTTCACAATCATATGATTGTTGCATGCATGTATTCAAGAACTGCACAAGTTTACCATTTTTGTAAGGCGAATGTTGGAAATGAGTGTGCATGTTTTCTGGCTGTTGTCTTGTTCCTAGTAATTGTGTTGAAATGTGTACCTATTTTTGTAATTTCAGATGCACCGGTGGTGACAATTGCTTCATTTGCACCACAACTTGTGGTGATTACATCTAAACAGAGACCTAGAAAGCTGACAATTCATGGCAGTGATGGGGAGGATTATGCCTTCCTCTTGAAAGGTCATGAGGATTTACGGCAAGATGAACGTGTCATGCAGGTAAATGTTGTTGCTTATTGAATTCACTATGTGAATTTGTGTTGATGCTATTGTGGTTTAGAGATCGGAATGACATGAATATGGAAATTCTACTCCCTGTAACTTTAGGCGTTGATACATGTTCGTGTGAAAGAATATGAGGAGTTTGTCATAGTTTCAGCAAGAAGCCCTAGCTACCAAGTTGGGGTGATTATTTGAAACTTGTACTACATTTGTTAGTCTCACAGATTTAGCGAATGGATTTCGAGTGGAGATGACATATGAACCCTTTCCATGGCTCTAACTGGTTGTTTATGTTTGCGCTTTTACATCATGAGGCTATATATGTTGAACCGCGTAAACTGCAATTGTTGTCTAATTTATAATGATTTTGATAATTTCTGGGGCAATTTAGTACTGTATTTGGTTAGGATATTTCTTAACTGACACACACACACACACACACACACACACACACACACACACAGAGAGAGAGAGAGAGAGAGAGAGAGAGAGAGAGTAGGCTACCCTCGAGTGTAGCCAAGTCTGGATCTGGTCGTCTCTGCCACCATTCAATCGGCATGTGTCTTGAGGTGTCCAAACAACTGTTAACAGCTCCATTGAATCAGGAAAGAGAGAGCAGCATTGACTAATGGGGCAGGACATGCCACCCACTTCCACGCCCATCCCTTGGGATGCAAACCTATTTATGTGTGTATGTGCATATAATTCTTTCCAAACTTTGATGTGATCATGTTAAATATCAAAACTTATTTTGGATGCAGTGGTTGAAGAAGTGTAGCCTTCTGGTTTGTGCCATTGATCAAGAATACCTCAGAATCACTTTTATGTTTTTATCATTGTCAATTTACCGTCATTATTACAGTGTTAATTGCGAAATAATTTTCAGAAGCTAATTTCATGATGTCATCCTAGCTTTTTGGTTTGGTAAATACTCTTCTGGAGAACGCAAGAGAAACAGGAGAAAAAGATCTTTCCATTCAACGTTATGCTGTCATTCCCTTGTCTCCAAACAGTGGCTTAATTGGCTGGGTTGCATACTGTGACACTCTACACCAACTGATTCGTGAATACAGAGATGCCAGAAAGGTATATGCTGGTTACATTCACTGATTAGTTTTTCCCAATTCAGTTTACTTACTGGACTTCATTTGATTTCAGATCTTCTTGAATCAAGAACATAGACATATGCTAGCTTTTGCACCGGACTATGAACACTTGCCACTAATAGCGAAAGTGGAAGTGTTTGAGCATGCATTGCAGCAAACTGAAGGAAATGATCTGGCAAAGGTACATTTTGACTTACTAAATATGTGCTTTTATTAAAACTGTGATATTGCCGGAAGTTGCTGGAAGCACACATTGAACTTGAATGTAGTTTATTATCATATGAAATTCCTTCTTGTGCCTATAGTTATGTGATGATTCTGTAGGTTCTATGGCTAAAAAGCCGAACTTCTGAAGTTTGGCTGGATCGCCGGACAAATTATACCAGAAGTTTGGCTGTCATGAGTATGGTATGCATTTTTCTTTTCACAATTACAAGCGTTGGATGGGGTTCTCTTAGAACTTTGCTTATGCTATGGAATGTTTCTTATTGAGGTACTAATTGTTTTTCAGGTTGGTTACCTTCTTGGTTTAGGGGACCGGCATCCCAGTAATCTTATGCTGCATCGCTACAGGTACTATCATAATCTTTTCTCCTGCTTTTCAAATGGAACCAGCAGTGAGTACATTGCTTGGAACTCTAGTTCAAGCGAAACTAACATTTTCTTTTTCAGTGGCAAAATATTGCATATTGATTTTGGAGACTGCTTTGAGGCCTCAATGAATCGGGAAAAGTTCCCTGAAAAGGTTAGTGATTAAATGTGCTAATTAGTGTCATCCCTATATTTCATGTTAAAGTTCTTGTCATTGGTAACCTTGGCTGAATCGTATTACCTGCCATCGCAGTTTTGCAATGTCAACAATGATTTTAAAAATTGTATGGGCAGGTTCCATTTCGATTGACTAGAATGCTTGTGAAGGCTATGGAAGTTAGTGGTATTGAAGGCAATTTCAGATCAACATGTGAAAATGTCATGCAAGTTCTCCGATCAAACAAGGACAGTGTCATGGCTATGATGGAGGTAACAAAATATGCTATTTATCCTGACTGGCTTTCTTATGTACATTGTTCAAAAGCAGAATCTCTAATAGAACTGTCATAATGGTTTGTCAAAATACATACATGCATACTTATGTTAGCTGTTTTGGAGAACTAATCAATAAAATGTGAAAATCCTTTTTCAGTGCACTGTTTTCTCATGGATTGATTAATATGTAAACAAGTTGAGGAATTGTCCTCTGTATTTTTCTGCCATTGAACTTTGCATTCAGAAATGCAGTTACCAAAATTGATTAGTATGTAAATCTTCTACCAGGTGCTATTTATCTCATGCTTGCTTGATTTCAGGCCTTTGTGCACGACCCTCTTATTAATTGGCGTCTCTTCAATTTTAATGAAGTTCCTCAAATGTCGAATGTTGTGAGCACCCATGTCCACCCAGTTGTAAATAGTGAGGAATCTGCACCTAATAGAGAGCTCGCTCAACCTCTTCGTGGGGCTCGTGAAAGGGAGCTACTTCAGGTGGCTTTTAGTTTCCATCAATGGGGTGCTTTATAGTTAAATTCTGAATTTCTTAAGGTGCCATTGATTGTTTAATTGGGTGTTTACAGGCGGTCAACCAACTTGGTGATGCTAATGAGGTTCTAAATGAGCGTGCTTTAGTGGTTATGGCTCGGATGAGTAATAAACTAACAGGCTGGGACTTTTCTTCTGGGTCATCTGTGTCGGGCACTGCCAGCTCAATCCAGCATGCAGCAGATCATGGTACCCTTATGTCAGGAGATACACGTGAAGTAGAACATGGTCTATCTGTGAAGCTTCAAGTTCAAAAGCTCATTATACAAGCAAGATCACCTGAGAATTTATGTCAGAACTATGTCGGGTATGCATTCAGTAGAATTTACTGATATCAAGAATCAGTCTATGATTCTCTCTCTCTCTCTCTCTCTCTCTCACGCGCGCGCGCGCGTCCCTAATTTTTAAACTTTTCTGGTTGTTTCATGGTAGAATGTTACGAGTACTAATTTCATAAGCTGCAAAAGCAAAACGTAATTTTAAAGCAAAAATTGAAGAAGTGATTATTGGATAATGTAGACATAAAATGTAATGTCTTAATAAAATAGGATGGTGATTAAGTTTACCGAAGAATCTCTCTCTCCCCTCTCTCTCTTTTTGTTGGGATTTACGTATAGTTGGCTTTTGAAGGTAATCTTGGTAGTTTCATTTTCCCCAGGTGAGCATGTTCCGATTCAACTATTTTTTTTAAGCATGTATTAAAAGGAAGAATGTGATTTTGATCATCTGGATGAGGATTCCTGAATTCCAGATATTCCCCTACATTCTTTTTAGGAACTTGCTAGTAGCCTCACTAAAAGGAAGCCTCGCATTATACAGCATTTTGATTTTAGTGATCCATATGATGTATGCCCATTGAGTGAGGATCATTAAGAATCTTTGTGAGGGGAATTACCAATTTTCATCTCTATGGGAAGTTTTGATCATTAAATTCAACATCTAAGAGTAAACATCTGTCTTTTTTATAGGTTACCATATTTATTAGATTTTGACATGGTTTTCAGGATTAGTTGTCACATTATTCTTAATAGAAATGATTGGATTATGGTTCATAAAGCCAACCCTAATAGTTGGGCAAGGCTTGATGGCATGTTGATGTTAAGGGTACTTAAATTATTGAAAAACAAAAGAATTAGTCTAATCAAAAGTCTTATTCACGAATCTCTAAAATTGTTTCTGAACCTGTGGGAAATAGTGTTTGTGTTAGTCAATGAAAGAGCTGTGCGTTCGGTAAAGCTATGTTTACCAGATTAATCTGTGCATGCTGCCCAAGTGAATGTCAAGTTGCATGTTGCCCTGTGATTTTTCTATATCATCGATAAGATGCTTTGAGTGAACCCCAGAAGGATTACTAATTCTTTAGCGTGTGAAAATCCTAGATCAGATGTCTATGCATGCTCTCTAGCTCTTCCAAAAAAAAGTTTTACCTGTTTGCTCTCCCAAGCTTTTATGCCTTTGTGTGTGTACTTTCAGGTGGTGTCCCTTCTGGTGATCTGCTGCGGTTTTGTAAATTTTGTACATAAGCTTGTATATGTCAATCTCTCCGGGTATGGATTTTGTTGTATTTTTGACATTACTGTAACATAGGTTAGCAAGCAGGGCCTCAAAGGTTCAGGTGTTGTAATCATTGCATTTATCCGACAATATAAAGATGTGATTCTCTGTGGAGGATTGCTTTTTTAATGATAAAATATTTACCAGTTTCTCCTTTGGTGATTATCAAGAATGGTGCACACTGCATGCCTTCTTCTTACTAGTAGTTATTGCACGCATCCAAAGAATGCCTTTTCTTCTATTGATAAATCATAAATCAACCTAGATTTAGTTTTTGGCTGTCAGGACAACAGAGACTTGTGGTCTACTATAAGCCAGATCCTCCCAAACTGGAGTTCCCTCTAAATTGTATCGCCAGGAATGAAAATACTGCAGGTGCTGACCTATGAGACCACTGTTATTCTTGACATTGCTTATAAATCTAGCAGGTTTTCGTTCCCAGGGCGACCGGAACCATGTTATGCATTTTAAGTGTGTTCACTTCAACAAAGACTTGATCATATGGTGAAATCACTCCGAACTTGCACTTGGATTAATCTGCTTTCATTTTTTCCATTTATTATCTGATGCTTGGATTGTGTTATACGTATAAATCATTTAATTATATACCTCTCTATGGAAAAATGAATAAATAAATAAAGGTTCCATGTACCGCCCTTCATGATTTTGCTTCAGGGATCCATTAAGCTGGTAAGTTTATATACTTGCGTTTCAGCATCTATCATGAGTTCTTCGGGAGCAGGTACGCGTCAATCGAGTGCAGGATGATTTGGGCTTACATGGCTCAGGACTTCCATGCACTGAAAGAAGCTCCATTGATCACCATAAATTGTATCATTCATATCTACAATCGAACCATCGGAACCAGTTTGAAATTTATGATTTATGCAGCAACAGAAAATGTTAGGACGTGATGGGGAGATTTGGGATGTTTTTGATCGAAACTTTAGGTGCTTTCAAGTTGAGGTCCATGGGAAAGATAAGATTTACAAACTTCTTATTTGGGGTTCGCTTACATTTTTTTGTTTTTTTAATCACCGCGCAGACTGGTTTTTGGGTGATGACGACTACATGAATCGATGTGCTTGAACAAGAAAAAGAAAAAGTTGACAAAAATTATGCTGCTGAAATCTGAGGCCATGCGGCAAAATCATAATGTTCTCCAAATTTGAAGGTAAAAAGATTCGTTAGTGCCCTGTTCGGTATTGCTTTTGTTTTGTGCTTACTTTTAAAAACCCAAGAAAAATAAAATAGACTGAATAACATGCATGAGAAGGCTCTCTTGCTTTTTCTTTTGTTTCTTGTTTTTTGTTTTTTTGGGTAAAATTTTTAGAGCTTTAGGAAAAGATTTGCTTGCCTTCAAAAAAAGAGAGAAATTAAAGCTGGGATAGAAATATTTTGCAAATGCTACCTTCAAGATTAATCTTCATATGATAGATGTTTCATTAATTTATAAAGAAACAAAGATGCAAAAAACAACGACAATACCAAACGTGCACTTAAAATTATTATGATTTTCTTTTCGTTGAATGGTGCTCTTAGCAATCTCACAAAGTCATGGAATCATGGTAAATTCTCCATGACTAAGAATTACCTGTGTTAATGGTTATTACTTGTTTCTTGTTGTTGCTATGCATTCTGTTCTTGTGCATCCTGTTATATACGCCCCTGATTCTTGCTATTTCGATACTTTGTTATTTTCAAATTATTTCTAATCAGATTAATATTTTATGCTAATTTTTTGACTCAATCAAATAATTCAATTATTTATTAGTGTTGAGTAAGTCTTTGCATATTTTTGTTCAAGTAAACATGGTCATTATGGTTAGAACTTTACTAACGAGCTAGGAGTAATTGTTCTCAAAATATTTCCATTCTGCTTGGGTCATTTAATAATTGAAGACTTGATGAAGGAATTACAAGTAACTTTTTATTGAAAATTCTTCCAATTGTGGGCGCCTGGACCCTAACATGCAAGCAGATCTGGAATCGTCATTGCAAATCCTTGTAACCCAAGGGCTTGTAAGCGGTCATTGTTTGATCATGGACTTTCACCTAATTGTCCTTAACGCTATCCATTACGTGCGACGTTGCTAAATGCTGTAGGTTAAATTCCGAATTTGTAATTTAGGGGCATATAAAGTATATAATCTAGGAAACAATGAATTCTTTGTTTGTTCAATTAAGGACCTATGAAGAAGTTTTTTCGATTAAAACGATACAAAGAGAAGTTATCAAGCTCTAGCAACTCATATGAAGCATTTAAAATATAAAAATTTATAAATTATTTGCTCATCAACAAGGGCTTATTAAATTAATTTATTTGACAAATTTATATAAAGTGAAATCATCAAAAGTCACAGATTTTGTATGCTAGTAACTGACTAATTATCCAAAGTGCCAGCATAAAAATTTTTTGATATAAAAATTCGAAGAGAGACCTATGAATATTTTTTGATATAATCATTAAGGAAATTCATGGTAAAAAGAAAAAGAAAATAATAAATCTTTTTTTGAAAAAAAATTCAAAATAACTGGTTATGAGCTTTTTGAAATATTAACTTAATAAAATAAATAACCATTTCTAGATTTTTTTTAAAAAAAAATTAAGTTAAAGATAATAAGACCCTTCCACTTGAACCCCTTCATGTCAAAAAGTCTCAATGTGGCTCACCAAATTAACATTTCGTTCTAATGCGATCCTTTCGTCTCCCTCATGACCAGGGCATGAGGCTACAACAGCATGCCAGGCCTCACAATTATTTTTTTTAAAAAAAAAAAATCCATGCCCAAGTCCTCGTCCACCGCCACCTCTGCCATGCGATTCCTCAGAAAAATTCATGCCAGCTCCTCATCGACTGCCTCCACCTCCCCACCACCATCTTTCCCAAGCTCCTCTCCTTCTGTGCCGCCTTCGCCGCCGCCGACCTCTCCTACGCTCGCCTCCTCTTCCCCCACATTCCTTTCCCTCCCCTCACCAACCCCTGGAGCTCCTGCATCTGTGTCTCCTCCCGCGGCCCATTCCCTCTCGACTCCCTCCATGTCCTTGATACTCTACGTCAGCGAGTGCTCCAAGGTCGTTGGTAGGTGTCGCAAGGCCCACGGTTCAATCATGAAGAGTGGCTTCTTGTTAAGCATCGTCGTCTTCACCAACCTAGCCTGTTCATACGCACAGAAGTGGTTCATGGACGACATGAGGAAGCTGTTTGATGAAATGCTCGAGGGGAATTTGGTTTCCTGGAATTTGATGATCGGAGTCCGATGTTGATGCAATCGACGTGGAAGGCAAAGTGGGCGGAAGGGGAGGACGCAGCGCAAGTCATCATCCTCAAATACCAGGAGGCACATGGTGCAATCTCAATTGGCGGCGAGGAGGTGCTCGGTCTCGGACTTGGAATGGAAGGAGATAGGGAGGTTCTTCATTGCCGAGTCATCGAGGTATCGTTCAGACTTTCTCATCATTTTATGAATGAGGGTGAGGGAGAGGGTGCTGCTCAAATTTGAAGCCAAAGGGAGAGAAGATTTATGTTGTATTCTCAGAAAGATATAATGCTAGAAGCCGATGGGAGAGTTTGCAGAGACTAGGAGATTGTTGAGAGAGGGATGGAAATAAGAAAGAGGGAAGAATGAGCTGAATTGAAGTAAGGAGCAAGGTAATGTGGTATTGTTGTTGGTGACAGTTGCACTCCCTCTGTCATCTGGTTTATAGGATATTAGAAATCCTAGTTCAGCACATGAATGAAGTTGGATGTGTCTAGTTTGATGCATGATTTGAAAGAATTGAGATAACAGCATGAATATTATCTTACCATCACTAAAATAAGAATTCCATGGTTTCAAAACAGGAATACTTATATTAGAAACCAGAGGAATGAGTCATTCATCATGATAGCTTACTCTTTCATGAAATAGGAAGAAAGTAGTCTAAGGAGGCAACAGGAGAGGGTTTCGGGGTTGGAGGTGGGAATGGTGGATTGGAGGACGTGGTAGCAGCGGTGCCACCAGCTTATAGCGACAGAGGTGGTGAGAGAGGATGCAGCCATAGAGGGGCATGCCGATAATGGTGACCATGGCAATCGATGGGGGACTGAAGTTGGTTATAATCCTCACCTTAAGGGAGCCATCAGGATCGCCAGAGACAGACACCACTCCAACTCATACTCCACTGCCTTCACCAATGGCGTAGAGGTGAAGGCTTCTCGTTTCCTTGTCTCCCTTTTCACTCCCGATGTTTTGGGTTTTTTAGCAAAATTTAAGATTCACATGATGCTAATGTGCGTCTTTAACTGAGGCTGGTTAACAAGATGGATGAAAGGGTTAGATTGGAAAGGAATGTTAGTTTAGTAGGCCACATTGAATATGGAGGGGTCTAAGTAAAAAACACTGAAACTTGAGAGGTTTTACCAGATTCTTCGCTAAACTTTTCAAGAAATTCTTCTTGAAAGTTAAAACCAAATATGTCTTTTAGGTAAGCAGGTTTTATACAACTCTCAGGAACTTTTAACGAATCTGTGATATAAACCAGGCAGTGTCTAATGAAATCTTGGCAATTGTCTCTGTCTAATGAATGCGGAATCCATTTGGAAATCGTCTGCCCTACATCCATCCTCGAAGTATATGATTCGCACAAGGGTATGCAGATTGTACTTTGTCAATGCTATCTTTCACAGCATTCCACGACATGTTTTAGGATGCGAAGCAAGATGATGCAACTTAAGATGTATATAACATTTGCTCACGATGCAAAGCAAGTAGAAATGTGGCACCCATCTGATACAAAGGGACTGTAGCATGTGATGATTGCTGATAAAAACTCAAAGAAATCAGAAGAGGATAGCAATCTGCAAAAGGCAAGACAGATTATATGACCGTAATACTTGTAAAATAGAAATGATGGAACTAGCCACTGATAAGTACCATAAATTTATCAATAAAAATATTAATTTATCAATTAATTCATATTAATTTTTAAGAATTAATGATCAATTTATATATATTTTTAAGAAATTCATATTTTTATTAATTAAAAAATTAATTAAAAAATAATAAAAATTTAAAAATAAAATTTTATAATTAATAGAAAGAGCTCATTTTTTTTATCACAACAAAATAAGTTTCGAGCAAAACGGAGCTAAAACGGAGAAGATATTAATTTCTAAAGATAAAAAAATAAAAATTAAATAAAAAAAAAGTGGCTCAGCCGGCTCCGCAAGCCAAGCCATCAAAGCCGACTCAGCCGCAGAAGCCGCCAGCCTATCTACGATCCAGACATGGACCGCCAGCTCAGCAGACACCGGTGAATCACAGCGTGACACGTGGTGGATCTAGACCCTTAAAGGGTTCACAGAAAATCCATCGTGGTCTACAGGATGAAAAGGTAATTTTGCATCAAAGCAACGAGCGCTAATTGGTTGAGGTGTACGGTGCAGTCAGTCCATGCGGTCCATGGCAACAGTAAAGGCGTGATCGGATGGCTCTGGTAGCTTGCAGTCAAGATCGGATGGTGGAGGGAGTTTTTCTACATCAGACTTCATGCGGATCGCCATCCAATGGCAGCGCTCGATCCAGGGGATGATCCAACGGTCCAGAACGCTCTCGACGGTGATCAGGACTTCCGACGCACGATCAGCGATCAGATTTTCTCCATCAACGCGTGATCGGACGGTCAGAATTTAATCCGACCTGATCTGGGCTGATACACATCCGATTTTGATGATTTTTGGTCTGTTGGATTTCTATCAACGGTCAGATTTCATCCAGAGTAATAGAATTCGTCCAGGACTCCTTTTAATCTGATTTTCACTCGGATTTTTTCATATTTTGACAATCAAAGAGCTTTTTAGTCCCACATTGCCTAGAAGAAAACTCTCCAGCCCTTCTAGCTCTATAAAAAGGACCCCAGGCCTCTAGAAATTGAGATCTTCGATCAAGATGAAGCTTTGGTACAGGATGAAGTTAGACTCTGGTTTAATGGCTGCTTCGAGGCAACTGGTGCCGAGAGAATAAGCTGGGCTTCTACACCATCTTTCCACCCATATCAATCCAAGATCAGAGATCAGGCTATTTTATTTTATTTTATTTTTTAAATTTCATATATTTAAATTCTAAAATTTTAATTAATAAAAATTTTACTTTTTTTTTGCACTTTAATTTCAACTCTTTATTTTTATTGTAATTTAACTTTTATATTTTAATTATTACTTTTTATTTTTCTATAAGTAGATGCTAAGATCTAATTAGTAGATCTTAGTACCAAGTTTACTTTTCTGCATAATTTAATTTTTACTTTATAATTTTAATTTTTAATTTTTGACTTCAAATTTTATTTTTAAATTTTTTTTAAAAAAAAAAATTAAAGATTTTAAATCTAAAAACACTACCTTCCCTGTGGATTCGATCCGACTCTCTGCTATCTACGTATTTTTAATTATTTTAAGAAGTCGGATTAAACTGATAAACATGGTATCTTAACGACAACATCGCGTCCCTATTAAGTTTTTGGCGTCGTTGCCGGAAAAGGAATAGATGCTATTTTTTTGATTTCTTTGATTTTTTATAAATGAATTATAATTTTTTAAATATTGCTTACTAACTTTTTATTTATTTATTTTATAGAAAAAAAAAAGAGAAGGGAAAAGGAAGAAAGCATCTACTTTTGGTGAGATCAATCATAACCCTAGTCTTCTTTCCTTTTTATTTATTTTATTATTTTATTTTTTAAATTAATTAAAAAAAATATTTGAACCTAATTAAAAGCTTCATGATAAGATTAGAAACCCTAAATGTTTAGAGCATGTATTATATTAGTTTTACTTTTATTTTTGGTGATTGCTGGAGGTAAGGTAAGTGTTGATGCAGAAACTTGTCGTCGCCGGAGTTGAGGCCGAAGAGGCTGCCGCCGGGGATCTGCAAAACAAAGTCTCGCTCGGAACCGGTGGGGGTGGCTCCGGAAGACCCTCCGACGCTCAAGTTAGTTCCTGTCAATAGGAATGGAATGCTCGACAGAATATGGAGGAGAAGAAAAGGATTTTCAGAACCTATTGTAGAGGTATCCGGATGGTCCTTTTTATAGAGGGAGCTTATTGTAACCGTCCTGCCAGTCGTTATTGTCAGTCATTATTGCTGATAAATGCCGATCGTTATTCCTGATAAATGCCGATCATTATTGTCGATCGTTATTACTGATAAATGCCGATCGTTATTCCTGATAAATGCCGATCGTTATTACTGTTGTGTAACCGTGGCGAGATTGCCTGCAGGAATCCATCATAAGGAGTTCGGTCATTGAGAAGCTCGTCCATTGAAGAAGTCTATAGGGAGTCCGACTTCCGTAGAAACTCGGCCCGAGAGGAGGTTTTGGGGAAGTTCGGCTCCCGCAAGGGTCTGGCTGAAGCCCGGTCGCTGGGAGTCCGAAGGAGTTCGGCCCGGAGCCTGGGCGCTGGGGAGTTCGGCCGCTGGACAGAAGTTCGGGGAGCTCGGCCGCTAAGAAGGTTGAAACAAGCTCGGCCGTCGGGGTCTCGGCCGAAGCCCGGTCGCTCGGAGTCCAAAGGGGCTCGGGCAATAAGTAGTTCGGCCGCTTAATAGTTCGGCTGGTTGAAAGACTTCGGCTGAGGCTCAGCCACTGAGAAGCTCGGCCGGATGTAGTAGTTCAGCTAGGACGTGTCCACTGAAGTTCTTCCGCATTGACCACATCAGGCTGGGATTGAACTTGACTTTGGCAGGAGCAGGATTTATCCCCAACAGTAAGCCTTTCAGAATTCAATTAGTTGCATGCATCTAGTTTAAATTGCATAGAACCCTTTGATTGAAATTTTTTTTTGCATATCATATTAAATCAAATTAAGGGCAACACCTAATTAAACAAGATAAGATGGAAATTTGATTATCCTTCTTTAGCTCACAAACAATCAACCAGCATCCTGCATTGACCTAAGCCTTTAATTTTAAAATCAATTAGACATCAGTCCTAGAAACTCGAGCTCAATAGGACAGGGAACCCTAAGAGTTGAATTAGGTTAAGGTTAGTCAATTTGACTGGTGTCTAGGAAAGTGGTTTAGGAACGACTGGGTCCGAAGGAAGGTGGTTTCTAATTGATTCCGTTAGCTTACCTGGTCAAACACAATTGGCATCTAAGGCAAGCAACGAGGGGACTCCCACCGACCTTACACTTATCTGGTCAGTTGATTGGCTATCCTACACTTGGAGTGCTTGAATACTGACTTAGAACAGTTAGGAGCTGTCTAGGTCTAGGTTGATCTTAGGTTAGGATTAATTTGTTTGAAACTTGTTTGAAAATAAAATTTTTTACTTTAGGTATTTTCAATCTCTATTATCCTGACATAAGGTTGCCCTAGCATAACGGAAAGTTATGTTGCATGGTTATCCTAGGATATGAAAAGGTTGAATTAACTTAGAACTTAAAACAGAGAGTTAAAAATAAAATAAAATAAAATAAAAGATTGAGGACATTGAGAATATAGTGAATTCTCCAACACCTGTGTGGAGAAGGATTTCAGGTCGATTAGTCAAAATGGATTTAGTTCCTGTTTCAGACCCTATAACCTCAACATCCACAATGAATTTAGCAAATCAGCCTCAGCCTCAAACCCTTAAGGACTTATGTTATCCAGTTGGTTCCATCCAACCCTCTTGCATCAGATTGCCCCAACTCATAGCAAACAACTTTGAAATTAAACCTCAAATCATTAACATGCTTCCAAAATTCATGGGAATAGAGGATGCATATATATTCATTAGGGAATTTGAAGAGGTTTGTGCAACCATGAAACTACAACAATTGTCAGAGGACGAAATCAAACTAAGATTAATCAATTTTGCCCTTAAGGATAATGCCAAAAAGTGGCTTTATAGTCTTCCAAATCAATCTATCACGATCTGGGAGGGCTTTGTGAGAATATTCTTAAAAAAATATTTTTCTCATCATAAAATAGCTAGAATTAGAAATAAAATAAACCAATTCTATCAACTAGCTAGTGAATCATTTTGGAAATACTTTGACCGATTCAAAAACCTCTTGACCCAATGCCCACACCATGGAATAGAAACTCGTAAGCTATGTCAAATAATTTATGAAGGGTTGGATTCAAATTCTCGAACAATGCTAGAGTCCATGTGCCAGGGATAATTTATGTACAAAGAACCAAATGTAGCCTGGCAATTTTTAGAAGACCTAGCTGAGAAAAGTTTACAATGGAAAACAATTAGAGAATCAGAAAAATCCACACCTTCAAGAGGTGGAATTTACCAAATTCAAACCTTCCTAGCTGCAGAAGCCAAAATTGCAACTTTGACACGTAGGTTAAAGGCCTTAGAACTTCAGAGACTAGTCAGTGTGATCCAAGTGTCTGCACCCATGTGCAACGGATGCAATGTACCAGACCATGTCCTTGAGGAATGCTCCCTCCCAATGAACCAATTAGATAATGGATGTGCACAAGTGAATGATGCCACATATCAGAGACTGTTGAACAATCCCTATGCACCCACTTACAATTCAGGTTGGAGGAATCATCCAAATTTTTCATAGTCACAAAATCTAAATGTAGGCGGTCCAAGTTTCAATCAGCAGAACCCAAGGCCTAATCCTGTGATAAACACCCTGCCACCACCAGACTTTAATATTAATGAAAAGAAACTTAGTTCTTTAAAGAAAAGTCTGAAAATCCTAGCCAAATCTAATGCTGACACCAATGCTACCTTAAGCAATTTCATGCAAACCACGGATCAAATTTTGAATTCAAATTCTCAAGCCATAGCCCGCTTAGAAATTAGTCAGCTGGCATCTACCATAAATGAACGTGAACGAGGTAGGCTACCTAGCCAACCTGAACCCAACCCCAAGAATCAAAATGGTAGACTATTCCAAGAAAATCAGGTTAATCAAGTTAATGCTATTCATTCCTTGAGATCAGGAAAACAAATGGATAATAAGGTAAATATACCTGAAACTAGAGAAGACTTGAGTGCTGAGTCTGTTGAGCCTCCCACTGAATCATTCATAGAAATAACTAAACCATCACCCGAGTCATCAAAAAAAGAGGCACCCAAAGTAGAGTTGAAACCCCTTCCTGAGCACCTCAAGTATGTATATTTAGGTCCAGAAAAAATTTTGCCTGTAATTATTGCATCAGACCTGAATCCTAACTAAGAGGAGGAATTATTAGCGGTCTTAAGAGAAAACCGAGAAGCAATAGGCTGAGCCATGACAGACATTAAAGGAATAAGCCCTTTCATAGTTCAACATAGGATACACGTAGAGGAACAGGTTAATACTGAAGCCAACCATATAGAAAAATCCGAGCCAGGAATTAGTACTGTTGCTGGTTTCAATTTAAATGAGATAGACATAGGAAAAAAGAGAATAGATGATTTACCCAAGACTTATAAACCTAATGTCCTGTTCCCTTCAACCCTAGAAGCCGATTCTTTTTTACAAAAATCAAGAGGCATGCAATGAAGCGTCAACGGAGTTGTTTAAGCAAGATTATATTAATTTACCTCCAAAATTAAATCCTCCTTTAGATATTCCTCCGGCACCTATTGAATCAAACTTAACTCCTAATACAAAAACTCCATTCATGAGCATTTTAGAAGAATAAATAGGAGAGATTCTTAATAAACATGGGTTTGAGAATGGAATCACAAATTATGTCCCTAAAATTAACAATGATTATATCAATAATGGGATTATAAATCAATTTTCTGAGATTAGCAATCTAAAATCATTGGAATTTGTCAATCCAATATTTGACACAGGATAGTAAACTGCATTGTGTCTGGCTGAAGATGGTAAACTTAGCGCTTGTTGAGAGGCAACCCAATATTTAGTTTTTTTTAGTTTAATTTATCTTTTTATTTGATTTTTTTAGAATAATTTGAATAAGTTGGAGGGAGAGCCTAAATTTTCAAAGGCATGTGCTGGACCAAAAATATACTGAGTCAGGTATATTCTTTCATGTTCTTTATTACATTCTTTATTTTTTCTTCTCCATTGAGGATAATATCGATTAAGTTGGGAGGAAGAAAAATAAAAATTTTAAAATTTTAAGTCCTCGAAAAGATTAGTATTTAGTATTTAAACACCTGATTATGCTTAAGAATCGAATTAAACTAAGCATTCTAAAAGAAAATTGATATACAGATCAGAGAATCTGTGAGATATTGAGGAATCAAGTATTAAGAAAACTCAATAAAGAATTAAGTCTAGAACATAAAATTTTTTTTCTTGAGCATTTCTAATTTTTCTACTAGCATCAAAGGAATGCCTATTTTTTATAGGCTTGTATAGGGTAACTATACGTTTCTTCATATAAAAAGTTAAATAAAATAGTTTTCATATAAAAAATTAAATAAAATAGTTTTTAAGTACTTCTCATTGAATAACCAGGCCTCTTTGCCTAAGCAAGCATTAAATTTCACGTCAAAAGGTGGAAAGAGCAAAGAAGCTCGTTGTAAAGCTAGTCTTAACTCGTAGTCTATTTGATTCGAGCTAGTAGGCCCGAGGGGTATTCTATACCTAGTGCCCTAAAGCCAACCGGTTTGGGAGTCATTGGCCCAAGACTCGCTATATGGATCAAATAGAAAACTTAATGGGTTAAGACACTCAATAGTGGTATAACATTTAAAAAAAAATATTGGTTTTCCACCGAGTAACCGGATCCCGTTGCCTAAGTAAGCAATGATATTCACATCAAAAAGTGGGCAATATGAAAATAAAAATCAATAAATGAAGGACGAAAGTAGCAAAACACTTGTCTATATGAAAATTTAGACAAATCAGAGATAAAGATGGGATAATTTTGAAAAAGTTCAGAAAAATTTAATGTTCTTTACTTAATTTTTTTATTGATAAGTATTAATACCCCAATGATATATCTCACCTAAGCTCTACTGAATATCAATGGCCATTTTGAAAACTGCTCAGATAAAATTCGAAATTCTAAAGTTAAAAGATATTTAAAATTAAATTCTTTATTTACTCGAGGACGAGCAAAGCTTAAGTTGGGGGGTGTGATAAGTACCATAAATTCATCAATAAAAATATTAATTTATCAATTAATTCATATTAATTTTTAAGAATTAATGATCAATTTATATATATTTTTGAGAAATTCATATTTTATTAATTAAAAAATTAATTAAAAAATAATAAAAATTTAAAAATAAAATTTTATAATCAATAGAAAGAGCTTATTTTTTTGATCATAACAAAATAAGTTTTGAGCAAAACGGAGCTAAAATGGAGAAGATATGAATTTTTAAAGATAAAAAAAATAAAAATTAAATAAAAAAAGGAAAATGGCTCAACCGGCTCCGCAAGCCAAGCCACAAAGTCAAGCCAAGCCGTCAAAGCCGACTCAGCCGCAGAAGCCGCCAGCCGATCCACAATCCAGGTGTGGACCGCCAACTCAGTAGACACCGATGAATTACGGTGCGACATGTGGTAGACCTAGACCCTTAAAGGATTCACAGAAAATCCATCGCGGTCTACAGGGTAAAAAGGTAATTTCGCTTCAAAGCAATGAGCGTTGATTGATTGAGGTGTACGGTGCAGTCGGTCCACGCGGTCCATGGCAACAGTAAAGACGTGATCGGACGGCTCTGATAGCTTGCGGTCAAGATCGAACAATGGAGGAAGTTTTTCTACATCAGACTTCACGCGGATCGCCATCCAATGGCAGCACTCGATCCAGGGGATGATCCAACGGTCCAGAATGCTCCCGACGGTGATCAGAACTCTCGACACACGATCAGCGGCTAGATTTTCTCCATCAACATGCAATCGGATGGCCAGAATTTTATCCAACCTGATCTGGGCTGATACACATCCGATTTTGATGATTTTTGATCCATTGGATTCCTATCAATGGCCAAATTTCATCCAGAGCAGTAGAATTCGTTCGGGACTCTTTTTAATCTGATTTTCACTTAGATTTTTTTATATTTTGACGATCAAAGAGCTCCTTAGTCCCACATTGCCCAGAAGAAAACTCTCCAGCTCTCCTAGCTCTATAAAAAGGATCCCAGGCCTCTAGAAATTGAGATCTTCGATCAAGGTGAAGCTTTGGTATAGGGTGAAGTTAGGCTCTGGGTTAATGGCTGCTTCGAGACAACTGATGCCGAGAGGAAAAGCTGGGCTTCTACACCATCTTTCCACCCATGCCAATCCAAGATCAGAGATCAGGCTATTTTATTTTATTTTTTCTTTTTAAATTTCATGTATTTAAATTTTAAAATTTTAATTAATGAAAATTTTATTTTTTTTTGCACTTTAATTTTAGCTCTTTATTTTTATTGCAATTTAATTTTTATATTTTAATTATTACTTTTTATTTTTCTGTAAGTAGATGCTAAGATCTAATTAGTAGATCTTAGTACCAAGTTTACTTTTCTGCATAATTTAATTTTCACTTTGTAATTTTAATTTTTAATTTCCGACTTCAAATTCTATTTTCAAATTTTTTTCTTTTTCTTTTAAAAAAATTGAAGATTTTAAATCTAAAAACACTACCCTCCCCGTGGATTCGACCCGACTCTCTGCTATCTACGTATTTTTAATTATTTTAAGAAGTCGGATTAAATTGATAAACACGGTATCTTAACGACAACATCGCGTCCCTATCAGCCACCAAAAGAAATTAGTTCTAGATTATATGTCAGCTCATACTAAAAGATTATATGGCAGCATTTAGTAATCTTGAGATCGTTCCAACCTAACATATGACTCCATACCCATATTTTGACTCCCAACCATTCTACAACTCTGCTATATGGCAAGCTTTACTATGTAGGGGGTTTAAGCTTTTAGACTAACTAGCGGCATGTTTTAACTTGTCGGAAAGGCTCTTTCTCTTTGTTGTCTCAATCAATCCACGAATACCCTCTCTTACTTGTTTACAAGGATAATCAAGTTTTTCTAAAGTTTTCGAGTCCATTAATTGGTACCTATATACACATGAACCACATGAACCAAAACCTCAATGTGAGAGTGCAACCAATTTACTTTAAAACATGTTCTCCACAAAATTTAGTACTAAATTATATAAAGTTAGAACATAAATTTCTATCTAAAATTTGACTTCAACAGGATTTTTTTTTTTTTTTGGAGGTGAGTGGGGTGAGGGGTGGGTGGGTGAGAGCCTACCGAAGTCCAAACAGACACTGTTGATAAAATTTTCTGTTGTTGGTCAAGGCAGGCCCCTTGTCTGTATTTTCTTCAGTCATCTCATGCTGCATCTTCCATGACAATGAAACTTTATTACATAAGTTCATGGATGGTGCCATCTTTCTTCAACCCATGCAAGTAAGAATCAAGTATCTCCTACCACTGAGTGGTAACTGCATGATAAAACTATTTGGATGCAAAATCAAATTCTTGGCATTAAGTTCACTTCTTTATTTTGTGCTCATGAATTGTACCACAATTTTCTAGCCATGATAAATGCAAGGGAATGTTGGCAAGAAACAAGGTCGTTATGTCATCGGACACTTAATATTCTTATGCAAAGGAATAAGGAATTAAGGCATCAATTTCAAAAAAAGCTAGTTTTGATCTTTTATGCTCTTCATTCCATCATCAGTTAATCAATTATGCCAAGATGGTTTGCTTGATGCCTTTGTATCAACCTTGAGGATATATAACTACCACCATGCTTTGAGAAAACCACAACATCTGCAACTTCATTCTTTTCTAGGATGATGTGTGGGCATGACTTGCTTGACAAAGAGCTTTAACCCAACTGACAGCATTTGTGGTCACATACTTCTAAGCATCTATGCTATCTCAGCTTGTCCATCACTTTGTCCATGGCTCGAGATTTGTGACTAACGTCCATAGGTTGCTCCCTTTAGTTTCTCTAAGGTTAGATGGTCAGCATAAATAAAGCTCTCCAACCTCCTCATATATTTCAAAACATTTTGGGTTCTATGCGTACATTAAGAGGAAAAAAAAGGATCTAAAACAACTATGTTAATATCCATATGCCATTGTTGATATGTTTGTGTATTTTGAAAATCATGATGGAATATTAAATTCTGATTCCACCTCGACTATAAGCTGTCAGGTCACATTAGTGAGTCTTTTGCTATAGTGAGGCAACATGTCTGGTAAGAAAAGTGAAGTATTCTCTGCTTATGTAATTTTGAGTTAGTAAATAAATTTCAAAGAATTTACTCAATGGGGAAGTTGATAGATAGCTCCTATGTTGGATGTAAGAGGAGATTGACCATCAGAATATTCAGATCGACCCTAGCATCATGAATGTGTGTGTGTGTGTTTGTGTGTGCATGAGAGAGAGAGAGAGAGAGAGAGAGAGAGAGAGAGAGAGAGTGAGAGAGAGAGGAAATATTTAGTGAAAACCTGAGGTGTATTATCTTGCATCAAACTGGTACCGGAGAATGTTAATTACTGCATGTATTACTCCTATCTCTTCCTTGCAGATGCTGCTATGTTGGGCTGTGGTTTGGCGTGCCAGCATTGTGCCCTGAAACCTTTATAAATTTATGGACTCAGATGGTAGAACAAGATAGAGTGGTCATTAGCAGTTTTGGAACATCACAACTGTCATTCTAGATTACTTGGATTTCATATGAAATTGGTTCTCCTTTGCAAGATGACCATTCCATTTCTGTAGTCTATGAAAATATACTGGTGTTTAAACAATAGTGATCATTTATCTGGTCTTAGTTCATTAGAAGCTCATAAAGTTTTTAATTTTTCTATAGTGGGGCTGCACATGTTTTCTATGATTATACTTGGATCAAATGATATAAGATATATTTTGGTAGCTAAACTTATTGAATTAACAAATGTTTATGACTTAAGATGTAAATAATCTTGAATTTTTAACTATATTTTCATTGCATCAATCTATTTTCAAAAAGATATAACAAGGCTTGCTGGTTCTGTTAGTATCATGTACCATACCAAATGTCATACAATTAATTATACTGGACAGTAGTTATGCAATTAGTACATGTCATTCTATATATTGAGATATACATGGTATTAGTTTTTATGGATGCTTATTCAAGGAAGTTATGTATAGGCCCTCAATGATTATGAATTGCAAGCTTGAATATTGTTTTCTCCTTATTTGAATTGAGTTTTGTAGCTTAATTTTCTATATTTGCATATTGATATCATTAGAAGACATGAGATCCATGTACCACATCATGATGTTATTGCTAGTGAGAGATTTTAGGTGTCCTCCATGATAGCTGAGCTTGTTATGGTGATGAAATGTGGCTAGAGGCAAATTTGTGGATTGCATGGACAGTTCTGATGCTTCAGATCAAACACATCCCTTAGAGTCAACAAACTAGTTGAGGAAAATTATGAACTATTACTTTTTAATTTAGTTTCTCACCAGCTATGTGCCTGATTTCTCACAAGAATATTCAGTGGATTGTTGCAGCCCATCGGCTCCTTGCTTCTAGAGCTTTACACCTTTCAATGCTAATTTTTAACTCATCTAATGATGATTGAAACCGATATGGAAAACCACGTAGGAACTAGCTAATTATTATCTTTTCTAAGTGATGCTTAATATTTGTGTACTTTTTTGGAGAAAGGCATCACTAGAGCAGCATACAATGACTGATGTAACTTCTGCATGTATTGGACCCACCGATGCAGCAAGTGCATCAAAATGCATGCTGGTGATTATGAAAAATTCAGTATGGAATATTAAGATTTTTCCACATCTGTAGTCTGATCTTTAGATCAAGCAAGATAATAGCCTTTTGACTTTGAAAGCTAAGTTTATCAACAATGACCTAAGTGGAATACTGGGTCTTTCAGAAGGGTTATATACTGTTCATCAATAGAGGAATTATTCTCATCCCCTTCTTTATACGCAATAATTGCATCATATCTTATCCAACTGATTCAAACCACAGATGTTTTATCGACTAAGCATAGCTTTTCTATCTGATTCTCAACCTTTTTCCGCACAGCAACGCCAGTAGAGGTCTATTGTTTTAATGGTAAGGTTGATGGAATTTGTTGTTTGGTCTTCTGACTTGATACGTCTCTCAGCTTATTCCCTAGGACAGAAGATCAGCTGCATCTTGCCCTTTGTTCCAAGATTCCCTAAAAAGTGGTCCTCATGCACTGCTTGTTTTAGCAGACCAGAAGGAAGGGATTCAACTCTACTTCTGTATAAACTATGGCTCTTTTCAACAACTTAATAGGTCTTCGTGGAGGGGTTCAGATAGTTGAAACCATGGGTAGAGTATATTGGCTATCTCCTTTTCCTTCCACAGTTGTTGAAGTTATTGTAGATAGAATATGGTGCATCTTTCCAAATTGATAACCCTAGAGAAATTCCATTCGGATAAATTGATATGAAGACAGCCTTCGGGGACCTCCAACTTGGAGGCAAGGACCACTTAACTGAAGAAGATATCAACCTCTGGAGATAGAAAGGGGGGGAATTCAATTCACAGTCATTGCTTTACTGGAGATGGGGAATGAGATGATAAGGATTCTACAGGTTAGCAGTAATGTGGATCCTAGCACTGTTGCAATCTAGTCCTCTCATTGATGGGGCTGTACTTCCAGCCAATAACCACCTGATCAACTTGCTTGACGGGATCAGCTCTTTTCATGGGTCCAAACCTGCCACACCTTTGGAAAGGGGAGAACCTTTGGTATCATACACTCGAGTCTTCAGAAGATACCCATCATGATGAGCATCTGAGGTTGTCGACGAAGGATTATGCTAATGGATATGATAGATTGGCTATGCCCACCACCCGATGGCACCTCAAGGAGTGTAATGCCAGTTATCCACACTATTTTATAACAAAAATATCATATTTTTGTTCAATAGGGATGAAAGTAATATGGATATTATCTATCCGATCCATTTTCATATCTGAATTAATTCGAATATTGATAGAAATTTGAGGATCTGGCTAATATTCATATCCGTCAAAGAAAAATGGATAGGATATGGATAGACAACTATTCGATCCGTATTCGAATATCTAAATTTATATATAATTTTATATGGTATTTATTAATTTTTTTAAAAAATATATAATCATATGAATATATTATTAATTTAATTTATCATTTATTTAATAATATCTTTGATTCTGTAGTCATAAAATTTAATTATCTAAAGTATATCCATACTTTTAGTATCCGAATTATATCCGTATCCGTTTAAAATAAATATGGATATGAATTTTTGCATCCGAATAATATGCATATTCGTATTTGTATTCGTCGGATAAAATAAATATGGATATGGATATATTGATATCCAATTCGTATCCGATCCGATTTCAATCCCGCTATTTAGTATTTTACTTTTTTTATTTTCTCTCTCTCTCTTCTTAACCCCCTCAAATGCTAAGCTCGACAAAGTGAAAGAAATTCAGTGGTTGCAGTTTATTATGAAGCCTATTTCACGGCAGTATGCATCAATAGCTTGTTGTTGGATTTGTGTGGTAATGTGTATCTAAAACCAATTACTTTGCAAAGACTGCTAGTATGTGGTTTATTTGCGGTTGTATTACACTCGACACTGTACGAAGTTCCCAACTAATGTCTAAGAAATACAGTACAGCAATGTTAGATTATTCTGCTGCGATCCCTCTGGTTTTCCTTTTGCCTCCAACTTCAGAGGAGATACTTTCATGGATCCTTAGGAGCGGGAATATTGTAAAGGTACGGCAACTTGAAGAGGACCAGGACCGGCATGGTCCCAAGGATTGAGATCCATGCTGAAACCGATGTCTCGTTCTAGAAAGATTCCATATAAGATTTTGAGCTGATATAATCCGAAACCGAAATCTTCTCCTCCTCATAGCTGTCCGCCACGTGGCGGTGCACGTTTGGGATGTGATATAAGGTGCCAAATTTCTTTGTTCCATGTGGGACATGAGCTGCGAAGAGAACTTTTGGTCTCGGTTTTTCAAAGTTTTTCTTGGAGGGGATACATGGCTTGATGGTGCTCTGGTCGGTCCAGTCACCAGTTGAGCTCTCTATTGATGCGACTAGATCTACCAGCTAAGAATAGACCTAAAATAGAATCATATCAAAAACTTTCCAAGGGAATGGGTTCCAGGCTTCTAGCTTAAAATCTGAAGCAATTGGACTGGTTTGTTAGAATCTCGTGTCCAATTTGAGCTTTAGCCTTTCCACCACGGTAGGGAATATGCAGGCCCAAAGGTGAGCACAAACTATAAATGAAGGTACCTTATTGCTTAATGGGGTTAGCTCCAGCCAGATGACCTAAGTATGACCCAGCTCATCCAATTTCCGATTGACCACCACTAGTGTCAAGAGTTGGATTCTTCTTCTAGATTTTTATTTTTATTTTTATTTTTTTAATTTTATTTTTTTTGAATTTGGGTGGATATCGATAACATTCGAAAGCCAGTCTCGCAATCAGAAATTGCACCGCCAATCCTTAGCGTGCATTGTTTTAAATTGTTGTCATATGTCTAGATACGCAGCAAGAATTAAGCACAATCACCAACTTTCTGCTAACTTCGATAACACTTCTCGTAAACATCGGAACAACGTACTTTAAATTACTGAAAAATAAAAAATGCTTCAAATTAATCATGACCTTTTCCTCCTTTACATCATTCTCTAGATGACTCGAACGTATTTGAATGATCAAAATTATTAGATGGTTCATGAGTTGTTCATAACTTATAAAAGAAACAATCATAAATTACAAATTACTGGTAGTGGTAAATCATAAAATTGTTCATGACCTGTACAAAAAATACTCATAGATTACAAATTGGTGACAGTATCTATTTCTGTTAGCGATGTTGATGTTCGCTATTATTTTACCATCCTTGGTTCTCTAATGCCTATTTTATACAAACTAATGCATGGATATATTAGTAACTTTACAATTTTATTTCAGCGAATTTTTCTAACTTCAAAATGGCTGAAATCTATAATTTTTATTTTTTTGCCTCTTTGTCAATAAGAGGCTCTATTACCTACCCATAGCTTATACCTATCCGGGAAATTTTTTGCTCACTGCGAGCGGTGAGCTTCCGTACTCACCATCACCATCTATGATGATTGTCACACACGCGAGCTCGGGCGAGAAAATTTTTTTTTGTATAAGGTGCCATGCTTTTTTTTCTATCTAATCCGCATGTGAGCCAATTACCACGGATTATGAGCGCGGAAGTGTGGTGAGCAATGTATTTTCCTACCTATCCCATCCCATGCGGGCCATATCCCAGGCAGTTGGTAAATTAATCTACTATGAAAATTTTTTTCGCACTACATGCGGTACAATAATATTATACCATCTCTTTCTATTAGTTCACGTAGCCATAGCTTTCCAACGTGCATTTAATATCCCAACATTTAAAATTTTGAATGACGAAAATATATTTTTTTAAAAAAATTATGATATTTTTATATAAAAATTATGATCTCTCTGTAGAAAATATAATATTTTATTCAAAAAAATTATAATTTTTATGAAGAAATGTCATAATACGGTACGAAGAAATAAAGATAATAAATATATATGAAAAAAATATTATGATATTTTTTTAAAAAAATTATAATATTTTTTTATAAAAATTATAATATTTTAAATAAAATATTATAGTTTTTATAAAAATATTATAATTTTTATGAAAAAATATTATAATTTAAAAAAATATATTTTTTTTTATATTAAATACATGTTGAAAAATGATGGCTGTGTGGACCAACGAAAAGTGATGGTGCGGTGCATGAAGAATTTCTCTAATCCACTGCTCGCGGATCACAAGATCAGGGTTTAGCATGATCGTACATTGAAACAAGAGCCAATGCATCCCTTATGTTAAATTGGCATGTGCTGAATGCTGACCCCCCAAATCGAGATTAGGTGATAAATCATTTCAAACTTTTGATAGACTTGTCTTAACCTTCTTTTTTTTTTTTTTTTTTTGAATTTCTAATTTTGTTCTCTAGATTTAAGATGTTGTGGACCATGACCGGAAGTCCCGTCTTACCTAACACAACAAATAGCCATATCACCAATCTGATGGAGAATAATCTTTACCGCATTAAGTGCAACACAAGACAACAAACGAGTTTCATGCGCATGGAAAAAAAATCTCAATTCTAGTTGGACCGCAAAGATAACATGTGGTGAGGTCCAACCCAAAGTACCGAGAGGCCAGCTATGAACGATTTGAAACATCGTATAGGTACATTGTGTCAGAGAACATCAGGAGCCTGCCTTATCCTTCCGGGCTTAAATAGGAAAACAGCGGAACTGAAGTTGGAAAACCCAAAGCAGACCGCATGAGTACAGCCCTTGGGGTGTCGGTACTCAAACACTTTAGAAAGCTGAAAAGGGTATCTTTTAGTCGGATGGCATAAAGATTAACTTAGCCTCATGGGTCATGTCCATTTCATGTCATAGTTCTCTCAGAAGAAAAAGAGGGAGCAGTCCAAATCTTGTTCTCCATCCGAATCCCTTATTCCTGTATTACTGGAGAAACGAAAGAGATGGGTTGCAAAAAGCTGAGACTTTTCTCTAGAAAGGGATGAGGCCAGCTAGGTTTTATTCCTTTTATAAGGGGCTTTTAGGTTAATTTGGGTTCGGTGGCATCTTTATGCTTAATAAAGCATCAAGATTACCAACAAGATAAGAAATGCTTTATCTTGGATGTTGCAAGAGCTTATCCCTGCAACAAGGTACAATTGCCTCAAACTTTCCGTTTATTGAGAAATATAAATTTTAAGGGTGACGTAAAATTAATCTATTTTATGCCCAAAAAAATGGAGATACCCTCTCGCCGGGCTGCCAGGATCAATGAGAAACACCTCCACTCCCATCATATTTTGTGAGTTAAAACTCCTGCCAATATCTTATTGCCATGTAAGATCTTTCAGCATCCAAGGAGCCTCCGCATGCTCGCCTTCTACACGAGACAAACCTTACTTACCCTACAAGGGGTTGTGGCTCAGAGCAACATCTAGATTTCCAATAAGCAATGACAGAGATGTGATGTTGGCCAGTTATTTCATGGTCAGCCGAGCAGAGATATTATATCTCTATGTTTGGGGAAGTAAAATTGTCTTCGCATGGAAAACGTGGCGAGCTTTATGAGCTAAAATGCTACTTATTTTGAGGCCTCCATCTCGCCACTTATAAATGACTTCCATCATGCCGACAACATCCAAACCACACGCTGCTTGGGCCGGGGATACCGGGAAGCAGTAGGGCGACTACTCTTTTCTAATAAAACTTCATAGCGTCTCATACGAAAGACGAATATATCACAAGATAATTGCCGAGAGTAAGAAGAATCATTTGATGTGGCTTAGAAATGGGAGCACGGCTCAAGATAATTTTGGTGCAAAAGAGCTCCTGATCAATACTTATCAAAACATAGGGATTCAGATGAGGAGAGGCATCAACCACAGTATCTTTGGATGAAATGAAGCTATCTTCTGACTTGTAAGAACTCGTTATGAATTTTTTTAGCATCCATGTAGGCACTCCAAATTGATGGGATAAAGTGTATCGATTCTCTAATGAGTAAGGATCATTTATTAAAGGATAATAAGAGGGGGGAAAGAGAAAAAAAAGAGAGATGATTCCACTGGATGGGAGACAAAAAAGAGATGGGAGGTTCCCCCACCCCCTCCCCAAGACTTGATGCTGAGATAATTCCCCTGAGCTATTTTGATTCTTCCCCACCCCCTCCCACACATCAAACTCCTATTCTCCATCTTGTGTCTCTGGAACAAACTAGTGACACCTTATTCTAACTTTATTTTCCTAGTATTATTCGCCAACTGGCTCCTTCCCATCACCCCCACAAACCTCTTGCTTATAAGAACCACCCTAGGCTGCTGCTACTCTGCACATACCAAGCCTCCACAACTCCCTCTCCTTCCCCTTCTCTTCAACTCATAAAAGCCTCTATCAATCTTTCGAAAGCTTTTAAGACTCAGCTTCTCTCTTCTCCGCGACCGACACCGATGGCATCAGGATCTCTCTCGCGCAGCACGGGCTCCTCATGGACCCCGAAGCAGAACAAGCTCTTCGAACGAGCTCTTGCGGTGTACGACAAGGACACACCGGACCGCTGGCAGAACGTGGCGAGAGCGGTTGGGGGGAAGTCTGCCGAGGAGGTGAGGCGACACTACGAGGTGCTTGTTGAGGACCTCAAGCATATCGAGTCAGGCCAGGTGCCATTCCCCAACTACAATATTAGGCCCTCCGGCAGCGATGAGGAGCAGAGGTAGTCAACCAGTAGTGCAGTCCTCTCTCTCTCCTTTTATTACTCTTTCTCTCACCATTATATTCCTTCCTATGCTTGCTTAATTCTCTCTTAACCTTTCTATTTGTGTTATAAAAGATTTGGAGGCTTGAGATAAAAGAGTAGCTTTCAGGTGGCGCTGGAACACCAACCCAATGACCCTACTTGAAAGTTCTGTTTTGTTTATAATGTCTAAAAGGGACTATATGTTCACACTTTCTCCCATTTTTTCTTCTTTCATTATTGTTCCATCCGGCATTCCATTCTATATGTTATCTTGCATTATTTTGGCCGCCTTTTTCAATTATTTAGCACTGAAAAGGGATGCTTTGAGATGGAATCTGCCTATAATATTCTCTTCACTTCCGACTACTCTTTTCACTGTTCTATGAGCCACTCCATTCTCTTCTTCTTATTTCTTAACCTCGTCCTGTTTTTTTGGGTAATTGGGAATTGATGCTATCGGTTGTCTAGAGGCTCACTGATCACCCAAGATGAGATAATAGTCAAGTTGCACGGTTGAAAGAACCGTGTCCACACTTAGCCGAAATCCACTAATTGCTGTTCGATTTGGTCTTCCTTTCTAAGTGGGTCATGGTTGACCCACTAACTTTTTCTCTCCTCCTCCCCCAACTGCTGTTATGTTTGCTACTTAACTTTTCTTTTGTTTTAAATTAATCAGACTTGAGTCTCAACAGTAGCTTTCAGTTGGGTAAAAGGCCAACCAGAAGTCCCAAGATGAGATTCCTGTTTTGTTTCTGGATGATAACAAGGATTCTATCCACTTTCATCATTCCTCAGCTCAAGTTGCTGCTTATCTTTGTCCCTAACTCAGACCACCAAGCCCACATGAGATCTAATCCTACCCATCCTATCCAGGACATGTTCTCTCTGTATTTTTTATGAAAAAATAATAAGAGCATGCTTCTGATTAGCAATCTGTTGCTCACCAAGCTTATGACTGACCCAAGCCTTTTGAATATTCTATTCCATTTCACCCTCATTTAAGGGGCTTGTATTCCACAGTCTCTTGTTGTCTTGCTGAAACGGTTTTCTATTATATTACACTCTTATGGTGCCAAAACTTGGTGTAGTTTGACCATTTGTTATGAAGATTGATTGGTATTTTTGGCACTCTTTTGCAGGCTAAGGAACCTCAAGCTCAACTGAAACAAAGACTAGAAGGAAGCATCCAAGCGTGTATTAAGTAATAGGGCCGTCGTTCTTCTCCGATGAAAACAGATTGGAGCTAAGAGCAATGACGCATGTAACTAATAGCAAGCAACTCCTTTAGTCTTGTTTCTATCCACATGTCTCTTCTCGTCAAGTTGTGCTTCCATGCGTGTATATGCTTTATGCTAAGGCTGCCTGATGAATAGGTTAGATGGGCTGGTCTTCTTATTAAATGTTCTTTTTTTCTTAGTGGAAGTTTGTGTAAATGTAATTCTACCTACTCTACCATTGGATGAATGACCTGCATGAATTATCCTTTTTACCTTTTTCTTTTGAAGGAAAGGGAGGGCCACCAAAAGCCACCGCAAAGACTATTTTTATTGTATCTTATATCTCATTCCATGACTGACCTTTTTCTAAGAAAAACATTCCTTGCATTACTAAGACTCCTTAGTTGATCAGAAGGGATACTCCTATGGATTTTTGCATATAAAAGCAAGAGCTCCTTGATCCACACAAGTTTAGAACAAGAAAGAATGAATTTTCTGCAGCCTTCGAGATGTCCTCGTTACATGAGACAACCAACCAGCTAGGACCTAACAATTTAAGCTTATGAAGCGGCTAAACCATCCTCTCCCACTACCAATAGAATATGTTACTGGATCAGCTTTTAAGTAATCCTGTTGCAAAAATGAGAGATAAAACTACACCTGATTTATACTTTCCCGTCCTGCTTTAAAAAGAGAAAAAGAAAAGACTCCATGCATAATATTGAAAAATCAAATTTACTTAACGTTATTTTGCAGCACCTCGTGACAAAATATACGTGAAAATTTTGTATCTCAAATCTTGCTTGATGATGTGATAAACGTGTTCATGCTTGCGACATGGCCTCGCGAGGAGTTTCGATATTAAGTTGTGAGACTTTCAAAATTCACCCTGGAACCACTTTTGCATGCACACGGATCAGCAATCTAATCTTAAAAAGTATTTGTGGCATCTTCTCGATATGGCTCCAAAGTTCATCCTCTAGCTAGTTTTCATCCTGACTCTTAAAGATTAATTTGTTTCTTTGAAGCCACTTCACAAACATTAACATCATAACATCCCTTTCATAAGAAAGCAAAAAAAAAAAAATTTCTGTTGTGAGTCGTGCAGTTTTTTCTCCTTCTCACAACATAAAGAGCAGCGAAAGGTTGTCAAAGCCTTGATTTTGGGCTTAATCAGGTCAGAGTGCAGAAAAGATCAACTCGATTTAAATTTATACTTTTACTAGTAATGAGAACATACGGTCGATATTAAAAAATAAGTAAATAAATTCAAAAAAATTAAGAGATAAACAAATAAAATACAAGGATAAGAAATGGACAGAGATTTTCTTTTTTTTAAAAAAAAAAGAAAGAAAAAAAGAATCCAATTAGTTTGATAAGTCTAGAAGAAGTCATCAAGATGAGAAATAGAGACAAACAAGTAAACAAAAACCCACATGGATTATATATTTAACTTCATTATTTTTGCCGAAGTAAAAAGAGAAAATAAAATATTCTAGTCAATTTAACAGACAAAATTTTAAATGGTATATATTCCTTTTCTCATTTAATAATATAATATAGCTTATCAAAGTGCGCTTCAATCATGCAAGATGGCAACCATTATAAGAGAAAATACAGGTTTAGACTGAAGGCTATTGCAAGGAATGCTGAGAATTATGTTCTTCTTTGTATATTAGGGGCCTCTCATTCATGAAACCCAGGAAAATAGTGATAAATGCATAGAATGAAAAACTACTGGATTGCTGGTTGGGCAAGAAAGAATTTTGATAAACAAGAATTGAGAGCCACCAAATAGCACTGCACCAAGAGTGAACCTAGTTGAGATATGACAACTTCAAAAATCCTCTGGAAACAAAAGACGATTTATATACTAAATTTAAGTTGAGATTTTCGATGTCTTCATATCCACTGCCAGCCTCAAAACTTAAAAAGATTAACTAAATAGATAATAGAAATATAAGAGCACACCACCAAATAAACACTAGCATCCGTACAAAGGCTAACTGAAAATAAGCTACATTTGTGGACAAAGGCAATCCATAGAAACCTTCTTTGGACAGAGAGACATCGACCTATCTCACAGTGTACGCTAACCACTGAAATCAAGACCATCTTATGCCCCCTTCATAGCTAATCTGAAATGCTACTTCATTAACTTTAATCTACTACTTAATCTAATATCCTACATATGTTCATACTTTACGTTGGCTATCATCAAAAAGATATAATTTGTTGACCCATATTAGTAAGTTCCAAGACAATGACATTAAAACACAAAACAGAAGATTTGCAATTGAGCCAGCTCATTCCCTGCTTATTTGCTCCCTTCCTTAAATTGACAGCTATTCCAACTGCCCCTGTTCCCATGAATATCAGTAAATGGCAAAGAGCTGCAGGGAATTCGGCAGGCGCTTTCACTCTCCTTTTCATTATCTCATACAAGTCAACAGATTTAGTTGCATGCAGATCACAAGATAGGACAGTAAGACGAGCATAAGAAGACTTTTCCAACAATCATGCAGCTCGCTCATTATTTTGATTTAACTTCCATAGAGTGTCTGCTCTTAAAATTTATGGAGTTTGATAAAAACACTCCTGTGATACAGAACTCCAGTCACACTAATTCACCTAATTTGCATTAGGTAAATAAATTATGGTCCAAAATTTCCCTCAAGTTTCATCTGTTTTACACTGCTAACATACTACAGTTTCGGATGGAACCTCACAAAAACCTTAAAGCTTCACTCTTCTCATCATATCTAGCAAATTATGTGTTGGTCATTCATCAGAACCTTTATCACAAAAAGTGCCTGTTGGAGATTCAATGTCTGAACAACCCATGAAAGAATCGATCTTTTTACCATTTAATGACTCAAATGTTGCATTCCACTGACACTTGAAATACCACAGGTTGTACAAGCTTGTTAAGCTAATAAATCTTTGTTGTCACATCTAAAAACCCATTAGAAAAAAATTCTGCATCCAAATGAGATGATTGCATTCTTTGTCTATCCTATTCTGCATCCAAATCAGATGACTGCTTTCTTTGTTTATCCTACACAAACCTGAACTTTCATACCATCCGTTGAGAATTAGAGGATTTCAAGAAAAAAGGATCGAACACAGAAACACAAAAAGAGGCTTCACTGCAGACAGAGTTAAGTACAATTAATGCTGGCTAGTTTAGTGATTTGACCAACAGACATAATGGTAGAAGCAAAGAATCCTTTCATGACAGGTTGAAGATCTAAAAAAATTGTTGTAATCTCTTATAATAGATAGAAATGGCGAATATTAGTTAAAAACTTCTAAAGCAAGTGCTTCAGATTATGATTTGGAACATGGTGATCCTAGTCAATTGTTGGTAGAGTTTGATCAAACTGCAAATCGGGCCATCAAGATTCATTGCTGGATTGGACATAGAACTCATGAAAATTGAGTATATGATTTCAAACTAGACAACCACTTCAGTCAAATTCATGTAGTTGGAACATAAAACCAGTGATGGAAGCTTCTTGTACAAGATCCATTATAGAATTTTTCAGGCGAAGTTGAGTGATGAATTTCAGGCACACCAGTTAATCTGCAATCCCTATTGAGGCAGGATCTTACTTCAATTACAGCTTCTACATTTGCAGCAAGGCGAGGAGTTATTGACAATAAATTACAAATAGAACCAAAAGAATGAGGTGAACATGGCAATGCAGGCAAAACTATAGAAAGTAACATGGCTAAGAAGGCCTCTACTAGAAGGGCCAGGTAAATGAATTAAGGAATAGATATATCATACTACCAAAATTACTAAGTACCCCTAATTAGAGGGAACAAACACATTAATCAGTATTTTCAAGAGGCTAAATGGCTAATCAATTTTTTCTCCTTTGGTAGTAAATGATAGCTCCAACACAATAAATGTGATGAGAGGTTTGTAATCTACCAGCAGAAATTGAGAAACAATTCAATGGACAAAATTCTTATGTGTCACAATTATCAATAAGATTTCCAAGGGAGCATGTAGAGGTACGATATTTAATTAGAGGGAATAGAAAGTGAAGTCATTGGGCAAAGTTGCAAAGCAGTGTAAACTACAAGCACTCATACAATGCTGATTTGAATTTGCTAATAATTGATACAACTCAACTCTGACAAAATAATCGCGCAAGAGATGAGAAACAGTTAGTTATCAGATATAGGAGCATTTGTGTTTATGTTTTTCCATACACAATATAAGATAAGCAAGTAAATAAGAAAAACTTACCTTTGGACCCACTCGACTTTGCTATTATTGCACATACACCACCCTGTACTTCAAAGGGCATTATTTAGATCATTCAAGTTCCTTTCATTTGCAATCCGCTGCTTTCATCCATCTCCATCAACAAGGTTTCAGTAAAAGATTCATGTGACCATCACATGAACCTTGAAATCTACAGTGGGAGTAACATTGAGGGAGGCTTCTTCATATTGTATGATCATAGGTACCATATATTTGGATGGATAATTGAAGGACAGCATTACAGGCAACGCTATTTAGGGTACACACAAGCTAAGAGGATGCATTAATTGGAGGGTAGAGCGTGGTTGAGGAAAAGATGGAGGAAGCTTTCATGGACTACGTTGGAAGGTTATGGCAACAGGAGAGAAAAATTAGGAGGATTTTGAAGGACAGATAGGTAAGAAAGACCAAGGTCCCGATCATCAGCGATGGTGATGATGTGGGAGGAGCTACAATGTGTGTTTGCACATTGCAACATCAATGATTTTGGGAGTAGACAGCTGGTGGCAGTAATGGCAGACAACGGGACTTAAGCAACTCTAGCAAAAAGATGACAATGGTTGGGAAATTCTGCCAGCAAATTCGGTGACTGGAGGCAAGTGTTGGCAACGATAAAATAGAAGTTGGTTGAGGGTGCGAGAGACTACCAGTGAGAGGATATATGTATATGACATGGATAGAGAATGTATATGTATATTAGCCCTTTGTGTCGGTGGCAACAGTAATAAGAATGACATGGATAGAGAGCAGAGAAGAGGGGACGTACGAGAGGCACATGCATGGTGGGGCTAATAAAAGAATAACAATGCGAGGGTATTTTCATTATTTGAGAATAACTGCCAACAGCATCATAAGGGAGATTGCAACAAAAAGTAACTTAAAAGATTTGATTAAAACTTTTTAAAGTTCATGGGTATATGTACATGCAACGCGAGGGTCAAAGGTAAATTTCCCAATACATATTTTCTTTTTTTAAAAAAAAAAATCCATAGATGATAGCCTATTCCATCTCTCCTGTTGCAGTTGAACCTATTCCAGTGATATCATTATGCAAAGCTGCTAAATCGCTTGGACTAAAAACAAAGACCCCATTTAGTCCTATTTATATTAGTCTTATCACACATCTCCCTCATACAATAACCTAATAAAAATCATTTGGATAAAGGCGAGAAGCAATGCGAGCTACACACACAAACACGCAAAAGAGAGGATTGCTTGAAAAATTTTTGGTCTTTTTGTACATTTACCATTAGTTATACAATGATGTAGCATCACAGAACCATGAAATTGACATGCCAAAAGAAGTTATTCATAGAACAAGAGATCATATATGAAATTTAGCTAATGCTTGCCAGCGGTGTTTCTTCAATAGCTATAACAAACTGTGGAAGGAAGGAGGAGAAAAAACGGTACCTTTTTCCCCTTTCTCCATCCATTGATCGAAGAACACTATTCAAAAGTCCGTCCATTTTACTTCAAAAAAGTTTCAAAGGTTTCATCTCACCGTCCATCACATTTAGAAGAAACAGAGAACAAAGAGAACCACAACAGGGACAGATCCCTAGTACTCATAGCACACGGAGAACGTCATCGAACGCGATCGCAGAGTCGCCGGTGCCGCCGTCGTAGTGGTTGAGGAAGAGGGCTCTCACCATCCCATTCACCGCCGCAATGACGTACCCATCGGAGCGGACACCAAAGCCCTCGGCCCCTCCACTGAGGTCCAGCGCCATGCCAAGCGCCCTCGCCATCTGGGCTTCCGGGTCCGACAGCATCATCACACCGCCCTCCGCCGCACCCAGCTGCTCTCCCCACGCCCGCATCACGTACACGTCGTTCACCGCCACGCACGCCACCAGCACTGTCCCGGCGGCACCGCCTTCCTTCGCCCTCATCTCCCCCACCTTCTTCACCAGCCTCTCCGGCGACAGACGGATGGAGGCTGCGCTTCCGCCGCCGCCGCCGCCTCGCCGCCACCACTGAGGGCGCGGCGGAGTGGCGAAGGCGCCGGGTACGGCCATGATGACAGCTTTCCGGGCACGGGTGAGCTCCGCAAGGGAGACCGTGTGGACGGCTCCGCCGCGGTCGAGGTAGGAGAGGGTGGCCTCGGGAAGGCGGTCACCGACGGAGACGGTGACCGGAGAAGGGGCGACAGCGGCGGCGCGCGGGGGGCGGAGGAGGAGGTGGGGTCGGGGGCCAGGAAGGCCGTAGAGGCCGAGGAGAGAGGAGCGGTGGGAGCGGGGAAGGGACGAATGGGGGTTCCAGGAGGCGAAGATGGGGCGGGCGGCACTAGTCGAGAGGGAGGCGGAGAACGCCGCAGTGGACGGCGCCACCGGCGACGATGACGACGACTGCAGCGGTGGCGAGGAGGAGGACGACGGAGGCAAGCCGCTGGCTGCGGCAAAGGTGGCGGCGATGTTGTTGACAGAGGCAGCCATCGTCTCTCTCCGAGTCCTTCGCCCGGGCGCTGGTCTGGCGCCCAAGAGGAAGGGTTTAAGGGATTCGATAAAGGAACATGACAGCATACATCCTTTATGGCAAATGGTTTATAATAACGTAATAAGAACAAGGTGGACCCTACAGAATTTAAAAGATCGGACCGCTGGGTAGAGCGGAGGGCGGCGAATCGAAGGGATTGGTGGATAGATGTCCAAGTTCCGAGGCATCCAAGAGTACGCGGTAGGCTCCCCTGAACGTTTTTTTATTATTTTTTTCTTGTTTAATTTAAGTGAGGAATTAAGTCTGTTTTGTGACATGGGTCTTTCCTTGTTTAATTAATTAAAGTCGATGGTGTTTCCCACTGAGGATTCCAAGGCAGGTAGGAAATTGCCACGTGCACTGACCGAGAGAGGTGAATCGAACCGACTTCGACTCAGTCGACACATGCTTCTGGGTTGGCATGCAAAAAAGTCCAACCATGATCTGACCTAACCAAGACCTTATACTCGGGAGAAACTAAACTGTTTCTTTATCTTTATTGTTCTTTGAATGTGAGGATACGCACACATTTTCCCTTGATTCATCATATGATCATACACTGGTTGCCTTGAGATCTGTGCATATCGATGATGAATTTTTCATTGGAAGAGTGCTTTGAGACCTTTGCCGTGATCCAATGAGAAATTATATTCCAAACTGAGCACCATGTCAATCAACTTATCTTCTTTCTTGTTGCTGTAGAATAAAATCATTAAGATAAGCTTATGATAAAAGGAGCTCAAAATAAAATGATTGATATGGTATATAGTCACATGATGCATGTAGCATAGAGTTTAATTTCCAGTGACCTATGAATTCGTATGAAGGTAGGTGAACCCTTCCTTCATGCAAAAGATACCCCTACGACCCAAATTTATGAACCACCATACTAGCCAATATGCAGAGCTTACATTGGCTCGTATGACGTCTGCGAGCCACATCAAGTGGAAGCGTTTGGAAATGTGCGAGGTGCTACGTGGCTTCATCTTATTTTTACCAAAGATGTTCCATGTATTAGCTCATATAAGTTGTTTGAAGGGAAGAAGATAGAATGACCTACTTGGGTATTCCTTCTTCCTTCCGACATCGCGAGTGTGTTAGCCCCATGAAAAAGGACACATCTCTGGTTCAAATGGAAGGGTTCTGCTTTCGTCTTGCACTCACCTAACATAGCATGTTAGGTGCTGGCCACGTACACTAAGGAGCTGCATGTTACGAAGGCATTACTCAGATCTCATGCAGCACTGCAGTTAAACCTGGCCATTAGTTTGTCAAAGCATTGATCTGATTCTATTGGCGGCCAAAAAGCACTTGTAAAACTTCAAATTGCAACTTCAAATGTATGCATCTCTTCAAATGTTAATTAGAAGTCAAGCAGGCCTCTTCACTTTCCCAATTCCTCCAAACCATGATTTATGCAAAGGGCCATTCCCAACTAAGTGCCCTGCTATATCACCAAATTCAGCAATATACATATATATATTAAGGAGTTTTTTTTTTTTCCAAAATTTAGAAGTCAGATATTGAGTACTTGAAGTCAGTCTCTGCAATACAAACAATCTCATGATCATGGAGTATATATTGCTTTGTTAAGAATTTGTGTCGCTAACCTGATTTTTGGTTAGTATCTTGCCAAATTTTATAAATAGCACTAAAATAATATGCTTCCTCTTAATTTCTAGTTTCCTTCCTATGAATATAGAGGCTTCTAAACCATAACACCTGCTCTGCCTGTGATTTTGCCCACCAATACGGAAGCAAAGGACAAACTTGCTAGTTCCATCATTTTTTCCTTCTTTTTGGATGCTGAAGATGGGAAAGTCTATCAACCATTTGGTTGGTTTCATTAATTTCTATAAGATGTTCTTTATTTTGATTTCTCTGTTTTCTTCTTTTACGTAATTCAATTACAAGTTAGATGATGACAGATTGAAGCATATAAAATTGACTTTTTTTATTATTAAGCAAAAAAGAAGCCCATAGTTTACTTATTTTCTCCACACAGAGGCCTATTTTAGAAATCTATGATGTCTAAGAAGGTGAAAATGGATGAAGCAATTCTGTTAAAATCTAGATTCCAGCTTTATTTTTTAAAACAAAATAAAAGCATTTTTATTTTTTCAAAAAAAAAAAAAAAAACTTCTGGCTGAGCTATGTTGTTCAAATGGTAAGACCATTCTAACCTCTTGTGATCCTGCCCTAATCATGCAAAAAACTGTGATAACTTTATGGAACTAAATTTCCTTTATTCGTTGTGCTAAAAGGCCATGCACAAGTTGAGTTGAAACCATTGACCAAAAGCGTTCGGTATGTTCCAGCTATGGATCCCTACAACATCCACATGCCTAATGGTCATGGTTAAAACAAAATTCCATGAAAAGTTCTGCTTGCTGACATTAAAGGAATAAAAGGGCTATCATGTCATAAGAATTATGGAAAACAAAACAAGTCATCCGCATGTTTAAATTAAAGATTAAGTTGATATTAATTAGACTGAAATGTATAGAATGCTAGATAAATAGCTATAAAACATCAAAAATAGACCATAATGAGCAAGTGATGCAAGTGATGGATTAAATTGGGTACTGAATGTTTTCTCTAAAAAGGGTGAGATATTGAATGAGGCAACATGAGGAAGGTCTTGAGGTCTCCCATCAACCTCATTAGAAGCAAGTGATGGAGGAAAACAAAATTTAGACTAGTCAACCAAAAAATGAAGCAGCATTATTACAAAGATCTCCAGATGTTATGGATTTATTCCAGCAGCTCCTGTTATTATATCAACTTTTTTCTATCTTTTGTTATTTTTTATTTCCAACGTTTAGCAATCACTTCTTTCATAACTTTTGCTTTAATTTGTTTTCCCCCATTGTCACAAAGAGCTACCCCAAATTCTGGAGGTTTCTGACGGTAGAGAAACAGCTCTCGTGACAATGCCCCATCCACCCCTCTCCTCTCCAATATCTGACACCATGACCTGCTAAAAAAGGCTTCTAGGTCGGAAGTGGGACACCTGCGCGACTGGTAAAGCAAGAAGAGGAATTAGGACGAAAGGGTTTGATCCATTTAACGAGCTGTTTACTGTACTTAGTGTGATTTACTCCCTTAAGTACAGAGAAAGCATATCACCAAATTCAAGGCAATGCCTGGAACCATTGGAGAAAGCAAAAGGGGCAAACAAACATGCATCAAATGCTGCTCAGATGCTAATACCACGTATAACGTAGCAGACCATAGAACCCAGCAGTTCGAACTTTATCGGTAATAAGCGCACAACACAACCATGCTTAACTGATAATAATAAGATAAGGGTTTTCCAATCCATGCTCAACTGTAGATCTTTTTAGTTGCAGAAGTTGGAGTTGAAAGGAAGCAGTAGGTACACCGATCCATCCACAAACCAACAGCATGGACCAATCAAGCAAGGTGGCACCATTAGAGTTGGTAGACATGGAGGTACAAAAGACAAGATTATGTTCCTAACTAGGACAGTTTAGCAAGAGGAGGACAAGAAGATGATGGGTTTTGCTTTGTTTGTCATCAACCTACAAGAAGAATATATAAGTAGAACAAAGGTTACACATCATAACAAGTAGATAAGAATATTATATATATATGTACATGCATGCATGTATCTATATAGTAATTTCTAATCTAAGTCAATCTGAAGGAGCAACTAGTAATTAGCTCAAACCGGTGGATTACAAAGCCGTTCTTGTCAGTCCTGCGCCATATCTTGATGATGCTCTTCTCCTTGCTGGTGCTGCTTCCTGATGGTGTGCTTATTGTTGTGCATCCACACCTTGAGGACCTGCCTGCTGATCCCGACCTCGGCACAGAACTCCTCCACCAATGCCTCATCCTGCTTCTGGACCCTCCATCCCACCCGCTCCGCAAAATCCAACATCCTCTCCTTCTGCTCCGCGGTGAACTTGGTCCTGAACCTCTTCTTGGACGCCATATATGGCCGCTGCGGCGGCGCAGCCCCCGCGTTCAGCTCCTCGCTGGAAGACTCCGTGGTCGTGCCCCCGCTGGCAGCGTTGTTGCTGCGGAAGAATAAATGCTTCTGGTGGTGATGATAAGAAGAAGAAGGGGGAGGAGGAGGAGGAGGGGGATGGAGCGGTGGAAGCAAGAGGGGGAGTCTGGCGGCGTCATGGACGCGGTAGAGAGAGTTGGGGTTGGAATATTGGGAGGGAGAGGAATCGCCATCGATGCGGTGGAAACTGCGGTGGCAGCCGCAGGCGGCGCATTTGAAGGCGTCGTCGCTGCTGCTAGGCATGAATTCGCAGCAACCGTCGAGGACATGACCACCGAGGCTGGCCGCGTGGTTCCGGAGGCACTCCCGGTACCGAATTGTGGCGACGTCGGCCTCGGTGGCGGTGGGATCAGCAGCCCCACCACCCGTTCCTGACGAGATCGCGACCGTGGAACGGGCGGAGGAGGGGTTGGGACCATTTCTCCCTCCTCCGTCTCCTCCTCCTCCTGTCGGAGAAAGGAGGGAGGAGGAGGGGGAGAGCATCGGCCGGCCGAAGGCCGATTCTCTAATAGGAGGAGGAGGAGGAGGCGGTGGGGGCTTGTCGCAATCCTCGTCCTCCTCATCCTGCCTTCTGAAATCCATGGAACCTACCTCTATCTTTTTGACCCTCCTGCCCTTCACTTCCTACGCGACCATCAGCAAATCCAAACCCCAAACACCCATAAAATATTAAAGAGAAAGGACAGGTGAGGCTGCAACCACCAGAGAAAAAAACCAAAGTGAGTAGTAATTCTGGAAAAATTTCCCAGGCCACATGTATCTGATTTTAAAACAATTAGAGAGAGAAGGGGAATTTGATAACACGGGCTTTAGACAAAACGGCAGGGATTAGAGTTGCAAGTTAAAAATAGCCTTAATATATAGAACTAAGGCCGAGAGATCTGATTCCAAGAGATCAAGACAGTGAGGGAGAGAGAGGTGGGGAACGGCAAGACAGTGAGAGGGAGTTAGCATGCAAGTTCATCACCACAAGGACAAGAGATAAGAGGTTTTCCTAGCTACCGACTGGTGATCTAAAGAAGGGGAATAATGGGAGGAGGAGAAGGGTGGGAGAAAGGTTTCTGATTAGAGGTGATGAAATCGGACGTCTTTTTTTTTTTTTTCTTTTCTTTTTTGGAGGTTCTACACCAAACCAACCGACAAAGTCATGTTTCACCCCTCCCATGCCCTGCAACGAGGCCCACTATTACTTAATGCTGCTGCTTATTTCTCGGTTTTACTTGTTTTATTATATCATAATGTGTGGGACTTATCTACTCTGTCCTTGCCACTGTAATAAATTCCGACTCCTCTCCATGAGTGCTCCCATTAGATTTCTTTGGTTTGTGAGAGCTGGTGTTGAAATGATGGAGCCTCCATACCACACACGCCACTCTTGTTGGTATGTCAGGCTCTCCCACTTGAAAGGAGGGTCCACCATGTTAGCGCGCGCCTCTTCCCTTCTTTTTGGCCTTGTTAGCTAATTCTCCATTTTTTTTCTTCTTTTATCTTACTATTGTGATAATTAAAGAGAGAAAGTATGAAGGAATAAATTGTACTATAATTTAACCGGTTGCAAGATTTGGAAATGCATCGTATAAGCGTTGGATCCATGATCTCCTGTTGCTACTCGGAAAGATATGCATGATTGTTGGAATAAGTTTTAGTTTACAAATTCTTTTTGGTTAACTCTTGGAATTTAATAATTTTATTATACTTAAAATTTTTATAAGAAAACCTAATAAATCTCAAGTCTGTTAATAAATTTCTCTATTTGGATAATAATTCATGGATTGATATCAATTGTGCAATACACTCTACATTGCTTGTCGCTCTTTCTTCTTTTTTTAGCTCTCCTAAATAAAAAAAAAAATTGAGACATTATTATGGTTGGCTTCACATGGTTGACCGCTAGTTTGCCAATTGGATTTTAACCAACAATAAGTAGGTTAGTATCAGCTATTAATTAGACATATATGTCGAAACGAAGATATACCACCCATAGCCATAGCATCTTCTGTTATCTTTGTGATTGATTGATAAGTTAATCAACTAATTTATCTTGAGTTTGCTCATCTCAAAAGTGGGAAATGTTTGCACTAGATTTTGATTGCTATATCACGAACGGTGATCTCAATGTGAAATAAGATCTAAATTATCTCACACTATGATCACAACTATTAAAAGGTATAAAGTAGTGGATGGTAATAAATTCAATCCACCTTCTTACTCTTAAATAGTAGTCTAATTTGTCCTCCAATCCAAAGAGAATGATATTGACTATATAGAATCACAAAGAATGTTTTTTTAAAAAATAATAATTGATGGTAAAGTCATGGTGGACATGATTCTATTTTCTGGAGGAGATCTCTGTTCGGTACTTAATATTTGCAATGCAAGGGCGTCATCCAAAAATGGATACATCAATACATATAGATAGATAAAGATATAGGTATGGATTTGGATACATCATCTGAGCACATGAATTCAAATATCCTTCTTGCACAATCAGCCAAATTCCAAAGTCTCTCATATCATTCAAAATAAAATCATTCAAACAAAAGACTTGGCGGGTTTACTGTTTGCAATACGGAAATCACTGTTGAATTTGACCATTTCTTCATTAACTTACAGAAGCTCGCCGGGCCCAATGAGCTTGCTAGCGATCACATGGAAGACAAAAATTTGATTCACCTGTTTTATTCCGCATATCTAAAACCACCAATTGTTGCACCCTCTTAGGACCCCACTAACGTGGGACCCCAAGGCAATGAAAGGGTATAACATTGGATGCCGACGGAATTGTGTGTATAAGTTTTTTTTAAACATAACATTTGGCATGTTCTTGGTCCAAAGCTAGCGGTTTCCGATTGCTACACTTCCCCGGTAATCATATCAGATGACATTAATTAATTGTATGACTTAATTGACAGATAATGACACTAAACCCACCGTAAGAATGCATTAATTATTGGATAATAAAGTTTAGTCTTGGACGTTTAACGGCAGGGCACTGCACGACATTTACTGACACGTGACGCAACATTTGCCGTGCATTGCTTCCGCGCCTCAAAGTACGTGCCATGAGACGTCGCTACTCGCAGCGCATCCTCCCTCGTTTCTTTTGGCCTTTGGGGGACTCAAGATTTTGATTTGCAATTGCTATGAAGCAATTAAGAGCATTGTAAATTTAGGTCGCGTCCATTATATTTATTTGCCTTTTCAGATTATTTGTAAGCAATGTTTTTCAAAATCCGATTGGATATCAGATCAAAATTTAAAAAAATATTAGAGATCAATCAGATCAACCGGTTGATCCATTCAATTGACCTATAACATTAGCATAACATATTATGTTTTTAAGAGAGAGATGGTCATCAAAATTTTGGAAAAGAGAGAGAGAGCAGACCGAACGGCTGCATCTTGAGGTTGCCAGATTGGAAAGGATGGAAAAGAGAGAGAAGGTGAGCGGCATCATGGGAGATGTTGAGGGTGCTTGCATTGCCATGTGCATCTATGTTAGGCCCTCGACTAGAAGATGTCACTAAGGTTTCACTATCGCCACCACCATCATGAGCAGAGAAAGGGAGAAAAAGAAACATTGATTTCGGTCAGAATATTTGTAAACACTAAAAGGACCATTTGGTTGGAGGTAATCTGGCATGTGAAAATGATTTACATATCAAATTATCATGTTTGGTATAAAAAGTGAAAAAAAGAGATAATAAAAAAATTGGTGGGCTCATGCTTATTTTTCAGAGAAAGATGATAAAACAAATACCATGAGAGGATTGGTATCTAACAAATTTTTAAGTGATGGTAATTCATGTTTGATAAAAATACCTTCAATAAAACTGCATATATAATCATTAACTTTATTTTAATATTTTTTAAATTTTATTCAATAAAAAAAATTTTAAAAAAATTAAGATGAAGATGATATAATGTAAAAGATCATGTGATTATAGTCATCACATAAAAGCTAATTAAAGATAATAATATAATTTAAATATTAAAAAAATATTTTATATTAAAGAATATATTTATAAATTTTAACATATTTTTAAGTACGATATCTCTAATCAAAGGTAATAATTTTTTTTTGATGTAGTAATTTTTTTACCAACTAAATATAATAAAAAAAAATTTCTCTGCAATCATTTTTTTAGATAAATAATTTTTATAAATTATTAAATTATTTTATAATTTAATATATCTCAATCAAATGGATCTAGAGAGAGAGAATGCACCTTAGACTTTAGATTCTAATCTCCCAAAGAGTAGAGACTCGATGATGCTCAGCGAAGCTTATTCGGCAGGTGACGTCGATCAATTTTTTAGCCCACTAGGGCTCTGGGTGGCGATGATGAACAAATAGAATAGCCAAGCATTGGGGAAGTTGAAATGAATAGGGAAAAAAAAAGTTAAAAAAATTTGAAGCGATCGTAAGGATTTGTTCTATCTTCGATCCAGCTGGTTCATCATGAGCCAACTGATTCACTGGATTTTCAGACATTGTACTGGGTTACGCCTAAGAACGGTTCTTGATTTGACCGATCAATCCGATCCGATTCTGAAAATATTGTTTGCAAGAGGACAGACGCCGCAAATATTTTGTTATCGTTATGACGGCGTTTAACCATGCATACGGGCTGTCATCAAATCCACGATATTTATAATAATTATTTTATTGAATGTTTTCTCAAAAATATTATTCTTGTATATATTTAAATAAAATAGCAATTTTCTGTATTTTTTGATAATTAGTTTGATTAAGGCAATTCCCTCACTTGAATTATGTTAAGATAAATGTTGATGCCTCTACTCATCCCCGTATGGTGAGAACAAGATTCGGATTTTGATATCTCTGTGGGAGGTTTTATTGACAGCCAATACTGCAGTCATAATTTATCTAGGATTAGTGATGTCTTAGTGTGGGTAAATTGTAGTGATAAGCAAGTATTGTGCTGCTGCTGAATTTGGTCCCATATCTCTTGCAGTTAGAGAATGGGAAGAGTGATTGATATGGCGCATCATGTCACTATGTTCATAAAATATATAGGTTCATGCTCCACATGACTCATTCATGCATGTACTTTCTACCATCGAATCGTTGTTTTGCTCAAACGGGTATTAAGTTGTAGGATCAATATTATGAGGATCGATCACCTACAAAACTCACAGGCATCGTACCAATTCAAGTGCCAAATCACTTCCGTCACCTCATATAATTAAGCACTTGACAATTTTTTAAGGTGGTTGGGATTTCGTATGCCTTGAAACTGGACCTCGGATCTACAGGCTAAGGTTGAAACTGAAAGCCTACCCACACGCACCACGTACCCTTTAATCAAAATCATCTATAATCTCATCAAGATCAATTGGAATCTCTTTTGGATCCATCTATATATATATATATATATCATCCCCACTCCTTGCAACCTCATTAAAACCTACAAGATATGAGTCGAGACATAAAAAATTAGAGTTATTGAGACATTTGAGACCCTAAAATATCATGTTAAAGCAGTGAATGCATCCGACGGACCAAGTAAACTAGGGGGCGAGGAAGATCTCCTACTCAAAAAGTTCAAACACCAAAGGATGCCCCACAATTAGCTTTCGCCCATGCGAGGAGGCACTGAAAGAATCTTATTTGCACGCAGTAAGGTAGGTAAGTACCACGGTCGATTCTGTTTGTGCGGGCTTGCATCCAACGCTTGTCTTCCAAGTCAGGGTATCCTAGGTTATTTCTCTCAAAGATCCATCATTAAATTATGGAGATGTGATGCCTTAAAGCATAGGCTAGCATAATTTGCCTTTTTTTATATCTGCATTTAGTCTAAATTTCCTTAAAATATGTTGCTATAAACTATTTTTTCTTTAGAAAATCTACTGGTGGAAACTATACATTCTTGGTACCATCATGTACAGAAGTTGTAGAGAGGGCTATATAAAACAAGCGTTAGTCGATGTTATAAAGCTAGTCCCAGGAACCTAGTTTGCCTAACAAACCAAGCAAGGATAGAAGGAAAGTCGAACACGAGGGAGATGAAGTAAACTCAGTTTCAGTCAATGGCGGATTGCCTCTGACGGAGAGGTGTCCACATTCCGGGCTTCTACTGGGCCCTTGCCTCTCGAGCCCGAGTTCGGCCCTCTTCGACGAGAAGGAAGAGACGGATGACCAAGCTATTGCACGTGAGACCGGACACCGATTCACTCAAGATGCATGAAAGTAAATTTATATTTCATGGGTGACGTGTTGCATATAATATTTGCTGCTACGCTGCATTCTGCAAACTAAGCCTCTTATATTGAGAAATTTTAAATGAAGATTTTGTTAAATGATATCGGCAAGGTTATACTTTGAAGTCTAGACCCAGCAATTGTGAAAAGATTACACACACGAAAGGAGCTTCATGAGGCACCAGGAGCATTTCAATTAATAGTAAAATAGATTTTATGAGACAGTTGAGCATTTGACGCACACAATTGAAGAACGTATCATTACTGTTGGTGCAGAAATCCGTCGCCGCCGGAGGTCGCCGCAATCGAGGCCGCTGGGCGCCGCCGGGGACCTGCAAAACGGAGTTCCGTCCGGAACCGGTGGGGTGGTGGCTCCGGCAGGACCCTCCGACGGTCAAGTTAGTTTCCGACCAACAGTAATGGAGTGCTCGGAATGAGTTCCGGAGCTTAGAGATGCGGAGGAGAGCTTAGAGAGTCGAGAGTTCAGAGAGCTTAGCCTTAGTATGTCGGGAGGGGTCCTTTTATAGCGGAGCTTAGTTGATGGTGACGGCTGTGCCGTCTGGCAGAGAGTCGTCGAGCAGCATGGAGTTTCGTACGGAGAGGAAGGCGTCGTCTGGTAGATCGTGGGAGCCATACCGGCGAGTCGTGGGCCGCATGGAGTCCGGTACGGAGAGGTAGGCGTCGTCCGGTAGATCGTGGGAGCCATACCGGCGAGCCGTGGGCCGCATGGAGTCCGGTACGGAGAGGGAGGCGTCGTCCGGTAGGTCGTGGGAGCCATACCGGCGAGCCGTGGGCCGCATGGAGTCCGGTACGGAGAGGAAGGCGTCGTCCGATTTTGCTGCAGGCGACAGTTCGTCCAATGGAGTTCGGACTTGTAACAGAGTTCAGCCGAGGGGGAAGCTGGGGGAGTTCGTCTGGCTGAAGGGTCGGTCGTCTGTAGAGTTCGGCCGCTGAGAGGCCCGAAGAAGCTCGGCTGGCCAGTTGAAGGACTTCGGTTGCTAGTTGGTTCGGCCAGGGCTCGCTGAGGAGTTCGGGCTCGTAGGAGAGTTCGGCTGAAGGGAAAACCCGAGAGGAGCTCGGATGGCCGAACGGGCGTCTGGGAGGAGTCCACCTCCCGAAGAAGTCCAGCCGCTTAGAGTCCAAGGAGCTCGGCCGTCAGGAAGTTCGGCTGGCGGTGGAAGTTCGTCCTCTAGGCAGTTCGGCCCGGACCTTGGCGCAGGGGAGTTCGGCCTCTAGGCAGTTCGGCCCGGACCTTGGCGCAGGGGAGTTCGGCCTCTAGGCAGTTCGGCCGTGGTAGGGGCTCGGCCTGGCGCCTGGCGCTAAAGCTCTTCAGCGGCTACTGGTTACATTGGGCTGAGCGTCGGGCCGGGCTTCGGCAGGAGCGGGATTTATCCCCAACAATAGCCCCCCCACTCCCGAGTTCAAAAATTGAAGGAAGGGAGTACCAAAACAGGCGACTGCCGAAGTCTCTTCTTCCAGGCTCCGCATTTGTTGCAGCTGAAGCTCGGGGAGGTCTCATCTCCAGCCAAGATTGACGCTGAAGTTGAGGCTGAGGCTTGGGGGAGACCTCATCTTCAGTCGATGTTTGGAGTTGAAATGGAACTCGTTTCCGGCTAAAGTCGATGAAGCTGATGTTGAAGCCGAAGTAAGACTCGCCTCCTTCGGTCGAGGTCGGATTTGAGCTCCTCGGGGGCGACATTATCTTCGTCAGTTGAAGTCGACTCGAGGGAGACCTCCTATCTTGCAGCCGAGGTTGAAGTGCGCGCTCGGGGGAGATCTTATCTCCTACGGCCGAGCTTCCCTCGGGGGAGATCTTACCTCCTGCAGCCGAAGTGAAGTGCGCGCTCGGGGGAGATCTTATCTCCTGCAGCCGAAGTGAAGTGCGCGCTCGGGGGAGATCTTATCTCCTGCAGCCGAAGTGAAGCGCGCGCTCGGGGGAGATCTTATCTCCTGCAGCCGAAGTGAAGTGCGCGCTCGGGGGAGATCTTATCTCCTGCAGCCGAGCTTGTTGTTCGGGAGAGATCTTATCTCTGGCCGAACTTTGCCTTCGGGAGAGATCTTATCTCTGGCCGAGGTTGCGGTTCGGGAGAGATCTTATCTCTGGCCGACCTTGTTGTTCGGGAGAGATCTTATCTCTGGTCGAACTTGTTGTTCGGGAGAGATCTTATCTCTGGCCGAACTTTGCCTTCGGGAGAGATCTTATCTCTGGCCGAGGTTGCGGTTCGGGAGAGATCTTATCTCTGGCCGACCTTGTTGTTCGGGAGAGATCTTATCTCTGGCCGAACTTGTTGTTCGGGAGAGATCTTATCTCTGGCCGAACTTTGCCTTCGGGAGAGATCTTATCTCTGGCCGAGGTCGCGGTTCGGGAGAGATCTTATCTCTGGCCGACCTTGTTGTTCGGGAGAGATCTTATCTCTGGCCGAACTTGTTGTTCGGGAGAGATCTTATCTCTGGCCGAACTTTGCCTTCGGGAGAGATCTTATCTCTGGCCGAGGTTGCGGTTCGGGAGAGATCTTATCTCTGGCCGAACTTGTTGTTCGGGAGAGATCTTATCTCTGGCCGAGGTCGCGGTTCGGGAGAGATCTTATCTCTGGCCGACCTTGTTGTTCGGGAGAGATCTTATCTCTGGCCGAACTTGTTGTTCGGGAGAGATCTTATCTCTGGCCGAACTTGGCCTTCGGGAGAGATCTTATCTCTGGCCGAGGTTGCGGTTCGGGAGAGATCTTATCTCTGGCCGACCTTGTTGTTCGGGAGAGATCTTATCTCTGGCCGAACTTGTTGTTCGGGAGAGATCTTATCTCTGGCCGACTTTGCCTTCGGGAGAGATCTTATCTCTGGCCGAGGTTGGCCGAGAGATCTCTGCCGACCTTGTTGTTCGGGAGAGATCTTATCTCTGGCCGAACTTGTTGTTCGGGAGAGATCTTATCTCTGGCCGAGGTCGCGGTTCGGGAGAGATCTTATCTCTGGCCGACCTTGTTGTTCGGGAGAGATCTTATCTCTGGCCGAACTTGTTGTTCGGAGAGTTCTTATCTCTGACCGAACTTGGCCTTCGGGAGAGATCTTATCTCTGGCCGAGGTCGCGGTTCGGGAGAGATCTTATCTCTGGCCGAACTTGTTGTTCGGAGAGAGATCTTATCTCTGGCCGAGGTTCGCGGTTCGGGAGAGATCTTATCTCTGGCCGACCTTGTTGCGGTTCGGGAGAGATCTTATCTCTGGCCGAACTTGTTGTTCGGGAGAGATCTTATCTCTGGCCGAACTTTGCCTTCGGGAGAGATCTTATCTCTGGCCGAGGTTCGCGGTTCGGGAGAGATCTTATCTCTGGCCGACTTGATGTTCGGGAGAGATCTTATCTCTGGCCGAGGTTGCCGCTCGAATTAGGACGAGGTTCTCCTCCTGTTCCTAACACGGCGACTATTGACTGCTTCTTTTCCAGCCATTACATAGTTTTTGGCGCCCAAAAATAATACACTGTTGGAAGGGAAGGACTTTATTGAAAGGAAGTTACTGGCAATTTTTTCTGAATTTTCTGTGATTCCAGGGTCGTGGTAGTAGCATCGTTCCTCCGCGCTTCTCCACGCGGACGACCTTTCCTATTTCATTCGAGCTTCCTTGCGTTGAAGCGTGCTTCTGTTGGCTTCGACGCTGGATCCTGGAGTGATGTTGACGACGTTGTGAGGCGGCCGACTTTGTTGTTTCTCGTTACGGCAGCGCCCTGCACCGATCTTTAGACTGGCGTCGAATGAATCTACCCAGCCGCCCCTTTCTGATGAGTTCCTCGATTTCATCTTGGAGCTGGATGCATTCCTCAGTGTCATGGCCGTGGTCGCGATGGTAGAGGCAGTACTTGCTTCGGTCACGTTTGTTTGGGGGAGACCGTAACCTTTCTGGTCTGGGGAGTTGGTCCTTAACTTCGGTGAGGATCTGTGCTCGGGGAGCGTTGAGGAGGACATAGTCGCGAAATCCTTTGGGAGGTGGGCTTCTTCGCGCTTCTCTGCAAGCTCGAGGGGTTCGGGCCCGCCTGCTACCGGAGGGAGTCCGTGAGCGCGGCCGAACTTCATTCGGCTCCCTATCGCCTGTCAGCCGCTCCCTTAAGGTTTCTTCGTCCCTCAGCTTGAAGGCTTCTTCCGCACGGGCGTATCTCTCGGCCCGAGCTAGCAGGTCGGCGAAGTCCCTGGGATACCTTTTTTTCCAGGGAGAACAACAAGTCATTCTTCTGAAGGCCGCCCTTTGAGGGCGGCCATGGCGACTGATTGGTCCAGGTTTCGGACTTCCAACGCGGCAGCGTTAAACCGGGTGACGTAAGCCCGGATGGGTTCCCCCTCCTTCTGCCTGATGGCCATCAAGGAATCCGAACCTCGGCGTGGTCGCCTACTACTGATGAAGTGGGCTGCGAACTGTTGACTCATCTGGTCAAACGATAAGATGGTTCTCGGCTTGAGCGCCGAGTACCAATTCCTGGCAGCTCCTTTGAGGGTAGAAGGGAAAGCCCGGCAAAATATGGCGTCCGACGCGCCGTGGAAGCAGCATCGTCGTCCGGAAGGCTTCCAAAGTGGTCGACCGGGTCGGCGGTCCCATCGTAGCTTTCGAACTGCGGGAGCTTGAAGTTCGGCGGGACCGGTTCCTGCATGATTTTCTGCGAGAAAGGGAGGGTCAGTGCAAACGTCATCACCACGCGAGGGGGTATGACGAAGTTCTTCAATTCGCTGGTTCATTCTCCAAGAGCCTTTGATCCAGGCAGGTCCTCACGATCTCTGATCTCCAAGGCTTTCTGGTGAGATGGGTGCGAAGGCCTTCTCCCTGGGTCGAGCCATGATCCGAGCAAGGGTTCTCCCTCCTCCGCCTCTCCAATCCGGGATCGGAGGTCGGGTAGCCCAGGCATCGGTCGCTCCTTGGACCGGATCATCCGGGACTTCGGGAGAAGTCCCCATGCCGGTCGGGCTGGCACTGGGACCTTGTTGGTGCAGCACCGCCTGCACCGCCTCCGTGAGACCACGGAACCTGCTGGATGAGCAGGTTGAACTGCTCCGCATCCACCTGCGGCTATAGACGGGGCTGAGTCACCGGGGCCGGAGCAGGGAGCAGACGGACCTCGAACGGGATCGGAGCCGCGGAAGCCGCCGAGCGCCGGCGTCGAAGCTCTTCTGGGGGGCATTTCCTCTTTCCAGAGAAGGAATTCTGAAGAGGGAGAAGAGAGATCCGGAGCAGGGGAAGGAAATCGTCGCCGAGCACTCCTTTAAGAACAAGGGAACCTCGAAGGTTCAGGCCCTTCCTCTAGCGCCAATCTGTTGGTGCAGAAATCCGTCGCCGCCGGAGGTCGCCGGCAATCGAGGCCGCTGAGGTCGCCGCCGGGGACCTGCAAAACGAAGTCCCGTCCGGAACCGGTGGGGTGGTGGCTCCGGCAGGACCCTCCGACGGTCAAGTTAGTTTCCGGCCAACAGTAATGGAGTGCTCGGAATGAGTTCCGGAGCTTAGAGGTGAGGAGGAGAGCTTAGAGAGTCGAGAGTTCAGAGAGCTTAGCCTTAGTATGTCGGGAGGGGTCCTTTTATAGCGGAGCTTAGTTGATGGTGACGGCTGTGCCGTCTGGCAGAGAGTCGTCGGGCAGCATGGAGTTTCGGTACGGAGAGGAAGGCGTCGTCGGTAGATCGTGGGAGCCATACCGGCGAGTCGTGGGCCGCATGGAGTCCGGTACGGAGAGGAAGGCGTCGTCCGGTAGATCGTGGGAGCCATACCGGCGAGCCGTGGGCCGCATGGAGTCCGGTACGGAGAGGGAGGCGTCGTCCGGTAGGTCGTGGGAGCCATACCGGCGAGCCGTGGGCCGCATGGAGTCCGGTACGGAGAGGAAGGCGTCGTCCGTTTTGCTGCAGGCGACAGTTCGTCCAATGGAGTTCGGACTTGTAACAGAGTTCGGCCGAGGGGGAAGCTGGGGGAGTTCGTCTGGCTGAAGGGTCGGCCGTCTGTAGAGTTCGGCCGCTGAGAGGCCCGAAGGAGCTCGGCTGGCCAGTTGAAGGACTTCGGTTGCTAGTTGGTTCGGCCAGGGCTCGCTGAGGAGTTCGGTCGCTCGTCGGTCCGAAGGAGTTCGGTCCTGAAAGGGAAAACCCGAGAGGAGCTCGGATGGCCGAACGGGCGTCTGGGAGGAGTCCACCTCCCGAAGAAGTCCAGCCGCTTAGAGTCCAAGGAGCTCGGCCGTCAGAAAGTTCGGCTGGCGGTGGAAGTTCGTCCTCTAGGCAGTTCGGCCCGGACCTTGGCGCAGGGGAGTTCGGCCTCTAGGCAGTTCGGCCCGGACCTTGGCGCAGGGGAGTTCGGCCTCTAGGCAGTTCGGCCGTGGTAGGGGCTCGGCCTGGCGCCTGGCGCTAAAGCTCTTCAGCGGCTACTGGTTACATTGGGCTGAGCGTCGGGCCGGGCTTCGGCAGGAGCGGGATTTATCCCCAACAATTACCTTGTTGGGCAAGCAGAACTTAGTATGTCCGACTTGTGATTGTTTCACTGTGAACAGTTTGTTTGCTCCCCTTCTTTTAGCCTTCCATGGTCAAGATAATTTATTAATTTTCCAAACATAATGGTTTGCTTATATTTATCAAACCAAACTTATTAGAAGAATTGAGACGCAAGTGAGCGCAGGACAGCTGCATTGTGGTATTGGAAAGCAATATGAAATCTTGCCATCAAGGAGGTGCCATCAAGTCCCAAATGGTGGATATCGCAACTTGCTCGCTGTATCAACATCACAAACTGATTCATATCCTCTTTTCAAACTAGCATTAAGCATTATCGGCATCTCAGCCAGTTGGCACCCCTTTCTCTACAGTGGAGAGGAGACAGTTACACTCCTCATTTTCTTCTTCCTTTTCCAAAAAAAAAAAAGAAAAAGAAAAAAATGAAATTGTTCACTTTGTGGTAGTGGCTTGAAATACCTTCTGCCTGTAACGAGTGCCTTGGTGATAGCATGATTCCCATGCAAACATCCAAATAGTATCACCTTTAACTTTTCTCGTTCATTTTGCATGATAAAAGGGGAGTGACTTGGTCCAAAGTTACAAGATATTTTCGGGGTATTTGATTCACAATCAAAATTGAAATCAGAATGAGAATCGGAATATATTAGAATCAAAATCGGAATAGTCAAATTTGAATTCTTGGAGGAGAGCGGAGATTCAATTTTAAGTAGATTGGATCATTTTCTCATTCCATCCTGAAATCGAAATGGAACACTTCGTAATCAAATCAAGACCCTAATCACCCCCCCCCCCCCCAAACCAATATCCTCTTTAAGTCTAACTAGTTTTGCAAATGAAAACTTCTTGCATGTGTTGCCAACCAGACATCTTCTCATTGGCTGGTGAGTAGGTGGAAGCAAGTTAGCTTTTGTTTGACTAGCAAGAAAATAAGTTCTCCCTGGTTGTGAATGCCATCTAACCTGCTCTAGAATGCATATAAGGCACATCTCGAGATGCAACTTGCCTTTGAAAAGTATTGGGCATGCATCTCAAGGCATTGCATCCAAGGGTGGCATGGGCAACTTGCTAATGAGAATTTACTATTCTAATTGCCAACCTAATTGATCTTTTTTAATTTCTTTTTTGGCGTGCACCAACATAATTGATCTTTATTCAAACAATATACAATCTACAACCAACCATAGAACAAAGAAAATTATGGTTCCTAAAATGTATATGATATGCCCTAAATCTACAAACATTCTTGTAGATCAAGTCTTTAGCGGTTATTTATTAGATCTCGATGATCTAATTAGCGAAAAGGGAGATTTTCTTCAACCCACTCGACTCAAATCTCTTAAAAGAAAATTGAAAAGAGATGGAAGAATTACGAAAGTAGGGCTAAAATTTTCTTTTCTTTAATTGATTGATTATCTATCGATAAACCGAGGTACATAACTCTTATTTATAATGATGAGGTCATCTCTTATATAATTTGAGTAAGATTCTCCTTCTTAGGCTAAATATCTAAAAAAATGATTAATATAAAAAAATATAAAAAATATTAAAATTCTATAGAAAATAGATCTTATCTTCTATATCGATTTTTCATGCTATCAGTTTATCTAATTTTTTATGAATTGGAAGATAACCTCCAATCAAAATTTTTTTCGAAAAAAGTTTGAAAATTTTCAATTTATCCGGTCTATTTCGAGATCCAAATGAATAAAATTTTGATCCAATTTAGTCCCATAGGAGCTGGCCCAAAATTATAGATTTTGAAAATATATCCAATTTTAAAAAAGATAAGATCATCTCAATCGGGTATATATGATGAAGTTATGGCCTCCTGATGTCTGGCATGTGATTCAGTTTCTTGATGTAGCAGATCTTACTTTCGAACCATATCCAATCTTATCCAAAGTGGTCTAAGTAATCTATATCGAATTCTCATAGTAGCTAAAATAATCCACATCAAATTTGATGATTCTCTTAGATATCCATAGTAGCCAAAGCAATTCATATAGAATCTAATGATCATCCTAAATATCCATAATGGCTAAAATAATTTACATTGAGTTTGATGATACCCAAAGGGGTAATGGTTTGTATCGAATTTGTTGATCCTCCTAAATCACTTTGCAATCCAAATATCTACTCTTTCGTTGCCAATGAGAAAACAACAATATTAATCCATTGTTGACAGCTCTATGCATTGGAGCAAGGATATGCATTTGAATCTACCATGTTCCATGGGCACAACATGCTGAAGGCATGGTTTGCTCTGCTTTAGCAATAAAATTCCTAGGGACATGGTTTGATTCACTGAAGAGCATGGCTCAATATGATTAGGTTCAGTGGGTGCGAATTAATGCGGTTCTGCATGGTGCGACACATTTTAGGGAATGTTTAGCATTGCACCAAAGCTTGAAATAGTCAGGGTTGCAGCTTATCACTCCTTCAAGTAATGCTAATGGTAAATGCATGTAGGCGCCAATAAGCTCTTGTAGCAGGATCATTGTACCAATAAATGCTAATGATAAAAACTAGTGGGGAGCTTTTTAAAATTCCTTTGTAGAAAAAAAGGTTTGACAAAATGCTGAGGTCTGTGAATATTGACCAGGTTTCTTGTCGGTATCAAACCAAATAGTTTGATGAACAATGATATAAGCAGAGGCCCAGCCGATGATTGAAAAGGATTTTAGCAACTTGAGAGGTGGGGTCTAACTGGGTTCATCCAACAAGAAAAAGGTTCCATTCCAACTATCAAATCCAGATACGTTTAGCCAGCTAGATCTCTCGAAGCGATAAGATACATCATGCAAAAGATGAGGCTGGTGAAGTATCCAAGAGAGGCAAGATTGGTTTTGTGAGAAAAGAAAGTTCCATCTCTAGATTTTGTTGGATTCGGAGGCTAACATTTTGCACTCTTGCGTCTGTATCTTGACATTTTCTTAGCTTCACCCTGTTAAAATAGTGCAAGCGTGAGAAGCAACTGCTTAGCTTCTTTTGATCGAACCCAGGTCTCATTGTTTGCACTCTTGTTATAGATGGATGAGGATAAAAGACAAAGTTGGCTTGATAACGTACTTGGTTAATGGAATAAAACAAAGAACAATGTGGAATATAATAATAAAATTATGATTATAATAACCATATAGCTATTTGAGTTCTTTTAAAGTCCTGGTGATGCTCGTGATCATGTTGTTTCTTAAGAGGAACTTTTTGAACCGCATGTCAAAGGCTTGTCTTGATCAGTTCATGTCGTGCAAGCTACAATGAAAGCTTACCCTTCGCTAAGGGGAAGTGAAAGCACAAATTAACAAATTTTTGCAACAGTATAACCCATATCTACATTTTGGCCACAGGGCAATACAGCTATGATGCCTCGTTAGTCAAGAGATTTGCTCGAAAGAAAAGAAAAAAAAAAAAAGCTGGAAGATATAATTGTCATTTTTCGCTTAATGTAGTTGTCATTAGCAATGGGAGGTGAATTAATACTTTACGCATGTATAGGTGCCATCCGCATATGAAAAATAAATAGCAAAAACAATAGAAGGAACATTGTTATACTCCATTGAATAATTAGGCCATAATTAACGATCATTGTATGTTATGGTGCCTAATCCTCAAAGTCAAATTAGCAAAAGTATATCCTTATCGGTGAGGAGAGACACAAACTCCAAGGCAACGAGGGTTGACAAAGCGATCGGTCCTTGTTAACGAGCTCACCAAGGTGAGATTTGGGGGTAATTTGGATTCCGGGTCCCATTTCATGTCTATGATGTCCAGTTATGGATCATAGAGAGATGTAAAATTCAAAAATGCCGAAAATTCATTAGCTTGCTCTTTGGCCCCGATGCAGCTGTCATCTAAACCCATTAGTCCATTAGTACAAAAAATATCATTAGCCTGTCTTTTAATCAATACTATAATAAAAATGATCATTAGCAGTATTTTTAAGTATCATTATAGATCAAAAAAAAATATCATAAATATCATTTTCTTATGTATCATTTTAAATTGGTATCGATAATTAATTATCAATATTTTCATAAAAATATCGATATTTTTTATATACTAATAAAAATTATAAAAAAATAAATTATATATTTTAGAATTCAAATAAAGGAAGAATTCGAACTAGTGGAACTAATGATCTAGTATTTAAATGACAAACTCTTAACCACCCAATTATAATTTATATTATTAATATATAAAATAATTTATTAAATTTATTAACATATATTCATATCATTAAATAAGTAATACTAAGAACATATATATATATATATTATGAGATTGGTATGATCAAGCTCTATGTAAATCAGCATGACTACACCAAGCTCTATGTAAAAATTAATAATTTAAAATTATATACTAAGAACATATCACAAATAAAGGAGCTTTTTGCGTTTTTGATGGAGAATAGATCAAAACTGCCAAAACTCTCACCCGTGACCGTTGCATGTGACAAGAAGATCGGTTGTAACGGGCATTATTGGACCGCCTAATGGCCACAAAGACTCTATTTGTCTTGTTTGCATTAAAAACTTGAGAAATATATAACTTACGCAAATAAAACTCCATGAAAAATTAGAAAACCCCTAATTACAAGGCAAATATTTGACATCTTCCAAAAAAATAGTACAATATTATAAACACACCCCATTTTTAAGACTACTATGATTAAAATATGGTGAATGGATCTCATACTATTTGTTTCGTTTCGATCAAACTGATATTATCATTTCTTGTGATTTCTTTTACAACCAAGAAATAATTCTGAGAAGATAGCATTGCCAACAAGTGAGTCTTATAAAATCAGATATTTAATTAACTTACTATAAAATGCATGCACTCGTATGTGGGACACCTAAAACGCTTGTCACCAATTGTAACAAAAGAACGAAAAGTTTACATCAGAACTATTTGAAAAATGTGATCACAAAAGCAAGACGAAGGAGGGGAGGAGCAAAAGGAAAAGGACACGGAATTCCTTGCAATTGTTAAACTTCTGGAGTGCTTATGAGAGAGGAAGGAAGGGCAGGCTGTGGCTATTTAAACCCAGCCTTGCAATCCTTTCCTGGCAACTCGATACAATATCACAAGATACGAGTACATAACCATGAGTGACTTCAGTTTCAAAGGCCTAATGATCCCCTTCCTTCTCGTCCTCCTATTTATGTGTTCCACCTTCCATATCTGTGATGCTGGAAGAGGATGGAATTGGAGGGCGGGTGATGAAGGGAAGTCCGGTGGAAGGTCGAGCCTCACAAGCCCAAGCCAATCAACAAAATCAAAATCAAGATCAATTCTGAGTCCAACACCTAAACCAAAACCACAACCGAGCCCGAGTCCACCAGCCCCGCATGGGACGGCATTCAACGTGCTAGATTTTGGAGCTAAGGGTGATGGCACAACCGATGACACCAAGGTTGATGCAAAATTAGTGTTTCTGCTTCCATTTTGCATTGTTTTCAGATAATTGATGGAAGATATGTAAATATGATCGAGAACTAGTCATAAAACATGTTGGAATTAGAATTATTATATCACCTTCTTTCATGATCTTGGTAGCTTAGTAACATGTCCTTGTATGGTGCAGGCTTTCCAGGCTGCATGGGCCGCTGCTTGTGAGGTGGAGGCATCAAAGGTGGTTGTTCCCTCCAAATATGAGTTCCTTGTTGGGCCAATCTCGTTTGATGGGCCTAATTGTGAAGACAATATTGTGTTTCAGGTGAATATTATTTTTGTTTAAGTATTCTGCATGGAATTTTGCCCTTCAAATAAAAGAATCCCATCATAAAAAGGTCATCTTGAGATTACGGGCTCTGGGGTCCAATCACCTAACATATTGGAATTTTTTTAGGATAAAAAACATATCAAAAATAATTAAATTTTAACATGGAAGTGTCTTTACCTTAGCAGGGCCTTGGGTCCAATTAGCTTCCTACCAAATGGGAGAATAATTTGGTATATGAAATCTCCTAAAGGAAGCCTATCCTGTTATATTTTGACCATGAGGTTAGCAGATTGGGGCTACCAATGTAAGGTAAGCAATTGAAGTGAAGATTTCAATATTTTATATTTTAAATTTATTTTAATTTTAACTTGGTTTAACCAACTTTGTGGTTGCACCAGTGATTTGGTGACCTGATGTCTTGGCTAGCTTGATCTCTAGTTTAGATTTAATTACTTTGTTAAGGGATAAGTAGTCTAGCAATTAACTACAAGTCATTTTTCAACTAAAACTTTTTATACAACCCCATGTTGGTAATTGGACTTATAAGGTGATTTCTTTAAACAAGAAACATTACAAGAGATCAATGGCATACTTGCTCTTTTGATGAAACTTTTTTATGTAGCTCCATGGTGGAAAGCTAAAAATTTCTTATAGGTTCCATAATATTTCTTAATTTACTTCAAGATGGATCTTTATTGTGAAAAGTTATTTATACATCTATTTCAATTCTTCATTTATCAAATTTAATAAAATAAGAAACAATAGAAAGGGGGATACAAAAATAGTTTTGTTTTAATATTTATTTAATTCAAGCATTGAAAGAGATGCATAAATAGATTCTTTGATGTGGAGTCATCCTAAAATAAAGCTGAGAACTAATGAGGGATGTATGAGTAACATTTACTTGCCATGGTGGACCAGTAGAATTTTTTTTTCATGAAAATAAACATATTAATAATTGATCCATCCCAGTTTTTCTTCTTAAAAACTCATCATCAATGTGATGAGACTGGACAAAAGTTACCAACGAAAAAGATTCGTCCTACATTGTTTCTCCAATTGTTATACTTTTTAAACTTGGAATACAGACTAATTCAATCAAGAAGTTGGATCATTGCTGCAACCATTTGGTCAATCACTTGGTCTAGGCTATTTTAGAATATATTTGAATATAAAACTAAAAAATAAATATAGCACAAGAAAATCTGCAAGAGATTGATAAATTTCTAGTTTTTATAATTACTAGATCATGTAGATTTACATTCCGCTCTTTTGTTGTAGCATAAATAAAAAGCAATCATAAATCATTTTTTTTAAAAAGATATTATTATTAAAAATATATGTATATAATTTATTTTGATATTTTTAAATATTTTAAATAGTAAAATATCAAAATATCGATGATAGAATGAAATGTATTTCCTTTTCTTCCATAAGAAAAAAGGATTGATTTCTAACTAAATATGGAAATACCACAACTTGCTTCAAATGACTGCAATAATAATAATAATGATAATAGTAATAGTGATAGTAGCAAAAATAGGAGTAATAGTAGTAATAGGAATAATAGTAGTAGCAGTATCTTAAGTCACTAAACTTATATGCTTTCCAACCGAGTTCTTTTGAGCTAAAACCATGGTATTTGGCTCAAATCCATTATGGAACCGAGACTCATCCAATCTGTTGCAGTTGGATGGCACAATCATTGCTCCAACGGACCCCAAGCCTTGGGGCTCGGGCCTGTTACAGTGGCTCGAATTCAAAAAGCTAAAAGGACTCACAATCCAAGGGCAGGGCATCGTTGAAGGCCAAGGCAACGCCTGGTGGAGCAACAAATCTCTATCTGACGATAACGCGGTAAAGCATCTCTTACCCCCCTTAATTCTAAAAATTCCACATAGTTTAGAATTGCATGATTTAATCTTTAATCACAATTTCTCTCCATCATGAATACAGCAACCAAGTAGCGAGCTTAGTGGAAAGATGCCACGCACCACACCGACGGTAAGAATCTGGTGAAGCTCGTCTTCGAAGCATCGGAACTTGTTTAACTTAACATCGATCTGGGAATGAGTTAACATCAAAAAATTTATTATTGTGACTCATGACAGGCTCTGAGACTCTATGGAAGCAGCAATGTAACAGTCACTGGCATCACAATTCGGAACAGTCCACAGTGCCACCTCAAGTTTGATAGCTGTGACACCGTTGAGGTCTCTGATATCACCATCTCTTCCCCAGGTGACAGCCCCAACACCGATGGCATCCATCTCCAAAACTCTCTGAATGTTTTCATCCATGATGTCGACCTCGGCTGCGGTAATTCTCATATCTTCGTTACAGTATGTAGTTAAATCTTTATGCTTCCAATTGTCATGGATGTGATGGAAACATTCACCTCTTTGGGGGTGTGCAGAATGCCACCTATGATGATGTCATGATCTAATTTTGTTCAACCTTCCTAAGTACGTGTTTAGTAGAATAAATATTTGCATTAATACATTTGGCAGTGAATTAATTAGTGATGCCAAGTCACATGAAGCTATTCCATTAGCATCAGAATTTGCAACAAAGTCTGAAATGCATTCCATTGGCATCCTTCTGAATTTTATTTTTTGGTTGCCATGAACCGCATTTCTTTTATCCACTGAATTCAGTAGCTTCTTGATGCTAGCACCCGAAGATGGAAGACTGGATGGCCTAGCATCAATCATTCTGGAAGTTGTCGAGACTACATAAGAATAAGAAAAGATAATTTCAAGAACCACAAAAATAATACTTCTAATTTTCCTGCGACATCGGTTTCTCTCTCTGTGCTAATACCATACTACAACAGACAAACAGACAACATATGAAAAGTATGACAAAAGCTAAGGAAAATATACAATGCAATTTTGCTTAATTTGGATAAAACAAGCTTCTTGCCAACACTTTATGAACTCCCAAACACTAAAAATTTTGCAGGTGATGACTGCATCTCCATCCAAACAGGATGCTCTAGTATCTACATGCACACCATAAATTGTGGGCCAGGCCATGGAATTAGCATTGGAGGGCTTGGTAAGGATAACACTGAAGCTACTGTCTCCAACATCACAGTCCAAGGTGCCAATATGGACAACACATCGACCGGAGTTAGAATCAAAACCTGGCAGGTAAAGAAATTATCTAATGTTTCAAAAATTTCACTAAATATTCTTAAATTCTATTTTTTTTTTAAAAAAAAAAAAATGGTTATCTCCTTGAATTTTTGTCGGTTTAATAAAGTAATATATGAATTTCTGGAAACTTTAATAATAACTCATGATTTTCTACAAGACGAAGAATCATGAATTGATATGAAACATGTTTAAGTTCCCCCATCCATAAGATGTCTGTACTTTCTGATCCATTTCTCCATTCATTAACCACTACATCTTCCTCTGTCATTCTAATAAATCATTGCAGGGTGGTTCGGGCTACGTTAAGAACATAAGATTTGCAAATGTGAAAGTCTCTGAGGTGAAGACACCTATAATCATCGATCAGTTCTACTGTGATTCCGGTCGATGCAAGAATCAATCATCAGCAGTGGCGTTGTCAGAGATCACATATGAGGGCATCAAAGGGACTTACACAGTCCAACCAGTGCACTTGGCATGCAGTGACAGCATACCATGTTCCAACATTCACTTAAATGATATAGAACTTGAACTTATAAATCAACATGAGCATGTTTATGAACCCTTCTGCTGGCAAGCCTATGGGGAGCTGCAAGGCCCCACCGAACCTCCGATCGATTGCTTGCATGGTGAAAAAGTTAAAGATCAACTAGATACATTCCAATCAGGGTTCAAACTAATCGGACCTCATTCCTAGCTACATTGTATAGGTGTGCGGTCGATGTGATTCTTTCGATCCCTTCGGAACATTGCTTAATTTCAACTAGATTACCATGGTTGATTGGGTATACAGTGGGCTTCCCTCTTTAGGGAATGCAGTGATCCTTCTGGTTGTAATGGTTCATCATCAATGCAGTGATCTATGCAAGAATATAGTTTGATATGTTGGATGTACGTGATGTCCATGTGGTGGTATAGGCATCTCTATATGTGTATTGAAATAGGCATCTCTATATATGTATTGATTCAAAGACAATAGAACACATGATCATTTTGTGCTTCTATAATTCTCCATTTATATGACACCAAATTGTATTACTGTTGTTGCATTGGGTATGCTAACATAAACAATATTTTTTTCTTTTCATTTATTAAGCTATAAGGAGTATAATTAGTATCAAAATGAAAAGTATAAATAAATGTAGGGAACGAGTAGACTGCTTTGATTTACTCTTATTAGGAAAAAAAGGGAGAATATGATCTCATGCTATCAACACTTCACATTTTAATCAAATCTCCGCTTCATGTGGTGAAAAGGAAATAGATAAGAAACATAGGATATAGAAATAGTTGGATCATCGAGCGTGAATGTATTGGAAAAAGGATTGCAAACTTCCATTCTATTGTTGCTAATCGAAATTGCACAATCTATTTTTAAGAGTCCACACAACTGATATGGAGTTGCCATTTACTACTTTAGACTTTCCATTGTACCTTGCTAAACGCTTATTAATTTGACAATAACCATAGTTGTACTTATGTTACAAGAGAAGATAAAGGGTGTCTATTACTGGTGCATATCAGCTTTGTTGACACCTTCGATCATTCATGCTAAGAAGTCCGTTTGTATCAGCAGGAACAACAAAAGTGGAGGTACCAAGATAGTTCTATCGGTGAACTTAAATGAAATATTCATCTTGATAGGGAGTTATATGTGAATATGCTTATGTTATATGTTCGTCTAATCATAGCAATCCAGTTGCAGGCACTGGTTGAAATTCAGCGATGATCCCCTATCACAATGAACATATGTGAAATATGCCTTTCGATAGGGTCTTGTGTGTAAATTACTCGTGCTAAAGCTTCAAACCAGTCAGGACGTGCGACGTGCTGAGATCGGTCGCAGTTTTACGGTAATGCACGTGATGATCATTCAGCCCTTCGTTTTACGGAAACTTTGGTGAAATATTCCTATTCCATTCCATGGAACTTACCTGAAAATTATTCACTCAAAAGTCTCAATGCACCGTGACAAGGATATTGGATAGGATAGTATGAATAAGAAATTCTTGGATAAATTTATTCTACAATTTATATGATAGATATGGTTAATAAGTAGCTACCAATTTAGCATCCAGTCTATTAGATATGAATCTCACTTCTTTTTAACTCTAATTAGTTTTTTTATCAAAAGGATAGTTAAATTTTTTTTTGATTTTTTATTTAATAAAAATATATATTTTTTTCTCATATTTTCTTCTTTTTCACGTCCAAAAGAAAAAATCTCTCCAAATTATTCTTCCCTGTGGCTCCTTATGATGCTGGCTTTATTTTTCAAAAATTCTCTTGATGCCCATAAGATTTTTTTTTCCCTCTATTTAATTAATTTTTTTTTTATTTTTGAATCTAATTTTTAGATTTTTCAATCTTCACTTCTTCTCTCATGTTTTCTCCTTCCTATGTCCAAGGAAGAAATAAAATTCAAAATTATGATAGAAATTTAAAATTGAAATTGAATGAATTTTTGGATCTAATTTTTAGATATTCCAATCTTCTATTTCCTCCCACTTCTAAGGAATGATTTTCAAATCTAATTTTTGAATCTAATTTTTAGAAAATCATTCCTTGAATAGAACAAATATATATATATATTGGAAAAAAATTAATATTTTTTAATAAATAGAAAATTATATTTGGTTCTGGCGGTTTGCTGTCATCTGCAATAGAGTAATGCAATAAGAATTTCTAGCATTTTTACATAAGACCCCTCATGTATATTAAAATTATTTTACACTTTTCATGTGCAAGGCACGTGATGATTATTTTGCCTCAACGGTGCGCGAAGGTTGTCTTTGCCTCGAAGTATTTAAAGAGATGGTCTTCTTCCCCTTCCCTCCGCCCTTCCCTCTACGTGACTCGACCGTTCCTAATGTGATCGCGATGACGGGAAACGAGTTCCGATTCTTCCTATCTTGCGATATAAATCTTCCGGTTACTTTCCGGATCGAGAGATTGGAAGGGAACCTGCCGCAATCTCCAGCTTCATCCGGTAATTTGGCATCGATTCTTCCTATCCTCTTTCCATCTAGGGTTTCCACCTTTTTATGCTCCTTCTCCTTTCACCTGAAATTATGGTTATTGAAATATCTTGCTCACAGTGTTTCTTGGATTCAGTGATTAGGGTTTTGTTGTTGCTATACACGGGTTTTAGGTTTTGATTTTAATACAATGATCTTTACGAGCTTTAGGCGTTTTTTGGTCTGATTAGGATGAAAGGAATTTTGTTTCATTGCCTAGTTGAAATCTTTTGTTTGATTCACTGGAGTTCGCGTGATGGGTCCGTCTTTGACGCACTGAATTTCTTATTAACTCGTTATTGATATCTTCAATCTTTTTAGGATGAGCGGGACTTGGTTTTATTGTCAAGTTGAAATCTCGACTTTCCATTATTAGCGCTATTTGGGCCTCTTTGATATCCTTTAAGTCTTAGTCGTTACAGTTATGCTGAGTGGATATTTTTTAGATCTTTTGATAGTTCTAGGATTAATGCAATATTGTTTGATTGCGAAATTGTAATCTTTTGTTTGATGTGCCATAATTTGTGACGCTCTATTGCATTGTAGTTCTTAATCATTTGTTATAGTGATGGGTAAGAGAACCCTACTCACGTCTTTAGTCTTGTGAGGATGATAGGGATTTCATTTCACCGTCAAGTCAAAATCTTTCATTTGCTTTATAACAGTTACCATAACGGGTGACTCTTTCATGTGCTTGGAGAATTCCAAGTTGAGATGAACACCTGATTGATGAAGTGTTTTGTTGGCCAACATTCTTTGGCTTGAAGGTTTGGATGGTTTAGGAAAATAATTATATCTGGGAGCTGCAGTAGCAGTAGATTCCAGGCAACAGTTCTACACAGATTATATATATCAGTAGAGCAACAGAATCAAATTTTCAGTTTTATTGACTCTAGTTTTGAGTGTATATTTTTTTCTTGATTTGTTCTGGTCCACAGAACTTGACACGTCCACTGAGAACAGAAATGCAGAGCTATATGTTGAATGCACCCTATACATTGATGGGGGCCCCTTTGGGTTGTCCACTAAAACAAGGTCTGCTTTTATTCTGGATGACATATGAGCAAGTCTTCTTTGGATATGTTATTTGATCATTACAATCATTGGGACTTTATAGGACTTTGCTATTTTCTAACCTTTTTGTGGTTTTATAGGTTCACGTGATCTAACACTTCTTGGTTGTACTCTTTCCAGGCTGGAATCTTCAGGATACCCCTATCTCTGGAATGAGCTTATAACATTGAGTTCCAAGTATCGAGACTTAACTTCTCAGGCACAACTTGCATTCACTGTAAGTTATCGGGATCTTCTGTGGATGCTTCTATTAGTACTCTAGAATTGGGAGGTTTTGATATTTTAATGCTGCAGTTTGTTGTTTAGTTGTGAGAAACATAGAATTCTTCTGAAGGATCTATATATCTATAACTTGATGTTGGTACATCTATAGAAAATTTTATCATGTAAAACTTCTGCCAGTAAATTTTAATGCTGAAGACTGATAAACATTTCTCATAGTCCAGTCCAGCAACCATTGTTGTTCCTTTTTTTTTCCATGATGTGCTACATTCTCTAAAATATGTGATGTGAAAGCCTGTTAACAATCCTCTGCATTTATGATATATATTCCATTGGTGATCTTGTCTGATTTTTTTTTTTTTAAATAAAAAAAAAATCACTATGTTGGAACAATGTCTGCAATAGTTATACCCTTTTTATACTTGATTAAAGCATTTACTACGGTGTTTACTAGACGAAAATGTCATGTAAAACCTTCTCACAAAGCTTAATGCTGTATACTGATAAAGCATTTTCTATTTCAGGTTATTCAGCAATTAAAACTTGATATTATTCCATTTGCTTGCATGCTTTATTGTTCAAGTTTGTCCTTGGAAAGTTAATAATCAGATCTGTGCATTTATAGTAAAGATTAATTGAAGCTTTGTGAGGAAAAAATTTGTCTGTGGGAAGTGGGAACAGCATTTGCAATAAGAATTACCTCTTAAGAATTGTTTATTGTTTTCAGCTTATTAGATTTAAACTATATGATGTATTTGAAACTCTTTAGGAGAATGAACTTATAATTATGTTGTGTCAATGTCTTGATGCCATCAAGGTTCTTCATTCTCATGCTGAGGAGTGGCGCATGTTTGTTTTGGAATATTATTTAATAGTAAGGTGGAGGGGGTGGCAGCATGTAAGATAGATCAAAGCATGCTTGGTTGGGATGATATTTATATTTACAAACTTCATGATCTTGTGATTGAAAATCCGTGTCAACAGACTTGCTGCTAAGACACCTCTGCTATCTGGTGCATTGTTCTGCATCAACCTTGATGGTAGAAACCATTATTGTTTTGTTTGTTATCAATTGTAAAGAGATTTGTTTCATCTAATTTTTTTTTTTTTATAAAAAGATCCTGCCCAAGGTTTGTTGTGCTGGTATCAAGGCTTGGACCAATCGGCCGGTGGCATGGTTCGATATGCCCCCATACCATTCCATACCGACTCGAACTGACATTGCAGGGTGGAGGGAGAAGGAAAGAGAGGAAAAGAGAGAGGGGGGAGGGAAGGAGAGGGAGAGAGATCCTCCTAAAGCCATTGCACGTACTAGAGGGCCGGCGAGGAGGTGGGGAGGGAGAAGGAAAGAGAGGAAGAGAGAGAGAGAGAGAGAGAGAGAGAGAGAGAGAGAGAGAGAGGACCATCTTGGTCGGCCACCGGTGTGGTTCCGTACACCCCGAACCAGGAGGTTCGGGATGGTTCTGCCGACCGTGATCCTGCCTATAGACTATGAATGCATTCTTTTGCTAAAACAGTCTACATTTATGATTGGCTACTGTCTCTGAAATGTAGCTTCATTTTAAGCCTACATTTAATATTTCTCTTTGGGCATTGTAGGTGTGGGATGTCTCATGTGGTAATGGTGATGGTTTAGTTGGTGGAGCAACTGTTTTTCTTTTTAATAGCAAAAAGCAACTAAAAGCAGGAAGGCAAAAGCTTCGACTTTGGCCTGGGAAAGAAGCAGATGGAACAATCCCAACCACTACACCTGGAAAGGTTTATGAGAGGCCCTTATATGAATCTTTTGATTCATTTAATCATGGCAATGATGACTAATTTCAAACTGTGTCCATATATTTCCCTGTTGGCCTACTTATTATGCACAATTGGTTGCAGATTGAATATATTTTTAACTGTATTAAATTGACAGGTTCCTAAGCATGAGCGCGGGGAAATAGAGCGTCTGGAGAGGCTTGTAAACAAGTATGAGAGGGGGCAGATACAGCGTATCGATTGGTTGGACCGTCTCACATTTAAAGCTGTGGAGAAAATTAAAGAAAAAGAAAGCGGTAGAAGTGACAATTCTCACCTCAGCCTGGTTGTCGACTTTTGCAGTTTTGAGCACAGAGTCGTTTTCCAGGTTATATTACCTCTATCAAGAACTCTATTCGACTTGCAGCTGCTATATAGAATTTCATAAAAAAATAATTCAATTTTTTCTTATATTTTAATAGATTAGTTTCTGTCTCTGCATTAAAGGTGTAGTCTGGACTATTATTTGCTTCCAAGTCTGAGAAATTGGTCTTGGTTTGGTTGAACCAAATAAGTTACATTTTCAGCAGTTTCAGTTGTTTTGATCTAGTTTCGATAATTTCAATTGGAGAAAAGGCTATTAAGAATTTCTAAATTGTCAGTTAAAATCAAGAAGAATGAAAACAACAAAGAAAAATAAAATCAGTCAAAAAGAATTGATATCAATTCAAAGTACATTATATTGGTTAGAACATGTAAATCTATTGTATTAATGACTTTGCTTGGAAAATCACACATGTAATGCTCAAAAACTTCCATTTAAGGTTTACTAAATATTTAGCTTGAAGACCCTCTATGTACATTAATTTTGGCTTCATAATTTAGTTTCAAATAAACTGACAATGTTGGACTGAATTGGGCCTTGTTATGCCAAGACTAGTTTATTTATTATATAAAGAAAAAATTAATCTTTCCGTATTAGTGGTTGTTGCCAATTCTATATGTTTCCAGAGCAACATTGTATAACTTCTGAATGACAATATGTCACATTCAGTTAGATGCATGTTGATGGTTGGCAAGGAGACAAGCAAGAAATGGAAAATGTAGAAAGATGGGTAGATCTTTTCTGTTGATTTCATGAGTTCCAAGGAAGTTGCAGTACTTGCTGTGTTGAATATTGTTTTTTAAAAAAAAAAATATTGAGAATTGATTAGTTCATTCCTAAGTTGGTTCTTGGTTGCAGTGCATACTTGCTTCCATAAATGAAGTTGATATATTTGATGATATTCTTCAAAATTACATGTTTTTATTTTAATTGCTACTTGTTTTTTTTTTCAATATTTTCATTGGATAATTGGTGCTTAAATTAGTGACCATGCAGTCAGAAAGACTCGTCTTGTTTAAACAACTCAGCTATAACTACTCTCAGTTACATGTGCCATTTTTGGCTTTATAAGATTGTGGTGACATCTAATGACTAGGGAATGTTTAGAATCATTCATTCTTCTCTGCTATGGTGAAGCCTTAGATTTATTGCATGCTGACTTCATCTACAGGAGATGTGTTGCCTAGTTAAAGCTGCTGCTAGGTTGATGTATGCAGAGGACTTCAATCTTACTGCTAACATGTGGGTGTAATTTAATTTTCTGTTTGGTATGTAGGAGTCTGGAGCAAATTTTTATGCACCATCTCCTGTATCATCAACAAATGAGCTAGTTACTGTCTGGGATCCTGAAGTCGGAAGAAAAAATCCTTCAGAACTCAAGCAACTAAAGCTTGCAAGGAGCTTGACTCGTGGGATAATTGATAGAGATCTAAAACCAAGTTCTAATGAAAGGAAGTGAGTTCAAAGTGCAATCCTTCTGTTGTATCTTGCAGTATCCATATATTTATAGCTAAGTATTATGTAACTACTTTCCAATTAAGACATGCCTTTTCTTTTTCTATCTTTTTGCTTATCTTGTGAGGGTCACTTGTGCTATTCAGACTGGTACAGTACCATACTGTTCTGACTCATTGTACATCTATTGGTGCCAAAACAACAAAATCGGGATGCATACCATGTATTAATATGGTACTTTAATCAGGGCCATAATAGTACTGTTGCATTCAGTGCAATTAGTGCAACTGGTATGCATCGATAAAATCCTTGCTTCCTATTGTTTCTAACATAAAGTTAAACATATGGCAAACCTGGATCCTAAAATTTAATACGGCTATTTCTTGGATGTGGTAAGAGTATTTATGTTAGTCAAGTTTAAAAATCTGTATCTTGGAGGGTGAAACTGTAGATTGCTTCTAACAATATGAGTTATCAGTAAATTAGCCTAGCAGTTTCTGAGGGCATCTTAATTATCCCATAGTGGTTGGGTCAGAACTGTAAGTAGTGTAGACAAACAGGAGAAACTTTGAAAGTAAATAAATAATAATTAAGTAAATGCTTTGTGGAATATGGAAGCGAGCAATTTACAAAAAAATGCTCTTGGTTGGGAGTATATCACAAGCTTGTGTGGTGATGGCTTAATCCTTGCCCTCATTTGTATTCACCTTCTTGTTGACATAATTATTACTCACACTTTTTGTTGTAAATAAACAATAGGAGAGTTATTTAAAATAAATAAATATTGAATATCTAAAAGTTTGGATTCTCATGGTATATGGAAGATAGAAGTTCCAAAAATGTTCCTGAGCTAGGGAGGATATGATGTAATATGCATGATGATGGTTTATTGACGTAAACACGAACATACGTGCACATGCATTTATGTTAGTATATCCCTCGTCTTACTGGCATTAACCTTCTTGCTGATCTGATTACTATATACTTCATGCTTTTTTATGCTACTTGAGGGCTGTTAAATCCTTTGTAGGATTCTACATTACTTCACCTTTTTTTGGAGGCTCAAAAGTTGTTCAAGATGGCAAAATATGTATGGTCAATGATTGGGGAAATTGAATTCTATGTTTTGTCATGGGTATAAAATGTCATAATAGTGTTGCTGCTAATACTAATAGTTTGAGATGGTGAATAGGAATGTTGTTTCGGATGCCATGATCTTTTTCCTGTTGGTTTGAAATCTAGGGAAAAAGTTGATTGCATGATATGTGCATGAACATGCATGGGTGCTTGCATGATGAGTCCTTTGGTGGAGTTATCAGTTTTTAACCATAGATGCACATTCAGGATTAGTGCCTTTATTACCTTTTTACATCTTTTTATATTCCAAGCCTTATCACTCCGAAAAAACACTAACTTGCAGGCACCAATCTGGATGCACATCAGTAGCTATAAAGCTATCTCCACTACAATAGATTCAACAAAATTGTTTTTGCATGCTTATTCATGCAAATTTGCATTGTGCACAACATAAATCATAGCCCACAGTATCAATTGCTTTGCTATAGGTTGAAACACAAATAGATGCTTTCCAACTGTTCTACAGTTATCTTGTTATTTAAACACCATTCGTCTTGTGGCCGCTTGGTTCATGGATAAGAGGTTGCATAATAATTTGATTTACTAGGCACTCTAGTTTCTACATGACTTGTATAGCAGTGAATGGTTTGACCATTGATGCAGATGACCCATGCATTTTCATCCATTTTCCACGATGACATTACCTCAGTAAGTCAATAACTCTGCTAGAGGAAATAAGAATATTGAATCCATCCTTATGCATTTTGTATGTATGTAGGTATGCTTAGCCTTGTTTATATGTTTAGCTAGGTTATTTTCCTCTGATTAGAAAACTATGTGATTGTTTATTTTTAAATCTTATAATTTCAGGTCAATACAGAGAATCCTTAAGTACCCTCCAACGCGCACTCTGAGTGGTGATGAGAGGCAATTGTTATGGAAATTCCGTTTCTCTTTGATGTCAGAGAAGAGGGCCCTGACTAAATTTCTCCGTTGTGTTGAATGGACTGATGTTCAGGTTAGCATCGCTACATTCTACTCATAACTTATAATGGGAAGTCTTCCTTCCTTCTTTCCTGCTTTTCTTTCTTTCTCGCAGCAAGCCTTTGCATGTATATACGCATGATCCTTTTATGTCATTCTAGTATTTTATCTTGACATTATCATCTTGTAGTCAGTCATTTAGGTTAACTGAAGATATACACTTATACAGTTAGATATCATTTTCTCCAAAGTTTTGGAAGTTGGTTAGTTTGTATCTCCATTAGTAGTATTGCTCTGGCATTTATCAAAACAAAAAGGAATGATTGGATAATAAAATGTTAAATCAAGAGCGGGAACTGATTATCTTGCCACTTCTTATAATTTTCTGTATCTGGTTTTCTCATTCTAGTGAAATCCTACTCTGTCAATTGTCAAAGTTTTCCTCAAGCAGTTTACATTATCCAAAGCTTTATCCTATGGGCATCCTAAAATCTCTCTCTCTCTCTCTCTTTCTCATGCACACTCGCTTGCTCGCTTGCACCACTCACGCATTAAACAGATATGTTGCTTTTCATGCAGAATTGTTAATTACCCTTTGTCTTTGACTAGAACAAATATTATGTACATCAAAAAACTCCTAGGTGCAATAGCTCACCTCATTATTTAATAAAAAAGTAGTGGGAATGAGAGAGAAAGAGAGAGTAGAATGGAAAAAAGTTGCTCAGTTTTTGGGATAGTAGCGGCTATGGACTATTTTGCTTCAAATTGTGTTCTTTCCTAAGAAAGCTGTAGTCTTATATCTTACCCCTGATAAACATGTCAAGCACATTCACATATTGATGTACATGTCATTGTTGTGGTGATGTGGCATTTCCTGTCAGTTTTCTGGTCCAGAACTTTAACTTGAAGATCCAGGTAGTGATTTTGCCATGCCTCAAAATACATAGTGGGATGCTCCATAACATACAGGCTGTACCTGTAATTGTGTAAAGCTGTGGTCTCATTTCTTGCCTGTGACCGACAGGTTAAGCACGTTCATATATTGATGTACATATCATTGTTGAGGTGATGTGGCATTTCCTTTCAGTTTTCTGATCCAAAACTTTAAGCTGAAGGTCCAGGGTAGTAGTATTGCCATGCATCAAAATTCATAATGGATAAGCCATAACATACAGGCTTTACCTGGAATTGAATCTATTGCACCTCTAATTACTGTAATTGGCTCAAATCCACTGTTCGGTTTCATGTAGTTTAATATCCAACTTCTAGTCTATATTTTTTTGTTCCATGCGCAAGTATGCGACATTTTGAAGTATGGCCAAAATGACCAGGTCAAACTTTAGTTGTTGGGCACATGAGATTTATTACATCAAATTAATGAGAATTAGTTCATGGTATAATATATTAGATTACATGGCATGATAATATTATTAACAATAACATAATCGAAATGTTATCACATGTAATATACTATTGAAATGTTATCATATATATGTAATATGATATTAATATAAACGTATTTTTGCTTTATGAGATTAACAATATCATTTATGGTTAAGGATAAGATAAATGTTATGGTATTATTTTAACACATTATTAGTATAATATTATAATGCTGTATTCAAGGTTCACTATACTAGTGCATATCGTCCCATATCGGGCATACCATATGGTATTGGTACTGAATCGACACTCAGTATGAGGGGCAAATTGAGTCTCAGTATGCCGAACCGACATGTATACCAAGTGTACCGGCATTATATCAGCATGGTATTGGTATGGGGTTTGGTCTCAAGGTTGCAGACCTTGGTTGTGTTAGATTATTATTGTCGTAATGCTATTATCTTTTATTGTATCATATTTTAGTTATGTCATTATATGTTGTAATATATTTTAATGCATGCTCTAATAATGATCTAAAGTAATAGTATATTATTTTGTATTATAATTATAAACACAAGTAGCTTCATCTACATAGACACTTCCAGTTGTGGAATGAGCCCTCAAATTTGTCTTAGTTTGATTCTTTTCTTATTTAATGTGCTTTGAGTTAACATCTACAGCTTTATAAAACCTTATAATTGGACATGCATTTCATCTTATTGACAAGTCTTTCCAACGCTTTTTGGGTCGTTGTTTTGTAATTTATGAAACTTCCAAAAAATCTGTGGGTAACAATTCTGTTTGGTATTTTAGGATAAGATTTGATAGGAATTCCCGAGGGCTGGTTTCATGTGCTTGCAGACTCAAATGCCATTACTTGCTTTATATTTCTAACATATTCGTTCTTGCAATATTTCTTTGCTAGTTTGATTCATGTTTAAATTTTGTATAGGAAGCAAAACAAGCGATTGATTTAATGGGGAAGTGGGAAACCATTGATGTAGCTGATGCATTGGAACTTTTGTCTCCGGTTTTCGAGAGTGAAGAAGTGAGTATAAGAACATATTTTACACATTGTACATGCTTATATGTTTTTTATGTGGATGGCATATGCTACTATTGGAATGACATCATATAAACTATAAGATGGAAACCTGGAGTGCTGTGGTGCCAATGGTAAAGATGCTATTTAAACTTTGTTAACTTAATATCTTCTAGATTGTGCCAGTTTTATCAGACATGGACAGGTCTGGCTGATTCAATCAGTAAACTGGCCTCCTTGTTGGGCTGGTTGGCAAATTGGCGCACATGGGCTTAAAACCTTCTCCAAGCCAATCAAATTGGCGTATTTTTCTCTGAGTTGGCATCCCAGGCAGGTTTTAGTGAACCATCTTACTAGATTCTGTAACAGAATTGATTCTTCTTGTCTATGTTTGAAGGATAAATATTACAAATTATGACCATAAGTTTAGAATTTAATATGATCTGATCTTCTAATGATTGACTAAATATTCTTCATGCTGAAAGTGGTTTGATCAACAGTCAAGTTTTTTGGGACTTCTTCTTGGAAGACTGGGACATATGTTGGTTTGACCTGTTAAGGTTTAATATGGGCTTGTTCATCTTATTCATCCACTGAGTGTTTCTTTTTTAAACCTGTATTCGACATGGCTATGTGAAGTTTTGTTTGTCATCTCTTTGGGTAACCAAGTCTGGAGAGTTTTCCATGATTAAAAAGGTGTCATAATAATTGATAAAGACATATTGACACCCTGGTAAGGCCTATTCTTGAAAGACAAGTACAAGATAAAGTTGGAATCATACCTTAGCAATTCATCCTGAATTGTCATGCTTCATTTGCTTATACAAAATTTATTTTAAAAATTCATCATTCTAATTTGTGTCTCATGTTGCAATTTACTCCAAATAGGTTCGTGCATATGCTGTAAGTGTTCTTGAAAGGGCTGGTGATGACGAACTTCAGTGCTATTTACTTCAGCTGGTACAAGCTCTTCGGTTTGAGAGATCTGATAAATCTAGCTTGTCACTTTTTCTTGTTCAAAGATGTATGTTGTTCTTCCTATTGACAACAATTAATAAATTCCATTTGATGCTAAGGCTAATTTCCTGCCTGTAATTTGATATGAGCATATTTTCCTTACCATCATTATTGCTGTGATCTTATTACTGCTATTGAATCTTCAACCAAGATAAGTTCCTTTTCAGAGATTATTTCCTGCAAAATGAACACAACATTAATGGGTGTGGGTTGGACATATTCAGGTTTGGGTCATAAATGGGTTGACACAGCTAATCAGTAAATGGGTTGAGCTTTGATTCAAAGGCTTGAGACACTTTAACCAAGTTATTCATTTAATAATTGGGTTGGTTGACAAAATTACAACCCAAGGCTGAAAATGACCTATTGTTAATCCATGTAACCTTGTTTTCATAAAATTATATGTTGAAGTTATGCTTATAAAATATTATATAGAACAGTAAGTTAATTATATGTGATATGAATAGATTAACATTGATTTGTTGATTTATAGACTGACTAGGTTGGTATGGGGTTATGTCAATCTGAGTTTAAATGTGTCCTGTCTGATCCAGCCTCACCCAACCTGTTTATTAAACAGGTTAAACAGGTTGGGTCAGGGTACTGGTTTGATAAACAGATCAGATTTGAGTTTGGATTTTTGACCCATTAATTGAGCTGGTCAGGTTTAGGTTGGCAATTTTCTTAAAAATATGAATGTTTAAGCCCGACGTGAACCCGACCAAATCTGACCTGTTGCTTTCCTGAATTTTTGGTATCTGGTCATCTCATGTCCTAATATATTGCTGTAAGGATTATAAAAGTTCAACTATATGATGATGTTTTTCCTATTATCTCGTTGGAGAATATTGATGATTAATATGGTGAAAAAGTACCCAACCTTCCACTTATTCCTAAGAGTTAAGGTTTTGTAAAGATAAGCAATGAGTCCTGGCATTAATTTGTGGGTAGCAGCTATATGGGACCAACATTTGCTGTTGGTTTTTATTCAAGACTTGTCGAAAGAAAATGCCTTTTACAAATCACTTCCTCTGAGTTTCAGTTGAAGTTTTCTTCCAAACTACCCTGCTTTTCCAAAATATCTCCCTACCTCGTGCGGAACCAACCCTCTATTCAGCATGTATTTAAGATTTGTCGCCGGTGTCATCTCCCTACCGACACTCGGTGTGCACCCTTACTGTATACTGATTTGATACCAATATGGTATGGTATGCTGCATTGATACCGACAAGTATGGCATACCATGCTCCACGTTGCCTTGCATCTTAAACATTTAAAAATGGTTCCTTCTCACTAAATTTTCGGTTGATGCCACACTTCAAAATTACTTCTTAACTCTGTTCCTTGTGCTTTCATTACTGCTGAACTCAGCATCCATACTTTTTTGCAGTTGTAGTGTGTTCTAGGCACTTCTATAGGTTTTTTTTGTCTTGACTGACCTTACCTTAGTATACTTGCCAGAATTTGCGCATAGGCTTTCATATGAAACATGCATTCTCCCTCTTATTTGTACTAATCCGAAGTATCAAACTTGAGTAATCTTGGAGGCTTGCATTATACTTGTATGAGGTCTAATCTTTGTACTTCAGAAGGCACTTTTCTTACTTTGCCATTCAGCCTTCTATGTGTGTTGGAAGGTCCTATATATTGCCCAGGGTTGCCTTTGGTAGAAATTGGCACCTCACATCAACATGGCAGTTGCAAAATATTCGTGAACTTTGATAGGTTATTTTTTCAATCCAGCAAAGACTGCTTCATATCGATTGGATAAGGTGTTGTTTAAATTATTTTTGAACAACTTTTTATATTTTTTACATTCAGACTGCTTTTTATGTTTTGTCACTTGTGAGACTTTTGACTTTCTTTTGTTTCTAGTGGTTGCCCTTACATTCATTATGGTGTATCATTATTTTTTTTTCTGAGGAAATTGTACCTCCTCATTTTAAGGGGGGAACCTTATTGCTCAAATATCATCAATCTCCAATTTTCTTCTTTGATGCACTTATTTTGTTGGCTAAAAACATTTTTGTGCATTGACAACTTTGTTCTTTTGTATTTGGTATTTTGGTGTACAGATGTTGTTTTTTTGTTATGAATAGCACTAAGGCTAAGAAGGAGCTTGATATTCATTAGCTAAGCTTCCTTCATTTTTTTATGAGTGTAAAACTATGGATAAAAAAACTTGCATTAATTTATTTTGATCAACCATTTTTCAAATTTTGCAGCATTATCAAATATTGAGATAGCTAGCTTCCTTCGCTGGTATGTAGCTGTGGAGCTTCATGATCCTACATATGCAAAGCGTTTTTATTGCACTTATGACATGCTAGAAGATAATATGGTAAAAGTATGTCCATTTTTACTTACAATGTTAGTTAAGTGCTTATATCACTTTGCTGAACTAGATTTGATGTGACTTTGATATATATATATATATAGGGGCAGACTTGGATAAGGTCGATCAGATTTGGGCTTAGATCCAATCAGATCAAAATTGGACAATGGGGATCCTACATTAATGATCCAAGCTATTAGATGTGATCTACTATCTCAAAATTAGTTGCACACTAAAATCATATGATTTGAAGACTCCTAGTCTTTGCATCAAGTGATAAAAAAATGCATCTAATATAATTTTATTTAGGCTCTCCAATTTTTGACTACTTGATGCATAGGCTAAGAGTCTCCAAATCATATGATTTTTTTTTGTATGTAAGCAATTTTGAGTTAGTAAATCACATCCAATAATTTGGATCATCGATGTAGGATCCCCATTATAGAGTTTTGACTTGACCGGATCTTAGTCCAACTCTGATCGACCTTATTCTAGTCTCTCTCTCTCTCTCTCTCTCTATATATATATATATATATATATATATATATATATATATATATATATATGTAGATTGTTGTGTTATTAACCTTTATTGACTCTTTATGCTGCCTTGCATAAATTATTCGGTGGTCTGGTTATATATATATATATGTAGATTGTTGTGTTATTAACCTTTATTGACTCTTTATGCTGCCTTGCATAAATTATTCGGTGGTCTGGTTAATGGTGGTGCTGCAATTGCTTTGTGAGAATAACTTTATTTTCTTGCACTTGCTGTCTTGAAAATTACTTAATTGCACTAACTCCATCAGGCACAGCTTTGGTGAATTGTCCTCTGCATTGCGAGAATATTAATACAGCCTTGGATTTATGATGCATTCGCAGCACATGGACTATTATCTTCCTATCATTGTAGATAAGGAAATTCATGCATATCCCTTTGAAAATTGTCGTGCATTAGGGTGATGCTATGGAGTTCCCAATGATGTAGTTTTTGATCCTTACTGACCTCATTTTGCTAGTATTTCTTCTGACTGTTACACCTGGGATGGTGGCCATAGAGCCCAATGAAATGCTTTTGGTCCTTATCTCTAAAATCAGCTGGTGGTATGTGCTGAGAGGCTAGAAAACACCATAGGGGTATCCATTTACAATAAATGCAAATGCAGTATTCCTTGTCTCTAAATTCAGCAGGGAGTCTATGGGGGAAAGATTGGCACATGTTGCCTACCTTTTGGTAGTCAAAATGGAGACACTGTGGTAAGAGCAACAAATGTATCGCAACTTTTGAGGTGAAATTTGATGGTTGGGAATAGGATATTCTTTTAACAGTTCATTAGCAGCCATGTTCACACACTCTCTCTGAGTTGGTCTTTTGGTTTCCTATGTGGGAAAATAGTCTTGGTGGTTTACTCGCCCTAAAAGAGTTTAATTTTTGTAGCAGTTTAAGTTTAATTTTTATAGCAGTTTAACTGTCTAAATTTTCATATTCTTTTAGATCAATTGATCAGAACTATTTCCTATCAAGAGTGATGCAGTTTAATAGACCAGAAAAGTTTTTCTGCAAACAATTCTGCTTCTTTGTACTTTCAATTCTTGAATCTGAAAGTTTTTACATTTTTTTTTTTTTTTGAATAGATGGAAGCTGGTGAGAATGGAGATGAAGATGGGTTTAAGTTGTGGCACAGTTTAGTGCGTCAGACAGAATTGACAGCCCAGTTGTGTTCTATTATGAGAGATGTAAGAAATGTGCGTGGTGGAACACAAAAGAAAATTGAAAAATTAAGGCAACTTCTTTCTGGACTTCTTAGCGAGCTTACCTATTTTGAAGAGGTACTTGTTTTGTCTTATATCCATCATGGCATTTTTTCCAAGTTGGTGGCTATGTGGCTGGCCATTAACATGATTCTGTATCTCTTCTTCAGTTGTTTATGTTTTTTTCCCCTTTTTCGAACTGGAATGTTTTCTGTTTATTGCTATTCTTTCTCAGCCAATTCGATTACCTCTAGCACCTGGTGTACTCATAACCGGGATTGTGCCATCAGAGTCGTCAATCTTTAAAAGTGCATTGCATCCTCTTCGTCTAACATTTCGAACAGCAAGTGGCGGGACTTGCAAATTGATTTTTAAGAAGGGAGATGACCTCCGACAGGATCAGTTGGTATGCGCTGAAATATTACTGTTACAAAATGGTTAAACTAAAGTTGTTGCTCTTCAGATTTATATACATTTTGACTGTTCTAACTGTCATGCTGCTCTTCTAAGGTCTATATATTGATGAGATTTGAGTCTGGCAGATGTACTCCTGCAGGATGCTAGAGTTTCAATGATATTTTATTGTTTTTTATAACTTATATTAAATTGCCATTTTTGTATAACTTATACATGATATTTTATTGTTTTTTATTGTTTCAATGATATCCGGCTGTAGGGTTTCCACTCTATGCTGTAGGAATTTTATATGGTCAATTTGATCTGCCAGGATCTTCGCTACCAACAACAATTTTTTGATAGGCATACTAAATTGCAGCTATAATGAACACCTTGCATTGTTGCACATGCTCTGTAGGTATCGTACATTCTAAATCGCATTGAGCTGTGGTTGTAACAATGCTGCTTCTTTATTCATTTTTCTTATGCATTAGTTGCATAGTTAACGCAGCCACATTCATGTCATGTTGCTTCTGCTCTGGGAGAAACAATATTTATTCTGTCTCTGATTAAGCTCTGTTTCCGTAGGTGATTCAAATGGTTACTCTAATGGATCGGTTGCTTAAGCTTGAGAATCTTGACTTACATTTGACTCCATATAGAGTTCTTGCTACTGGGCAAGATGAAGGGATGGTGGAGTTTATTCCATCCAGCTCTCTAGCACAGGTAACTGTGAAATACTTGCAGGAGGATAGCTGATTCCCATGGCAAATTGTCATTTATATGGTCTTGGAAAATTCCATGACCAACATCTGTACATTGTGAACAACAATTATTTGAGTCCATGCTCTTTGAGTTTATCATGGCAACTTGTCAGTTGTATGGACAGAAAATTTCATGACCATGACAGCTGTACCTTGTGCATAATTCTTATTATAGTGTAGCACTCAGTCTAGGATAATTAAAGTATAGCTATACCACCCATCAGACTGCTAGGGTTATTTTTCATTTAAATTTATGATTAGCTTTATTACTTGCCTTTTTACCAACAAAACGATTTTTTAAACCTTCAATAAGAAGATCACCATCCTGCATCTATGATGTTACACCTGGCATTGACCAGTAAATTATTGTTTCAGATCCTATCAGAGCACCGTAGTATTGTGAACTATCTGCAGAAGTTCCATCCTGATGAAGATGGGCCATTTGGTATTACGGCTCAATGTCTTGAAACATTTATAAAAAGCTGTGCTGGCTACTCTGTTATCACATACATATTGGGAATAGGAGACAGGTGGGCCTTCTATTTTTTCTCTGTAGTGTTATATGTTCTAGTTAACATTTATTTTCCATTAATCGTATCGCAAGTATTTTACCACTTATACTGAAGGACTTGCATCTTCATATGTAATTCGTGATAATAAATAAAAAACATGATAGAATGTGCAACTATAGGCATGACAGTAGAACTAATTTTATTTTGTTGCATTTTATGAATTTTGAATGTAAAAGATGCCTTGTTATGGTAGCATAGGCATTGACATCAACTACCTTGGAGTTGTCTTTGGGAATTTTTCTTTGTGAAGGACTCCTTTAAGAGGTCGCATTTGCTGTCAATTGCAAATTTTCCAAATTCTTCCTCAACTACCATTTATGTGATGTTAGGTATTCCCTATATCTTCTCAGCCTTTTTACAAAAATACAAAACTTTCTCCTTATGAGACCCATCTTAGATTTTGTGCACATTCCTATACCAATCATAGTTGGTTCTTCACCACTTAATGATCAATTAGTTCAATTTTTAAGCTTTTTCTTTGGCATAAACCATCTCAATTTTACGGTGTGTACCTTGACGTTTTCATCTTTTCCATGCTTCTCTTGCCTATTTAGACCTTTACCAATGACAAGTTGAAAAAGATACAGGCTTGTTACCAACTTGCCTGGGTGTAGGTGATTTTGTATGCAATTTTTCTTTGCGATCACAACTGCTTGTAACACTTTGCAAAATTGTATACATGGCCTTGCTGCACTAACGTATGCTTCTCCATCTTAATTTAAAAAAATTGCATAGATTGACTAATCTGTGCAAATTTCCATCATTTGACTAAGCAACAGGGGAAACTTTATTGTCATAGTTAAATATTTCTTTCCAATCAATGTACCATGTTGTCATAGCTCCGTACTTGATAGTTTGGCTTTTATAACGTATACGTGCAATCATTTGACATCTTCCTTTACTTCAAAGTTCTCTTAAAGCTTGTTAATCATGTTAACCCAGTTTCTCGTGATTAAGGAGCTTCTCATTGACATCTTATATCTGGCTATATCCTTTTTTAGCTTGGACCCTTTTAATAAATTTATTATCCTGATGCTACACTCTGCATCTTTCTTGGTATATACATTACTGTAAGTAAGACAATATCGCATTTATTGCATTTCTGGAAGATATTGAAGTAAATTATTAATCTTGGTTTACAGGCATCTGGATAACCTCCTCCTTAGAGATGATGGGCGTCTCTTCCATGTTGATTTTGGCTTCATCTTGGGCCGTGATCCCAAGCCCTTTCCTCCTCCTATGAAACTATGCAAAGAAATGGTTGAGGCCATGGGTGGTGCAGAAAGGTACATCCCTTGCTAGGTGACTCATGATAATTATGCATTCATATCTTCCACATTCAAGGTATGCTTCTTTCAGCTGTTCCCATCCTTTTTGCCTAGTAGGGCAGGCTTCACTGATATAAGTTGGATCCATCTTATTAATATTATAAACACTTTGACTAACATCTAAGAGTTCTGTACTATATTTAGAGGTTGATCTATATATTTAGACAACCACTGCATTTTGGCATGCCAGGAGGGCCTAACAAGACTAGTGTATATAAATAACTATTCTGACTAATGGGGATGATGCGATCTAGGAAATTGGCATCCACACTTTGAATATATTATGGTGAATGATGATTGATTGGAGGAAACATAAGAAATGCCAGACCATCATAAGTAATAGCCGGAAGGTGATCAAAGAGATCTTCATTGGGAGAGAGATGTCTTGGTTGCAGATTCTGATGATGCGGAGAGTGTATAGGCATGAGTTCTGTATTGGAATATAACAACAAAGAGATTCTCGAAAGATGGAGATCCACAGCAATATTGATCAGGAAAACATAAGTAGAAAGCAACTAATATAATTTGCAATATTGTGATTGAGAACTACGGGTTTAACTTCAGGATGCTGATGAACTATATTTAGTTACCTATTTGTATATTGGTAGGAAGGGAGTGATGTTCCTATTTCTGAAAGCTACAATTTTCTCATTTTTCTTACAAATTAGCAGAGTATTTTAAAAATGTCTTTGAAATTTCAGTTACACTCCTTGAGTTTGTTTGCACCTCAAGTGTGTTTTTGAGTATTCTTTGCAAGATTATTGTAGCCTTTGGCAATATTTTTGGCGTTATCTATTGTATAGTGTGTTATAATCATTTCATGTGTTATGTATGATTTTGAGTGCTGGTGCGTAACGAAGGGCCTAGCATGCTTGCTGTAGTACATTTGACCATGTGATATGACTTATACAATTTATGATGCTTGCTCAGTCTGGTGTTTCCACTGCAGTCAATATTATACCAGGTTCAAATCTTATTGTTGTGAAGCATACAACATTTTGCGGAAGTCCAGCAATCTTATACTGAACCTCTTTCATTTAATGGCGGGTTCAAATATTCCTGACATAGCTTCTGACCCTGAGAAAGGCATTCTCAAGGTATTTTTTTCTGTCTATGTTTCCAGTCAAGATAGTAGAACAATTAATTCTATAGATGTGTCGGGTGACAATGGAACTTGTATGTGACTAGCTTCAAGAGAAATTCCGGTTGGATTTGGACGACGAAGATTCCATACATTTCTTCCAGGATCTGATCAATGACAGTGTTAGTGCATTGTTTCCCCAAATGGTTGAGACCATTCACCGATGGGCTCAGTACTGGCGTTGATTTCACTGTTTTCTTTGGGTGGACTACTGACTGTTAGAGATATCTTGAAGCAAAGTAAGTTCACTCATCAACCAGTTCATTCTAGTTTAGTCTGAGAATCTAATTTGTCTGCGTGTTCTTCCTAACAAGTCTTTAATGTGTCATACTTTTGCTGCCATATTTTTCGTTTAATTACTGTTTTCAAGGTCTTTCTCATAACTTCGGCTTTTCCATTGTTTTGTCAGATCTGGAGTCTCCTGGAGCTTCGGGGCAACTTTTTCTCAGTTCTGTATATATTGTACATGATTTCTAGAATTGGTAGGTAGCAAGGGTCCGTTGTGTACTAATTTTATATGAATTATTTTTTATAGCATCTTAGTGCGTTAATCTGGTTTATGCATCCCATTTGATGCTAGTTCATGGATTTTTGTGCCTTAAAATGTTTTTGTTTAGGAGCTCTGCCATTCAGCTTTTCATCGCATTATGTTGGGGGGTGTATCAAAGCTTTTGGATCTTCTTGTGCTCTGGGGTCTATTTGGCCCATGTGTACTCGTGAAGTGGGGCTGCGACAATCGTCATGATGGGGATGGGGAGCTTTCCCTATCTCTCCCGTAATCAGTCGAACAGAAAATCTCTCCGTAACTCACTTTTCACTTGTATCTTTATATATGTAATGCAAGGTCTGTCAGACCGATAGCTAGACTTGGACTAGCCACTGCCTCGTGCGGCACGGTACCAGTATGCACTGCTAGCCAGAGTGGAGATGGAGCTAGGGTGGGGTGGGGAGGAGCTTCAAGAAGATAGAGAGAGAGAGAGAGAGAGAGAGAGAGAGAGAGAGAGAGAGAGAGAGAGGCTACGTAAATGAGCTTTGAGAGATTCGGATCCAGCAATGGAGATTGAGAGAGAGGGAGAGAGACTCACCTAGATCATCGCCGCACACGCGCCCACACATATATTGAGAAATCTATTAGAAAAATTATTAACAATATGTATGTGCTTTTTCCATGGTGCAGTCTGAACATTTTGGAAGGCCACATGATAGCTTGCTGGGGGTATCTTAAATCACCTTTCACGGTACTCGTAGCAAAGATTAGCTTATAATTGCAACTCTGTTAACCAAAGATATTGATAGTATCAAACCTGGAGGGTTAGCGTAGTTCTGTTGACGTTCCTTAATTAAGTTCTACAGCACCCGATGTTTGCAGGCCCGTCGTGTTGGTTTCATGGTTAACAAGGACTGGGTGGTTTGCTTACCGCGTGGGGCTTGTCGTTTGCAAACTTCCAATTTCTTCGGTTTAAATTAGAGGTTAGCCATCCAATAAATATAATTTTATTAGATCCTTCTTTATAGTTAAAAGATGCTTAAGGGCGGGTGTCATATGTGCAAACGTTGAGGGGTGGGGCAAATTTGATGAATGAAAATAACTCCTCGAGCAAGTCACTCTGCCCCGATTGAATCACCGTGATATCGCGGCCGTAGCTTTCAATGCCAGCAAGGAAAATTAGCTGGAGTATTTCTTTCAACACCGCACGCACGCGGTGTAGAAAATCCGAGCTATCCCATGCCATACCATCATTTTTTATTGCTTTACATGGATGGCATTTGACGATTTTGGAAATTCATTTTGTGAAGCGTCGTTTTTTTGTCCTTGGCTCTTCGAACGGCAAAACAGATTTTTTTTTTTTTTTCTTTTATGATTCAGCTGCAAACGAAAAAAAAAATTCAGAGTTAAACAATAATTCTTAATTCTTTTTAGAGATGTATTTTAAGAGTTACGTGTTCAAACGAAGATGGCGAATGCAACGGCAACGTAAGAAAACAATGCGGACGGATAGAAGAAGGGAGCACAATACTTATTTTTTATACCGAAGATGGTGACACTCCTTCAACATTCGGAAGAAAAAAAAATGGAGAATAATAAAAAGATAAAAAAATTATACAATATCCATATAATATTTTGAAATTTATGATATTTCTTTCTTCATGCCATATTATAACATCCTACAAGTCATAAATTTTATGTAGGGGCGTCATAAATTTTGTGAAGATGTGTCATAATGTTGTTTCCGCATGTATTCCTTATGTAGGAGCGGCATTTCTTGGGATTGAGGAAGAGGATAAAGATGAATCTTGAAGAAGAAGATCCATAGGGTCAACTAAGTACTTCTTTAAGAATAAGGGTGTATAAATGGATCCCTTTCTCCAGCGCCAATTCTATTGGTGCAGAATCTGGTTGACGCCGGATCAAGCTAGAGTTGAGGAAGAAGATGTCACCGTCGGTGATCTGCAAAATAAAGTTTCATCCGAAGTCGGTGGTGGTGGCTCCGACAAGACCTTCTGACGATCAAGTCAGCTCTTCTGACCCACAAAAATGAATTGCTCAGAAAAGAATTCAGCAGAATTTTAGGAAGGAAAAGAGAGCTTAAAGAAAACGTATCTGGAGGATCCCTTTTTATAGACGGAGCCTGTAGCAGACTGATAGTGATAGCTGTAATCGTTCGGTAGCGGGCTGCTCGGTTCCGCGTAGAGTTTATTATGGAGAGAGGTGTCGCCTATATCAGACAGATAGTGACAGCCATAACCATTCGGTAGCAGGCCGCTCAGGGCCGCGTGGAGTTTATTACGTAGAGATGTGTCACCTATAGCAAACTGATAGTGATAGCCATAACCATCCGGTAGTGGGCCGCTCGGAGCCACATAGAGTTTGTTACGGAGAGATGTGTCCGTTGTCGTGATGTGTCCGTTCGTTGAGATTTAATAGTCGAAGTTCGGAGGAAGTAGGCATTGGTTGGTGAAGATATTTGACATATATCAATTCCAGAGGAGTTCGGACTCTTAAAGAAAATACGGCTAGAGGAGATCATCCAGGAGGAATGCTAGTTAAAATCTGAAAGTAATCCGCTAGAGAAATCCGAATGGAGTTCGACTAATGAAAAAGTTCAGAAGAAGCCCGACTGATAGAGAAGTCCGATCGAAGGAGAAGTCCGGAAGGAATCCGATTGATGAAGAAGTCCGATCGAAGGAGAAGTCTGAAAAGAGTCCGACTGATGGAGAAGTCCGACCGAAGGAGAAGTCTGAAAGGAGTTCGGCTGAAGGAGAAGTCCGAAAGGAGTTCAACTGCTGGAGGAGTCTGGGAGAGGTTCGGCCGCTGGAGGAGTTCGACTGGGATTCGACCGCTGGAAGAAGAATTTTCGATCGAAGCTCTTCCATGATTATCAGTTATATTAGGCTAAGCACCAGACTGGACTTCGACGAAAGCGGAATTTACCCCCAATAATAATCCCCCTATTGTTTACTGTTCGAAATAAAGTACTTAGATTCAGTGTGGAGAAAGTGGCACTAATCGTGGGTCTTTTATGCCATGAGAAAAAGATCTCCATCATAGGTCCAGATAAAAATGGAAGGTTATTTCAAAGATTTAGGCCAAAATTAGATCTTTACCATGAGGGTTTAGAAAAATTGATTGCCCAACTTCAGTTCTTGAAGACATAGGATGATATTGAGGACACTGTCAGTCTTTGGATTGCATACATACTCGAAATATTTTTGACACCAAAGTCAAATCAGGCATATCCAAAGTATCTCATCCCTTACTTGAATGATTTATCTCAGTTGGAAGCAATTAACTGGGCTTCTACAATCAAAGACTTGATACTTTTAGGTCTCGCAGAGATTACTGAATACTTGAGATCCGGAAAGCCAGTCCAAGCAAAGAGGTATGACAAGGATGGGAGGCAGCCTACCCTATTTGGCTGTTTGGCAGCTATATTGGTAAGAATAATTCATATGCAAAAATGATCGTAATTAATAAATTAGAATTCTTTCATAGTTTTAATATAGAAAATGCTAATATGCAGGTATAGTTTTTCGAGCATAGCACAATAAGAGTCCTATCTAATCCAAATAAATTACCTAGGCTGTTGAAGTAGCATGACAGCCACTCGAAGCCCCAGAATATTAGGGTTGACAACATGCAAGCCTATGAGTCGATAAGATGAGCCATGATGTTATAAATATTTTGTATTCCATATTTTGTCGTTAGAATTGCTAATTTAATTTAATTTTCTTCTTTATTTATAGGTGGAGAATGCTATTCTCCCTATGTCAGAGGAGCAGTGGCTTATCAGTCCAAAAAAAAAAATTTGGACCCAAAAATATGCTGCACAGATGAGGACTGAACTTAAGGAGGTTAAGAAAAGGCTTATCATAACTGAGAACCTCCTAAATTTATTGCTCAAATAGGGAGACATTGCAAATAAAGAAAAGGATGAAGGGAAGGAGGGGGACGATGGAGAGGTGGAAGCCATATGGGAAGAAGAACCAAGGATGGAAAAAAAGAGGAAGAACACTCCTGAAAATGAGGATGATATAGGGGACAAACAATTATCTTCGATCCCTTCAATAATTAAGAGAGTGAAAAGACAACCTCGGAAGCAGAAGGCCTCGTATCTAAAGTTGGATCCTAGATCTGAGATTGTTCCACCCATAAAAAAAGTCCAAGACAGTCCTCTCATCACAAGTCAAACAAGACAGTTTACAATTTGAAGAGGATGAAAATTTAATTAAAATTTTTTTGAAGAAAAGCATCAGCTCGTAAGTCTTTTGTATTTTTTGTTATGTATGATAACCTCTCTTTGAAGATGTTATTTTATGATATCCTTTACATTTTTTTATTGCAGAGAGATCATGTACATCAATGAATATGGAAGCAGTCATAAGGTCACATATTCATGATCTACTTATTAATCAAATGATAGTTGATGATGTAAGGATTTGAGTATACCTTTATTTTTTTTTATACTTGTATATTATGATATCCACTTATTTTATATATTTTATATCATGATTTCAGTACACTTCAAGTTATATCTTATTAATCATTTTATTTTGCATTGATAGATTATCGATGCTGGACAGGAGTTCTTAATAAATAACTGGAGAGAGCACCCAAAGAGGTACCATAAATGCCTCATTTCACCTATTATGATCGTCGAGATGTGTATGACCTCTCCATCACCATTTCATGAGCTTGCTGGCATGGTTGGAAGTCAGATTTTTTAAGAAGTTAGTGATAAAGAAAAAGAGGAGTTTAAGTTTCTCTTCACTATCATCAACTCAGATAATGCTCATTGGCACCTGGTTGCAGTTGATATGAAAAAAAAAGTATTGATGTACCTAAATTCAATAAAGCATAATGCTAAGTATAAAGCCAATGCCAAAAAGTGGCAAAAAATTATCGGTCCAATGTTCTATATCTTTTATGATAACGAAAAAGTGATGAAGTAGGATATAGTGGAAAATGATGAATGCCCTTCTCAGCCAAGTGGGTCATTAGATTATGGCATATATTATTTAAAATATATAAATTTTCTTACTCGCAAAGATAAGTCAGACCATTGGAACTTCACACAAGATGATATCAGTTAATACCAGCAACAGCTTGGAGCAAGAATCTTAAAGGAAGGCCTCAATCAAAAAATAAAAAGAGTGCTTAAAAATTAGGATGAAAAAACTAAATATTTATTATGATATTTTTTTAGTTCTTTAACTTTTGTAATTGGATCAGAAATTTGTAATTCAATGGATGTTGCCACTTCAACATTAATGAAAAGAGTAATTATATGTCATTTTTTCAAACTAGAATATTATCACTTTATTTATTTCAATTCGTGCAGTTTTTTTAATATAAGATGTTACGTATCTGGATATCATAAATTTCTGAATGGATGTTATAATGTTATACAAAAATATCATAATGTCATAAATTTTGGAATGAATGATAAGAAGATTTGGAAGGATGTGTTAAAAGTTTTAGTTAAGCATTTCTTATAGAAATATCATAAATTTTGTATAGAAATATCATAATGTTATTTTCACACATATTCTTTATTTTTTTGTCTATGTCATATTATGATATCCTGTGAGTCACAATATAGGCCAAGGATTATAGAAAGATCTGGAAGGAAAGGTTAAAAGCTTTAGTTTAGCATTTTTTGCAGGAATGTCATAAATTTTATATAGGGGTGTTATAGTTTTTATAAAGGGATGTTATAATATTATTTCTGCACATATTTCTTATCTTTTTTCGTCCATACCATATTATGACATTCTGTGAGTTAAAATATAGACAAAGGATTATAGGAACATCTAAAAGGATAGATTAAAAGTTTCAGTTAAGTATTTCTTACAGGAGTGTCATAAATTTTATATAGAGATGTCATAATTTTTATGAAGGAATATCATAATACTGTTTCTGCATATATTTGTTATCTTTTTTCTCCATGCCGTATTATTAAATCCTATGAATTACAATATAGGCAAAGAATTATAGGAAGACCCAGAAGGACATGTTAAAACTTTAGTTTAGCATTTCTTGTAGGAGTATCATAAATTTTGTATGGGGGTGTCATAATTTTTATGATGGGATGTCATAATGTTGTTTTCGCACATATTTCTTATCTTTTTTCGTCAATGCCCTATTATGACATCCTGTGAGTCATAATATCGATAAAGGATTATAGAAAGATCTAGAAAAAGGGATTGAAAGATTTAGTTTAACATTTCTTATAGGGGTGTTATAAATTTTGATGGAGTGTCATAATTTTTGTAAAAAAATATCATAATATTATTTTCACATATTTTTACTATCTTTTTTTCTTTATGCCCTATTATGACATCCTGTGAGTCATAATATAGGCAAAGAATTATATGAAAATATGGAAGAAGGGGTTAAAAGCTTTAGTTTAGCATTTCTAGCAGAAGTTTCATAAATTTTGTATTAAAATATCATAATTTTTGTGAAGGAGTATCATAATACTGTTTTTGTATATATTCACTATCTTTTTTCTACTATTAGTCTTAGATGCTATAACCTAATTTTTGAAATCACATGTTAAAATAATATATTATTATTTTACTATAGTAAATCATATGTCGGATGCATGATGTTATAAATTTCTGTAGACATCATAAAATTACACAAAACTGCATGAAATTTAAACTAATTATACTCTCTTATGTTAGTTGACTGCATACATAGGCATCAAACTCATCCAAAGTGGATCGACTGATGGTATAGTACTTTCAATTATTTATTGGACTACTACCACTTGATGGAAAGTGTTTCTTTGTTTTTTTGCAATTCTTTTTTTGTTTTGTTCAAAAAATTTATTAACAGAAATCTTGTTCATATTTTTCTTTGACTTCATTGACTTCTTCTCGAGTCCGCTCTTAATTCTATTCTCTCTTGGGCGGCCTTTCATAGCGATTTATTCAGGATCTTGGATAAGAAGTTACGTACTTGGCTAAGCTGTACAATTGGCATCCACTGCTCTTCTGAATAATGGTGTTAGATCATCCATCACTAAATTAAATGCATCTTCGAACATGGAGGCTATCTCTGCAAGCTTCATCATCCGATGACTTATCAAAGTATATCTACAATCAATAAAATGTCACATTTATAATAGAATTTTATGAAATACAATAGAATTTCATAAAAATATATGAGACATCTTAATCTACATAATGTAAATGCATACCATGATTTTTTGGTACTTCTATCACAAAACTGAATATTGCAGTCGAAATTATCGAATTGGTATCTCATATCCTTGCACCATCTCTTCAAAAAGTACTTATCTAAAATACAAAGTACTTCGCTTTGATGGACTAATAAAGTATGCCTACATAAGTATCCATTAAACTGAAAAGACCGACACTGGCATTTGACCTCCTCCAAATAGTTATCGTATGAAATGAGATAATTTTTTATAATCTTCTTGCTTATTCTGTCAACTTCAATCCTCTCATATGACTTTACAGAATATACAACACAATTGCCAACTTCTTCAATTAATTTTGCATTTGATGCAACCATTTTAAGAATCTCATTCTAAAATTTTTTGAATATGCGCCTTGTATATTTGGGTATTGCTTGTCTCTCAAAAGATGAGGACGTCTTTAGAAAAGCATTCATTTGCAATGATTTATAATCTTATTTTTTATTTCATATCTTTTCTCCAAAGCAACTTCATACCTATCGATGAATTCCTTGAGTGTAATCTTTGAATTTACGAACCTATCAAAGAAGTGATTGATGCTCTCGCTCCTTTGTGAAAATGACACACATGTACAGGATTATAAAAAAAAGAGAACCATTAAATATCCCCATATGCTAGAAATTTGCAACCATGCATATAAATCAAACATAATGTTATAGAAATCTGCAAAGAATGTATCCTTAAGATAAACTGGAACCCATTTATCTTGACATTGTCATTTAATCAATCTACTTTCTTGCATTCTTCGTATTTCTCCATGAGTTGTGATTACCTTTTCTCGAAAGCCTGTATTATAACTGTGTTATATATCACCTCATCAAACTCAAACATAAATTTGGGATAGGCTATGCATATATGGCTGATCTTTTCAGAGATTTTCTTCAATATATGTCATAGACAAAATTGGTGCCGAGCTTTGGGAAAAACATCTCTAACAGTAGCCTCGATTGTCTTATCTTGATCAGTTATGATGGCAGTGGGTGGTTTATCCCCATTTCCATCCAGCCATGATTGGAATATCCATTTAAATATCTCATTCCTCTTATTTGATAACAATGCACAATCAAGCAAGGTAGACTGTCCATGATGGTTAACTCCAACAAATGGATAGAATGGCATTTGATATGTATTTGTCAGATAAGTTGAGTTGAATGTCACTACATCACCAAGATAAGTATTTGACATTCTTGATCTTGGATGGATCCAGAAGACAGTCCGGAGCTGTCCATGATCATTCAAGTCTAAAGTATAAAAGAAATTTATATTTTTAATGTGCATCTATTTGAAGTGGATTATCATTGACTGTGCATCTTCTTCTTTTAGCTGACTCTAACGTTCCCAATAGATGAAATTATGAGCATCCTTCTCTATAAAATTTAATTACCTTCTGCCCCATTTTCTTCTTGCTATGATGGAGTATATTTGAGTTATGGGTATATTCACGGCATGCATATTGCTAATCTATCTTTTTTGATGTGCTGATCCTTCGATGGGATCGTAGATAACCGACGGTTGATATGAATAGCTTATGATTATATTTTAGAAAAAGATCATCCAATATTCACTTACCATTGTTGGAATTTAGTCTTGCTTTTATCGATGTCTTACAATCAATTTTGCCAGTATTCCTAGAATTCATGGGATTACCTATTTTCCTAGATTTTTCTTGCTTCCAACATGCTACTAGGTGCTTGAAGCATATTTCTTTCTTGTCGTTAGACTTACTGCACACAGTTATGATTCCAAAACCAACTCTTCTTGCATATTCATTGTACAAATTATACAAATCGTTTGCTGAATTGAACTCCATTCCAATGTGAGAATCAATATAATCATTGTCTGCATTCGGAGTAGTAAAAGAAGATGTATTCTTTTGAACAACACCAGCAGCCTCATCAAATTGATCACGTTGGATATTTTTCAGATCTATAATTTCAACATCATCTATAGAAATCTCTGTGCAAGATCAATAACATCGATATCAATAATGTTAGGTGATCTTTTCTCTAGAGGACATTAATAATTGCACCATGCATTGACTAAAATATGACACCCAAAGAGTAATAATACGGTTAGAACATAAAAAATTTTGAAAATATGAGATTTGAACTTATGACTTTCCTTCACATAATTATGACATCCTTTTAAAAATTTATGATACCTAAGCATAAAATGAAAAATTGAAGGTTTTGATTCTCCTATTAGGACTTTCCATCATTTATTGGCTAAAATATAACTCGCAGAATGTCATAATACGGCACGGCAACAACTTGACTTGAAAATATGAAAATTGGACTTAGGACTTTAGAAAATTATGACACTTCTGAACAAAACGAAAAACTATCAATTTTGATCCTCCATACCATGACTTTTTCACTATCCATTGGCTAAAATATGATACTCAGAGTGCAATAATGTGGCTCTGAGACAACTTAAACTAAAAATATGAGAAATATGAATATCTTAGCACAAAACGAAAAAATAAATTTATCGATTTTTCGTATCATGACTATTCAACTGTCCATTGACATAAATATAACACCCAGAGAGTAATAATATGGTTAAGAGATAAAAAATTTTAGAAAATATGAGATTTAAACTTATAACATCCATTCACAAAATTATGATGCCTCTTCAGAAATTTATGACACTCCGATAGGAAAAGAAAAACTGAAGGTTTTCATTCTTCTATCAGGACTTTCCATCATTCATTGACTGAAATATAACTCCCAGTATATCATAATATGGCGCGAAGACGATTTGACCTGAAAATATAAGAATTAGACTTATGACACCTCTTCATAGAATTATAACTTCTATTCACAAAAATTATGACATCCGAACACAAAACTGAAAACTGAATATTTTGATCCTTCATATCAGAACTTTTCATTATCTATTGCCTAAAATATGACTAATTAAAGAAAGTTAACACTTCTGATATTCAAGATATGACTGGGTTAAGTAATTTATGATATCTTGGGATATTATATGATTTTCTAATGCATTAAATTCCTCTAACTACCAAAACAGTTAATGTAATAAAGGATCTATGCACTAAGTTGTAAATAACAATATAAGAAGGATTTTTTACTTCCCGTTGAAGATGACATTTTGTTTTGAAGTAATAGAAGGCCCCATATTTCAGTTGCTTGCTTTAACTTCGGACCAAAATAGATGGTAGCACCTTTTAGAGTAAAAAAGAATATTGCCAGAAGTAGCTTTCGATATTTTGGAATGAGCAATAACATACTTTCTAAATATTTTGGAGGGAAAGGCATTTTCGTGAGCTCAAGATTTTTAAAAAAAGGTTGATCGAATATTAATTCACGTCACATTGATAATAAGTGCCACTCCTCCACTATTCAAAGATAGGTCATGTGCCATCCCACCGTACCAACTCAGATCCATATGAATCAATAAAAAGCGATGGTACAGGACCGCTTGGATTTTCTATACCATGTAGTATAGAAAGAATTACTCAAATTAGCTGTAACCAAACGGATCCTAAAGTGCCCCTTCAGCTAGGAGCACAAAGTTTTGGAATGAAACATGTTCTTTTGAAAGTATGGTGTGGTGAAGAAATGAAGCAGTGCATTTCTTTCCACAAATATGTCAGGTCATGTATTTTAATTTTGCAGATTAACAGAGGAAGCCTGCACTAGAAGGTTCCAGCTACTGAAGAGTATCATGGCCACGCGCCATCTTTGAGAGTCTCCAAAAACCAATCTTGAGTTTTACTTGGATGCTTTACTCCAACCATGAAGGAAAAAAAAATCTTTGATCAAATTCTGCAATGAACAACATGAATCAGCAAAGAATATCGGCAGGTAGTGATGGGGCATCCCATGATAGCCTAGGAACACGTAAAGCTTTGCTTAATAGATCGATTGCCCTGCACTAACCACCCATAATTCAGATAACTTGTTAGGTATTCCCTAATAAAAAGACATTGAATTAGCTAAACAGGCGTTGGCTACCTCCAAAGATATGAAATTTATATCCAGCACAAAATCATGTATGGTTGATATTTCAATGTTGCTTGCATGAAAAGGAAGAAATAGATTGAATGATAGTATATAGCAAATATTAGTTCAAAGATTCTCGTTCTGCTGAGAAGAGGGGGGAAAAAAGCCAACTAAATTCTTGGAAAGCAATTAGATCAGGCTCAATTTGTTTCTATCAGAACAATCTGATGGTTTCATCATGATACGTCAGTGACCCACAATGCTTTCACTACCTGATGATGCCTCGTCCTTAAAATCTGGTGGGCTAGCATATGGCAACGTCAATCCTGTGGTGCCTAAAGTCAATGTCACTATTGGTTATACTTGCATTAATACAAAACGGCATGACAATGAGACGCATAATGCATCATTAGTCGAGAAATTTAAAGATTAGGTGGGATGCTAAAAATCCAAAATACCGACGTCTTCTTTAGCATCTTCATCTACACAAACTTCCTCAGATAGGCACTCAGATTTAAAGAGGCTGGGCGCAGCAGCCCTTTCTGCCTTTGGCTTTCTATCATTTGTCTCTATAATCCCAATAATCTTTTCCCTGATGCAGGATTCAACCTCCCCTTCTGTGCCTGCATCAAATTGGTGCAACCCAAGAAGAGTAGCACACTCCCTTTGGAAGTCCAAATCATTGGATGATGTGATCAGTTTGGCAATTGTTCTTGAAAGCTCGGCAGCATGCTTTCGAATCTGAGGACACAAAAGTGATGAAACAGCCATTAACCAGTGATCACATATTCATAAGATTAGACCAAAAATAAATAAATATATAAATAAATAAATAAGTAAACAAAATAAATAAATAAGAGATGATGTTAATGACAGGATAGATTTTATAATGGGCAATGAGCTGAGATTAAGTCGCAATGCATACTTATGTATATTTTGGTTGGTAGCACAAATTCTGAAGTTTTTTGAAGTGTCTGCTGTTTCTTGAATGCTCCTTTACCCCCCTCCCCTCTTCTCCCCAGTCATTTCCCCCCCTCCTGCAGGTGTTTCTTTTCTACAACACCACCTTAACCATATGACAAATTACTTAGTTATTTGGCATGTTCTTCCACGATATCAGAACTTGTACACCTCTGTAAATAATAAGATAGACATTTAATTTACATCACCCGTAACTTATACCCTTTTGTAACATAATACTTCTAAATACACTGACTGCACCTTTTGACTCTGAATAATTGCAGGCATGTATAATTCATTTTCTTTTCCTTTTTTGGTTTAAGTTGTAAGCAATAGCTCATGATATGCCTGCTTATGCATATTTGCAAAGGTAAGCATTTTTTACCTTTTACAACCAGTATCAACTTCTCAATCCAATTGCCAGTAAATTTGGAAACAGTAGTAGTTAATTTTCAGTAGCTCCCTTTTCATTATGCCTTATGTTCTTGTATGGTATCTTCACTTTAGAAAAGTGGGGGAAAAAGAGAAAAAGAGGATGCATATCTGATAATACTATCTATGATCCCTGACAGCATTAAAAATGGAGATAAAGGGAGGGCTTGATATAACCTTGAGAGCATGGGTGCTTAGAAAAATTCCACCATACTTGGCCTTTACGTCATCCAGTGCAAACTTTACAGCTTTCTTGACAAGGTTTCTGTCAGCTGGAATCCTTTGTCGTGAAGGTGCTAGGGTGACAGTAATCCAGATGTTAAGGATAAATCTGCTGACATCAATGAACCTAATATGTTATGTCAAACTCACACGGTTAGGAGATATGTATGACATATGATGCAAATTCTTTATGTTGTTGGATATGTTTTGTGGTAAATGTGGAGGGCAATATCCATGCGAGCAAATGGATTGTCCTCCCATTCAAGCACTGTGTTATCATCTCCATCTACAAAATTGCCCCTTAACCTTAATCCATAATTCTGCCAATCAATACTTGTCAATGCATGGAGAGCTGGCTGTGAAATTGAGCAAGGTGTGAAGTCTTGGAAATATATGACCTAAAAGAACATTTTTTGTTAGACCAAGTGCATGAAATGAACTTTTATTTGCAGTATAACAGTTCTAGTGAGTCAAAATATAAGCATAACATGCATAGACAATAAGATTATGCTTTGTCAATAGTCTATACCCCCTTTTGAAAAAACCAACCAACATAAGCACATAACCAGATCAGGTATCTAAATTTAAGTAGTCTAAAATTAAATAAGGTCAAGGACTCAAGATTTAATTCCTATTATAAGTAGAAATGACAATTTGGCACATGCTCCATTATCAAGAACCAATGCTATTCTACTCTTCCTGATCAGAACAATTTCATTTGCATAATAACTGAAATTTTCAGAATTATTAAACTAGTAAGTCTTGGTAAGCACAATTTTTAAGGATTAAATGGGAAATTATTTCTTAAATTATTGATTTGGGGTTTTCTTTTTATTAAAACTAACGTTTGGCACATGCAATGCATGTGCGGTGGAGACAATGAACCTCCCAAGCAGAGCCTCATGCATGGCTCTCGAGTTTCCTTTTAAAGATATATGGACATTCCAATCAAGTGTTGAAAAGCTACAAAAAGATCATAAATTATTTTAGATGTTTCTATTTTTTTTATTTTGTTAGCTTATGACCATTACATTTTTCTCATACTAGTTATAATGCATGTGCTTCACATGTCGCAAATTAAAAAAATTTAAAACAATTTAAAATTAATTGTTTTATGATTATTTGGAATGTAAGAGGTATTTTAAAATTACAAAATATTCGGTCAGGATACTATTATCAGTGAGGAAGCAGGACTTGGATAGATTCTAGAGTTGCTTGGTCATTGATTTCTGATTATTTACTGAAATCCATCCATAATTTTTAATTGATTTCTACTGCATCTTAGATCCTGTGGTCACTGATAGCCATCTGACTTAATTATAAGAAATCTAGTGTGTTATACAATGGATTGATGAGCTTACGAGAGGTTCAAGTAAGGGTCATCTTAAGAAGCCAAGAATTGTGGGACACCCATTCGATTGATCTTTCTGTCAGTCTTTACTTGTCTAACTCTCCAACATTATCTCGTGATGGTCATGGGAGCTCCCATCCTTCACGTGCTCCCATCAAAGGACTGAACTCGTGCACATCTCTCAGCTAATACAATAGTTCTCTTTCCATATAAATTCTAAAAACTTCTTGTCCTCTCGTTGACCTGATCTTACCCATTGAATGTTTTAACTGATAAAAATCATAAAATATTATAGGGGTATTTTGGGAGAAAAGTTATATTTTTATTATTCTAGAGGCATTCCAAGAGAGATATTTTTGAGAATGGGAAAGTTTTCAGAGGGATTATTGGTTTACTTATAGTATTTAGGGTTGTTATACCAAAATTATTGAAGCTTCGGGAATATTGTAGCAATCCAGCTTTAATAATACGACATGTTTTATGAAAGGCTGATAACATAATGTACTTGCTAATATCTCAAGGCTCAATAGAACAGCCAATCAACAATTATCATGTGATGCTTTCCTTTTCCCGCTTCTTAGGTAGGGCAAGTACCTTGTGGCCGGCCACTTTTACTTATCCATGAACCTGTTTTGGGTGCTTTATCCCTTTACTAATATGCATATAACAAAATGTTGTGAACTAATTGAAAAAAGGACAAAAAATATTTAACCTGTTTTATATTGAACTTTTGCTAAATTTCCTTTATTACTGTTCCATTGCCTAATTAATCTTGATTGACAACTATGAAACCATTCCCATAGCCTTGATAAACATGCATTTTTTCCTGCCATATACACAATCCTTGTCCTTGTAAATGACAGAGCTGGTCTTCACTAACTAATATCCTGGACTTTCTATGGGATGGACAAATTTTGTAAAGCTAGGTCTCAGTCCCATAGTGTCCACTAAAGATGTAGCATGCTTACTGTGACAAAAAAGAAACTAACACTTTCAATAATTCAGAGCATCAACGTGAAGAAAAAGGAACAGAATTCACACATACAGAATGGTGATAATGTATAGTATAAAAGTATGTGAATTAGTTCCTACAAAATCTATCTCCCTGAACAAACCAATCAGAGTGGTTACCTGAAAGACAGCCTTTGAAACGACTAATATGAAAATTAACTGGTTATAAGATACTACAAGGGCATTAACTTTGAGTTTTATCTGCATATATGACCAAAAAATAAAAAATGGTTAAAAGGCAGCTAAAGGAGCTATCCTAAGAAGAAAACCTGTGATGTCAAACAGTTCATACTCCAACAACAGGGTTGTGAAGAAACAGGTGCTATTACAATCACTGCTTCCACCATCTGTCCAGCACCTCTGATATTGTCAGTGTTGCTTGCTAGTCCACTTCCAACATATAAATGATCTCTGCAAAGAGAAAGGGGGACACCATATTTATCAACTACAGATATTGGAGACAGTTGTTGGGTAATGTGAAATGATTTTTCTTTCCAGTTGGCAGTCTGCATATATTATAGGATGCCATCATATAGTTGATGAAGTTGTTTATGATGTTCGGTATTTGATGTAGTATAAAGTGTCACCATTATAAGGATTCACAATCAGAGCATCTTGCCTTTGCTACAAAGAGAAACATAAAAGTAACCTAGTTGAGTTTGAACTTCTTCTCTTCCGGATAAAAAAAATTCTTACTTAGGTTTTATTCATAAAAGACTGAACATGAACCTTCTTTCTTGTTGAGAGGGAGAGAGACAAAACATGTAAAACTGCTCTGACGAAAGATGGTTAATGATGCAATTCAACTATGGATACTCCACCAGATTAGCCAATATTGCATCTAAAAGTTTCCAAAAGTTAAGCTAAAAGGTAGGTGATGTCAATTATGGGCTCTGGAAATATGCAAAATTATTAAATTGGCATTACAAAGATGATTTGATATGAAGAAAAGGGAGACCTCAGAATCTGCAGGTAATGTACGAATACAAAGCAACAACATTCGGACAAAAATGGAGTCATATGAAGCTCAGATCACCAAATCATTAACCAGCCATGCAGTATATACAACCGCAATGCGATTTTGCAAACTTACCTATTCGTGAAGCAAGATTGACACTGCTTATGTACAACATTTCCATGCTTGAGAACGTGATCTTCAAGGCCAGAAACTAGGCACTTGATAGTTGGCATTGTCAAAGTTAGGTCAAAATCATCAACTGCTTGGAGAATATGATCACATCGTGATCCAAAGTTGTCGACATGCTCAACTACGAGATCCATTGCTATATTCTAAGATAGCATAGGGAAATTATTTAATCAACAGATTCAGTTTCCAATACTGGCATAGATATACAGAAGAAAAGGAAAGTTGGTTAGAAGTTAAAATGATCAATAAAATTTAGTGCCAATCTATGAGAAACACTAACAGACATAGGCAGCATACAACCTCAAGGAACCAAAACAATTATGAGATTAATGAGTTAGACAAAATTCATGTTAGTGTTTGTAAACAAAATAAAAGAAAATAAAATAAAACATGTATAAAATCCACAAGCCATGTTTCAGAACCCTTCACTAAAAGCAAATAGGAAAATGCTAAGAAACACTCATGTGTTTGAGAACAAATCTAATACAGTATCCAAGTCTATTTATGTATACATGCTCAAATTGACCCCTCCAACAAAGCCACGTCAAGAGATCCCAATATAGAAAGAGATATCAAAAATTTCCATTAGAATGGAAACATGCTAACTGCTACAGTACAAATGTAAAATCCTAAAATTTTACAAGCCCAAAACAAAAAAGGGAAAGAAAAAGAAGAAGGATATTACTAGATGAGCAAGCATCCATAAATGATCTCAAATTCTCTATACAGATCCACATAGAACAGATATTCAGAAAAACTGTTTCATTATCCAACTTTTAGGGTCTAACAAAGATGTTAGACTTGAAGTCGAACACATGGTTCCAAAAAATTATTATTGAACCTTTCTGCATTTCATAGCTCCTTTTATGAGAAATTTTTAACCTAGGATCTTACATATACATAAATATTTTTTAAAAAAATTGAAGCAAAACATTTACAGGGAGAATGCCACATGAAATAACATGTTGCAACCACTCAGCAAGTCAGATTTACCCCAAAGTCTTTCCTTAGAGCCAATACCATATTCAACCAGCACAATAAATATCAGTATCAGAGACCATGGTTTATGTCATGTATGCTAAAACAGGGACTAATTTCATTATCCATACCCCTTTGTGTCTAGCATTCATCTACCTTTCTTTAGAAAAATAAAAAAGAAAAGGATTGTATGAAACAATTTCCTTTTCAATTAATTTGCATGTAAAATAAACTCAAGAACTAAGAAGCATGAAAAAAATGGACATACCGGCTAAAAAGAAATGAATCCCAGCTCTAGCACCAATTTCAATCAAAAGCCTTACAGAACATATAGCATGAATTTCAAGCAAGAGCCTAATAGAATGGTCAATGTTTTCCAAGCTATGATTCTAATATCATGCAGTTTCTGTCTTGGAGGACATAGATTACAAATTAGAACAGGAAGTAGTATGTGCAATGTGCTGCTCAATGTGCTAAGATTCACTAATCTTCTATCCACAAATTCAAAATTAGACTTTTTATCCATCATAAATTATATTGTTTTACCTTAAAATCACAAGCCAATAATGTATAATATGCAGCAAAGTTAATTAACTGAGTAACAAAATGGATTTATGTTACATTTACCTATTTTGAGCAAAAACATCGCTGACTGAGATCAATTTCAACAAGGATAATGTATATCTACCAGAAAATATTGATATAACTTCCACAGCATCATATTTTCGTGACATAACATGCAGATTGATGCAATAATGAAAGCTAGAACAAGCAATATCAAAAGCTACATTGGCTCGTAGGGCTTACATAGTCAACACCAGTTGATATCAGTGCTGATTGGTTGGTAGGCATCACAACCGCCCAAATCTTAGTACTACTTAATCTAGTTTTCTATGAGATCACATCAAGGGCTACGCTTAAGAAATTCCAAATAAACTAAAGAAAGAAACAGCATGAATGTATATTAAAAAATTGCACTGAAAAAAATTAAATTATCAAAATGGACCATTGGAAATTGTCATTTCAAGTCTGCAGTTTGTATCTATCCCTTGAGCTCGGCAATCATGTAACATTATCATGAAAAAATAACATAATATGAAAAACCAACATAAAGATTGCAATGTCAGCAAGACCCACTAAGATTTTTGGTTAGAAAAACCAACGCATTAGCATCAAGTAAGCCTTCATCAAAATACAACTGGAAATCACAGCAATTAAAATGTAGAAAACCATAAATGGTTCTTTTATAACAAGAACAACATAAAAAGTAAAGCAAAGGAAACTTACAGGAGTTTTCAATACAAATATCTGCAAAAAGACAAAGGAAACAAGAATGTAAGAACAGAAATGAAGAACATGGAGTGAATTTTAAATGATTGAAATATTGAGTTTGCATCAAGTGTGCTGACAACTTGTCTTGCCTAAGTTGCAACATCACAGATTGCCAGCACTAATATATCAAAGTCAAGAAGACCCATCAGATTTTTTTATGGATAACCACTAAAACAGGAAAATCCCTGATTCCAATCCACATGGACCTGATTTTTGCAACTCTCCTGAAGAGAACCATTAATATCTAATGAATCTCCCTTTTGGAGAATAATAACATGGACCTTTCCCAAGATAACATTGGTTCAACCTTATTTCTCATGTTAATTATACAGGAATATTCTATGTGTGTGAATATGAGTAGTTTTGAAAGTTACAACTTCCTTTTAACCTCTCTTGGGGAAGCATCTTACAGTCCTGATGGTTACCCTTTTACAATATAGCGCAAATATCTTTCCCATGAGAAAATTAGCTTTGCCTTTTTTTCCCTCTTACTTCACAGAGTTGTATCAAAGATTCGAAACTACCATACAAGTTTTGAGACAGACCTTTTGGGTGAAGCGAACCATCCATGCTATGAAGTCATTAACATTCTCTTCCTCCATGGTGGAAAGACATATTTCAGTCCCACTAAAATGGAGTGATAATATAAAAAATTTTAACTAAATTTCCTTAAGTGTTGCCATCAATGTACTAAAAGTTACGATAATGGATAAATAGACAAAGGGAATGCAGTAGCTTGCCTGAATGTCCCCACAGTTTTATGTTTGGAAGGTAAATTTTTCAACCTTGTTTTGGAAGAAATTGCCTCTCCAAGATTCAAATAGTAATGATGGATATCTTTATCATGGATGCCTGGGACAAATTTGGAATAAACCATATGCATGGATGTTTGTGTATGTTTGCTATATATTCTTGTCAAAAGAATAGATGGCATAATGGAGCATATTTTGCACATTAATTGATAATGTATACCGAGGAAAGTAATAAATGTCAGCAACCATTTAACAGACCAAATCTATCACCATATAGGCATATATAACTATGATGGCAATAACAGCAAAGTCAATAACATATGCTTAAAAGACATGTGAGTACTATCCTGACAATCAGAGAATCATCTCATGGACAACTGATAGAAATGCAGCATCGGATCCATCCACTGCACAAGTACTTAAGGCTAATTATCATCAGAAACTCCACAATTTTCTACGTGTTGTGAATTACAATTCAAGAGTATCTATGTATAAGCTTTAAACAATCAATGTTTATGTAGAAAGACAGCCAATTGCACTCCCCAGGATGAATGACAAAATGCTTAACAATGTATTACCTGATCAGGAAACAACAGTAAACTATGGGTGGAAAGGAAAAGATGCGCTTGTACTTGCATATGACTGAAGACAGAGCATGCATCACAAAGGTGGATGGGAAGTCATAAAGAAGTGAAATACTTAAGCCTATGACTTCTATGGCTTCTTTTCGATCTGCCAAAGTGGTAGGTCCTCTCCACACTGGCATGCAACAATTAAAACCTTATTCATCATATATGTCAAGAATTTAAGTGCTGGTACTTGGGTATGCTGACCACTGGCAGCACAGCATGTGTGCTGCACCATGACTAAATAAAAAAGGGTTAAAGAAGGACTTACTATCCTTTTTAACCAAAATATTTTTAAAATAAATAGGAATTGTGCCAACCTATGTTGGATGTCGGTACTTATCTGGCACAGTAAGTGATGCATGACTCAGGGAAGCACTTGAAACTCTAACATGCATGGTGGAACCTAAACCACACCATGTGGCCCAAAATGCATGCAGCTATCAATTCAATAAATTCCAATTTAACAAAGACCTTATTAAACAGAAAATATATGAATGGATCAAATGGTTTTGTTCATTGAATATCTAAGAGCAAGACTACAAAGTTTATTGGACATGTTTTGTACATAAAAGAATTATTTTTATTAAAATGGTGACACATCGTGATAAGAAAATGAAACAATTAACATAAACAAGTTAATTCAAATTAAAATATATGTATTGGAAGAGTTCTGGCAAACAAAACCTGGTGAAGAAACAAACTCACCAGTAGTTGTAATGGAAAGAGCCCCATCTACAATATTAAAAGAGTGGACAGGTGAAAAAATGGATAGCAATAATAACAATATAGAAAGAAAGCATAAGAAGAATAGGGGAGAGTAAAATGATGAGCACAATTCTGAATTTTGATGTCTTGTTCTTCTTGCTACAAATATGAGATGATTTATTTCTATGATAATGGTTTTTATGTGTACCTACAACTCTGCACTTGCATGTACATATAGTTAAATACTTGTTTAACGGTAAGAAGGTGAACTATTTGGAAACCTAGTTTGCAACTTGTCAAGTGGAATAGCATTTGACATTAACAATACTTGAATATGCAGAATAGAATTCGAACCCCCATAAAAACCAAAAAGAAAAAAACTGAATTTTATTCTAAAACAACGCAATCTGTTTATATAATACAGTGAACTAGTTTTTTGTGATTGATAAGATACAGCAATAACTCAGGAATTTCCATCTCTAACAAAGACTGGTACACCAACCTTGAGACCAAGCCAGTTTTCAGGAAAAGAAATAAGCTGATAACAGGGCAGAAAAGGAATCGTTCAGTGATGGAGTTCATCAGCCACAAGACTAAGAAAAAAGATAAAAGAAAATGAGGAACTTGCTATGCTGTGCCCAAAAATAAGTATGACAACTTAGTTTACAAGGTAAGGCCCATAGACTCCAAATCCCTCAAATGTTGGTGGATGCAATCTGCAGCCTCTGACATGCAACACTTCTCCTTTATATCACACCGGAGTATAAAACCACCATGTTTTGTTTGCAGCATATCATTTTTTTCCATTTGCATTTTAATTGCAATTTGTATGCTTTGTGTTTACTATAAACTAGCCACTATGTTTTTCTCCTGTCTACAGTTTACCTAAGTTGAAATTCAACCTTGCTCTCTACTCCTCGATAACGCCTATCCACTAGCAAATCATTTGACCCAAGATTTTTCATACCGGCCCGAACCGGCTGATACATTCCGTACCGTATCATACCGGCGGAAAACCGGAATGATTCATGCCGATTTTTCAAAAAATGGTCTGAACCAGACCGAACCGGTACAGTATGGTATGGTATGGGCCGGTATCGGATGGTTTGGTCCGATATAGATCGGTACAGTACTGGTACGGGATGGTATGGTCCGGTATGGGGGTACTTTTTTCTCTTTTTTTTTGGACCATTGGGTGGGATTTCTTTTGATTTTTTTTATTGATGGTACGAAAAGGTACGGTATGGAACGGTACGGTGCCGTACCATACCGGCCAATAATCAGCATGGGTGCCAGTACCGAGTCCACGAATTTTGATTTGTCCCATGCTTTGAACAATGCCATGAATGAAGCATATTCTCACATGAGAAGCCAATCAAGAGATTTTATAGCATGTTTTCATAGTAAACAAAGATCAACTACTCAAGCAAAACATTTTCCCAAATAAGTATATCGAGGCTCTTAGCTAGGAGTGCTTCCATAATTATGCATCAGACTGAGGCCTTTCCGAAAAAAGTTAACACCTCTTTTCCAAGTTCAATTGCAACATCATTATTCATACAATAATAGCAAAATTTACCGTATTTATTATAAGAATTAAGTCATAAAAATAACATTAAACATTACCCCATTTGTCAGTAGAAAGGGAAAGCGACTGGAAGTCCAAGTCCTTAAACTCTACCAAGCTGCTCCCAACCCCAGTGTCTGAAACTGTCCACATATAACGATACTTTAGTTACTTCACAGAATGTTTGGGCAATTATATTACTGAAATTTGATCAAATAATGCTTGCACTAAGCCAACCATCATGCCATGCTACCAAAATTAACCTGTACGGGGATTTACCATGATTGTGTCTCCATCGGATTCTGAAAAAAGAATCCGGATATCTTTTCTTAAATGTACAGTTTACGCAAGCAAATCTCAAATAAAAAAAAGGGTAAAATAGTTAAGTCTTACTGATGACAATATATATATATATATATATATAAATATAATCTGTTAGTGCTCCGTGGTGTTACCAATCTCAATAAAGGATCAATAGGAAGCTTATAAGACGTTGAAAAAACCTAATTAAAAACAAAAGCACTACAATGCAGAATCTTTCTTGATTTTCTCCTTTTTTTTTCTCGTTATCCTTCTTACTCGAGATTTGAACGCAGGAAGGGTTGGAATCATGGAAGCATTTGAGAGAAATCGACAATCTGCAAAGGTTCCCGGAGAGGCGGCATCTCTTAATCGCCGAAGAGATCAGCTGCGAGAAAAAAAGTTGGAAATCCTTAAAAAACTCGAGAAAAATAAGGGAAATCGCCAGTGGATTGTATCACAAGAAGATGAAATACAGAAAGGGAATGTGATCTCATTTTACGATTTGGGATAGTCTTCGAGCGGGAGAAGAAGTGGCGACCGACATCGAGATTTGCTGTGCCTCGCACTATTCGAATACGAGCGGAATAAGAGGAGACCGCCATGTAGTGCTTTACTTATACTAAAACTTCTGCACGTGTCCGGCACGTGAGAAAAAATGGGCATTACTTTTGCTTGATGCATTACTCCTTCGATGTCGGTGAATAAGTGTTTTTTTTAATTTTCTATAAAGAAGATACCACTTTTATTTTGAAGATACCACTGGAAGAAGTGAATATGGATAAGAGGCGAATAAAATAAAAGGGCAATATAATAATCACATAAATAGCATGTTTCTTGCAACCACCTAAGTAAGGGCTGTCATTATAATACCCTTTTTCCTTCCAATGAAATCCATATGGTGTAATAAAATTAACGTGAAGTGCACCATCAATTATATTAAATCACGTGGCCATTATTTTTCAATACATATTTAATATTTACTATTCTATTTTTTATTTAAAATTTTAAATTATAAAAATACTCCTTTTCTTATGAAGAAATTATGGCATCCAATAGTATATTATGAGATTCCATCATAAATTTTTTTAAAAAAATCATAAAGATAAAAGAATATTTTCTTAATTTATAAATTTTTAAATAATAATATTATCCATCTTTTATTAAAATTTTATGTATAGAAAGTCGTAATTTAATCGTAGAATATCATAATTTTTCAAAAGCAGAGAGATATTTTCGTCATTCAAAATTTTAAATAAAAAAATAAAATTATAGGCATTAAATATGCATTAAAAAATGATGGCTATATGATTCAATCATATTGAGTGGTATATTATTTCTATACTGAATGCAATGTACAAAGAATTTATCTTTCTAGGTATATATAAAGATAGATCGGACTATGCTTCATTTATGTTAGCACAAATCCATGATATCTATGAGATTTCAGGCCTAGTCATTCAAATAAATCCTTTGAAGTAGGCACAATCCTTATAATGTATCAATACTAAGAGATGGGCTTATGCACGTATCATCAAGTGCCTAATTTTGAAATAAATTTCAAGTTACAAACTCCTTTAGATGAAGTTAAGCAATAAAACTATTTAATATGCTATATGATAATCAGAGATCAACTAAGACTAGATAGTATATAAAATATCAAACAAGTTATTGTCAACCATTGAAAATATTATATTTAATTTGAATATTCCAAGGCAATGAAGGCTAGCTTTGCATTCCTCCTATAGGATAAATTTCAAGTTACAAACCCCTTTAGATGAAGTTAAGCGATGAAACTATTTAATACATATGATAATCAGAGATCAACTAAGACTAAACAGTATACAAAATATCAAACAAGTTATTGTCAACCATTGGAAATATTGGATTTAATTTGAATATTTAGCAGGGACTAAGCATAATTTAACTTCCTCTTCCGAGGCAATGAAGGCTAGCTTTGCATTCCACCTGTAGAATAAGTAGTCACAAATGTCACAACCAAGTTGAAGAGATCCATCTCTTGAACATAATTATTCTAAGAAAAGTTGAAGCTCAATGAATGAACAACTGTGACAAATGATCTGAGTTTGCAATATGATATGAGCACTGCATCATCACCAGATCCTCTACTCATTTTGCCAATCTAGGTGGCTCAATCAACTCCAATTTAAGTGCATCTAACTCTATATAAATATTGATTATTACTCAGAAAAAAAGGGATGACTTTAAAATTGAAGTATTAACAAAAATGAGGTAGTTGTAATATAGGCTTCAATCTCCGAAAAGGGGGACCAAAAGCATCACAAATGTCTGAAATTCCACCTTACAAAGAAAGATATTATCACTAGAAAAAAAAAAAAAAAAAAAGGCAAGCAGTGATCATCACAGCATAGTCACCATTTCTAGAATTCAAGTTCAAAGATGGGAAACACACCATTAGTAATCCTAGTGGCACTTGTTACAATGCAAAGAAAGGAGCGAAAGAAGCTGGATTTTAACTTGAATGATAGAATTTAGCAAGGATAAACTACAGAGTTTTGTTGGGTAGATGGTAGGGGAGCAAGACGCGTGGGATGTGCAGAGAGGGAACAGCTAACTTCATGGTGGAGTAACGCGATTTGTAGATGGAGTGGAATAGTGGAGGCCACCTTCTTAGAGAAACATTCTACAAGTTCAAATGGGAGATTGGACCATGGGAGACCAAATGCCACTCTCTTCTTCTTCCTTTTTTCCCTCTTAAAAAAAGAAACGAAAGAAAAACCCTTCGATTGGCTATCGGAATGAGAAATGTCAATGTGAAAATTATCCATATATTTTATCCTAAATTAATTAAAAGTCCCCAACTTAGTAGATGGAAAATATCGAGGTAAAAATTATTTATAATTAACTTATTGAAACCTAAATTAACTAGGGTCCTCCAAGTTCGAGATTTATATAAGTTGGTGGATCCTCCCAACTTCATTTAAAGTATATTCTTGAATATTTAAATACTTGTGAGTTATTCTATTAGAAACTCATGCAAAGTTGGTGGTGATAGCTATTATTGTAAAGTCCCCTATAGGTTCCTAACATTTAAGTTAGCTGTAAATGCCGATGTATAAGTTGTGTCTGATGCCAATAATCATTGTAGCATTTATATGAAAATTTATATCCTGATAAAAGTTATTTATGCATTCTTTTCTTAGCTGTAAATTAGTTACCAATGCCTAAGGTTAAGCTTGATATGAAATTGGCAAGGTCCAATTATGAAGCTTTGAAAAAAAATTATGAGCCAAAAAAACTCTTCTCGATGATTTTATATGATTATAATGGGTGCTAGCTTGTTAAGCTACCAAAGATATTAGAACATGACATATATTCAATAACTTGGTTTTAGATCTTATTGTCACTTGGGAGAGACTAGATGGATGGTAGCTCCTTTTATTTTCTCCAAAAAAAATTAGAAAAATAGAAAAAGCTCAAGACTTTGGACTTGTTTTATTATCAATATTATGAGCATTAGAAGCATTTTTTGCTATGATACCCAACAAGATGAAATTATAATTAAATTTTAATCATTTTTATTATTTGAGAGAGAAAGATCAAAATTGGTTACTTCTCCTCTCACATCTCACGGTCAAATATATGTAAAATATAGAAAAGAAAAAGAGAAAAGAAAAAAAATATAAAAAGAGGCAATAGCCACTTGTACATCAAATTGAAAATATGGTGTACAAACTCTAACCCCAATTTCAGCACATTTGGGGGAGGATGGATTTGAAAGGGAAAGTAGGTCGGAGAAATTGGGTAAGGAGTGATGAGAAGAGTGAAAAAGATGAAGATTCCCTATATAAAAAATAATAATTTTAATGTTATGCTAATCTTTTCATCAAACATATATTTATTTCTCACTTTTATTATTCATTAATTAAACCTATAAAACTTTATCTATATCTCAACAACTTGTTCAAGATTGGAAATAAAAAGTTTGATGGATCTCTATTTGCAAAATTATTCTCTTTACGTGATTAGCACATGGCAAAATAATATCTAGAATCCTAATTTAATATTTTTTAAATTTTTATTTACATTCATTTTCAATCAATACTTATCTAAATATTTAATATAAATAGAGAGAGATATTTGAACATTTATTACCATTGTATATCATGGAACATCACATACACTATCTATATTAAAAAGATGAAAAAAAAATAGATGTATTATTTATTATCTCGAAATATATTTATTTATCCAAAAAAACTTAAAAGAGATCATTTTTTGCCTCTACATCACTCAATCTATTTTTATTTTTAGAGATTATTAGATAAAACTTGTTGATGCAGAATCTGGTTGACGTCGGATCGAACTAAAGTCGAAAAAGACGAAGTCGCCGTCGATGGACCTGCAAAATAAAGTCTCGTCTGGAGTCGATGGTGGTGGCTCCGATAGGATCCTCCGACGATCAAGTTAACTCTTTTGGCCAACATAAATAGAGTGCTCAAGAAAGAGTTTGACAGAGTTTTGGAGAGGAGAGGAGAGCTTAGAAAAAACATATCTGGAGGATCCCTTTTTATAGATGGAGCCTGTAGCAGATTGATGGCGACAGCCATATCGTCCGGTAATAGGCCGCATGAGATTTACTACGGAGAGAGAGATGTCGTCAGATTAATAATGACAGTCATACCGTCTGATCTTGGGCTGCATGGGATTTGCTACGAAAAAAGAGGTATCGTCGGACTGATAGTAACAGCCATACCATCTAGTTGTGGACCGCATGAAGTTTGTTATGGAGAGAGTGGTATTATCATATCGATAATAGCAGCCATACCATCTGATAGAAGCATGCATTCGAAGTTCGACTGCAAGAGTAATCTAGAAGAAGATCGGCTTCTAGAGGAATCCGACTGAAGAAGAAATCTGAAAGGAGTTTGGCTCTTGGAGGAGTCCGACTGTAGGAGCAATCTGGAAGGAATTCGGCTCTTAGAAGAATCCGACTGAAGGAGAAGTCCAAAAGGAGTTCGGCTTTCGTAGAAATTTGACTGAAAAAGGAGTTCGGAGGGAGTCCGACTAGAAGAGATATTCGAAAGAAGTTCGGCTTCTAAAGGGATTCGGAAGGAGTTCGGCTCCCAGAGGAGTCCGACTGTAGGAGTAATTTAGAAGGAGTTCAGTTCTTAGAGGAATCCACCTGAAGGAGAATTTCGGAAGGAGTTCAGCTCATGGAGGAATCCGATTGAAGAAGAAGTCTGGAAGAAGTTCGGCTTCCATAGAAATTCGACTGAAGAGAAGTCCGAAAGGAGTTTAGCTTTCGTAGAAGTCCGACTGAAGGAGGAATCTGAAAGGAGTTTGCTCCTATAGAAGTCTGACCGAAGGAGGAATGTGAAAGGAGTTTGGCTCCTATAAAAATCTGACTGAAGGAGAGATCTAGAAGGAGTTCGGCTCCCATAGAAGTCTGACTGAAGGAAGAATTCGAAAGGAGTTTGGCTCCTATAGAAATTCAATTGAATGAGAGATCCGAAAGGAGTTTGACTCCCGTAGAAGTCCGACTGAAGAAAAGTCTGAAAGAAGTTTGACTCCCATAGGAGTCCAACTGAAGGAGAGATCCGAAAAGAAGTTTGGCTTTCGTAGAAGTCCGACTGAAGGAGGAATCCGAAAGAAGTTCGGCTTCCATAGAAGTCTGACTGAAGGAGGAATCCGGAAGAAGTTTGGCTCTTATAGAAATTCGACTGAATGAGAGATCTAGAAGGGGTTCAGCTCCTATGGAAGTCTGATTGAAGAGAAGTTCGGAAGAAGTTTAGCTCCCGTAGAAGTCTGACTGAAGGAAGAATCCGAAAGAAGTTTGGCTCCCATAGAAGTTTGACTGAAGAGAGAAATCTGGAAGGAGTTTGGCTCCTGTAGAAATTTGACTGAAAGAGAGATCTGGAAGAAAGTTTCGGCTCTCGCAGAAGTCTGACTGAAGGAGGAATTTGGAAGGAGTTCGGCTCTAGTAGAAATCCGATTGAAGGAGAGATCCAAAAGAAGTTCGGCTCTCATAGAAATTCGACTGAAGAGAAGTCCGGAAGGAGTTTGGCTTCCATAGAAATTCGACTGAAGGAGAGATCCAAAAGGAGTTCGGCTCTCGTAGAAGTTCGATTGAAGGAGAGAAAACCAAAAGAAGTTCGACCACTGGAGGAGATCGACTAGGGTTCGACTGCTGGAGAAAGAATTTTAGATTGAAGCTCTTCCGTAATTACCAGCTGCATTAGGCTAAGCACCAGACTGGACTTCGGCGAGAGCGAGATTTATCTCCAACAATAGTCTCCCCCACTTTCGAGTTTGAAATTCGAAGAAAGGGAGTACAAAAAGGGTAACTGCCAAAATCCTATTTAGAGCTCTACACCAGTTCATGTTGAAGCTCGAGGAAGATCTTGTCTTCAGTCGGAGTTGACGTTGAGGTTGAGGCTCGGAGGGATCTTGTCTCCAACCGAGGTTCAGGAAGATCTTATCTTTTATTGATGTTGCAGTTGAAGCTATGGGAGATCTTATCTCTAGCCGAGGTTGACGGAAATCTTCTCTTCTATTGATTTAGACTTTGAAGCTTGAAGGAGATCTTACCTTCAACCGAGGTTGAAATTATAGTTGAAGCTCGGAGGAGATCTTATCTCCAACCGATGTTGAAGTTGTAGTTGAAGCTCGAGGAAGATCTTATCTCCAACCGAGGTTGAAGAAGATTTTATCACCTATTGAGGTAGATGCTCGGGGGAGATCTTATCTCCAATCGAGGTTGAAGAAAATCTTATCTTCTATTGACTTTTGAAGCTCGGGGGAGATCTTATCTCCAACCGAGGTTGAAGGAGATCTTATCTTCTGTTGACATAGACTTTGAAGCTCGGAAGATATCTTATCTTCAGCTGAGGTTGAAGGAGATCTTATCTCCTATTGATGTAGACGCTCGAGGGAGATCTTATCTCTAGCCGAGGTTGAAGAATATCTTATCTCCTATTGACTTTGAAGCTTGGGGGAGATCTTATCTCTAACCGAGGTTGAAAGAGATCTTATCTTCTGTTGATGTAGACTTTGAAGCTCGGAAAAGATCTTATCTCCAGCTGAGGTTGAAGAAGATCTTATCACCTATTGAGGTAGATGCTTGGGAGAGTTCTTATCTCTAGCCGAGGTTGAAGGAGATCTTATCTCCTATTATTGTAGATGCTCGAGGGAGATCTTATCTCCAACCAAAATTGAAGAAGATCTTATCTTCTATAGACTTTGAAGCTCGGAAGAGATTTTATCTCCAGCCGAGGTTGAAGGAGATCTTATCTCCTATTGATGTAGACTTTGAAGCTTAGAGGAGATCTTATCTCCAACCGAGATTGAAGGAGATCTTATCTCCTGTTGATGTAGATGTTCGGAGAAGATCTTATCTCCAGCCAAGGTTGAAGTTGAAGCTCGAAGAAGATCTTATCTCTCTAGTCGAGGTTGAAGGAGATCTTATCTTCTATTGACTTTGAAGCTTGGGAGAGATATTATCTCCAGCCGAGATTGAAGGAGATCTTATTTTCTATTGACGTAGACTTTGAAGCTCGGAAGAGATCTTATCTCCAATCAAGGTTGAAGGAGATCTAATCTCCTATTGATGTAGATGCTCGAAAGAGATCTTATCTCCAATCAAGGTTGAAGAAGATCTTATCTCCTATTGACTTTGAAGCTCGGGAAAGATCTTATCTCCAATCGAGGTTGAAGGAGATCTTATCTCCTGTTGACGTAGACTTTGAAGCTCGAGGGAGATCTTATCTCCAGCCGAGGTTGAAGAAGATCTTATCTTCTGTTGATGTAGATGCTCGAGGAAGATCTTATCTTCAGTCAAGATTAAAGAAGATCTTATCTCCTATTGATGTAGACGCTCGGGGGAGATCTTATCTCCAGCCGAGGTTGAAGTTGAAGCTTGGAGGAGATCTTATCTTCAATCAAGATTGAAGAAGATTTTATCTCCTGTTGGGGATAAATCATGCTCCCGCTGAAGTCTAGCTCGATGCTCAGTCTAATGCAACCAGTAGCCGCAGAAGAGCTTCAGCAGACGGGCTTCAGTCGAACCCCCAGCGGCCGAGCTCCTCAGCGGTCGTCCCTCGGCCGAACTCCCCAAGCGGCCGTCCCTTCAGCCAGTCGAGCTCTTCCGAAATTCTCTACAGCCAAACTCCTCCTCCAGCCAGCTGAGCTCCTTCCGAGCTTTTCTTTCAACTGGACTCTTGTACAAGTCCTAACTCCTCTGGACGAACTGTCGCCATTAGTCTGCAACAGACAACAAGACCAGATAATATGGCCGCCACTACTCTCTCCGTAATCAGTCCCATGCGGCCCATGACCCGCCAGCATACGGCTGCAGCTATCACCATCAATCCCACCGCATACGGCACCTCCTCGAGAGACTGACTCCACCGAACCTCAAGCGGCCCGTCAGCACGTGGCTGCAGCCATCACCATCAAGCTCCGCTATAAAAGGGACCCTCCAGATACGCTAATCTCTCTGATCTCTAAGCTCTCCCCTTCTTCTTCAAGCTTCGAAACTCATTATGAGTACTCCATTCCTGTTGGCCAGAGCTAACTTGATCGTCGGAGGGTCCTGTCGGAGCCATCCTCCCACCGGCTCCGAACGGAACTTTATTTTGCAGGTCCCCGACGATGACCTCACCGACCTCAACCACCGTGACCTCCGACAACGACCAGTTTCTGCGTCAACAGATTGGCGCTAGGAGGGCCAACTTCCGAGGTTCCCTTGTTCTTAAAGGAGTGCTCGGTGATTTTTCTCTTCCCCCTCCAGAGATCTTCCTTTTCTCTCTCGAAGAGAAAATGCCTCCAGGAGAGCTTCGACTCAGCGATTGGCTCCCGTTGCAGCCTCGACAGCTCAAGCTCCATCCGAAGCCACCGCAGATGTAGAGCAGTTCAACCTGCTGGTCGGGTTCGTGGCCCCGTCGAGATGATGCAGGCCGTGCGACAATCTCTGATGGAGACTTTGTCAGCAAATCCGTCATGAGGATGCGAGGAACCGGCCTTAAGGAAGAGCGTTTGGGCATACCAATCGCCCTTAGGAGAGAAACGGAAAGCAGAAGTTCTCCCGCAGAAGTGGGACAAAGTTCGACGCAAGTGAGGGTGGAACGAAGTTCTTCTGTAGAATGAAGTTTGGCGCAAGCGAGGCCGAACTCCCCCTGAAATCTCATCATCGAAATGAAGTTCGGCGCGAGTGAGGCCGAACTCCCTCTCAAGTATGACTCCAAGGGAGATCCGACAAAGAGCATGAAGTTCTCCCGCAGGTTTTCCAAAGGAACGGAATGAAGTTCGGCAGCGCTCACGTCCGACTGTAGGAGCAATCTGGAAGGAATTCGGCTCTTAGAAGAATCCGACTGAAGGAGAAGTCCAAAAGGAGTTCGGCTTTCGTAGAAATTTGACTGAAAAAGGAGTTCGGAGGGAGTCCGACTAGAAGAGATATTCGAAAAAGAAGTTCGGCTTCTAAGGGATTCGGAAGGAGTTCGGCTCCCAGAGGAGTCCGACTGTAGGAGTAATTTAGAAGGAGTTCAGTTCTTAGAGAATCCACCTGAAGGAGAATTTCGGAAGGAGTTCAGCTCATGGAGGAACCGATTGAAAGAAGAGTCTGGAAGAAGTTCGGCTTCCATAGAAATTCGACTGAAGAGAAGTCCGAAGGAGTTTAGCTTCTCGTAGAAGTCCGACTGAAGGAGGAATCTGAAAGGAGTTTGCTCCTATAGACATGCAGTCGACCAAAGGAGGAATGTGAAAGGAGTTTGGCTCCTATAAAAAATCTGACTGAAGGAGATCTAGAAGGAGTTCGGCTCCATAAGAAGTCTGACTGAAGGAAGAATTCGAAGGAGTTTGGCTCCTATAGAAATTCAATTGAATGAGAGATCCGAAAGGAGTTTGACTCCCGTAGAAGTCCGACTGAAGAAAGTCTGAAAGAAAGTTTGACTCCCATAGGAGTCCAACTGAAGGAGAGATCCGAAAAAGTTTTGGCTTTCGTTAGAAGTCCGACTGAAGGAGGAATCCGAAAGAAGTTCGGTTCCATAGAAGTCTGACTGAAGGAGAGGAATCACGGAAGAAGTTTGGCTTTATAGATTCTGACTGAATGAGAGATTATGAAGGGTTCAGCTCAGCTATGGAAGTCTGATTGAAGAGAGTATCCGGAAGAGTTTAGCTCCCGTAGAAGTCTGACTGAAGAAGAATCCGAAAGAAGTTTGGCTCCCATAGAAGTTTGACTGAAGGAGAAATCTGGAAGGAGTTTGGGCTCCTGTAGAATTTGACTGAAAGAGAGATCTGGAAGAAGTTTCGGCTCTCGCAGAAGTCTGACTGAAGGAAGGAATTTGAAGGAGTTGGGCTCTAGTAGAAATCCCGATTGAGGAGAGTATCCAAAGAAGTTCGGCTCTCATAGAAATTCGACTGGAAGGAATGTCCGGAAGAGTTTGGCTTCCTCCATAATTCGACTGAAGAGAGAGATCCAAAAGGAGTTTCGGCTCTCGTAGAGTTGATTGGGAGATACCAAGAAGAAGTTCGCACTGGGAGGAGATCGCATAGGGTTCGACTGCTGGAGAAAGAATTTTAGTTTGAAGCTTTCCGTAATTAACCAGCTGCATTAGGCTAAGCACCAGACTGGATTCGGCGAAGAGCGAGATTTATCTCCAACATAAGTCTCCCCCACTTCGAGTTTGAAATTCGAAGAAGGGGTACAGGGTAACTGCCAATCCTATTTAGAGCTCTACACAGTTCAATGTTGAAGCTCGAGGAAAGATCTTGTCTTCAGTCGGAGTTGACGTTGAGGTTGAGGCTCGGAGGGATCTTGTCTCCAACCGGTTCAGGAAGATCTTATCTATCTTATTGATGTTGCAGTTGAAGCTATGGAGATCTTATCTCTAGCCGAGGTTGAACGGAAATCTTCTTCTCTATTGATTTAGACTTTGAAGCTTGAAGGAGATCTTACTTCAAGAGGTGATAAATTAGTTTGAAGCCGGAAGGAGATCTTATCTCCAACCGATGTTGAAGTTGTAGTTGAAGCTCGAGGAAATCTTATCTCTCACGAGGTTGAAGAAGATTTTAAATCACCTATTGAGGTAGATGCTCGGGGGAGATCTTATCTCCAATCGAGGTTGAAGAAAATCTTATCTTCTATTGATATTGAAGCTCGGGGGAGATCTTATCTCCACCGCAGGTTCTGAAGGAGATGATCCTATATCACTTTCACTGTTAAATGCATAAGACACCTCTTCTTCTCTATCACGTCTCCAAAAATTAGATCTGGATCTGATCTGGAGGATCTTCAAAACTCTTTTGAAGATCAGCAGTCGTCCTTTGCAGCAGCGCAGCCTTCTTAGCTTTTCATCGCCTTTCTTTGATCTGGATCGCACCAACCAAGAATCCAAAACCTTTTGGACGTGGAGAGGAGAGGGAGAAGATGGTTTGGCATGGAGGAAGAGGGGAGAGGCAGCCTTGGGGCATGGGATTTGAAATTTCAATTCTCTTTGAGTTGGGCGCAGGGTCTTATTTATAGACTGTCTGTGATCCAACTCCTCTTTCTTCCCAACCAATCACAACCCTTTGTGAAATCAGATCTAAATCTGATTGGTGGAAATAGAGTCCCCTGGATTCCTCCTTAGAGGGCACCTAAGACCAGTCAAAGTTGGTTCTTAGGAGAACTCTAATTGGAATCCAAAAAGGAGATGGAGTCCCTGTCCAACAAGGGACTCCTAGGCGCCTCCAACTTGGGCACACGCCAAGGGTGGCGTGCGCCCTCTCCTTGCCAGGTTCTGGCAGGGGACAAGGCCCCCACCAGCTCTCCAATAGGTGCATGACATGTGGTCAAAAGTCAAAGTGTCAATGGTCAACATTTGACCAGTCAAAGGTAGACTTTTGACCAAAGTCAAAGAACAAGAAATGGCAGGTGACCAAAAATGGCAGGTAATGTCTTACAAAATAAGACAACCTTTTCTGACTTGGACAACCTCCAGTCAGACCATATGAAGGCCTCTGATTGAGCACAAACTCCTTTGGCTCAGTCAGGACAACTTATTTATGATAGTAAAAGAAGAATGTTAAGAGTCTAACCTTCCAATATTCAGCATCTATTTTCTGGTGGAGGCATGGAACTCTGATTGAAGTGACACTATGTGAGAAGCCTAATTGTATCAGGTTACTAATCTGTGGGTATTAACAAGGATGAACTATGATAAGAAGGAGTGAAATATAGTCATAGTAATGAGTCCCTTATATATACACCAAAAAGTAATAACAATTAACGTTCACTGCTGATATTTGTCTTTTATAGATACAACCACTCATGTATATGTGATTTTCTCTCCTTATGTTTATCTTGATATTTCAGTGTAATTAATTAAACCTATAAACTGGTTGAATCTATTATACTCAACAACTCTGTTCAATGTCAATGGAATTGGTATAACTACAAAACAAGATTTTCCATGGAACTTCTCATCTTAACAACTTAACTCTCTCTTCTCTCTTCTGAACTGGTGAATTCACAAATCGGCAAATATTAATAATATTCTCACGAGAATCCTAACATAATATTGTTATTATGATATTTTTATTTACATTTCATTTCACTAATCAACTAATAACTTATCTCAAATAATATTTCTAATATAGCTAAACGACCGAGAGAGAATTGCGAGCATATTTTGAAATTTATTTACCATTCAGTAGTATCAGACACCGGAACATTCACATATCACTAATCGTTATATTATAATAGAGGAGCATGAAAAACAATAGATTGTACAAGAGCTTTTAATTTAATTTCGTATCACGGATATAGCTATTTATTTATCGCACCAAAATGATAGCCACTTAAATACATGTAGTATCATTTTTTTGAGGCCTCTCACACTCTCTGATCAGCTCAATCTATATTTTTAGGTTTTTGTTTAAGAGAATGGTGTAACCGTCAAAATCCCTAGTCCTCTATCAAGATAATAGAAATACGTTTATAAGTTGATATGCTACGAATTCCAAAGTCTGGAAATCGCTGTGGCATTTGAACTGTCCTGAGAAAATCGAAGCAAAAAAACGTCGTAAACTTAAAATGCTACAAAGTTCGCTCACGTTCACTGATCGCGTAGCCCCTGCAAAAATATTATGAGTCTCGGTCCTGGAGGTCGAATGGTGAATGGTGCCTCCGATTAGGACTTACTTACCGCCAGCACCTGTAGTATTCCTACATGATCATGTTATACATATCTTGGTTTTGGCTCCCAACATACTAAAAGAGTTGCTCCACAAAAAAACGTTCTTGACAGAGTTTTGGAGAGGAGAGGAGAGCTTAGAAAAAACATATCTGGAGGATCCCTTTTTATAGATGGAGCCTGTAGCAGATTGATGGCGACAGCCATATCGTCCGGTAATAGGCCGCATGAGATTTACTACGGAGAGAGAGATGTCGTCAGATTAATAATGACAGTCATACCGTCTGATCTTGGGCTGCATGGGATTTGCTACGAAAAAAGAGGTATCGTCGGACTGATAGTAACAGCCATACCATCTAGTTGTGGACCGCATGAAGTTTGTTATGGAGAGAGTGGTATTATCATATCGATAATAGCAGCCATACCATCTGATAGAAGCATGCATTCGAAGTTCGACTGCAAGAGTAATCTAGAAGAAGATCGGCTTCTAGAGGAATCCGACTGAAGAAGAAATCTGAAAGGAGTTTGGCTCTTGGAGGAGTCCGACTGTAGGAGCAATCTGGAAGGAATTCGGCTCTTAGAAGAATCCGACTGAAGGAGAAGTCCAAAAGGAGTTCGGCTTTCGTAGAAATTTGACTGAAAAAGGAGTTCGGAGGGAGTCCGACTAGAAGAGATATTCGAAAGAAGTTCGGCTTCTAAAGGGATTCGGAAGGAGTTCGGCTCCCAGAGGAGTCCGACTGTAGGAGTAATTTAGAAGGAGTTCAGTTCTTAGAGGAATCCACCTGAAGGAGAATTTCGGAAGGAGTTCAGCTCATGGAGGAATCCGATTGAAGAAGAAGTCTGGAAGAAGTTCGGCTTCCATAGAAATTCGACTGAAGAGAAGTCCGAAAGGAGTTTAGCTTTCGTAGAAGTCCGACTGAAGGAGGAATCTGAAAGGAGTTTGCTCCTATAGAAGTCTGACCGAAGGAGGAATGTGAAAGGAGTTTGGCTCCTATAAAAATCTGACTGAAGGAGAGATCTAGAAGGAGTTCGGCTCCCTCTGACTGAAGGAAGAATTCGAAAGGAGTTTGGCTCCTATAGAAATTCAATTGAATGAGAGATCCGAAAGGAGTTTGACTCCCGTAGAAGTCCGACTGAAGAAAAGTCTGAAAGAAGTTTGACTCCCATAGGAGTCCAACTGAAGGAGAGATCCGAAAGAAGTTTGGCTTTCGTAGAAGTCCGACTGAAGGAGGAATCCGAAAGAAGTTCGGCTTCCATAGAAGTCTGACTGAAGGAGGAATCCGGAAGAAGTTTGGCTCTTATAGAAATTCGACTGAATGAGAGATCTAGAAGGGGTTCAGCTCCTATGGAAGTCTGATTGAAGAGAAGTTCGGAAGAAGTTTAGCTCCCGTAGAAGTCTGACTGAAGGAAGAATCCGAAAGAAGTTTGGCTCCCATAGAAGTTTGACTGAAGGAGAAATCTGGAAGGAGTTTGGCTCCTGTAGAAATTTGACTGAAAGAGAGATCTGGAAGAAAGTTCGGCTCTCGCAGAAGTCTGACTGAAGGAGGAATTTGGAAGGAGTTCGGCTCTAGTAGAAATCCGATTGAAGGAGAGATCCAAAGAAGTTCGGCTCTCATAGAAATTCGACTGAAGAGAAGTCCGGAAGGAGTTTGGCTTTCCATAGAAATTCGACTGAAGGAGAGATCCAAAAGGAGTTCGGCTCTCGTAGAAGTTCGATTGAAGGAGAAAACCAAAAGAAGTTCGACCACTGGAGGAGATCGACTAGGGTTCGACTGCTGGAGAAAGAATTTTAGATTGAAGCTCTTCCGTAATTACCAGCTGCATTAGGCTAAGCACCAGACTGGACTTCGGCGAGAGCGAGATTTATCTCCAACAATATAGTCTCCCCCACTTTCGAGTTTGAAATTCGAAGAAAGGGAGTACAAAAAGGGTAACTGCCAAAATCCTATTTAGAGCTCTACACCAGTTCATGTTGAAGCTCGAGGAAGATCTTGTCTTCAGTCGGAGTTGACGTTGAGGTTGAGGCTCGGAGGGATCTTGTCTCCAACCGAGGTTCAGGAAGATCTTATCTTTTATTGATGTTGCAGTTGAAGCTATGGGAGATCTTATCTCTAGCCGAGGTTGACGGAAATCTTCTCTTCTATTGATTTAGACTTTGAAGCTTTGAAGGAGATCTTACCTTTCAACCGAGGTTGAAATTATAGTTGAAGCTCGGAGGAGATCTTATCTCCAACCGATGTTGAAGTTGTAGTTGAAGCTCGAGGAAGATCTTATCTCCAACCGAGGTTGAAGAAGATTTTATCACCTATTGAGGTAGATGCTCGGGGGAGATCTTATCTCCAATCGAGGTTGAAGAAAATCTTATCTTCTATTGACTTTGAAGCTCGGGGGAGATCTTATCTCCAACCGAGGTTGAAGGAGATCTTATCTTCTGTTGACATAGACTTTGAAGCTCGGAAGATATCTTATCTTCAGCTGAGGTTGAAGGAGATCTTATCTCCTATTGATGTAGACGCTCGAGGGAGATCTTATCTCTAGCCGAGGTTGAAGAATATCTTATCTCCTATTGACTTTGAAGCTTGGGGGAGATCTTATCTCTAACCGAGGTGAAAGAGATCTTATCTTCTGTTGATGTAGACTTTGAAGCTCGGAAAAGATCTTATCTCCAGCTGAGGTTGAAGAAGATCTTATCACCTATTAATTGAGGTAGATGCTTGGGAGAGTTCTTATCTCTAGCCGAGGTTGAAGGAGATCTTATCTCCTATTATTGTAGATGCTCGAGGGAGATCTTATCTCCAACCAAAATTGAAGAAGATCTTATCTTCTATAGACTTTGAAGCTCGGAAGAGATTTTATCTCCAGCCGAGGTTGAAGGAGATCTTATCTCCTATTGATGTAGACTTTGAAGCTTAGAGGAGATCTTATCTCCAACCGAGATTGAAGGAGATCTTATCTCCTGTTGATGTAGATGTTCGGAGAAGATCTTATCTCCAGCCAAGGTTGAAGTTGAAGCTCGAAGAAGATCTTATCTCTAGTCGAGGTTGAAGGAGATCTTATCTTCTATTGACTTTGAAGCTTGGGAGAGATATTATCTCCAGCCGAGATTGAAGGAGATCTTATTTTCTATTGACGTAGACTTTGAAGCTCGGAAGAGATCTTATCTCCAATCAAGGTTGAAGGGAGATCTAATCTCCTATTGATGTAGATGCTCGAAAGAGATCTTATCTCCAATCAAGGTTGAAGAAGATCTTATCTCCTATTGACTTTGAAGCTCGGGAAAGATCTTATCTCCAATCGAGGTTGAAGGAGATCTTATCTCCTGTTGACGTAGACTTTGAAGCTCGAGGGAGATCTTATCTCCAGCCGAGGTTGAAGAAGATCTTATCTTCTGTTGATGTAGATGCTCGAGGAAGATCTTATCTTCAGTCAAGATTAAAGAAGATCTTATCTCCTATTGATGTAGACGCTCGGGGGAGATCTTATCTCCAGCCGAGGTTGAAGTTGAAGCTTGGAGGAGATCTTATCTTCAATCAAGATTGAAGAAGATTTTATCTCCTGTTGGGGATAAATCATGCTCCCGCTGAAGTCTAGCTCGATGCTCAGTCTAATGCAACCAGTAGCCGCAGAAGAGCTTCAGCAGACGGGCTTCAGTCGAACCCCCAGCGGCCGAGCTCCTCAGCGGTCGTCCCTCGGCCGAACTCCCCAAGCGGCCGTCCCTTCAGCCAGTCGAGCTCTTCCGAAATTCTCTACAGCCAAACTCCTCCTCCAGCCAGCTGAGCTCCTTCCGAGCTTTTCTTTCAACTGGACTCTTGTACAAGTCCTAACTCCTCTGGACGAACTGTCGCCATTAGTCTGCAACAGACAACAAGACCAGATAATATGGCCGCCACTACTCTCTCCGTAATCAGTCCCATGCGGCCCATGACCCGCCAGCATACGGCTGCAGCTATCACCATCAATCCCACCGCATACGGCACCTCCTCGAGAGACTGACTCCACCGAACCTCAAGCGGCCCGTCAGCACGTGGCTGCAGCCATCACCATCAAGCTCCGCTATAAAAGGGACCCTCCAGATACGCTAATCTCTCTGATCTCTAAGCTCTCCCCTTCTTCTTCAAGCTTCGAAACTCATTATGAGTACTCCATTCCTGTTGGCCAGAGCTAACTTGATCGTCGGAGGGTCCTGTCGGAGCCATCCTCCCACCGGCTCCGAACGGAACTTTATTTTGCAGGTCCCCGACGATGACCTCACCGACCTCAACCACCGTGACCTCCGACAACGACCAGTTTCTGCGTCAACAGATTGGCGCTAGGAGGGCCAACTTCCGAGGTTCCCTTGTTCTTAAAGGAGTGCTCGGTGATTTTTCTCTTCCCCCTCCAGAGATCTTCCTTTTCTCTCTCGAAGAGAAAATGCCTCCAGGAGAGCTTCGACTCAGCGATTGGCTCCCGTTGCAGCCTCGACAGCTCAAGCTCCATCCGAAGCCACCGCAGATGTAGAGCAGTTCAACCTGCTGGTCGGGTTCGTGGCCCCGTCGAGATGATGCAGGCCGTGCGACAATCTCTGATGGAGACTTTGTCAGCAAATCCGTCATGAGGATGCGAGGAACCGGCCTTAAGGAAGAGCGTTTGGGCATACCAATCGCCCTTAGGAGAGAAACGGAAAGCAGAAGTTCTCCCGCAGAAGTGGGACAAAGTTCGACGCAAGTGAGGGTGGAACGAAGTTCTTCTGTAGAATGAAGTTTGGCGCAAGCGAGGCCGAACTCCCCCTGAAATCTCATCATCGAAATGAAGTTCGGCGCGAGTGAGGCCGAACTCCCTCTCAAGTATGACTCCAAGGGAGATCCGACAAAGAGCATGAAGTTCTCCCGCAGGTTTTCCAAAGGAACGGAATGAAGTTCGGCAGCGCTCACGGACTCCCTCCAAAAGCAGGCGGGCTCGAACTCCTCGAACTCGCCACCGAGGAAGCCCCGATAGAGGGGCGCAAAGAAGCCCTCCTCCCGGAAGGTTCTGCGACTATGCCCTCCTCAACGCTCCTCGAACTCAGATTCTCACCGAAGTGAAGAACCAGCTGCCAAGACCAGAAGGGCTACAGTCTCCCCTAAATAAGCGCGATCGAAATAAGTACTATCCCTACCATCGTGACCATGGCCACGACATCGAGGAATGCTTCCAGCTTCGAGACGAAATTAAGAAGCTCGTCAGAAAGGCGCGGCTGGGTAAATTCCTCCGGCACCAGTCTGAAGTAGAAAAAGATCGGTCAAGGGCGTTGCCATAGCCAGAGACCGCAAGAAGGTCGGCCACCTTACGGCGTCATCCACATTATCCCTAGGAGGAGCTTGGTGCATCAGCGATTCGTCGTCTCCCAACGACAAGAGCTTGCACCAAATTGAGGAGGCCAGCATGAGGAGGTCGTCCACCCCGAGACTTATTGCCGAAGAAACGCGGAGGAACAACGCTACCACGATCTTGAAATGCAGAATTTAGGGATGCGCTGCTAGTAACTTTCTTTCAATAAAAATTCTTTTCTTTCGATAATATTATGTCCGCATGCGAAAACTATGCGATGATAGGAAAGAAGTAGATTGCCGCATTAGGAATAGGAGGAGAACCTCGTCCTAACGCGAGCAATAATCTCGGCTAGAGATAAGATCTCTCCCGAGCGAAGGCCTCATTCACAAAGGACGAGATGGAGGGAGAGGCCCTGACAGCGGCCCTTATGTGCCCCCACAGCCCGTTAGGAACAGGAGGAGAATCTCGTCCTAACGCGAGCAACAACCTCGGCCAGAGATAAGATCTCTTCCAAGCGACCGAGTCAACCTCGGCTAGAGATAAGATCTCTCCCGAGCGATCGTTGACAACCTCGGCTAGAGATAAGATCTCTTCCGAGTGATCGTGGACAACCTCGATTAGGAACAGGAGGAGAACCTCATCCTAACACGAGCATCAACCTCGGCTAGAGATAAGATCTCTCCCGAGCGACCGAGTCAACCTCGGCTAGAGATAAGATCTCTTCCGAGCGACCGTAGACAACCTCGATTAGGAACAGGAGGAGAACCTCATCCTAACACGAGCATCAACCTCGGCTAAGAGATAAGATCTCTTCCGAGCGACCGAGTCAACCTGAAGGCCTCATTCACAAAGGACAAGATGGGGGGAGAGGCCAGTGGCCCTTAGGTGCCCCTACAGCCCGTTAGAAATAGGAGGAGAACCTCGTCCTAACGCGAGCATCAACCTTGACTAGAGATAAGATCTCTCCCGAGCGACCGTTGACAATCTCGACTAGAGATAAGATCTCTTCCGAGCGATCGTGGGCCCATTAGGAACAGAAGGAGAATCTCGTTCTAATGCGAGAATCAACCTCAGCTAGAGATAAGATCTCTTCCGAGTGATCGTGGACAACCTCGATTAGGAACAGGAGGAGAACCTCATCCTAACACGAGCATCAACCTCAGTTAAGAGATAAAATCTTTCTCGAGCGACCGAGTCAACCTGAAGGCCTCGTTCACAAAGGATGAGATGGGGGGAGAGGCCAGTAGCCCTTAGGTGCCCCCACAGCCCGTTAGGAACAGGAGGAGAACCTCGTCCTAATGCGAGCATCAACCTCAGCCAGAGATAAGATCTCTCCCCGAGCGACCGTTGACAACCTCGGTTAGGAATAGGAGGAGAACCTCATCCTAACATGAGCGACAATCTTGGCTAGAGATAAGATCTCTTCCGAGCGACCGTTGACAACCTCGATTAGAAACAGGAGGAGAACCTCATCCTAACGCGAGCAACAATTCTCGGCTAGAGATAAGATCTCTCCCGAGCGATCGTTGACAACCTGACTAGAGATAAGATCTCTTCGAGCGACCGTGGACAATCTTGATTAGGAATAGAAGGAGAACCTCATCCTAACACGAGCATCAACTTTGGCTAGAGATAAGATCTCTCCCGAGCGACCGAGTCAACCTCGGTTAGAGATAAGATTTCTCCCGAGCGACCCGTTGGACAACCTCGATTAGGAGCAGAGAGAACCTCATCCTAACACGAGCATCAAACCTCGGCTAAGAGATAAGATCTCTTCCGAGTGATCGAGTCAACCTTGACTAGAGATAAGATCCCTCCCGAGCGAAGGCCTCATTCATAAAGGACGAGATGGGGGAGAGGCATCACGGACGACGGTCCGTATGTGCCCCCATAGCCTGTTAGGAAAAGAAGGAGAACCTCATCCTAATGCGAGCAAAGTCGAAGGCCTCGTTCACAAAGAAAGAGACGGGGGGAGAGGCACGGACGACGGTCCGTATGTGCCCCCATAGCCCGTTAGGAACGGAGGAGAGAACATCGTCCTTAACGCGAGTAAAGTCGAAGGTCTCGTTCACAAAGGATGAGACAGAGGAAAAGGCACGGATGATGGTCCGAATGTGCTCCCACAACCCGTTAGGAGCAGGAGGAGAACCTCGTCCTAACGCGAGCAAAAGTCGAAGGCCTCGTTCACAAAGAACGAGATGGGAGGAGACGGACGACGGTCCGAATGTGCCCCCACAGCTTGTTAGAAATGGAAGGAGAACCTCATCCTAATGCGAGCAAAGTCCAAGGCCTCATCCATCTTCGACGAGATGGAGGAGAGATGGATGACGGTCTGAATGCGCCCCCACAACCCCTTAGGAGCAGGAGGAGAACCTCATCCTAGCATGAGCAAAGTCCAAGTCCGAGCTCCAAAGTCCATAGGAAACAGGATCTCCATCAACGTCGGCTAGAGATAAGATCTCTCTTAAAGCGATCGACGACCTCAGCTATAGATAAGGCCCGGAACAACCTCGATCAGTGCGCCTGAGAAACCTCAGATAGAGATGAGGCCCACGACAATCTTGATCAGTGCGCCTGAGAAACCTCAGATAGAGATGAGGCCTACAACAACCTCGATCAGAGCGCCTGAGAAGCCTCAGATATAGATAAGACAAGACAACCTCGGCCAGAGGACCTGAGAAACCTCGACTATGGGTAAGGCCCGCGACAACCTCGACTAGAGCATGCCGAGAAGCCTTGGATAGAGATAAGGCCTAAGACAACCTCGGACCAGAGCACCTCGAGAATCCTCGGATAGAGATAAGGTTCGTGACAACCTCGGCCAAGACGACCGAGACAACCTCAGCCAGAGCGCCCGAGAAGCCTCGGATAGAGATAAGCAATCTCCCAAGTGTCCGTGCCAACCTCGATCAGGAATAAGATCGGAGGCAACCTCAGCTGGAGATCAGACCCCTCCCGAGTGCCCGCACCGACCTCGGCTATAGGAGACGATGTCGCCCCCAAAGAGCGCAACCTTCGACTTCGATCGCAGCGGACGAAGCCGCAGCGGACGAAGCCTCCCTCAACCTCGATTGGAGGTGGGATCTTCTCCGGGCTTCGACCTAGACCAGCACGGAGCTCAGAGGAAGACTTCGGCAGTTGCCTTTCCTGCACTCCCTTCTTTCGATTTTCGAACTCGGGAGTGGGGGGGATAGTGTTGGGGATAAATCCCGCTCCCACTGAAGTCTAGCTCGATGCTCAGCCTAATGCAATCAGTAGCTGCAGAAGAGTTTCAGCAGACGGGCTTCAGCCGAGCCCCCAGCGGTCAAGCTCCTCAACGGTCGTCCCTCGACTGAACTCCCCAAGCGGCCATCCCTTCAGCCAGCCGAGCTCCTCCGAACTTCTCTACAGCCGAACTCCTCCCGAGCTTTTCTTTCAGCCGGACTCTTCTACAAGTCTGAACTCCTCTGGACGAACTACGAGACTGGACGGTATGGCCGCCACTACTGACGATGCCACTCTCTCCATAACCAGCCCCATGCGGCCCACGACCCGCCAGTATGGCTGTCACCATCCGCCCGATGGCGCCTTTCTCTCCGTACCGAACTCCATATGGCCCACGACTCGCCAGTATGGCTGTCACCGTCCACCTAACAACGCCCTCCTCTCCATGCCGAACTCCATGCGGCGGTATGGCCATCACCGTCAACTAAGCTCCGCCTATAAAGGACCCTCCAGATATGCTAACTCGAATCTCTCTGATCTCTAAGCTCTCCCCTTCTTCTCCAAGCTCCAAAACTCATTCCGAGCACTCCATTCCTGTTGGCCAGAGCTGACTTGATTGTCGGAGGATCCTGCCGGAGCCACCCCCCACCGGCTCCGAATGGGACTTTGTTTTGCAGGTCTCCAGCGGCGACCTCACCGATCTCAACCACCGCGACCTCCGACGATGATCAGTTTCTGTGTCAACATCTCCTATAGATTTTGAAGCTCGAAAGAGATCTTATCTTCAGTCGAGGTTGAAGTTGAAGCTCGGGGGAGATCTTATCTCCAGCCAAGATTGAAGAAAATCTTATCTCCTATAGACTTTGAAGCTCGGGAGAGATCTTATCTCTAATCGAGATTGAAGGAGATCTTATCTCCTATTGATGTAGACTTTGAAGCTCGAGGAAGATCTTATCTCCAACCGAGGTTGAAGGAGATCTTATCTCCTATAGACTTTGAAGCTCGGAGGAGATCTTATCTCCAGCCAAGGTTGAAGGACTTCAACTTGCTCATGTCAGGATAAGGTTCTCCTCCTATTCCTAATATGGCCACTATTGATTGCTTGTTTCCTATCATCATATAGTTTTTGCACCAAGAAATAATAATATTGAAATGAAGAAGTTTTATTGAAGGAAAGTTACTGGTAGCACATCCTCAGATTTTCTAAGTTTCAAGGTCGTGGGAGCGTTGTTCCTCCAAGCTCCTTCAAGTGATTAGTTTCTGACCGGACGACCTCCTCTACTTCATACGAATCCTCCCAATTTGGTACAAGCTTCTTCTGACTCAAAGACTGAGAGATGGCGGCTTGCTGAAGTACTAAGTCCCCCAAAAATAGGATTAATGATGCCGAGAGGCAGTCAATCTCCTTGTTGTTTCTTCCTTATTGGTGGTTCTGGCTATGGCAGCGCCCTTGGTCGATCTTCTCTTACTTCAGACTGGCATATGAGGAATAGATCTAGCTGACCTCTCTTGATGAGCTCATCGATTTCATCTCGGAGCTGAATGCATTCTTCAGTATCGGAGCCATGGTCACGATGGTAGAGACAGTACTTGCTTCGATCGTGCTTATTTGGAAAAGATCGTAATTCGTCTGATCTTGGTAACTAATTTTTAATTTTTATCAGAACTTGAGTTTTAGGAGCATTAGGACGGCGTAGTCACGAAACCTTCCAGAGAGAGGACTTCTTCACGCCCTTCTATCGGAGCTTCTTTGATGACGAGCTCGAGGAGGAGTTCGGGCTCGCTTGCGTTCGGAGGGAGTCTGTGGGCACGGTCGAACTTCATTCGGCCCTCCATCAATCGTGGGTTTACTAGACTCGCCCGTCTGCTACTCTTCTATGGCTTCTTCATCCTTCAACTTGAAGGCTTCTTTCGTACGAGTATATCTTTCGGCTTGAGTTAGTAGATCGGCAAAATTTCTGGGATACTTCTTCTTTAGGGAGAATAGCAAATTATTCTTCTGAAGGCCGCCCTTAAGTGTGGCCATCGCAATTGACTGATCTAGATTTTGGACCTCCAACACAACAGCATTAAACCAGATGACATAAGCCCGGATGGATTCTCTCTTCTTTCGCTTGATGTTCATCAAAAAATTCGAATCTCGGTGCGGATGTCGACTGCTGACAAAGTGAGCTGCAAACTGATGGCTTATCTGGTCAAAGAAGAAGATCATACCCAGCTTCAACACTGAGTATCAGTTTCTTGCTCTTCTTTTAAGGTAGATTGGAAAGCTCAAAATAATATGGCGTTTGATGCACCATGGAGCAACATCATGGTCCAGAAGGCTTCCAGGTGATCGATCGGATCAGAGGTTCCATCGTAGCTTTCAAGTTGAAAAAGCTTGAAGTTCGATGAAATGGGCCCTTGCATAATTCGGAGAGAGAAAAAGGGATCGGTGTAGACGTCGTCATGGGGAGCAATCACAAAAATAAAAAATAAGATTGAATATAAAAATAAACTTATTGATACATACATGAATTTATCTTTAATTTGCTTTTAACTACTACATTACTTTCACTCATTGATCATATATTGTGCATGATCGAGATGATTGAGCACCTTAGCAAGCTAGGCTTTTCCCTCACTACTACAAAATAGGACTGTCATAGACCTACAATGACTGCCATAGAGATAGCGATTAACTAACCACTGTTGTAAGCTATGATGGTGATTTTTTGAGCTACAGTAGTGGTTGTGAACTACTACCATAGCAAGATCGGGATCGCTGTGACTGGTTTCAGCCATCGTTCGGAGTCACGAGGGAGGAGATCAGCGCATGGGAAGGAGATCGACTGTAGAGGTGAGACGGGCACATGAGACTTTGGTTGGACGCACGAGAGAGAGAAGATCAAAGGGGTCATCATGGGGAGGAGATCAGCTGGACGACGTGGCAGAGTTCTTCAATCCATCGGTCCATCTTCCGCAGTTTGTGATCTCGCGGATCTTGAATGGCTTCTGACTGTAGATAGAGAAGATCTCTTCCGAAGGAGAATTATGATCCGAACATAGATCCTCTGCTCTCTATTTCTCCTTCCTAAGGACGATGGGTATGCTAGGCCAAATGCTCTTTCTTAAGGTCGATTCCTGACATCCTGATGGTGGATTTCCTGATGAAATCACCGTCGGAGGCTGCTGCATGGCTTGCACCATTTCGATGAGGCCTTGAACCCACTGCATCAACAGGTTAAACTGCTCTGGATTTACCATGGCTGTCGATGGCGGTGGTGGTTGAAGCGTCGGTGATGGAGTAGGAACAAATTGATCTAGCTCAGACCTGACGGTAGAAGCGGTAGATCTTCGGATAGTCGCCTTCTTTAGAGGCATTTCTTGGGATCGAAGAAGAGGATGGAGATGAACCTTGAAGGAGAAGGTCGGTAGGGTCGACTGAGCATTCTTTTAAGAACAAGGATACCTCAGGAACAGAGAACCCTTTCTCTAGTACCAATTCTGTTGGTGCAAAATCTGGTTGACGCCGGATCGAACTGGAGTCGAGGAAGACGAGGTCATCGCCAGTGGACCTACAAAATAAAGTTCTGTCCGGAGTCGATGGTGGTGGCTCTGGTAGGACCCTCCGACGATCAAGTCAGCTCTTCTGGCCAATAGAAATGGAGTGCTCAGAAAAGAGTTTGATAGAGTTTTGGATGGGAGAGAAGAGTTTAGAAAAAATGTATCTGGAGGGTCTCTTTTTATAGATGGAGCCTGGTGACAGCCATATCATCCGATTGTGGGCCGCATGGGGTTTGCTACGAAGAGAGAGGTATTGTCAAACTGATAGTGGCAGCCATACCATTTGATCGTGGACTGCATGGGGTTTGCTATGGAGAGAGAGGTATCACCAAATTGATAGTAACAGCCATACCATGTGGTTGTGGGCTGCATGGAATTTATTACCGAGAGAGAGGTATTGCCAGACTGATAATGGCAGCCATGTCGTCTGATGGAAACATGCGTTCGGAGTCTAACTGAGCTGGAGGAGTCCGACTGCAAGAGTAATTCGGAAGGAGGTCGGCTCCTAAAGAAATCTGACTGAAAGAGAAATCTGAAAGGAGTTCAACTCCTGAAGGAGTCCGACTGTAGGAGCAATTTGGAAGGAGTTCGGCTCTTGGAGAAATCCGACTGAAAGAGAATTTCGAAAGAAGTTCGACTCCTAGAGAAATCCGACTGAAGGAGAAGTTCGAAAGAAGGTCGGCTCTCATAGAAATCCGACTAAAGAAGTTCGGAGGAAGTTCGGCTCCTGGAGGAGTTTGACTGGAGGAGATATTCAGAAAGAGTTCAGCTCTTGGAGGAATCCGACTGAAGAAGAATTTCGGAAGGAGTTCGGCTCGTGGAGGAATTCGATTGAAGGAGAAGTTCGGCTTCCATAGAAATTCGACTGAAGAGAAGTTCGGAAGAAGTTCGGCTCCCATAGGAGTCCGACTGAAAGAGAAATTCGGAAGGAGTTCGGCTTCCGTAGAAGTCTGACTGAAGGAGAAATCCGAAAGAAGTTCGGCTCCCGTAGAAGTTCGACTGAAGAGAAGTCCGAAAGAAGTTCGGCTCCTATAGGAGTCCGACTGAAGGAGAAATCCAGAAGGAGTTCAGCTCTCGTAGAAGTTTGACTGAAGGAGGAATCTGGAAGAAGTTTGGCTCCCGTAGAAGTCCGACTAAAGGAAGAATCTGGAAGGAGTTCAGCTCTTGTAAAAATTCGATCGAAGGAGAGATCCAGAATGATTTCGGCTTTCCTTAGAAGTCCGGAAGGAGTTCGGCTTCTTTAGAAATTTGACTGAAGGAGAGATCCGGAAGGGGTTCAGCTCCTATAGAAGTCCGACTAAAGAGAAGTCCGAAAGAAGTTCGACTCCCGTAGGAGTTCGAACTGAAGGAGAATCCAAAGGATTTGGCTTCCATAGAAGTCCGACAGAAGGAGAATCCAGAAGGAGTTCGGCTCCTATAGAAATCTGACTGAATAAGAGATCCGAAAGAAGTTCGGCTTCCGTAGAAGTACGACTGAAAGAAGAATCCGGAAGGAGTTTGGTTTCTGTAGAAATTCGACTAAAGGAAAGATCCGAAAGGAGTTCGGCTTCCGTAGAAGTCCGACTGAAGAGAAGTTCAGAAGGAGTTCGGCTCCCATAAAAATTCGACTGAAGGAGAGATCTGAATTACTGGAGGAAAAATTCTGGATCGAAACTCTTCCATGATTACCAGCTGCATTAGATTAAGCACCAAGCTGAACTTCGACGGAAACATGATTTATCTCAACAAAATTGATTAAGACCATAAGTTTAGCTTCACTATAATTATTTTTTAAAATTTATATCTATTAAAAAAAACTTCAAATTTTAAAATCAAATCAGTTTTTTTTTTTTTTTTTTTTTTGCATTTGATACGAAAAGTTTCAAAATTAAGAAACATAGAAAAAATTATATCATTGAAAGCTTTTACACAATCACATGGCGTAAATAAACAGCTAATAAATTGATACCATAATATCATGCAAAATATACAAAATCATCGCTAAAACGTAACCAGTGGGTCCCCTCAAGAAGATACGGTCAATACAATCGGCGGCCGATGCATTGGTTTTTCAAGTTGATGACTCTGAATGCGGTCAAAATTGACCGTACGTTCTGTTTTCAAACCCCTCCTAACAGATCAACCATGTATCATTAAACGGACGGCAGCAAACCGCCTTACGCAGATCCGGCGCGCGACAACATCCCTTCCCTCAAAAATATTTCAAGGCCACCAGGGTCCCATCCCGCTCCCACCACCTCCACCTTAGTTGACAAAAACCCACTTCCCCTCCTGATTTTTTTTTTCCCTCAAATTTTCCCTCCTTAAACTCTAAAAGTTTCTCAGATTAGGTTTTATCTACCAATTCCCGGTCTATGCGTTGCGAAATTTCTACTTTTTTGGAGCTCTAATTCCGATCAAAGAACTGCGTACGAGGTAATTTTCCGTTCTTTTTATCGTTTCTTTCGATGATGAGCTATGTATTTATTGGGTTGCCGCCGTATTCGTGCTTTCGGCCGTCTATCGGATTGAAGAGTGGGTTTGATTCTTCTACTTGATTTTTTTCTAAATATTTAAGTTTTTTTTAGTTTATCAACCATTTGCTATTCCGATTCCATTGGAAGATTTAATCTTGATCAGGGTGGATCCGACTTTTCGCTATTTTTTTGTTTAAATAGTTTTGGTGTTTCGTTTACAGTGTGTACAGAAGAAGCACGTATTCTTGATGTGGATCATATTATACGGAGTTATCTTCTGACATCTGTACCTTTTTAAAGCAATCTTAGGATGGAAAGAGCGTAGTAATTGGTTGGATAATGGCTTTTAGGCAAAATTGAGTTTGCTGTCTGATTTGTTTTCGGAAAACATAACTTAACGTATGGCTAAACTTAGGTGGCATTAATGCATGGTCATGCTGGAAGAAGTGCAAACCAAACATGAAACGTGTGCTTCTTTGTTGTAGCAGTCTACTGTCTACTTGATGTTGTATGTTTGAAGGTTTTGATTTGTCATAAAAGACGGTTGCTAAGGCAGTTGGGGTTAGGCAGGAGGTATAATGGTTGGGAGCAGCAGCAGCAACAACAACAAAACTGACAATAAAGGAGCGAATTCAAAAGAGTATAACAAGGAGAATGAAGAGATGAAGGAGATCTCACTGGTGTCATTGAATCCGATGCATCAATCGAGCTCAAGGCCGCAGCTCGATCTTACCAGGGCAGTGATAGAAGACAGCTGGGAGGAGCGGAACCCGGCGATCCTGTTGCCCAACCAGTCTGATGACATCTCCCACTTAGCCCTTGATATCGGAGGTCTGCTCTTCCCTTTCTTTACTGGTTCTGTTGCTCTAATTTTGCTTAGGAACGTTACTTTTTATTAGGATAATGTGCTCCAGGTATTTTACATTGGGTTAAAACCAGTATTTTCTTTTCTTTTTCTTTCTTTTTTCCTTCCCCTTGCCTTACCTGTTGAAGAGATGGATGCTATTGATTCATTTTTATTACATCCATGAGAATTATTACTTAGATTATGTGGAATGTAAGTGGTGGATATTGTTTCTTTAAGTGTTTGGTTTCATAAACTTATGTGTATTCCAATTTATCACCTTTCAGATGTGTGATATGTCTGTGTCTTATGATAAATTTTTATGGTGCTAGGTTCTCTGATTAAGTTGGTTTACTTCTCACGACATGAGGAACATTCACCTGATGATAAGAGGAAAAGATCAATAGAAAAAAGGTTTGGAATCCCTAATGGAAGCAGGAGGAGCTATCCAATTCTGGGTGGAAGGCTCCACTTTGTAAAATTCGAGACTGGGAAGCTGAACGAGTGTCTGGATTTCATTTCATCCAAGCAGCTTCATCTTGGAGGTATGCATGATTACTTTTGATTTAACATACCAGGAAAGGCCGAGAGGCTAGAGTTTTACTGAACATCAATGGGTTGCTAAAGTACTGTCAACAACACCAGAATTGAAATGCACATGCTTTTTTTTTTTAAAGTCCCAGGCAACTATTCAGCACCTCACTGATAGAGGATCACCAGTATAAATGACATGGCAATACATAGTCCCATTTGGCAAGCTAATCTAGTGCCATGTCATTTGATCTGAAATGATGCTTAGAATAAAAAACAAAATTCGGTAGTTTTGAAATTCTTAAGTATCATTGTGCCAAGAGGTTTTGTTTTATTCTTCAGGCCATCAAGGGAGACCAATTGAGAACTGACAAAAAAAAAAAACTATCCAATTCCACAAGAAAAAAGCAAAAAAACTATATTTCATTTAGTTGCAATGAACTGGTTTTTGGACTGTTATACATAATGTGACATTATCAAAATTATGTATGGTCTTCCATTCATCCAATGACTCATTGATACCTTGTTCACTTTTATGAGTATTAGATCAGGAGAAGGTTTTGCATAGGTGTTACTCCTCCACATTTTTGACAGCACTTGCTGTGTTTCTACATAATATGATTGGCATTTTCTGCTTCACTAACTTCTCATTTATGTTTCAATCTTGCAAGCCTTTCACGATTTTTATAAATTTGTTAATTTTTGTGCATTCCTTTTTTGTTGATTAGACTTATTTTGCATGGTAGGACTTGATCCACAATCATGGCAATCTGGGACTAGACCTCATGATAACCCAATAATAATCAAGGTAACTAACAGGGAAAGGACATTTAATGAGCATTACCTGGAATTTCTTATAATTAATTGAGTTTCCAATTTAATTTTTCCATCGTTACATGCATGCATATATAATATGTTTGAGTTGTTCATCTTTGGATGGAGTTTGCTAAAAACTTGTTGTTGAAGGAAGAGAATATTTTTCATATATCTTTCAGCCTCTTAAACAGCCTTTATAGGCTACTAGATACAATGTACTTAGATAGCTACTAGATACGATGTACTTCGACACATACTAAATATGGCGAGAACTTAATGTATGGTTATATCTAAAAAAAATGAAAAACTGCCCTTAAATAGATATTTCAGAGATAAGTTGTTCCAGAGGAACAACATAAGCTAAACTACTACTCTACTCTAATTCTAACACACTCTCTCAAGCTAGAGCATATAAATCAACTAAGCCTAGCTTGGAATATATGGTAGAAAACCTAGTAGAGCTGAGAACTTTGGTGAAGATGTTTGCGAGTTGATTTGCTGAACTCGTGAAGGATGTTATAATCTTGCTATTCAAAATAGCTTCTCAAAAAAAGTGGCAGTCCACCTCTATATGCTTAGTCTGCTCATGAAAGACTGGATTACTAGCAATATAAATCGCTGCTTGATTGTCACAATGCATAATCATAAGCTTTGTATAAATAACCTCCAAATCCTCCATAAAGGACTTAAGTCACATTATTTCATTGTTAGTATGGGCCATTGCTTTGTACTCTACCTCTGCGCTGGATTTGGCCACTATATTTTGCTTCTTGCTTCTCCATGTGACTAAGTTTTCTCAAATATAAGTACAATAGCTAGAGGTCAAGTGTTGATCATCCACAGATCCCGCATAATTTACATCAGAGTAGGCCTCGATGTCAAGATGTCCAGATTTCTTGAAAAGTAGTCCTTTCCTTGGAGAGCCTTTTATATAATGGAGAATTCTGAAGGCTACCTCCTAATGTCCTCTTTTTGGCTTGTGCATATATTGGCTGACTGGTCCAACTGCAAAAGAAATATCTGGTCATGTAATGGTGAGGTATATCAATTTTCCAACCAGTCGATGATACCGAGTTGGATCTGGGGAATCCTCCTCATCATTTTAAGAGAGGTTGTTGTGACTGGTAACCATGGGAGTGCTGATAGGCTTACAATCAAGAAGTCCAATTTTTTGTTAGCAAGTTAAGTGCATATTTTTTCTGAGAAAGACTAACCCCATCCGCACAATAAGCAATTTCAAGACCTAAGAAGTACCTTGGCCTGCCAAGACCCTTGATAATAAAATAAAATTGAATATATTGTTTGACTTCAGTGATGCCCTCAGTATCATTACCGGTGAGGAGGATATCATCCACATAAACAACAAGTATAACAATTCCTCATGAACTTTTTTGGACAATGATTGAGTGATCAAGCTGTGAGCATCGGAGCCCTACGCTAGCAACAATCTTTGTGAACTTGTCAAGCCAAGCACGAGGGCTCTGCATCAGCTTATAGATGGCCTTCTTGAGCTTGCATAGCCGATTCTCCCCCTAAGCAATGTATCCAGATGGTTGTTCCATATAGATATCCTTAAGAAGATCACCATAAAGAAACAGATTCTTGACATCTATCTGATAAACAGGCTAATCTTGATTAACAGCAACAGAGAATACAATCCGAACGGAATTCATCCGAGCTACAGGAGAAAAAGTCTCATAATAATCAATTCTATAAGTTTGAGTAAACCCCTTAGCAACCAAGCAAGCCTTGTATTTGTCAATAGACCCATCTAGTAGGTGTTTGATAGTAAACACCCATTTGCACGCAATAGGCTGAACACCCACAGGAGGGGACACAAGCTCTTAAGTACCACGGTTGGTAAGAGCATTTATCTCTTCATCCATAGTGGTTTTCCAAGTTGGATCAGATAGTGCTTTCAAATAAGACCTGGGAATAGACACTAGAGATATAGATTAGGCAAAATGGTGGAAAGAGGGTCTGAAATGGTCTAGGAAGACAAAATTAGCAATAGAGTGCATGGTACATGTATGTTTGTGCTTGCGTAGAGAAATAGGAAGATCAAGATCAGATACCTCAGTGTCCAGACCCAGAGTCGGAGAAGGCAGATTGGAGTGAACATGAGTTGTAGGTTTCTGGCGGTGCTGATAAACCTGCAAAATAGGTGGAGCTGTTGGTGGTGTCTCTGATGGCTGCTCAGGATTCGAGGAAGGGACAACTTGTAGTGATGGAGCTGGTGTAGGTGGAGGAGGTCCATACGAGGGTATCAATGGAGTCTCGAAAGGAGAAAATAATGAGATGGACCCAAAAAAAGTAACATCATCAGAAACAAAGTGATGTTGGACAATTGGATCGTAACACCTATACCCCTTTTGTGTGTAGGAGTAACTCAAGAAAACATCCTTAACAGACCAAGGGGATAGTTTGTTAATTCCAGGGCCGAGTAAGTGAACGAAGCAGACATAGCCAAACATTCGAGGACTTAGTAGAAATAAAGACTTGTTTGGGTAAAGACAGGAGAATGATGTTTGACCAGCAAGAACAGAAGATGGGAGACGATTAACAAGATAGCATGCAGTAAGAATAGCATCCCCTAATATTTTTTAGGCACATGCATCTGAAACATCAAGGTGCGGGCCATATTCAGAAGGATACGATTCTTACATTAAGCAACCCCATTCTGCTGAGAAGTGTATGCACAGGAGGTCTGATGAATAAGATCATTAAAAACTTAATTTTTTAAATAAAGAACTTGCAAATTCTAATGTATTATCCGTGCGAAGAGTCTTAATAGATACAGAAAATTGAGTATTTATTTACATATAGAATTCTTTGAATATACTGAAGACATCAGATCAACTTCGAAGAAGATATACCCAAGTGACCCGAGAACAATCATCAATGAAGGTAACAAAGTAAGAAAACTCAAAATTGGATGACACAAGACTTTGACCCCAGGTGTTCGACATAAATTTACTAGACAAGATACCGGGATGGCCGATTCTGCATGTCAAAAAGAGAGATCTGAATCTTGAGGAGCAGTGGAAGCAGCAACAATGATAGTAGGTTCCGCATCCAGATGGTAGAGACCTCACAACTCATGCCCATCACCAATTTGCTTTATGATCTGGAGATCCTGAAAGACATAATAGGAAGGAAAAAAAGGTAACGGAACAGTCCAAAGAGCGGGTAAGGTGACGTATGGATAGAAGACTAACAGAAAAATTAGGAACAGAGAGAATTCTGTCAGGAGGTAAAGAAGAGAAGGCAAGCACTGACCCCTCTCCTAGAACATGAGAGAATGAGCCATTAGCAATAGATACAGGAGGATGTGTAGAAGAAAGGGACAAAGTGGAAAATAGAGATCGGTTACCTGTCATATGGGTGGAGGCACCAAAGTCTAAAAGCTAGGACTTACCATGGATGGCAGTTGATGCAGACCTAAAAGATTAAGATGCAAGGAATGAAGAGGCATGTGGTTGCAATAATTTATCATATTCTGCCTTAGTAAGTGTAATAACATCGCTCGTGGTCTCAGAAATAGGAATAGCACCAGTAGGAGCAACAACAACTGGTTTAGTGGTCCCTGATTTACCAAACTTCTTAGAAGGATGGTTAGGGCCAGTGCAGTGAATGCATGAAGAAAAATTTCGACCACGATTCTGGCCACGTCCCTCGGAAGCAGCATAAGCAGACTAATCAATTGGTGAAGAAAATTCAGAAGCAGACGTGGTAGTAGATACTTGGAGCACACGAGCAAAGGCACTAGTCAATGATGGGATAGCACAGTCAGACAAGAGAGTCTGTCGAACATGACCGAGACTATCATCCAATCTGGAGAGAAACTTGGCTACAAGGAATTCCTCACATTGTTGCTTCAAGACTATCGCATTAGTAGTAATGGGATGATAAACAGTAAGTTCATCCCACTTGCCTTTAAGTGCAACAAAATAGTCATTAACAGATCACCCATCTTGACAAAGATTAAAGATCTGCTCATATAGGACATAAACACAGTTAATATTCTTCTCATGTCCATACATCTCCTTGAGAGTATTCCATATATCTTTTACAGTAGATAAAAACATAATATTGGCACTTATTGAGGATTCACAATTATTCAAAAGCCAAGTGATAACTGCGTAGTCATCGTCTTACCACTCATCCACAATTTTAGTTGATGTCTCGCCATCAAAATACTTGGAGGAAGAGGATGCATCAGGAGGGGCATCGGTGAGATGCTTCAACTTGTGTTGAGAACCAACAAAGAGGCGGAAGGCCTGAGCCTAGAGGAGATAATTAGCATCATTCAACTGGATCATGGTGCCTAAAGAAATGGACTTCGGGACTTTCGCAGACGACGCCATATAAATCTGAGGATAACAAGTGGCATCACACAAGGAAGAGAAGTCTTGATCACAGCATAAATATGAGGAAGACTAGGGAATCTACACCATGATCAGGGCCGAAACAGTAGAGAAATCCCGGAGGCTGCGGGAAGAAGGAGAGGAAGATGGCTAGGATTTGGCGTGGCTAGGTTTTGCTTTGATACTATGTTGAAGGAAGAGAATATTTTTCATATCTTTTAGTCTCTCAAAGGGCCTTTATAGGCTACTAGATACAATGTACTTGGATAGCTATTAGATACAATGTACTTGGATGCAAACTAAATATGATGAGAATTTAATATATGATTATATCTAAAAAAAAGAAAAACAGCTCTTAAATAGATATTTCAGGGATAAGTTGTTCCAGAGGAACAACATAAGCTAAACTACTATTCTACTCTAATTCTAACACTTGCAACATAAATATATGTACATATGTTTGTATGTATGCATGTATGTATCTATATATGCTTATGCATATATACATAAACATACACAAATGTGCTATGCATGCAAACATATATGTATATCAGATCGGTAAATGTACTTTCATCTTTAATTGAAGTCCCCTAGAACCATGTAAACATCGTTATTACTGACAGAAATTCATGTATTGTAATGTTAAGTGAGTTTAAAATTGATAGAGGAACTAATGCATTGATGGTCAGAAGTAGTTTCAACTCTCTGGTCATTTCTCTCATAATGATGTGTTGACAAAATTAAAATCGAGAGATCAGACTATTGAGTCTGTGGTAGATGGTTTTCTTTTATGAAAACAGCAAATTACACTGTAAGGGAAATCGTGTATGGTAAGAGAAAAAGTTACAATCTTGAGCAAGGTATCCTTAGCTGCTTTTGTCAAAATCTTCTGCAAGTTGGTGAACTGAAAATATGGTCATACCCTTGGTCCAACAGTGAAGTTATGCAATGTGGAAACAAATTATTTTGCTTTGCAGAGGCAGGATATGTAGTTTCCAGAGCAAAGCGATTCTCTTCTAGAGTCAGTGCATAGAGAATTTTTTATCACTTTCAAAATTGAGATTTATAATTTAGGAAGAAGGAACAAATTTATCATTTATTGTTTACTATGAGTCTAGTTCATGATCTGGTCAGTCACTATTTTGATGAGATAACACACTACCTTCCATGTAATTAAGCTCTAACATGAAACCCATAAACAGGTGGAAGGTGCTCCAAGATGCAAAAAACTGATTTATTCATTCAAGATGCGCATCCTGGGAAGATGCATAAAAATATGTAACACTCCCTGCACATCTAATGCAACATGTAGAATAAAAAAAAGAGATTTATTCATTGTATTCCTTTTGCATATCACTTCCTGTCAAGTTTGAAAAATTACAATCAGGAACACTTAATTTATTTTTTGTGGAAAAAGTTTAAATGATCGAGACTTTAATATTGCTAGCTATAATGCACATGCAAATGCAAGTAGCTACCATTAAGATTTTAGATATAGGAAAAACTTTGAAAAAAGTAATATGTATTAGGTATTAATATATGTTGCTTAAGATTTATTCACTTTAGTACTCCTCAATGTAGATAAACCTAAGTTTTGCTATGACCAACAAATGATTTAGAAGATATGCAACTCTTATTATGTATAAAATCATGAAAATCCTAACTTGAGGGAGAGCCTTTTTCCAAAATGCCTCCTAGAAGTTCATCAATGCCAGAATCCTTTTCTTGTATAAGTCAAGGCGTGATTGATTTAAGGAAGAAATCTGATAGGGTTACTTTGGGAATTCAAACATTGGGAAATTAAGGTGCTTTTATATAGTGTTAGGATGTTAAACTACTACGGGTATTTAGATTCTCTGGTTTTTGACTTCAATGATTAACACACAAGCTACTTTCTGAGTTTCAATTATGATTTCTTTGCCATTCTCTATGTGATGTTAGTGATAACAGATTTTTTTTTTTTTTTTTAGTGTATATCTGATGCTTTATGGATGCATGAACTGCCATAACTGGCTTGCAACTCATAATGGATGCACTGCTTATTTCAATGTATATTTGAAATATATTGGTCTTAGTAAGGGAGGCTTATTTACTAATTAGATTCCATGAGAAGGCGACAGGTGGTGGGGCATACAAATTTACAGATGTCTTTAAAGAGAGACTTGGAGTTAGCCTTGATAAGGAAGATGAAATGGCTTGTCTTGTAGCTGGTGCTAATTTTTTGCTTAAGGTATGTTTGTGCTAGTTTCTGCCCTCATCAGTTTATATCATGGTCTCATCATTCTTAGAAAATTTGGAAAAAATGATGATATAATAGTGGGAGATTTAGATGCTTGACTCTTCTATTTTATCAATGGTATAACTTGTACTTTTTATGCTTGATTGTTCTTATGTGATTCTTTAGGGTAGACAAAAAGCTTGAATAATTTTCTCTTATCACTGTCTCATAATATTTGAGCCGTGTACAATTTTGTTCATTAATACCAATCCAGTGGCACGCCATATGTATATTTACCTTGGTGCTGGTATGTTTGCATATTGTACATCTTGACTGCTGATTATTGTTGGATACCATGAACATGTCTAGGACATGACAGTAGATGGATACAAAAATATGTAATGCTAATATAAGCCTCTTCAAGATTGTTGTAGTGAGAATTCTTTTGAATTATAGTTGAAAGAAATTATTTATGGATGATATATTTTTGCATGAAGTACACTGTATTTGTTTCAAGGAGTTGAATTGAACTTTGAGAACACACTAGAGCGAATGCAATAATTCATCATATGTGTAACTTTGCAATATATCCACTTATAGTTGATTATACCCCTTCAACAAATTTTGCCGCAAATGTTATTGTGATAAAATATGTATACATTGTACATCTTGCACATTTATGATATCTACTCATGTCAGGTTTCTGTTTTTGGTGGAGTATAGGCCTAGGTTGCTTGGCAGATACTGAAAATTTGAAGTAATATGAGTTTTTAATGGATTGGAGAGTAGAAATAGTTTTTGACTAGTTATGAGTATGACATATGACACCATATTTCACATGTTTTATGCATTCATGGTCACAATTTGTTATATCAACCTATATTGCTTGGTACTGGGCATTTTGTATGATACTGAGGTTTGATCAATATAGGGATGGAACAATCATATACTGAGTGGAACTGACTGTTGCCCTACCGAGCATACCATGCCATTACCAGTGAGATACACGATACTGGTGCAATGAACCTTGCTCATGGAAGGATGGGACTGGACACTGTATTCAGCACATCATTTACTATAGTTAAGAAGGTTGTCAATACTAGTGAAATGCTCAAGTTGGTAAGCGGAGAATGGAGGCAAAACATACTGGTCTTTCATGGATCATCATGGAACCAAGTATTTTATAATGCTTACTCTTTTTTGGTATGAGGGACTGTCCATCAAAGATACAAAACAAGTTGTAAAACTCCATAGAGATATTGAAGAATGTGGAGGAGAGTTGTGTAATGGATAAGGTAAAAAGCAATGATCAATTAACACCACATGCATAGATAGGAGACCACCCAAAAATCCATACTAAGTGGGATCTTCAGGTGGGTAACTATTGGAACATGTCTGGAGCACAATCCAAATACGAAAAGTATGAATGCTGGTCAGGAATAATCAAACTGATTATGTCAAAGGTTTATCTTGACTGCAAAACTAGTGGCCTATAGAGCGAATCCTTGAAATATAGAAACAATTGGAAGGTGTTCCAAGAACCTTTTTCCCTCCAAGTTACATTGAAGGTTTGCCTTAAAGGGTAGATAGAATATTGGGTGACAAGAGCATGTTTTTGAGTTTGTAATTGCTCCTTGTGAACTAATTGTCAGTAATTATTTTAAGGAAATGCTAGAGCTGTGCAAATGAACTTTGGGCTCTTTTGGATTGCAGGAAGAAATTCCTTCATTGGAATGTTTTTTTTTTGAAAAATTGATTCTTGAGAATATAATGCTTGAGAAAGTAGTTTTGGCATGTTTGGTTGACTATAGGAAGGTGACACATTTCAGAATGCCTTATCTTTGGTTAAACATCTACTTTCCAGGGAAAGTTGTGTAAAATACTTATTATATCCTTAATAAAGGAAAAGATCTTATCCCATTCTATTCATGGTTAAAAGGCACTTCTGTCAAAAAAAAAAAAAAAAGAGATCTCAATTCCCTTCCTGTGTGAAAGCCAAAAACCCATGTGGGACATGGGTTTTTCTTTCTCATGGGAATGCCACTTTTCTATCTCTCTCCCTTGAAAACTCCAACAACAAGAGGGCTTCTTTCAGTTTCCCATTGACCACAAATTCTCACCCTCCTATTCCCATCAACCAAACGAGTCCTTTGAGTTAGTATATGGGACAACTAGGAACGCCATGAGGATGTCTAGAATTTTAGGTGACATACGAAAAGCCTTGGAGATGTCAAAATATAAAAATAAGCGTACAATTATGCTTAATCTTCATGTTATGAATGGATTATAGAGACCTCTAATATTGTTAATTATGTCTATATGATTATTTGTCGCTTTCTATATGTGCACATGGTTTTCTTGATATATATATAATATTTATTTTTGTTTTGAAGTGCTGACCCCCAACCCCGGGGCAAAAAAAAAAAGAAAATCATAATCATAGGGAATCCTAGCATGTTATAATTGGAGATACACTTTAACACTAATTGTGTTGTGTTAGATAGGCAATCCGCCACGAAGCTTTTACACACATGGAGGGTCAGAAGGACTTTGTGCAGATTGATAATAATGATTTGTTCCCTTATCTTCTTGTTAATATTGGCTCTGGAGTTAGTATGATTAAGGTATTGCTTATGCCTTGACCTTTTGTTTCTTCCTCTTAATGTGGAAGATGTTTTTTTTTTGTACTCTCATTTATTTCTCATTTAGGTGGAGGGGGATGGAAAATTTCAACGGGTTAGTGGGACGAATGTTGGTGGTGGTACTTATTGGGGATTAGGGAGGTTGTTGACAAAGTGCAAGAGGTACTTTTCTTTTCTTCTTTGCGTATTTCGGCATTTTATTATGTTTAGGCTTTTTATCCTTTGCTCACATTTATCCTTTCTTTTAGTTTTGATGAGCTCTTAGAGTTGAGCCAGCAAGGAGACAGTAGCAATGTTGACATGCATGTTGGAGATATATATGGTGGTATGGACTATTCCAAGGTATTTTATGCACTTTGCCTTCTTATCCCTTTTTGATGCTTAATTGTGTTATCAAATAATCAATTTATTAGTAAATTCTATTTTGTTTGTTGTTTTGATATTATTGTTAAAAATGATGGTGGTTATTATTTATAAATTATTATGATTTATCATTTATAATCCGAGAGTGAGACTTGGCCTAATGGTAAGATTGCTTGATTTGTGACTTGAGGTCCGCAAGGAGACAAGGCTATGTACATCTGACCCTTCTGACGCCCTACAATCATGGAACCCTTGTGCACTGGGCCGCTCTTTTATTTTATTATTTGTAATCTTATATAAAAAACATTTAGGTATTTTTTTATTTTTCATCATGTTGTATGTTGGGGAGGGTGGGACTTAGCACGATGGTAAGATTAATCCATTATGTCTTGGATGTCATGTGTTCGAAACATGGAAACAAGTTATCAGCATGTGGGTCTAAGCTGCGTACATCCGACCCTCCCTTACAAGAGCTCGGTGCACCAGGCTGCTCTTCTTTTCTGCATATGATGCATTTTTAGTTATCTTTAAAAGGAGGTCATTTATCTAGCTATTGGACTAAACAACTGGCAATGATATCTTACCCATCCTCTTTCCCTCTATTGCTCTGTTTTTTAGGCCTATAAGCAAATCGGGTTCTGATCAGATCGGGGGAGGTTTAAGCTTGATTTGTTAACTAAAAAACCCAAATTTGATCTTATCTCAATAGTCCAATAGATAGTTGAGACCTTGACCTGAGCTTTAACTATTCAAAATTGGATATCCGATCTATAATTTGGGTCCAGTTTGTTTGCTGGTTAGGATTACAATCAGGGTTTTGATGTATGCGGAGGATTGAGAGTGGAGCAGCCTAGAGGCAACAATTGAGGGGTGGGAGCAGAGTGGTGGGGTTTAGATCTTGGAGCTTCTTATTGTTCAGTTCTCGATGCATATAGTTGCCATATTACGCATGATGGCTCTTGGTTCTCTTGTCAAATTAATGTTTCCTAAATTTTCATCAAAAGGTTACATATTCCCCAAGTAATGCTCCTAAGCTTAATTCCATGATCATCTACCTATACTTTTTGACAGAACATACAAGTTTTAAAATACTTGCTAAACAATTGACCATCAACTGGTACTACTCTCTTTTTTACTTTTTCCTTGTTTACCCAAAAGCATGGACATTTTTTCTACTCCCAGGGTGCTGAATTATGTTTTGTTTATTTTTGATATAACTTCCATGTTTATATCTTATGCATAACAGTCTGTGGCATATAGCTTTTACTGTCTTTTTGTTATTGTTTCATTTGGGCAGGAGATAGTCAGATGTTGAGACAAACTACATGCAGTTGTACAATGTTGGTAGAACAATTTCAAGTTCATCTATTGCAGGTGTTACTTTGTCGATGCTTCTGGGAGGCTATGCTCTATTGTCAGCATATATTTGGTTTATGTTGTGCTTCGTGCATAATGAATTTGATGTGTTGCTTTGTTCTTCAAACTTTCTCCTATTGCAGATATATGAAACTTGCCATCTGTGAGATGCTTCTTATTTTAGGTTATAGATATCTACTTTGGATCATTTTTAAGCTCATTACATGTTATTGCCCAAACAGAGACCTCTTTTAAATTTGAATAAGGTAATCTATCTAATTGTTGTAAATTGGGGCAGATTGGGCTATCGGCATCAACTATTGCCTCTAGTTTTGGAAAGACAACTGCAGAAACCAAGGAGTTATTGGACTACAGACCAGAAGATATCTCTCTCTCCCTCCTGCGAATGATTTCATATAATATTGGGCAGGTAAGGTGCCTTGAGTTTTTTTATTATCAAAGTAAACAAGTTGTGACAGAACTATACATGTTATATATGAGCATAAACTTTTCCCATGCTGGATCAGAATATGCTTGAATCAAATGCATTTTTCTATTCAAGTATGTCAGCTTTATTTGATTGTTATCTAGACCAAGCATCAGACTTATGTCCAGTTTTGTGCACGATGTAAACTAGCCTTTTACATGCTACATTAGGTCTTTTTTCTTTCCATTATAAGTTAATTATGTCACTGGTACTAGGGGTTCTCTTGATATTTTGGGACATTAATCCATCTTATTTATGAGTCTGAAGTGCACATTTGCTGCCAAATGAAGGAAAATATGCCTTTTGTGATGAAATGAACCACCGCTTTTGAAGGAGACCGCTCCAAAAAAATAAAAATGGAAAAAAAACTCTTTCAAAAGAGAAATTTCTTTACTATTTTATAATTCATTGTCTTCACAAGGTTTCTGTTAAACCTGCTTGTCTGATTTCATTTTTAGTTCAAACCCGTGGACTTCCAGCAGATTAGTTTCTGCTGGTCTTTTTTGATAATTTCATCAGCTTTTGGGGTGTCAGCCAAAACCATATAGTTTTTCTCTGGAATTGCTGAGACTGCCTGAAAGTACTGAAAACCACGAGTTTTGGATCTGGTTAGCGTGATTGATTACAGCTGAATCTTCAGATATTGTCTTATAGACTAAAAATATAGCCTTTGAGGGAAACAATAGTATCTGATCATAACTGAAATTACAACAAATCAGTTGACTGTATAGAAAGAAAGGTAGTAGGAGTGATTTTTTTTTTTTTTTTTGTAGAAACTGATAACTGCTGCACTTCCTTTCCTGCACAACAATTGATTTATTGGCTGTTTAAATGCATGCATTTTTTTTCGTGAAAATTCAAGGTGAAAATATGAGCAAAAAATTGACTCATTATATGTAAATAGCTCATAGTCATCTTAATCTGGCACATTTATGTGATTTTACATGGTGGTGTAACCTTCTACTTGGGGGTGGCGATCAGGTCGGGTCGGACCAGACATGCATTGGGTTGGACTAGATATGGGTCGGGTTGGATATAGGGTAGCTCGAAATCTATCAATCTGAACCTGACCGATTTATTAAACGGGCAAAAAATCCAGACCCATACTTGACCATTTTATTAAACAAGTAACCTGGCCTGAGCTACAGTAGGTTGAATCAAGTTAAACCGGTTAAGCATTGCCGCTCTGACTTCAACTTCTATGGATTTGTAATTGTAGTTTCAGTGCAGAGTGCAGGCAACTTATTTTGGTGGTCTTAAATTAATTATATTTGTCCTCTACCCCTTCCCCCCTTCCCTGCGATACATTTTTTTACCTGTAATGCAAATAAACTTGTTTATTGCATAACCTTGCATAGTTCGTGTATGACAGATCTCCTACTTGAATGCGCTTCGCTATGGACTCAAAAGAATCTTTTTCGGAGGATTTTTCATCCGCGGTCATGCTTATACCATGGACGCCATTTCTTTTGCAGTGCATTTCTGGTAACTACTGGAGGGACAGTGCTGCTTGTGCTTCTTGTGACTTGCTTTTCTTTGAGTTTTGAGGCACTAGATGAGAGTTATCACTGTTGTTTTAGTATATTATTGTGCTTTCCCAATTTATCCTTTTGTTTGAATGATTTTAGGTTCACAATTCATTCTAAAAATTAATTAAAATCATAAAGAAAATTTGATTTTTTTTCACTTAAACTGTTTCTTCTCATATTCTTCTGCTGAACATTGATCTTGTCTTAGGTCCAAGGGACAGGCACAAGCCATGTTTTTGCGCCATGAAGGCTTTCTAGGAGCTCTTGGTGCATTCATGAGCTATGAAAAGCATGGTCTTGATGTCTTAAGGGCACATCAACTGGTTGAACGGTTCCCTATGGGATTTCCATGTGTTGGGGGAAAGATTCATGGTCCTCATCTGGGTGACCTGAGTGAGAAGGCAAGAATATATTACTTTTCATGGAGTCAACTATCTACATATACTCCTGCATTTTTAATGCATATAGCATAAAGCTTCAAGTTGTCTACTTATATATGCATTAGGATCATTTCTGCACTTGATCTATATCTATGGTTTTTATATCTATGGTTTTTAATAAATCTTAGCTAAAAGTGGATCTCATATAATTGTTATTTCTGCCTCAATCATAAAGGGCAGATCTTGGTCCTTCCCTTTGCTGTTGGTTATACCTCTGATTATCAGCATTCATAAAAGTCATGAATATATCATAATATGTCAGGTCTGAGTCGGTTATGTAGATTTGTGGCCGGAAAAATTATAAGAATTTTTTTAAAAAATTTGTTCTTCATAAAATTGCTTTTCACATACCTATTATAGCTGTAGCAGTGGTTTTGCGCAGCTATATCCGAGTTCATTCTAATTTCTAGATGGCACGTAGAGTTGTCATTGTTTGGACTTTGGACATATGTTTACTGCTAGGGTTGTGCTTATGAAAACTCTTATATGGCTTTTCTTGTGATTTTTGACCAGTAGTTGGAGCATGATCATTGTGATCTGTTTGCAGATATCTTGGATGGAGAAGTTTGTGTTGAAGGGGACCGAGATTACAGCTCCTGTCCCAATGGCTCCACCAGGAACGACTGGTATGGGTGGTTTTGAGCGACCTTCTTCCAGGGGCAATACCCTGAGATCAGATGCAAGTGCTACATTAAATATTGGTGTACTCCATCTTGTACCCACACTGGAAGAGTTTCCTTTATTGGCTGATCCTAAGACGTAAGCAGCCACTTGACTTGTGGTTCTACTTCCTAATCATGTTCTGCTGTATTGCCATGTACTGCATAGTACGGAGTGTGCCATACCATATCAATACCATATCTCGTATTGTACCGACATTTGATATGCTATCTCATACTGTACTGAACGGTATGGTGACACTGTAATAGGATGGTACTCGGTACCGAGATGGTGAATCTTGTTCCTAATGTTTTAAAATTATCAATGAGCATTTGATGCAAGAAATGTTGTTTATGTATGAAGTTGATATGTATTATGTAATATTCTAAGAGGAAGCTTTTTTTCTGAAGTCATCACAGTTACAGACAACTTCAACACCTCCCTTGACCCTGTCATGAAAAATCCATTGTGCTCATCTTTTATGTCAAATCAAAATGACAAGGTTCACAATCTTGGTATTGGACCCCATACTGATACTGGCACCATCACGATACAGTGTTGGTATGCCCATATGGGGTCGGTTCGTCATACTGATATTTGATATGCCCCTCGTATTCATATCGGTTTGGTACCATTATAGTACGGTATTGCTCGGTGAACTGGTATTATGACCATGCATAATATACTCTTATTCTATCCAGTCCCTCCATTCATGGATTTATAGGTGGTGGTAGTTGTTTTGCTGTATCATCTAATTGCAAGGGCAAGATTTTGAGTGAGCAACCAGTTGTTAATTGATAAGCAACTTAAATTATATTGATGATCTTCATTTGCAGGTATGAACCAAACACTATTGATCTATCAGACCATAGTGAGCTTGAGTAAGTTATTTTGAAATCATACTGTTTACTTTTAAGAAATGATGGCCAAAGTGGAACTTTTGTTGATGCTATCTATACTAACAAGCTATACGATGCTGTAGGTATTGGTTTGTGGTGCTTTCAGAGCATTTGCCTGACCTAGTTGATAAGGTATTTGCTAGAAAACTGTACATTGTTCTTGAGATAATTGTCCTTAATGAAATTTACATGATTAAATGTAGCTCTCATTTTACGATATCACTGTGAAAATTCTTGTGTAAGATATATTCATTTCACCAGTGTCCTACTTTTGTTAAGTTCATCATCTTCACATCAATCTGCTTTACACTATTTTTTTTCTGCCATTTTCCAGTTGTTATTACCATGGAGGTATTTGGTATTCCTACCATGTACCAGATAAAGGGCTATATGTCCTTTATCTCTAGTGTATCTTTATCTGATATATATATATATATATTTTGCAGCCCACCACACAAATGTACTCCTTGGAGTGCCATCTTTTTTCTTGATTTCTACGCCTTTCTTATTTTCTTCTTTAATCTTTCTCATATGATTATGCTACATGTATTTAAATGACACAAATCACACAATTGTGTATTCTTTTTAGCATTGCTACTAGTGAGAACTGTGCTATTAAATTCTATTACTATTTTTCAAGACCTGTTTCTTGTTATATTATATTTTTATTTCATACGTGGGAATGAGGTCCATCAACATTTTGAACTTGAATCTTGATCTTTCAAGAGAAAGAAATGCCAAAAACAAGTGATAACAATTGCTAAAGAGATCAGATTTTGGACCACACACCAATCTGCACTCTAAAAGGAACCTGAAAATTCACTAAATAGGATTGATTGGTCAGTTGTAGCAGCAAATCAATAAAATATCAGATTGTCAGTATGTTTGACTCATTACATGTCAGAAGTTATTTAATTGTTGAGCTGTGAAATTTCTTTCTTGCATCATTGGCAGGCTGCACCAGCTTAATTTTGAAATATGCTTTACATTTAATACTCCAACATCTTCTGGTTGTAATGTAGAGGAAATAATATATAGAGTAAATACCAATGAACAAAGAAAGTGAATAGATGTGAGGTAGTTTGTGCATTTAGGTGGACGGCAATTGGTGAAAACTGGGCATAGATAATTGGGAGCAAAATGGAAAATTCGCATAGTTTTGCTTTTAGTTACATTATTATCGAAAGGACCTTTGAAATCTGGTTGCAGTGATATGGTTCCCAGCATATTACATATGGTTATTCAGTTGGCTTGAATTAAAACATCTGCAGATGACAATAAAATAAATTTTGTGTATCCACTTTCTGATTTCAAGCTACAAATTGAAGTGCAATATAACTGATGAATCTTCACTAGAAGGTGGATTGTGGACGTTGCAAGGAACTATATCCAAGACAGTATTTACATATTTTTGTTTGATGCATATAAATTTGTTGAGTAGCATTTGGCTCTTCCATAATTTATGAATCTTCAAAGCATGTTTTTTCTCAAGTTTTTGTTCGAACTGTCATGCCAGTTGAGTTTTCCACTTTCTTCCCACTAAGGATACAGGTCATTCTTATCATTATTTAAATAACAAAGTTGTTTAGTAATTTAGTGTTTATCCACTATCATGCAGGCGGTAGCAAGTGAAGGAGGAACGGATGATGCTAAAAGAAGAGGAGATGCATTTGCACATGCCTTCTTAGCTCACTTGGCAAGGTAAATCATGTTTATTACAAATTAATATCAACACAACCTTGATTTCAGGTGCTGACCCCTCCAGTCCTTGCTGGTCAACATGTATCTTGTCGATGTAGTACTGGGCCAATAGTACCTGCATGAGTTGGCATGACACTTATTAATTTATTTTTTAAAATATTTTCATGAAATAAGCATATTATATCCTTTTCTGATCTGCTTGTTCCAGCATGGCATGATACATGTTGTGGCAGCCATAAGTGGCACCATCATTGGCACTTTTTATTGTTATGAAAGTGGTGGGCTTTGGATCAAAACAATCAGGATAACTCCAAATGTCAGATACATCTAAATTAGTATACCTAGTAGTGAGCTAGCATTCACCACTAGGAGGTTTGAAGAGCCACATTTTGGCGAGAATGAAGCTTGCATAATGTTGATTATGCACTAGAAGGTAGAAAATGGCAAATAGATAATGAGGTGATATGAAGGTAGATAACACTTAATATGGAGAAACAGTTTTACCAAGATACTTTACATGGATGCCAAGTTCCCAAGTGTGCTCAAATGTCAGACATGACAACCTCCAAAAATCTAGGCACCGGGACATGATGCACGCTCATATGATGTATATGTATGTATACATATATGCAATATGTGTGTGTCTAGATTAAAACAGCTCAGATAACCCTAGATGTCACATACCATTAAATTGGTATATATAGTAGAGGGCTAATCATTCATGGAAAGTAGGTACGAAGAGATGCATTATGGTGAGAATGAAGGTGGTAAATGGCAAGGGAGTGGTTGGGACTTGGGAGGCATTGAGCATTTGGAGATGAGGAGACCAAGCATCAAATGCTGGTAGTCTCAGAGCTACAAATAGTAAAAGATAATACTCTAATGCTCCGAAGAAAAAGAAACAAGATTCTGGGAAATCTTAAAGACTTAATAAAAATAAAAGAGGTAGAAGGAAAAAGACAAGCAAAAAATATCTGCAAGGATTAGATAATGATCACTATATGGCTTAAAGGAGAGCCTGGTAACACATAAACAGTGGCTGGAGAGAGCAAATGAATGAGTGAATTAAAAAGGGCTAGAAGATTCCAGCTATCTGTATTTGGATGGTTTTAATGCTTAATGAAATACATATTTGAAATATTGTTGTTTCAAAAACAATCCATAGATGCTGGATAGGCCGAGCTGAATAGCTTGAAATTGACAGCCATTTAGAAATCTATCCTTAGGGATGAAAGGTACTTAAAAACAATCTAGAGCCAGTTTGTATCAATTCTGGCGAGGCAGATCATTTCACATGACGGCATGAGTCGAATCTGATAATGATCCAATAGGCTAGAGGCAGCAATCTCGAAAAAGAAGGTTATCAGATGCTTCAACAAAACAGAGGTTTTCCTTAAGCAACAAATCCTCAGGCTTCGAAGTTGGTTTTAGAACATTTGTGCTGGTTGGATGCTCCAACACCATGTAATATCAGCAGCAAGTTTAGGAACGATGCACACATATGGTAGCATGGCCAGCCATTAGGTAAAACCATAGGCTCCTGTCATGAATCATGTAAAAACAATACCAAACCAAGAATATACAAGACCAGCATGTCTCAATGTACGCCTTTTCATCAGCTTCTAGGATGAATATCTACAAGAAACACAGCTCATGGAGGTTCTCCTCCTCCATACCATGTCAAGAATGAATTTCTATATAAGAATGCATATTTATAAGATTTGCCATACCGGTCGGTACCGTACCATTCCAATATACATTTCTCATACCATATTGATACTTGGTATGTCTCACTGACTTCTATCGTACCATGTACTCACACTGCAATATGATGGTACCAATATAGGGTCCAGTATCGAGACGGCGAACCTTAATCCATATAGTGGGCTTAGGTCCTTGTTTTACCTCTTCTTTTCCATGTTTATAGTGGTCTTAAAGCAATATTTGTTTTCTTTTTTATTTTTCTTGATTTGCATTGCTTTTGTGGAATTTTATATTTGCAGTTCAATAGTCAGGACAAGGCTTGTATGGTTATGGTTATTGATCCCTGTAGTTGTAATACAATATATGGAACCTGGCATCTTTGATTTAGTAAAATTGCAAGGTTGATGATCCTAATGGAGGCTCCATATATTTAAAAGTTGCACTCATGCCCACCATATAATTCACAATCCAATGCATTATTAAACTCTTCTGTTGATAGTAGTCCCTTAAATATAAAATGCTCACCAAATTAAATATTTCAGGAAGCTGGCCTCTTCTGAGTTTAATGGATAACTGAATTAAGCCATAATTTGTATCTGGAACTGCAATAGATTAACCTAGTAAGTTAAAGTTGGATGGTTCACTCAGAAGGCTTGAGTACACTAAATCAAGCTGCTGTTTATGTAGTTTTATTTTATTTGGCTTTTATACTTGTATAATTAACATTTGATTTTGCAAAAGATTTCCATATACTGATTTGATTCTTCTGGAAGAGAGAATGTTATGACATGAATCCTTCTTTATAATTGTAAGTTAATATGAAAGCAGCCAGAAAACATTATTCTTCTCAATACTATCCACTAATGTTTATCTGAAATGTTATCTACACCTTGTTATAGGTTGATGGAAGAGCCTGCTGCTTATGGGAAGTTAGGCTTGGCTAATCTTTTGGAGCTAAGGGAAGAATGCCTGCGAGAGTTTCAGTTTGTTGATGCCTATATCACTATCAAAAAAAGGTTGGTTAGGTGACATGATAAATCAAAGGAATGTTTTTATATAATTTTTTTATTGGACTATTGCTATCTGTAGATCTGTCTGATGCTCAATGGAGTAACGTTAGTCATTTGAAGAATAATACATCAATAAAATATTTTTGTGTTAATCAATGCTAGAGATGGTCATTTGCGATGCATGTGAGATGACCTTGCGCAGAATCTGTCGTTGCTGGTTCCGCTCGATGGTATTATGCTTGGCAAGAGAAACACAATATAAACTAGCCGTTCAGAAGTAACTTAAAGTGGAGTTGTAAGCCGAGGTGGAGTCATGGTTTCTTGAGTTCGTATTATATATAGAGATGCATATGAAATATGAGCTGATTCTACCGAAATAATTGATAAATATCAGAAAGAATGCATTGCCACGGCATTTTAAAACATGTACTTACTAATAGCAATATATCTGGCGAAAGGATCATTTTTGTTGATTTGTCAAGATTCTAGCAGACATGGATTTAAATCTCATGTTACACTGTTGTAGCATTCATTTGCTGATATCTACACATCATGCTGGCATAGTGTATTAGCTGGTACCAAAACAAAAAAAAAGGGTGTAGAAATACTTGATGTTCCGTAAGCAGTGCAGGGTTGATATGGCTTTTTTGGGGTGGTTATGCCTGTATGGGCCATTTGACCCATGATTCAGTCCTGAGGAATTGCCTAGTTTTGGTTCCTAGCTGCTACAGTACAATACAGTAGTTGAGGCCAATATTTGAGTTCTTGCCAGCAAAACTTAGGATTTTAAAAAATTATGTTTCCTTGAAACAAGGTATTAAAGTCATAAGTCATGGATGTGAATTTCCAAAAACTTGTTCTCTTAGGATTCTTGGTTCTATCTTCTATGTAATGTGTCCTTTCAATGATAAAGCTACAATTTCATGAGTTTTGATACTTAATCATTGTTAAAATGAGGGAGATTAGGTCTCTTATATTATCTTTTCATTTAAATTTCATAAAAGATGTGTTGGGATTTGAAGTACAGAAAAAGGGCTTATCCTGTTTCCTTCAATGCGGCCTTTGCAAGCTTGGTTCCAAAGTCCCAAAGATAATGTGGGAACACGTGATATAACATATGTGATCTGCATGCTATCATGTGGCAGGCATGGAAGGAGAGAATAGGAGACTTTTTGGGTTGGCGGAAAGAAAAACCTGTTCACTGGAATATGTTCCACCATCATCTTTTTGAGCTCTTCATGTTTCCTAGTCATTAGAAAATTTATGGTGCGAAAACTTCAGCTTGAGGTGTCAGGGAATTCAGAAGACGTGATCTCTTGCAATTGGTTGGTTGTCAATTCCCATTATCAGAACAACCCTGTACTGCTGCTGCTGCTGCTATTATTATTATTATTATTATTGTTATTCTTCTTCTTCTTCTTCTTTCCTACCTTAATATGTTTCCTGTCCCAAGGATAATACAAGCACATTATATGGAGCCATGGGGATGAGTTCAGATAAGTTATCAAATGTTGTTCTCACATAACTATACATATGCAGTACATGCTACTGAATTGTATTCTCTTCATTTCTATTCGCTGGCATCAGAGTTGGAGACTGACGACATGCATATGATATGATCTCCAGACCTTTTTTCTTTCCCCATGGTCTAGGGAAAATGAGGCTTCTCTTGCTGTTGTTCTCACTTCTCACATAACTATACATGCTACTGAATTATATTCTCTTCATTTCTATGTGCTGGCATCAGAGTTGAAGATTGAACACATGCATATGATTTGATCTCCTGACCCTCTTTTTCCATGGTCTAGGGAAAATGAGGCTTCTCTTGCTGTTTTACCTGACCTACTTATTGAGCTCGATAGTATGAATGAGGTATGTGCACCAAATTTAAATACTCATACATAAATTTTGTTATGGTTGCTCTACATGTTTTTGCTCTAAATCACTACCTAAAATAGAATGTTTAGGCCCCTGACAGAACATTGGCCTGTTATTATTCTTTATTTTTCTCCTTAAAACTTTCTTTAAATTGCCAAACATTGGAAAAGAAGATGCCCATCCAACCTTCTCCTTCTCTAGGCATAAAACATGGCCTGATGGTTTATTAATGTATGCATTTACTAATCTAAAATGATATTCAACTTAATAGTCTAGTTGCACTACCAAGGGTGGAAGAATGCAAGCATATGCATGCTAAATACTTTTGGAGACTAGAGGTACTTTACATGCTTTCCAATGGAAATATCTAGAAGGATGTTTAGGTAGATACACCTAAAAACTTAGTAAACATGTTTAATGAGGTTATTCCTTGATTTTCAAGTCATAGCCTTCATTATTTATCTTCTTGGAAGAGGAAAATACTCGATTCATATGATATTGCTTGTGGGTATCATCATATTAAACATGCCATTGGACCTTTTTTTAAGGATGATGTGTTTTCCCTGGTGTCATTTAATTACTAGTAGCATTGATCTCATTATAATGATGTCACTCAAGATGCATATGGTGATCAAAACATCAACCTGGAATGGACTTTTGTATTCAACAAATTTGCTATTAATAGATTTTATTAAATTTGTAGATACCATCTAATGAATGCAATTTTCTAATTATTTTATGTATAAACCTGTTTCCACATAACAAATAATTTACATTTTTGTCTGTGAACCTTGTTGATTAATTAGTTTGAATCACTTTCTAGGAAGATAGGCAGTTTGATTTTATTGATCTTATAAAAATTTTAGAGAAGTCACAATAAAATCACAAACCTTAGGGGTAGTTTTAAAATCTATTGTGAAAACGGCTCTGCTATCATCTTGCATTCTATCTAGATTAGTATGGGTAGTGTTTGCCATGGTACATACTGTTGTGACCAGAGCTGCTTTGATACCAATTGTCGTAATACGACTTGCTCTAGCACCACCTCTTGGAAAGATCCCTCATGTAGAATATGGATCCTCCAAGTTCAGAATTGGTATGTTGATGACGATGTCGATACCGCAATAGAAAGAAAGAAGAAATAAAATAAAAAGATACAATCAAATACGTGGATTAAGCCAATGCTTACTTTCATAGGATATGTAAGCTTCACTATGAGAAAAGAGAAAATTTACAAGAGGAGATCATACTCTCTCAACCCTCAATTATCAATCCCTCTATCTCAACAAGCACTTTTCCTCACAAAGGTCTCTTTAGGAGATCCTCTGTTGCTCTGACTGCTACCTGATAGTTTGCTCGAAGCCCTTACTTCTATTCTCTGTCGGCGCCCTCTATGGTCTGCTACTGCGTCTCTCTGAGTCTACCTGCTATCGAGCCACCACTGCTACTATGCCTCTGCCGTTGCCCATAAGGCTTTTTAAAGGCCTTAAACTGAGTTCAAGTCGGAGAAAAGACTTCAATTATAACTCAAATCAGTCACCTGACCGTTTGATCATGATCGCTCGCATTTTAGGCCATCAGATCATGCAACCGCATGAACATCAGAGCAAAATAAGGCCAAAGACCCTTGAAACTGTCCTGAACCACTTAATAGCTCACGCCGCATGCGTGGATTGTGTTAGCACCCATAGACTGCGCTTCTTGCACATGTAGACCGCGTGGGGGGCACATGGACCGCACCCCCTACTTTTGTGGATTGCGTGGTTTGGGCACGTGCCTGGGCTGTGTGAGTCTACTGGGCCGTGCCTGCATGGGCCTGCTCCCGTGTGCCTGGGCCGCATCCACACACTGGGCTAGGCCCTGCTGTAGGCTGTTGGGCTGGCTTCCTAGGCTTCTCCATATTGTGGACTTTGTTATGGGCTCACTGTAGATCAAATTTGAGATGTTTTTCTCAACAATCTCTATCTTGACTCAACATTCAGACTCTACCTAACTATGAGAGCTTTTTGGATGATCTTGCCTCCATGCCCCGAGGCAAATATCTGTCAACTTATGGATGGGCAAATATGAGAGTTAAGCTAGGCCGCTCGATCCCATCTTCATTATATGTTGTACTCTGTTTGACATGAGATCTGCTCGGGGTAGTCTTTTGCGGCAATAGGATCTTCACTTTGCGGCGTTATTATTTTTTCGAGTCTTCCGTCTCGTGCTCGATCCATCTGCACCTAGAGCTCCATCTCGCTCTGGGCTTCCATTGGCTCTTGAAGCTCCATTTTGCGCTGAGCTTCCTACCAAGAGGTAATATCTTCTATACTTTCTTCCCCTCAAGATAACTTCTACCACTGCACATGACTTTTAGGATTCCATCACTAGCTCTCCAATTGTAGCTGCTTGAATCCAGTCTGCTCAGTAAAATCAAATTTCTCTTGAAATTGGGTATGTATTGGACCTCACCCAATTTCTTTACTGCTCCATTATATACCTGTAAGCTGACGGTCCCAATGCTCTTGATCACATAGCTCGACCTATCCGGCAAATGAACAGCGCCTTCACTGCTCTCTAGGGAGTTAAATAACTCTTCTCTGCAACAAACATGATGCGAATATGCAAAATCTAATATCCACTACTGAGAAGTAGATACCTTCTCTGGGATTATAAGTACACAATCATCGGTCTCATCACTGCCGCTATCTTGGACCATCGTAGTAGTAGCCTTCGTCCGATCTCCAAGTTGCGGGCAATCTCTAACTCGATGTTCTAACTCGTCGTACCAGTAACATCTGAATCTTACTTAAGTTCCTCATCTTGGACTTGGATCGTCTACCTCGCGATCTCCTGCTGCTCCATTTTCTGCCACCATCTCTAGTCATTGTCATAGCCGAGTTGCCACATGAATTTGAGGCTCGATTTTTTCATCTGAGAACTTTATTCTGGAAAATTGTAGAAGTAACTTCTTTCATCTTGATGATGCTCTTTTCCATAAGAAGAGCAGTCACCAAAGACTCAAAAGAGGAAGGAAGCGATGAAAGCAAGATCAAAACCCTGATCTTCTCCTCAACCTTTTCACCAACGCTGAGGTCAGTGAGAATCTTCTAGAAGTTGCAAAGATGTTCCTGCACGTTCTATCCCTCGTTCATCCATAGCTAGTAGATATGCTTTTAGAGAAAGAAAGCGTTGGTGAGTGACTTCGTCATGTACATTTTTTCGAGCTTCGACCACATCGTCGTTAGGGAAGTCTCGCTAAGCACATGGATCACTACATCATTCATTAAGTATAAACGGATTGTACTCATCGCTTGCATCTGGAGTCGCCTCTAATCCTTCACCTCCATGGTGGTCGGCTTCTCCTCGCACAAGAGAGCATCGATCAACCATTGTTGGATGAGCACATCTTTCACTCTTGTTTGCCACAAGGAGAAATTGCTTTTTCCATCAAGCTTCTTGATCTCTACTTTGGTTGAGCCTGTTTTCTCCATCTTCGATCTTGATCAACACCGCTGCAATCCGGACCTCTTGTACGATTTGGCTCCGATACCAATTATCATGATACTATTTGCTTTGGCACCATCTCTTGGGAAGATTCCTCGTACAGAATACGAATCCCTCAAGTTCAAGATCGGTAGGCCGATGACGATGTCGATACCGCAACAAAAAGAAAGAAGAAATAACATAAAAGGATACAATCAAATACATGGATTAAGCCAAGGCTTACCTCCACGGGGTATGTAAGTTTCACTATGAGAAAAGAGAATTTATAAAAGAAGATCATACTCTCTCAACCCTCATACATCAATCCCTCTCTCTTAACAAGTACTTTCCCTCACAAAGCTCTCTCTAGGAGACTCACTATATCTTTGACTGCAATCCGATAATTTGCTTGAAGCCCTTGCTTTTACTGTGTCGGCACCCTCTGTGGTCTGCTGCTGCATCTCTCTGAGTCTCTACTTGCTGCCGAGCCACCACTGCTACCATGCCTCTGTCGCTGCCCACAGGGCCTTTTAAAGGCCTCAACCAAGTCCAGGTCAAAGGCAAGACTCCAATTATAACTCAAATCAGCCACCTGACCGTCTGATCATGACCGCTCGCATTCCAGGCTATTGGATCGTGCAACCGCACGAACATTAGAGCAAAATAGGGTCATAGACCTCGTGAAATTGCCCTGAACCACTTAACGGTGCACGTCGTGCACGTGGACCCCGTTAGCACTCGTAGACCATGCTTCTTGCGCGTGTAGACCGCGTGGGGGGTGCATGGACCACACCCCTTGCTTCTATGGACTGCGCCCTATGGTGGACTATGCGGCCTGGGCGGGCGCTTGGGCCGCGCAAGTCTGCTGGGCCATGCTCGCGTGGGCCTACGCTCGCGCACTGGGCCAGGCCCTATTGCAGACCATCAGACCATGGGCTGGCTTTCTGGGCTTCTTCATGCTGGGAACTTTGTTGTGGGCTCATTGTGGATTGAATTTGATGTGTTTTTCTCAACATGTACCTTTTCTCCCTGATACTTCTGTGTTTAGATAACGTTGAGGCTAGCAATTTGGTTATATAAACCTATATGACGTGCCTCATCCCATCGATATGGGTTTGGTGTTTTCTTCAAACTACACCAAATATGAGAAACCTGTAGGACAAAAATACCCTAAATATGTGAGTCCTAGAGGTACCACTAATCTTCAAGGTGGGGCTAATTTTCATTCTTGCATTTTCAACTGAGTTCAATATTTACCTATTTCTTTGATATTTTATCAGCATACTTAGTCGAAGACCTAGACATGGCCGCAGAATATTTCGAATCTAATTCATGCTTTAACTGAATAGTGTGGCTACATCAAATAATTGCCATAAAAACACATTGATAGTTCTTGTTTCATCAACATATCCTTATGTTAAATTGTTTTACTTGGAACTTATATACGTTATCTTGATGACCTTTATTCACGATTTCATTGGCATATATTGTTATTTGCATAGACTGCTAATTATGAATCCTAGACCACTTGTGGGTAAAATAGAGGCCACATGGTGATAGCTGAACATTTTTCCTAGCTGCATTCAAAAATGAGTTATGTTGTACTGACTAGTTCATACATTTTACTGTTTCATAGGAGGAAAGATTGCTTGCTCTCATTGAAGGTGTTCTTGCTGCAAATATATTTGACTGGGGATCTCGTGCTTGCGTTGACCTTTACCATAAAGGAACTATAATTGAAATTTACCGAATGAGCCGCAAAAAGATGCAACGACCTTGGCGGGCAAGTTCTCTTATACTAACAAATCCCCTGTCAAAAAATGAACTTTACAACTTCGCTGATGGTTTGTGCTATTTCTCTGCTAGTTTCTGCAATGGCATGTGTCATTCGTTTTAATCTTTGATTAAGATGACCATGTTTTGGCCATTGATTCAGCTAAATTGCACCCATTGTATTAGGTGGACGACTTTGATATGTTTAAAAAAAGAATGCTTGGTTGTGGAGACAAGAAACTTCCACTGTATGGAAGAGCATTACTCTTTGTGGATAACTCAGGTGCTGATGTTGTTCTTGGAATGCTTCCATTAGCTCGAGAACTCCTTAAGCGTGGAACTGAGGTGAGTTAAAAGTAGTCGAGAAGATTAAGAAGTAATTATCTTGATGCTTTTAGAATTCCTAAATTATTGAGGCATATTGTGCATTATCTCTCTCATATGGCTCCATGCTGCAATTGTTGATGGAGGTGAAGTATCTAGTATGCCTAATTGATGAGAAATAGATCAATAGGAATATGGTTGCACTGTTTCCAATCATTCTTAAAGTAACTCTAATGGCATGTACGATGACTATAACCTCCTCAAATGCAAGCAACTAATATATGTAACTTTAAAGAATCCAATAAATGAAAAAATTATCCTCCTTATAACAATAGAATCCATTTAGATGAATACAACCATGAAGTATTTGTTCAAGCTCTAATGTTTACGTCAACTATTGCATCTAATGAGGTTATTAAGATTTATACTTGAACACGAGCAACTGCTAAAGTGGATTTGTGATGCCTAACCATTTATGCTAAACATTTGTCACTATCTTAATTTGCTTGATGATGTTATTGAAAACTAATTTGCCATCATCTATGACATGGCATATAGGTGATGATGTAGCATATGGATAATGACATGGTGGAATTTTCTGTCTAAAAGTATCTAGTTGCCGAGTGCCACATTATCATCCATATGCCGAGTGCCATGTTATCACCCATATGCCACATCATCACTCATGCACTATAAATTAAATTTTACAAATATTTTACATAGGTGATGATGTGGCATATGGGTGATGCTATAACACTTCACGACTAAACACTTTTTTCATAGCACATGCCACATCATCTACATGCCACGCTATCACCCATATGCCAGATCATCACTCGTATGCCGCATCATTAAAATAAAATTTTTCATCTATTATACCACATCATCACCCATATGCCCCATCGCCAATCGGGCACGTAATTATCTATCTAAGCAATTTGTGCCTCATAATCTGCCATGTAATTATCTAGTAATACGAGCAGGGACTTTCAGTCAAAGAAAGTGGCCGGAATTTGGGGAAAGGACCATATTTAAACAATTGAGAAAAAATAGGGACAAAATTTGAACTTTTGAAGTTTTGGGATTTTTTAAAAAGTTGATCTAAACTTGGGGGGACCAAAAGCATAATTAACCCTTTTATTTTCTTTTTTCTTCTTTCTTCACCACCTACCACTACTATCTGTGACATCTTTTTCTTCATCTATTGTTAGTATTACTGCTACTATTTGTCTATTCTGACTTGTATTATTCTTTTATTCTTTATAGTTATGCATGATAATACTCAGAGTTGGTACTTATAATCTGCATCTTGTTAATTTAATGCTAGCTTCTAATTGATGAAGTCACTATGTTTAAACATTTGTAATTTATACCTTAATTTTGATATTATCCATGAATTGTACAAGTAATACTACATAATAGTTTCTGCAAACACATGAAACAGTTTAAAAACTAAAGCATTGGGTGTGTCTAATAGCTACTGAACTATTTTGCTGGCTATTTGTACATTTAGAGAGTGAGACAAGGTCCACAATTTCAGTACAAGGTACCATACTGCTATGCACCCCATACAAGATAGCTCCAGACCTCGTTTCCTCACTTTTTATCATAGTACTATCCGAAAATAGGTGGTGCAGAATGGTATGGTACGCACTTTAGTTTCTAGCAGTGTTGGGTGGTTTCACTCGGTTCGGACTGGTATAGACCTATTCAACTCGAGTATTGGTATGGTATGGTACAATTGCTACGGGTTAATATGGTAGACCTTATAAGATACATTTATGACTAACCACTTGGTCCCCCTTTACCTGGATACGACCTTCCAAAATAGTATGCCATTTGTGCTTGGTTTGCTTCTGTCAAGGAATAATTTTAGGACCCATTATTTTGCTTTTGTTAGCTTGGAAATCTTGCCCATTTATATGCATTATCAAACAGAAAAATTCAATGAAATAATCATCACCACATCCGGGTGGTTTTTTTTGTGCTCTTTGTTATTCCTCACTTGTTGGAACACAAGGAAACCCTGCTACATGAAATATGTTGCTGTTGCATATTGATTACCAAGAGTCACAATTTTCTTTAGACAATTTTTTTATGGAGTAGGAACTAGTTCTTGATTGACTGACTGAATCATATTGGTTTTTCAGTACATTATCTTAACCATATTCAATCATCTTAAGCAATTCTAACTGCTCAGAACCGATGCTTCTCTTAGTAAGCTCCATGCTCGAACTTGGAATTGTCAACTCAGAGCAGATGGTAAAATATTCCTATGTGCAGGTTGTTCTGGTTGCAAATTCCTTGCCAGCTTTGAATGATGTCACTGCCAATGAGCTTCCTGAAATAATAGCTGAAGCTGCTAAGGTATTCATTGGAACTCTACGGACATGCTGCATGGCATCTATCTAAATCTTATGAAACTAAGAATCTTTCCAATTATTTTGAAAATTTTCCCCATAGCCTCAACTGTTCAACATTTGACATATGTTTTTTTAAAAATAATCAGCTTTTTTCCTGAAAAACAGCATTGTGATGTCCTTCGAAAAGCTGCTGAAGCTGGAGGACTGCTAGTGGATGCAATGATAAGCATTGAAAATGGACTTGTAGATAACTCTTCAATTCCCCTTATGGTTGTTGAGAATGGGTGTGGGAGCCCATGCATAGATTTCCGGCAGGTCAGCTCAGAGCTTGCTGCTGCTGCAAAAGATGCAGATTTGGTACGAAATTCACAACTTTCAAGTATCAGAGATTGTACTTCCATGTTGTCTTTCTGATTGCTTGTAACTTGTTTATATGTTTCTGATGTTTAAATTGTTGCCTTGTGTGATGCAGATAATTTTGGAAGGGATGGGGCGAGCTCTACATACGAACTTCAATGCCTGTTTTAAGTGTGATGCCCTGAAGGTATGACTTTACCACACAATAAAAAGATAATCTTTATTTACTTTGTAGAGCCTGTTTTCATACTCTTATCTTTCAACCCTCAGCAAAAGGCTGTGTTAGTCTAACTGGCCAAAACATCCTTTATGATAGTAGATCATGGCCAATTAATTGTTGCATGTGGAAGATTGTCCTATCCAAGCAGCTAACTTTTCCCTATACCATTGATCTCAAACTTGTTGGTAATCAACAGCAAGCGAAATAATATTATCTGATAATGCAACTCATGCCTGATCATGATGGTGGCTTGATCTGTCTGGTTCATGGGTGGCTAAACTGAGTGGCAGATTTTGCTTTCATTTATTTTTTTAATATTCATCAATTGTTGCTGTCCTCTATTTACATGATTGGCACTACAATAATAACATAAGTGGTTTATTTTTCAGCTTGCAATGGTAAAGAATCAGAGATTGGCGGAGAAGCATTTTAATGGAAACATATATGACTGTGTCTGTCGGTTTGAGCCTGGTGGAGAACTGCGATGATGCAACTCCAGCTGATTTTGTAACCACAACCTATCATTCTGTAAGATCATTATGTTGCATGGATAAAAACAATAAAAGGACCAGCAGCTTTACTTATCTTTCAATTTAAAAGGTAGACTCAATAGGAGCATGCATCTTTAAGGGTTTTCTCATAGCTTCCATCCAGATTTTCTGGTGATCCTTATTGGGACTAGGGACTTTGCGCACCTGACTGTACTATCTGAAGTGATGGACTGGCAATCTTACTGTTGGTCTTTGCTGTACTCATCATAGCATAGGTAGATTAGTGATGCTCTTAATTCCAGCTTATTGCTTATATTTCCGGTTTGTGTTTCTTTTAACTTCAAATATGCCAGAGTTTTGCAAATGCTCCCAAATTTATAATCACTATATATGTCGTGATAAAAATCTGAAAAAAACCTTCATATACATCCTAGTAGCTCAGGGAGCATGTGCTTGTAGCTTGGGAGAATGCACTAAAACTTCTGCAGGAAAAATGCCATGCTTCATATAAAGCATGACCTGTCATATACATTATCTTCCTATTGTACACTACTTATGGTGCATAGACTTGTAATGATTATTTAAGACCTTTTTTATACACTCCATCCAACACGGTCTGCATCTGATGATGGATTATATCTAAATAATGGCTGCAAGCAGGTCGGGTTGCATTAGGGATGGGTGCAACCCAAGTCCATTCCAAATTTGGATCAAGTCAATAAATTGAACTCAAAACAAATCCAATTCCCTATGAGTTGGACTGGATAAGATTTAATGTTAATTTGATTAATCCATTGGATTTTTTTGGGTCAAATCGGGTCAAAAGTAATCCGAACACAAACCATAACAAAAATTTGTAAATTGATTAGTTAAGTAATCATAAACAATTATGCAATAAAATTAGTAAGCAACATGTATACATCATCTAGAGAAGACTCTTCAGATTTGATTGATAACCACATAATTATAATCGACAACATAATTTATTGACAAACTATATTATGCTACATGGTGAAAAGAAAACTAATTTTTTTTATTATTCAAGGTGGGTTTTGAAATATATCGTATGGTAGTTTTGTATTGAGTCAGGTTAGGTGGGGTTTGGATTGGGGATTTAGTGAAACAAATCTAGTCCATATTCGAAGTTGGTCATGTTTTTGAATCCAAACCTAATCCAAATGATTTTGGTTCGTGTTGGATTGATTAATTTCATATCAGTTCAAGCAGGTCCATCCAATCCTTTTGCAGCCCTAATTATGTACTAGGATAATGATGGATTATGTATTAGGATGTCTCACTTCAAATATAGCACTGATGGAATGCACAAGCATGTGGTCTGTGTAAAGACACTCCAACTATGATATGGTCGACATTTGATTACACCATATTTTTCTGTATAAGCAGCTTGTCGTGATGTCTCTTATTTTTATTTTTTGGGGCAGTCTCAAATGTAGCCTCGCTATGATTGCATCACTGTTATACAATCTCATATTAAGTTTGTCATATCTTCATCCTGGATTTTGTCTCATCATCCAATACATTCGTGTTTCATCAGTAAGAATACTGGTTTTAATTTTGAAAGAACGGTTTAACTAATTCTCGCACTTGTAATTGCACCTTCATACCTGTCATATACCTCCGAGCTGATAATATCATTCTGTTCTTTCTTAGTCATATTTTATCTCATAATTCTTTTGCTTGCTTGAACAAATCATAGGCTGATGATGTCTTCATTTGTCAATATGTCATCTCAAGTGCTAATTTATGTTTTTGTAGCTACCATTATGAATAAGTAATCCGCATCACAGAGGTTGCTTGCGTAGCAGTTCATACGAAATAAAACAGCCATTCAGTTCAGAAGTGCCAGTTTATCCGACAGATTTAGGTTGTAGGAAAACAAAGATGTAGCTTGTATTTTCTGAAAACCATAGCATTTATAGAAATATTCTCGTCATGTATGTGGTCCATGAGCATTTATAATTCTGCTTCTATGTAAAAATTTTCAGTTATAGTAATCAAATCAATTATGCGGCCTTGACTTTCTTGCCACTGGACAGCTGAAGTTTTAAAATGCATAGATAATAGCTTATGAGCTGCTAATATTTTAAGGCTTCTTGTGTACACGAATGGAGCCGAAAATGGAAAATTGCCGGTAAGGTAATCATGTAGTCGGAGGGTTGAAGATTGCTACCTACAACTAGAGGTGAAATTTCCAAGGAACGTTGTAATGAATTGAAGCAGCAGTCTAGGCGAGGGACGGCTGAAAGGTAATGTGAAATGTTATATTACGAAAGGTATTAATTAATAATAGAAATTAAAATACTATTAATTTTAATTGAAACATGACGAATGACCGCTCATGATACATATTAGGGGAATAGTTTTTCAATGAAATTACCAATTTAAAAAAAAAAAAAAATCTATTCAGTGTCTGCCTCGGGTGCCATCATTGTTATTAAAAGCGGCTTATGATGATGGAGATAACTTTCCCCTCTGATCCAACATGATAACATGAATCAAACTTTAAGCATTCGAACTCACACTATGTTAATGGCGTGGGAGGTAATAAATATAATTTTTTATATTTTTTATTATTGATAGAAAAATGATAATTCTATTAAAATAATATTTATTAAAAATTATAAAAATTATATATTTTTATAAATTATTTTTTAAATATTATTTATTTTAAAGTTGTTTTTTGAAAGAGCAATTTTACGTGTTGAGTCATTCAAAAATATACCATCCAATTTCAGATTTGTCATGTAAATAATTATCCTATCATAAAGCATTTCTATAAGTCATCCTAGGATGATTTAAGATTAACATCATTAAAAAAAAATTTGATTAGAGCTATTTTATCGTAATAATATTATTTTAAAAAAATTATTAAAATAATATTTTTTATAAACTATTTATGAAAATATCGTTTTAGACGGTCGTTTTATGGTAGGATGATTTTTTGTGCCATCTTTTCACCCTTCAAGCGACTTGGCTGAGTCGCTATGATCGCTATATGATAAGACAATTAAATAAGTTGCTCTATCATTGGACGATTTTTATAGTCGTCTAACAATAGAGCGACTTTATTTAACTAAGTCGTCCTACCGTACGATGACTATCGAGGCTGCTTATACTCACCACAGTCGAAACTCTTTTTTTTCCATAATAATACTTTCTTCGTGATGATTCTTTTCCGACGATGCCTCTCCTCCATGACGACTCTTCTCCAGCGACGTCCCTTCTCCACAACCTATCTTCTCCGATGATGCCTGTTCTCATGACCTTCTCCACGATGCCTCTTCACCGGCGATAGCTAATGGTCCTTCTCTCCGACGGCTTTTTTTAGCATGGTAAATTAGTAACTAAATACTTTTTCTTGGAGGTTATATAGATATCTTAGAAGTCTATCGTTCAGATTCTCTCGCTATGGATCTTGGGAGATCCCAAAGGGGTTCCCTAGGTAACACAGTAAAATGGGATAGATGGCCGTGGACGTGTACATTGGTCCATATGAAGCTCTGGTTAGATTCTCGTTGTATCTAGAGCACCATCTCTCATAGAAAAGAAAGTAGGTTTGGACGACATGGTGCAACAATAGGATGGTAGATTTAAAGATACATGAATAATTTAGCTATAAAATATTCATAATAAAGTTTTTGGGTTTGCATGCATTTTAAATGCTGCTGATCATATTCAAAAGTGTGTACGGTATATGCCTTCATTTTAGCACTCCTAATGATATCATTAATTTGGTTATATTATGTGTGTTGAATATAAACAAGTTTATCTCTCACTTTTATGGGCAGAGATCATCAAGAACTGTTTATGTCCATGCATGTATCATAGCAGATGTTGAAACCAAGTCAACCTGCCCAATGCTTCTAATTTGTGCCATTTTTGACCACAAATGTTCAGCTGTCAGTGTGGAGGGATTAAGCTTTAAAAAAATAGTAAAAAATTAGGTTTTATATTTAACTATAAAATATATTCTATTGTTTCATATTATATCGCTTGTTTTTAAAAGCTTTATATTGCATAGAATCGTAAACCTATTTTTTGATTAATGTACATATTCTACTACATCTGTATATTTATATATTTTTTGTATGGATGAAAGAATTATTTATATTGATCAATTGATTGTCCAGTTTGGACAGTTTGAAAATTATAATTAATTCTATGAGTAATTACAGTAATTAAATGATACGTAAAAAATTCGAGAGAAATTTTGGACAGTATTTTTTTAGTTCTTCCCACACATCTTCAGCCATATGGGGAGAACTAAGAAAAAATACTGCCAAAATTTTTTTCAACCTCTATTGTGTATCATTTAATTACTGTGATTATCCATGGAATTAATCCAATTTCTGAATGGGATATGACCTAACTTTATCTATTAGTTTTTGGTAGGATGTATTTATCATGTAAGTCATGTTAAATGTTAAGTACTTTCATTTAGTAAACATATGTTTATATGTTCATGCAGTTACTTCTCACAAAAAATTTTAACAAAATGAATCCAAATCATGTCGCTGTTATCTTTCAGTGGGATGAAAAAATCAATCATGATGCTAACGATGCATGTTATGATGGTGGAAGGACCCAGATAAAGCTGGTAGACCGTAATGCAATATATCAAGAACTTGTGCGAGTCTGCTATGCTATCACCGGTTGGAACCTCAATCACTGCAGAGTTTTTCTAGTCTGTAGACTTTCGATTAGTAATACTCTATAGTATATGGATATACCTATTGAAAATGATCAGAACACGGACTACGTCTTGGACATCCCATTACGGAATTTTTTTCGAGTGGTTGAGATTTACATTGAGCCGGCAGCGGTGAAAATTTTGGATGGCAGTGAACAGAATGTGAATGTATCTTATGCTGTATCTGCCCCGCTTGCACAGTCGGGAATGAGGTTTGGTCCTACTTATGTGTTAGCTACCATAGAGTATGTGGAGCGTGAATTTTATAATGCTTCACCAGTTAATCGATCATTTGCATTTGATGATAAAGAGGTCAGTCCTAGTCATGTGTCAGCTATCATGGAGCATATGGAGCATGAATCTTACAATGCTTTACCAATTAATCGGCCATATGCATTTGATGATATGGAGGCCGATCCTAATCATGTATCAACTATCGTGAAGCATGTGGTGCATGAATCTTACAATGCTTATCAGTTAATCAGCCACATGCATTTGGTGATATGGGGGCTGATCCTAATCATGTGTCAGCTACCGTGGAGCATATGGAGCATGAATCTTACAATGCTTCACTAGTTAATCGACTACGTGCAACACATGCTGGACTTGGAGGATTGAAAACTATAATCGATGATTTTGCCATTTTATTTGAAAATAAAGCCGCTGTTAGTTATGATCCTAATCCTACTGATGAAATTAGGGATAATAAGACAAAGTTCGATGGCACTGATAGTGGAGAGTCTAATATGGAAAAGAATGTCCCACTACATGAGGCATCTCTTGTTCTTAAATTTGGACTAGTTGATGCATCCGACGATGATGAGGCTGCATCCCATGGAGCATTGTCTGAACATCCTTTCTTTGGTAGGAATGTGGAGTTAAGAAAGAGAATGGTATTTAGGTCAGAGGAGGAAGTCCAACGTGCCATGAAACAATATGTCATTCGCACTCACCATCCATTTAAAGTCATCGAGTCAAGTAAAATTAAATGGAGCATCGTCTGCAAATAGTTTGAGAGCTATAGGTGGCATCTTCGGGCATATTGTCGAACTAAGATATAATGATGGAAGATTACAGTATATAAAGGGCCACACACATGCTTGAATGTAGATGTGATGCAAGATCATTCATAGCTTCATGCATGCATGATTGCCGATATCATTAGAGGACTAGTGAGGGTAGAGAACTCTATATCCATATTAGCCTGTTAGGCTTATATACGTGATACATAATAATGGGAGGCATTTTATAGGAAGAAATGGATAGCTAAACAGCTTATTATCGATGAGCTATTTGGAGATTGGTTCGAATCCTTTAACACATTAGGTCCTTGGCTAGCTGCAATTTGTCATACCAACGAGCAGATCGTGGTAGATTTTGATAAATTTTCTTCAATAGATCCGAATATCGAGATGTTCCATCGAATTTTTTGGGCATTCGGACCATGCATTCAAGACTTTCAGTTCTATTGTCCACTAATTAATATTGATGCAATGCATATATACGAACGATATAAGGGTACACTGATGATAGCTGTGTGAAGGGATAGAAATGGGAGTATATATCCTCTGATGTTTGCCATTTGTGAAGGCAAGAACCATAGCAGCTGATCGTGGTTTTTATGGCGTTTGTGCTATTATATGGTACGTGATTGAATGGGGATCGGCATAAGAAAACATTAGCTACTGTTTTGGATGTGTCTATTGGGTGGACAGTGCCATATAGGTTTCATAGATTGTGCCTGAGACATGTAGAGACAAACCTAAATGGTCGATTTCATGATGCAGCATTTTTTACTTATTTTCATCAAACTACAGAGCAAAATCAGTCTCGAAAGTTCAATCGTAGCATGCAGCATATTGAGAAAATATGGCCTAATTGCTTTCAATAGCTTCAAAGAAGTCCACTTGATGATCTAAGTAAATAGTTGCTAGTGCATGACACGGATGGACGCAAGTATAGAATAATGAATACCAATCTTTCTGAAAGCTTCAATAAGATGTTGAAAGGGGCGCACTCATTACCAGTTACCATACTTGTCCATCATTTTTTGAACGCTTATCGAAGTGGTTTAATGTTAGATGTGCAATAGCAGCATAGAGGAGGGAGGATGGTAGGATGTTCACTGATAAAATTACACGTAAGTTAAATAGACACCAACTAAAGTCTAGGAATCATGGTGTGATTAAATATAATAATCAACCGAGTTTGTATGAGATTCGATTGAGATGCAGACATTATAGCCTCGATGAACTTGATTATACACAAACAATCGACTTAGGGGCAAGTACATGCACATGTCGGAAGTGGTCGTTACTACATTACCCGTGCTTCCATTTGTTCGCTGTTTGTGCTAGTGAGAATCTGGATTGAAAATAATTTGTTAATGACTGTTATACTATTTTCTATTATGAACAGTTATATGCACCTACTTTCTATCCTTCAGAGAGTCCTCATTATTGACCTGCATGGACTGCATCTAGACTTATATCGAACCCATCCACAAGATGACTTGGTAAGGGGCGACCACAATCGAAGAGGATCCGAAATGATTTGGACTCAATGGAGAGGCAAAATATGGTTCGTTATGGATTGTGTAAGCAGATAGGACACAACGGACGTAGATCCTCCCAATGACGTTAATTTATCTTTTTTTTTATATGACTTATAACTTTCTTTATATAAAGGTTGTGTTTTTCTTTTTTACTAATTTGGTTATGTAATCATATCATGTAAATATTTGAATATGTTAGTGAAATTAATCTACTATATTTTTTTTTCATGCCCTTCTAATTTTTTGATGATTAATAAATCTATTAAATTTATGAGATTGATAGATACGGTATGGCTGGTTGTGAATTTAATGAGCATTTGGGATCGATGGATCCTACGATGCTGTATCTCCAGACTCGACATAGGAGTGATCGTATATATTCTAGAGAGGACCTATGGTCTCTACGTTGCAGGCATAGAGGCTCTACAGCGATGCGTGCCTAGTGGCCACATGACCGAATCATAGTATATCTTCGTGTCATCGATTTTTATGAAATTTATAGAGTTTGTGACATACAGCTAGATTGGGCCCTCATCACAGCTATGGTAGAGCGATGGTGCCAGGAGACATACTTTCCACCTTCGCATCGGGGAGGCGACGATCACGTTACAGGACTGTGCCGTTCTCCTTGGATTGTGGGTGCATGGGCCTGCCATCAATGGTATTGTGCAGATCGTCTAGTCGAACCTCTGCAAGGAGTTATTTGGGATCAGACTGCTAGAGGTGATATTGTCGGGGTCTTTGTTGAGATTTCACTAGCTTCGCGATACATTCCACCACCTACTGGATGATGCAGATGATGAGACCGTGCAGAGGCATGCTCGAGCATTCATTCTATGTCTTATCAGTGGCCATCTATTCATCGATAAGTCTGATTTTCACGTGCAGTTATTATACCTATTCTTGCTACGTGATCATCATACATGTGGACAGATGAGTTAGGGTAGCGCTATTTTGACCTTCTTGTATCACGAGCTCTGTAGGCCACCAAATCGGATGCGCATGAGATAGCTGGACCATTGGTATTACTGCAGCTTTGGATATAAAAGCATTTACATATTGGACGATCAGATAGGGCCATGAGATGATGCAATAAGCCATGGTCTGTTAGGTGAGGACGATGTTGATATTGAGAGCCCATTTAGCGGGATACAGCACGACCTGACTGATCCACTTGAATGCAGGTATATAACCAATAGCACTAATTTTTTATGATAAATGACTAAATGCTTTCATAGATTAATATATTGACTTTATTGTGGACAGGTGGAGGACTCGATTGATTGGTGCATGGTTTTCGATGCCGCACATAGTTATATACTATAGGAATTAGCTTGACCAGCAGCGCGATGATCAGATGGTATGGGTCCCTTACACACCGGAGATACTGGCCACATTATCTGAGGTATGTCGATCAGATCAGTATGTATGGAGGACACGCGCACCTCTCATTTGCTTCAACATTATAGAGATCTATTGTCCAGAGCACGTGATGCGATAGTTCGGCATGCATCAGGTCATCTCCCACCGTGTGACACTCGGGAGAGCCTCCATAGTGTAGATCAACGAGAGCGGCATCTCCATGATTGGGTTAGACAGCATCGGGAGCATTTTGATGCATGGGAGCGGCAGGAGGATTTGATTGTCGATTGTCCACCTATGCTCCCTACTATAGATTATCATGATCCATATCTACAGTGGTATAGGAGCATCACTAGATGATTCATTTTGCCATTGATGAGGGATCAGCCCGAGATGAGGTTTCGTCCATCGAGCAGTGTGATGGACGTTGTGGTAAGCACGTTTTGCTTTTTGTCTTATTTTGTTATGTTGTTATTGTTTATTCTTCTTGAGTAACACATATTTTCTCTTTGATACTGACAGTTTGAGCAGATTATGTCACCGTACTACTAGACATGGAGCGGCTTCCATTCGGTTATCGTTGGATGCAAGGATCGAGCACTTGCTGATGTCATGGATGGCCTCCTCGACACCATGAGGGTCGTCTCTGAGGATAAACGACTTTATACTATGCCATCGATGGATGATTCGAGTACATCATCAGATGCTCAGCACATCTCATATCCTGGCTTCTCGGACTTCAACCTCTCCATAGATGATGCATCTATATCACAGAGGATTACTGAGCCGGGAGGCACGTCGCACCGACCCGATGAGCAACACGTTGATCATGCGCATGGGAGGGCTAGAGGCAGGGGTAGACTGAGGGTTTTCTGAAGTAGATGTTAGGCACATGCTGACAGACTGAGCACGATAGCACCTTCCTTTCTATCGATCGGTACCGTACTTGAGCCATCACACCGCCAGCCAGAGGTGACACGTGTCTACGAGAGATGGACACGAAGGAGGCCTGAGTACCTTAGTATGTACACCTCTCGACAGTTATATTGATTGTATTTTTTTTTACTAACAAACTTTGTAATAATCAAATATTATAAAAATATTAATTTAAAATTAATGTTAAAAAATTTTCAAGTTGAATGCATATGCTACAATTTTTGTTGGTTGCAAAAAAAAATCATTGTCGATCTTGATATAGGTTATATGGTCGAACATTGAGATTGTCCATTATTTCTAAGATATCCTATAATTATAAACATGGTTGAAGAAGCTTGAATTTGTATCTCAAGAAAGTACCTATAAAAAAATAAATTTATAATCAATCATTTTCTCTTTAAGTAGTTCTACTATTTTTGTTAGAATGGAGCAAAACTTAGATCGATGACATCATGACATGCTGGTGTGCTAGGATTATATCAAAGTCATCCTTTCAAAGGACGACTTATAGAATCGTCTTTTAGAAGAGCGACTTATAAAGTTATCCTATAATAGGACAACTTATAGACATGCCCTATGATAGGATGACTGTCTAGCTGGTAAACCATTCATCTTGGGCAGTATATATTTTGATCGAATCAACATAATAAATCATCCTTTTGAAGAGCAACTTTAAGTTGAATAGTACTTTGATAAATACTTTGAAAGAGATAATATTTTCATAAATTATTTTAAAAGATATTAATTTGATAAAATTGCCATAGCGGGGACCAAGAGCTAGGAAGGTGGGTGTCTTCTTCTTCTTTTTTTAAGTAATAAAAAAAAAAAAGGAGTTTAGTTGATTAATTTATTTTTTTTATAATTGTAACATCAAATTGCTGTATGATAGAGACTCTACCATAAAGTAACTATTTACATAGCAAGTTTGGTAACTCAAACAGTATGTTTTTGGTTGACTTCTAATGTAAAGTTATTGTTTAGGAAAATGCTTTTAAGTTGGACAATATTTTAATAAATAATTAAAAAATATTATTTTTATAAATTAATTTTTAATAAAAATTATTTTGATAAAATTATCTAAAAAAAATCTCTGGTGTTACAGTGAATAGTTTGCCATCACATATCAGAGATATTAATTTACAAATTATTCCTTTTTTTGGACATCGAGAGGTGATCTTTTTCATGTCTTAAATTTGCTTATTTGAAGCTCGGGTAACCATCCTGATCTATAATGAAAATTAAGATATAGTATGTTTCTTTTTTCTTTTTTTTGGTATAATATAAAATTTATCTTTGAATGTATTAAACAAACGAACGTTTGAAAAACTGGTGTCCTGAGTTTTTAAAAAAAAACGAAAAAGGAAAAAGGAGAGTTCCAAAAGGAAAACCACGTGTCGTGCCCCGTTTACGGATGCAAATGGGCTAGGCCATGAGCAAACTTCTACATTATATGGGCCGGCCCTACGGAATATTTTGCTAACTGAGCCCAGGTCCAGCCCATTTGATCACCCACATACACACAAAGACACAGTGGTACACAGGATGGTCATTGTAAGATGCATCGTGCTTACAAGGATCTCAACTCATGCCAGCTGTTTTGAGAAGCTTTCACCACGCTGCAACAAAGCTTCATTCTACCTCCAAACTGTTAGTTTGGACCCAATACATTACCATAGATGCTGCACCCACTCTTTCCATTATTCCTTTTTCCCATTGTCACCCTATCTGGCGCCACCTATCGCACCAGTAAGCAAACGCAGTAATTGACAGAGCTACAGCAACACCAGCCGAGGCATGCCATGCATACGTTGCCAGCCTTTCCAAACTCTCCGGCATTGCCCGCTGGCTTACCTGGAAAGCAAATTCAAGGCCTTCTCCTTCAAGCTTGGCCATGTCTTTGACCGTGGCCTTGAGCTTAACAGCCTTTGCTATTGCCTCGTACTCCTCTCTGCTTCCACTCTCAAGAAAAGCTCCCATCAACCGGCCTTTGCCGACCCAATATGCACCAAACCTCCCACTAGAAAAATCACCGAAATGGACGACTTCGCCGACGTTATCTCCATAGAACTGCCAGGAGAGTGTGAAGACTCTGGAGTAGAAGAATGGCAGATAGTCAAGGTCACCAGTTGTGCAAGGTGCCGTGATTGCAGCCACTGCATGCCTCGCGGTCTTGCGCGCAGAGTCAACATGCTCGAGTCGGCGGACATCATTGCCAAAGAGTTTGATCGGGAATGCGGCAACATCGCCAACAGCATACACAGAGCTGTTGCTGGTTTGCATTCGTCCATTCACCTTAATGCCACCTTTCTCCATATTCAGTTGGCCTTCAAACAGGCCGGTGTTTGCACGGATACCGATGCCGACCACAACCATGTCAGCAGGAAGACGTCTGCCATCTTTTAGAATCACTGCTGTCACCTGCAGCAGGGCCAATCAGATAAATATTACCGCTTGTGAGAGCGGTTAAATTTCGCAGGTGCCTAAATTGTCCATCGATTAGAAGATCTCACCCTAGACATTGCCCACACTTGACAAACTATTTCCTCTTTTATAAACGTAATAGTTACAGTTCTCATGATAAAACTAAGCATCACTTTCTTTTTTTTTAAAAAAAAAGACAATATTTTACTTAATAATGTTGTGAGCAGTGCTACTATGTTGCATATTATTGCTCACATAAAAGTGAAAGTCCATGAAGCTAATAGCTAACTATCTGCATAAGATCATATGCATGCCTGTTTGTAAGTAAAGAATATGCAGCTTCAGACTTCCTAGAATCCTTGATCTAAACATTGGAAGCAAGTTCTGCATTCACTGATGTTTCTCATATTGTGTTAAGAATAATCGCATCAAGATATATATCCAATATGTATCGAGATTTAAATGGAAATTACCTTTTTCTATTATCATTTCCTATAGGCTAGAGGCTGTAACATCTGCATAGCATTCAGCTTTGTATTAAGCCCACGGTGACCTAAGTTTTGATTCTTTGGCTAACATTTGGATCCAGGTTCGGGTGCAGCAAAATTTCATTTTATGATGGTTTTCGATAAACTATGTTAGACCATCTCCTCAAAATCTAAGTAGCCCAAGGAAAAGTTCATCACAGTACGACTTTGTGGCTAGTGTGGTGCTGGATGTCGATCGGTATTCATCATGTGGTTTGCTACAGGATCGGGATACACCAACATTATCAAAAGTATAAAATTTAACTAACTGTAGCTAAGATGATTAATAGAACAAGATATCACCTTCCCCCCTGAGTCATTTTCAAATGATGTCACCACTGTTCCTTTTATGAAATTAACTCCCATTGACTTGTAATATTCTTCATAGAACGAAGCGATCTTTGGTGTAAATACACGACCCACTGTAAACACAACCAGGATTCTAATCAGATTATGTAATGCACTTGGAATTGCTAAGGATATACTTCTATAAGGGCGATTGCTGAACTGCATTTATAATAAAAATATGGCAGAACACCAAACACTTACTGCAATGTTTCCCAGGGAAGACCCAGGTTACTTTTATTCGATTTTTGACCAAAGCTGCTGTGCATTCCATGCCAATGTAGCCACCACCAACGACAACAGCATTTCCACCAGTACAAGAGCGCATTACATCCACCAGCCTACTTGCATCAGCCAAATTGCGTAAATAACAGACATTTTCAGCATCAGATCCCCTCACTCCAAATTCTTCGAGCTTTAAAGCCTACAAGGTAACACTTGCATTTGCTTAAAAGTTTAAATTCTTTTAAAGTCTCTCATAGAATTATAACTCATAAGAATCTAATTATACAAGAAAGAAATTAGATTCAATACCCGAGCACCTGTTGCAATGATAAGAATCTTGTAACTGATAGTCTCTCCAGTTGCTGTAAGCAATGTCTTCCGTCTCACATCAGCAGACTTTACCTTAGTTCCAAAAACAAGTTCAATGCCTAGAAAACCAAGGCCACAACTTGCATTCAGAAGCTCCTACTAATGAAAAAGAGATATCATACTATTTGTAAACATTATGAGTTGGCAGGTAATAGCATCAGGAGAGTCATAGCAAAAAAACAGAAGATATTGGAAATTGATGGATTGATGTGCAAGAGTCGGCAAGTGTAAGCTTAATTTGGGTCAAGGACAAAGTATAGTGACATACCGGTGCAGACCCAATGCCCAGAGAGGTAAGGGAATAGTAAAATGGTACATTGGTGCCATGCTCAACAGTCTCTGCCAGTCCGTATCAGTCATGCCAGTTTGTGCTGGTCGAGCACCCAGAGGCATGCACTGATGTAGGCTGACATCAACCCATTTTGTTGGCCACAGCTTGGTATGTGAACAGAATGACTTGGCACGAAACAGTATTATTATGCCGTGTCATCCCATGATTGGCATGGTAAGGCACCCGCTACTTTAATCCCTAATTTCAATAGGTAAATATTTTGGGCATTTTGGAAATAACCCTTTTTTTACCTTCAAATATGTCCATGGAGTATAATTCCATGGTTGACACAAATTGTGAAAATTCTGCTTGATGTCTCGGATAAAGTAAATAAAAATGATGTGACGCTTTGCTGACCCTACAATTACTGATCGGTGTGTCCTAAACTTTGGTCCCAAGCCCCTAACCACTACAGAACATTTTATAGCTTAAATTTAAACAAATGTAGCTTTCGACCAAAAGTCGGCAATATAGGTGGACAATCAGAAATAAGAAGACAAGAAAGGCAAGCTAATTCGTGCATATATTATGTGGCATAGGAGGAAGCCATTTATCCATGGATCTCCAGAGCGAATAGAACTAAAAAGACAATGCTTGTTCTAGCCACTGCATCCCAACCAAACTAAACTGTATCCCCCACCTCCAATCCATGTATATATAGGAAATGTACACAATTACATGATGCAACAACATATGTTACTGACATCCCTTCCTTACACTTTACAGCAAAGATACACCCAGATTTAGAATTCTATAATAATTCCTTTAATGGCAAAGAACTGCTACTGAACCTAGAGAACGGTAAGAAGGACCGAAATGCAATTGATTCAGTTCTGCTAAAACAAAAGTGGTGAACCATGCTGATTCAGATTTTCAACCTTGAATTCAAAGATCATCATGCAAGAACACCAATTCGCTAAATCAAGTGCCTATTACAGTAACATAAAGTAAAACAAAAAGAGTCTGCTTCAGATCCTAATACCCTAATTTTATATCTTAAAGATCTGGATGTTTATCTCAGTACATGCTTACATTTATACATCATTCAGACCATGAACATGATACAGCACTATTGAGATTTTTCAAACATGCTAATATATTATCAAAAATGTTATTTCAGTCATGAGTATATCCTGCAGGTTATTTTCTGTTTGCCAAGTTGATTTGCATGCTAAGAAATTAAAGCACACGAAAAAAATCATTATTGAAAATAATGACAAATGAAAGAAACAACTACTGAAATTGAAGATCTAGGAGAAATCAAGAAATCTTTACCATGCTCCCTATACCATTCTGGTGTCAACCTCTCCTCATTGACACCTACACAAGTATGAAATGAAGGAAGGCGTGCAGGATCTGCAGGTAATGATGGTACATTGTAAGGCCAAGTATGCAGATAAAGAAGTACGAAGATCATATTATGTTGTATAAAGCTTTGGCATTAAAAATAGACTCTACCACATAGGAAATGTAAACATGAGGAGTTCAGTTCATGTTATCAGTGAATAGTAAAACAAGACAAGCTTTTGGATGCTAAAAAATGCTGAGTGCCATTTGAAACGTTAATTTATGCCTTGGTAGACGGATACGAGAAGAATGTTGCCACCACCACAGTTCAATTTTTAGGTAAAACAAATCTTCATTCAGAGCATCAAATAGACTTAAAGACTTATGCAAAAATTGAAAAGAGAACAATATTGAGGACATAGAATTACAAAATGCTGGACGACAACAACAGAAGTCAAGACTCAGCCTAGCCACTTTAGTTGATTTGTAACATGACTGGGCTTCTGAGCTCCACGAATCAGCTGAGTCTCAAATAAACTGTTGCAGGTTTCAAGTCAGAGGCAGACTCCAATTTGAGTCGGTGAAGTTCAGAATTGGCTCACTGATTTTTAAACTATGACCATCACTAGATGAAAACAAATAAAACTGTAACAAGATAAGGTGAAGAGAAATTTAATATGAAGACATTGATGATGATGTGTACTTGTGTAGGAAAAGAAGAGAGTGTGCTCAATACAGTGGATGAGAAGCATGCATATTTGATATGGGGGAAATAAAATCGGTTATCTATGTTTTATCAGCATATCAATTTCATTAACAGTGAACAGATGCTTAATCGATACCTTTTGGAAGTAAAAATCCTTTGCTCAGCGCAGGTCGTTCATAAGGTGCAACCTGCAATCAACACAGAATTTAATCAAGAAAATCCCATGTCAACAGCAAATGGAATGCCAACAGTTAAATGAGCAGCAAAGTCACACTGTTTTAAAGCTTGTTATATGGTCACCATAGTTGAAGTTTAAGTGAAACACGTTTATTTGGTTATGATTGAAGTCTCAGAATTAGATTCACAAATCTAACATCATTATTTGGTGCTTCTAAGGTTCTCCTGCATTGATAACATGATAGTGTCAACCAAGGCATTTAGCTCATTCATACACACGGTGAGTTCATCATTCTATATATTTGTTGTTAAGCCTGACATATATTTTCGATCCTTTCCCTATCAGCTTAAGCTTTTAGGATCAATAAGTTAGTTAACATAGTACCAGAGCTTAGTTTTGTTGGAGTCAGGTGAGTTCGAAACCCCTCCACTTCAGTTACTTATTTAGCCATCCTAGTTATCTGTTATCCTGACCGTGGTCTGACTTGACTTGGTTATCCCACCACGTGCATGGTCCAGGCTACACGTGTGGGGAGTGTTGCTCGATATATATTCTTGACTCTTTCCACGTCAGCTTAAGCTTTTTAGGGTTATTCAGTTATATCATTTAATTATACTAGTCCAATCGGGAAGGAAGAAGAATTTTCTGAATCAGTTCAACTCGAATCTCTTAAAAAAAATAATAAAAAAAAAAATAGAAATTTTGAAAAAGTAGGATTCACGTGCCCTTTTCTGTCTTAATTTATAATGGTGAGATTTGCCTTTGTACAATTTAAACGAATTATTTTTCTAATTCCAACAGGGCTCACTTTCCGTCAAAACCGAAAAAACTAACTTCCACATCAATTTTATCTTCCAGCACTCTATCAGATTCTTCCTCAATTAGGAGATATATCTGGTCACCTCACTAGAATGCCCGGACGCCACCTAGCGACAAATGATCATCGAATTTTAGGCAACTCAGTTTGCCGAATTCCAAACAACAGACGAAAACTCCAATTTTATTGGTAGAATCACCGTCCCATAGATTAAAAACAAAAAGGAACCCATCTAAGATATCAAAGTAAAGAAATTACAAGGGTTGAACAACGTTCAACTGAGGCAATAAGGAAAAGAACTGAATTGGGAAGAGAAGGGATGAGAGGAGACTGACGGATTCCTCGGAGATGATGCAGAGCTTGCCGTGGGAGATTCCACGCCGGACGAACTCGAGCGCAGCGTAGCCGGCGGCGACTCCTCCGCCTAGTATCACATAGACGAAGGCTCTCCCCATCTCGGCGAGCTTTCTCCCTCTCTTCCTTCGGCTAAGAAGCGAATGTATACGGGGGTACTTATTTCGACTTTGGAGGCTGCCGCTGGTCGGACGCTGCTGCACTCCAAGCATAGCTTGCATTTTGCTTCTACAAACTCTACTTTTCTTTATTCAGAAGGCATGAATAAATGCAGATTTGCTTCACTAGCCTTTTTCAAGATTTTATCCTTAAAATTTTTATTTCTGTTTTTGTTATAATTTTCTTTTAAAAGATTCGTTATTAACTGCAGCTAGATATCTTGTAGTACATAATGAGGACGATCGAACTTACCGGTATCATTCTTAAATTAATACTTCATTTAAAGATCTGGTGTCAAAATTACCTTCTAGGCAATTCTATCACTCGTATTTTTATGCATTTTGCTATTCTGGTGATTGCATATCGTTACGCACGGGGTGAAAAAACAAAATGGTTTCCCGTGACTAATGTGAATAATCTTTTTATCCACTTTAATTTGGTGCTAGATAGAGAACAATATTTCTTTGTATGGAGAAATAGCCAGCTTAATGCATTTGAAAATATTAGAGTTATACCAATATCTTGCCTTTTAAACTCACTAATTTTAATAGCTGAATTTTGCGGTGCTTCTAACATGAGAGGTTTCTTCAGAAAGTGATTTCAGCTTTCAATAGCTCTTCAATCTTATCTAAAACGAAGAACCAACCAGCAGCAGAAGTGATAAAATCTATTAGAAATGGGATACAAATAGAGTCTTGTGTATCAAAACCTGCTGCAGCTTTTTCTTCCATGAAAGGATGGTTTTCTGCTATGTTACACTCATCTAGTCTCTCCTTATTTCCATAAAAATAAAAATTTTTGCATTGCTCCTGTATCAAAATAGGATCCTCACAACTTATTGAAAAGAAATATTCCAGCTTCCTCTCATTGCATGAATTACTTCTTTATGACATATGATTTCATAAACAAGCTTTGAGAAAAGAATAAAAAATAAAATATAGATCTCAACCTTACGATGTGTGCAACAGCTTTTTGATGAGCAGTAGTTTCCTCCATCTCGGTATCTAAGCAAGCGAGTCTAGCTCAGTGCTAGATTATCTGAAAGGAACGGAATGAAAGAATATTTCAGTTCAAAACATTTATGTATGAAGTAATCTATAAGCACTTTATTGACATAATGAAATTTTGGATCATCTATTACTTTGACAAACTGAATAAAAATTATTAGCAGCAATTTTAGCTCTGATGGAGATTTATTTTCCATCTTCTTGGTATTTCTCCTCAATTATTCTGTGGTTAAGTGTTTGGTCCAATAAGAGTTGCCGTAGTTCTATCATCTTTTGCTTCAGGGCCGATTCTTTTTCAAGCTAATATATCTATTCTTTTTTCCGTTCTTTAGTTCTAATGTACATATACTTTCTTTTTTTAATGCACCTGGGTGGACGTCGCTCCCATTTTTAATCAAAAAAAAGAAGTTTTGATTAATGAGATGAGTTGGTACACAATATATAACAGCATCGCAAGACATGTAAAGGCTACAAAAAAGCCCGGGCATAAAGTGCGGTGGTCCCATTGGGCATGGACTACCATACCAGCGCCCAAGGTAAAGAATTTTATAGATATTAAGATAAAGAAAAGAATACCCACCGATCTGCGGTGGGAGCATTTTTAAAGCTAAAAGTTAATAAAAAGAGAAGATTTATAAAACTGAGCATCCATGCTCTTTTGTGTGATATGGAAATAAAATTTCGGGCACTATAACTTTTATTTTTAACCAGCATATAATAGATTACACTAAGAGATTTTAATAGCAAGCATTCAAGACATGCATTTCACATTTATATATGATGTCATGTTTGGACCAAAAAAGAAAAAGGAAAAATCCAAACTTCACCCTTTTTTTTGTTCACCATGCAGTGCTGTTGTCGTTTCTCTTTGACAAGCATGATATTATGGCAAATGTTAATAAGTGCAGTCTAGTGCTAGCAATATTTAATATGCTTAAAGATGGCATGAGTGTTTTCATCAAATTGATGCAAATTATAATTAATTGTCTCTGTCTGCCATCACAATGCACATCTAGGAAATGAATGGAAAACCAAGTCTATATCACATTCCCCGTCGCACATTCATGTAGTACTTGCACAAATGATCATATCTATTGACCACAGCAATTTGGCAACTTTTGTGGATTGCATTGTTAACATATCCCTGATTTTCTTTAATGCAAGGACATTAATTTTATTTAAATGAAATGCAAGACGAGTATTGACTTTATGGAGTCGTTATTCCCCTGCAAAGCACATGTCCTACAAGTGTGGGAATTGTTTTGCCAATCGAATCTTTTCTTGGAACAGCATTGGCCCCTTTTGTTTTCTTAATGTGGATCGGAGAAGAGACGAGGGAAAGGCTTGTATTGGTTTAGGTGCCCATCCAAAAAATCGAGTCTCTTTTGTCTCTTCCCTTGCAAACTGATTTGAATAGGAGCTTTTCCACAGTAAAAAGTTGTAACAGTTCGGCATCGGTCAGGACAGTAAGATATCAGATTAATCTAATCATTGTTATATTAATGCATCAAAATAAAATAAACATTCGATATTGGGATATGGCATTATTTGGGTTTGATCATGGACAAAAAGAAAAACCAAGCTTGCATCTCAGATTTTGGGTCCAAAAATCTGTATCGGTCCAACTGAATGGAGTTCACAGAACAATATTTGTTGGACCGAAATCATGTCATTCTGCAAGTAATAATCTGATTAAACTGGTATATCTGTGCTCATCTGGAGATGAACATGATATGCCGGATTGACTGTAACATGTTTAAAAGTTGTTTTCCCAATCTGTACTCGTTAGGTAGAAATCATTTTAAGTAGATCGAAGTTAACATCGACCAATGTACCAGCATCCACGGTTCACAAGGGACTATATATTCAGGTCCGCACTCAACCATGTCTTTTTTGTGTACAACAAATTTGTTTTGAAATTATACAAAGAAAATTCTTGCATAAACTTCCCTTCTCTGTTTTTCTGGACAAACGCACTTCTTTTGTGCGTGCTTGTTACGTATTTGCCTGATAAATGCAGTCTTTTCTTGCATCAACTCTTCTAATAAATGCAGTCTTTTCTCCTTTCCCAAAATTTAAGAGGTGAAGTGCTTCCCCCATGTCTCAGCTCTTGAAGATTTGCCGTGATCTCCTCTATTCAAGTACCAGAAGCAACCGCACTGGTGGAAGCGAGTTAGTTTCCGCCTGCTAAACAGGTAACTGTATTCCTACCAATAAAAAAAAAAAAAAAAAAACGCTAATAGGACGATAAGTGCAAGGTGGAATTTCGTAAGCGCTTGTATTGGAAGGGGGACATATTATATTAGTGGTCAAGCTAGCATTCTTCTAGTTACATTGAAGCTGAGAGAATTAATGAACCGAACCTAACTTCTTTAATCACGCGTAATTTGTATTGCTAATCATCAATGACAAGTTCGAAAACCATAGCTATAGCTAGACCACGAAGCATGAGTACATTCCTTCACAAAGAAATATTATCAAAAATCATCTGGTCAAATTCTCATCCAAACATAGTGCGATGTCATGATCGACAATTTCTTATGACATCGCGTAAGTTTTCCGATATTTTCATTGACCCTTGAGAAGTGACACCAATCCCTTGCTCTATCGTGGCATGCATTTGATCAGGTCCTCGTGGACCAAGCCAATCACATCGGGCCATGTGGGCATGAGAAAGCGACAGGGTAATTTAGCAGAACCTAATAAAATTCATAATCGTTGTTATATAACAACGGCTTATTTAGTGGGATTGTTCAAAGTCACTATTATTATTACCGTACGAAAGGCTGTAGATCAGCTGTCAGATACCGAACAGCAATGGGGTGCAAATACCGCAAAATATTTCAGGGCCAGCTAATCATCTTGGAGCATGGTAGAAGATGACTGGTTCAATAAGCTGAATACTGTTCGACCCCATATTTCTAAACCCAGGTTAATTCTTTGGTGCCAACGTGGAGGCAACGGCTTAATGGCCGTCCGTCCGACGCACACGTTGTCCGATCCTTGCCCTCTCAGGTTCGGGTTGTGTCTTTTTTGCGAAGGAATGATCGATCTTCTTTCAAGAAACTGACCGTTAGATCTAACCATGCACAGATCTGGATGCAATCTGAGCTCTCCATTCCTGGCCCTGCACAGCTCTCGAAGCGCCTGTTGCGCGATCCAACGGTGCATTCGGGCGAAGGAAGGTGAATCCTTGTTTCGCGCGAAAGATACGACCCACGTCCTGCTCTCTCTCCTCTCCACTGATTTTTCCCCCCCTTCCTTTCCTTTCTTGCTTCCCCTCTTCCTCGGTCGCTCGCTGGCTCTCGCTCCGGTGCTTCTAAGAAATATTCCCTTCCCCTCTTCCTCGGTCGGTCGCTCGCTCTCGCTCCGGTGCTTCTAAGAAATATTCCAAATAAGCCCTCGTCTCCAGGTACTCTTTTCCCTTCTCTCTCTCCTTCCCTTCTCCGTTTTACTTTTACCTGCCGTCCCCGATTCTTCTTTCACTCTAAGTCCTCCACTGAGCTCTTTCTCTTCTCCCCGGTACGGTCCTCCTTTCTCTCTTTTATTTTATTTTATTTTTTTTTTTTTGCCCCTTCATTTGTTTCAGTCCTCGTCCATCATAAAGAACAAAAGGAAATCCCAAAATGGAAACCCTGGAAGCCACTGAAACGCTACCCGACGACTCCTCCAAGAAGGCCTCCGAAACCCAAACCCTAGAAGCCCTCGGGGGACCTAGGCTTTCGGAACTAGGGTTTTCGCCGGAGGAAGAACCCCTAGCTCCGGCGCCGGGGGCGGAAGCTAAAACCCCGGTGTCGGGGTTGCAGCCGGAGGCCGGCGAGGGGGAGGAGCTGCACTCCTTCGCCGTCGGTGATTTCGTGTGGGGGAAGATCAAGAGCCATCCATGGTGGCCGGGCCAGGTGTACGACCCCTCTCGAGCGTCGGATCATGCCAAGAGGGCCCACCGGAGGGACCGGTCGGTGCTCGTGGCCTACTTCGGGGACGACACCTTCGCCTGGTGCCACCCGGCGCAGCTGCGGTCGTTCCTGCTGGACTTCCACCAGATGGTGAAGCAGAGCAGCTCCAGGAGCTTTGTCAGCGCCGTGGAGGACGTCGTGGTGGAGATTGGGCGGTGCCTCGAGCTCGAGCTCACTTGCCATTGCGTGCCCCCGGAGGTCCGGCCAGCGAGTGCCAGAGGCCAGGTCGGGAAGGCTCCTGTAGCAAATTTCGCGCCTTTGGAGTTCCTTGAGCATCTCCGTGATGTGGCATGTGATGTTTCGGTGGTTGATATGCTGGAAGGCGCGATGCTAAGGGGTTGGGTCTTGGCCTTCGGGAAGGGGTGGACCAATGGTTCGGCCGGGTACCACCGTCGCCGGGGGGTAATGGACCTGGTGGACAAGATAGATCTTGATGTCCCACCAGGGGACTTGGCTGACAGCAAGGAGGAGGAGTATTGGATCACTGGGAGCAGTGTTGTGAAAGGGCCAAAGATATCGACGGAGAAGTTGTTCAGGAACAGGAAGAAGAGAAGCATGGCGAAACTTATCGCCGAGATGGATCTGGATGCTGTCGAGGTTAGTGATGGTGAGGACGAGAAGGTAGAGGAGAAGGTGAAAGAGAAAGTGGACTCGGGGAAGCGCAAGAAGAAGACTGAGAATGAGAAAGGTTCGGAGATGGAGAATGTTGTTGTCAAGGGTGAAGAAGAGGGTGGATCGGGTAGACGGGAACGGAAGAAGAGCAAGTATTTGTCACCTCCCTACACTTATTTGAGTGGGTATACAAAGTATGTGGCCTCACCGAGGAGTGCAGAGATGAAGACACCGAGGAAAAGTATCGATTCCTCCGGTCCTTTGTCACCCAAGTCCCAGACGGTTTTGAAATGCAACTGTGACACAGTTCAGAAGGAAGAGGATAAGATGAGTCCTTCATTCCAGGTTGATAGCACTTCGGTGCATGAGATTCTTGTCGAGTTCCTCTGCACAGCAGTCAATCCGCTTCGCCTGAAATGGAATCGCTTAGCGAAGACAATCAGGGGCTTCTTTGCAATATATAGAAGTTCTATGTACTCTAGTGGCTCTGACTGTGAGACTTACCAAAAGCACCTGACTGAATCTTGTGGCATAAATAGCAAAACTCCTGTAGCTGATAGGCCTGAACTTGGGAAATCTGAGGGGAAGAGGAAGCAGAAGAAAGATGGGACAAGTGGAGAAACTACAATAGTTTTGGGTTCTGATTCCGCAAATCACTCTAAACAAGGTAAGGTGGGAAGGAAGAGAAGGGTGAGGAAGGATGACACTACCGTTGAACCTCTGGTTAATTTGGAACCCCAGATTGTAGATGTTCCAGTGGAAGGTAAACTGTCACGGAGAAGCAGAAAAGGCAAGGATGATGCTAATGGCGAAAGCATGGTGAATTTGTCTCAGGAGCTTCTCAGCCCTTCAGAAGCAGCTGCTAAATTGGGGCAGAAGATGGTTAGGAGAAAGGGAGTTGCTAATGGAAAATTTCCAGTGGAATTGGATCATGAGCTTAGTGGTCGCTCTCAAGAAGGTATGTCTGGGCACAGAAGGAGAAAAAGCAAAAATGCACCTAATACTTTGCATGTTCTTGATTTGGATCGCGCAGTTGCTAATGGTCCGAATGAAGGTAAATCTGGCCAGAAGAGGAGGAAGAAGGATGGAAATAACTATGGGAATCCAGCAGCTCTTCATATGAATTTTGCTCCGGGCATCACACTGCCATCCAGGGATGACCTTATCTCCACTTTTAGCAAGTATGGTGTCTTGATCGAGTCTGAGACGGAGTTGCTCCAAGAAACTGCCAGTGCTCGGGTAGTGTTTGTGAAAAGCACCGATGCAGAAAAGGCCTTTAATGGTTTAGACAAAACTGGAGTTTTTGGGGCCCCATATGCTACTTACCGCCTCCGCTATCTACCTGCTTTAAGCTCTCCACCATCATCACCTATTCCGGTTCCAAAGCCTCCACTTCCTTACATAAGGAAGAGCCTTGAGAGGATGATTTCTTCTTTGGCCGGTTCTTCCACCACAGTGAAAGAAACAGGATGTTCTGATGGGTTGAAGCCAGAGGCAAGAGAGAACTTAGTTGGCGAGATGCAGGGCCTCCTCATGAAGGTCAACAAGATGCTGAACGGACCTGTTGCTGGTACCCCTTCTTAGCTCCACCTTTTTATAGATATGTGGATCTAACCTATTTAGCTTTAGAGTCTTTGTTATCCTTTATGTTGGTTATGTCAATTGGTCAAAGACTACTACTGCTCTCTCTAGGATGCCTGCACAGTGGTGCTGTTAACCCGAATGGGTTATTGTATTTTCGTACATTGTTCCTATGCATGGTAGACTACGGAGACTTCAGCTTGCCTTTCTCCAAACCTCTTGGCGGTGTGTGGTTATATTTGGGTGGTTAGAAATAGCTTATTATGCATGTTTAGTAAGAATGACTTGTTATGGTGGCCTTGTTACACTCTTTTCTTGACAGACCTGTGGTGCAATTGACAGCTATCATACTCTATTATCATTGCCATCGTATGTGTAAATGCTTTCAGATTATACAGCAAAGCATTACTGTCATCATCTGAGGTTTTCTTGGTAATTTTGCTGAAATATGAAAACATGTGAGGGAGGACTTTGTGATGGAAAGCAGGAAGGAAGAAAACCAAATGAGCCAAAACGGAGGCAAGGGCATGGTGTTTTATTCCTCTGTTTGGAATAACAAGGAAATGGAGAATTCACCGTTAAAATAATTTCTTAGAAGTTTCCTTTTGACAGAAAAAGTTTTTGTATGTGAATGAAATGTAATGCTTGTGATGTAATTAAATTGCATGGAGAATGTACTGTCTTATCCCATCGATCTGAAACATGGAACGGGATTTTTAATTGAGTGCTGGGGTCCATGTTCCTCTTACCATTCCAGGCAATTTGAGGGCCCTGTAGATGAAGTCTTGGACGGACAACCTGCCGTCAGGTGTGGTCATAATTTAGGACTAAAAGTCCTACGGGGGTATGCTGCTTGTTTTCACACTATAAGCCTCTCCATTCATTTGTTCTCTATCTATAGAACAACGTTATTGAATGATGTGCAATGTTTTCCAAGCATCCAGGTTGGCGAGGTGGTTGTGCACCGTCAGTTATTTGGCTCCGATTTATGGTGATCGTATCTTTCAAAGCATGTGGGTCAAGGCTGACAAAGGCACCGACCCTGATGGTGGACTTCGGTGGCTGCAAATCTTGCGTGCTTGTTGATGGTTCTCTCTGATGTGTTGTTGGCTTGCTCGAGGATTTCCCTTTGTTGCTGGGTATTGTCATCTATTGCCTTTTTTTTTTTCTTTTCTTTTCTTTTTTTTGTCCCATTGTGCTGGGATAAGCCTTTGAGAAAGCCGTACATTTCGTCTGCCTGGTTAGTGGCAGTTAGTGACTACAGGTTCGCCCTTCCTGCCTCTTGTCATGGTGCTGCACCTTGGACTCGGCGGGATCTGTCCCTGATTCTCCCTCAATCGGACTGTCGTTGACCTATATTAGATTCGGAGTGTATCGGCTTGACTGGTGATTGCTATTAATTTATTTAGCTTGTGAGGGCTGGCTGATTTTCCTGGAAGGGCCTCAACCATGTTTTATAGCTTTACCAAAAGGGTACCAGCAGAGCCATTGTTCGGAGGATGCAACCCCTTGCTCAAAACCCACTCTTCAGTGGTCTCCGTAAGCTTAACAATTAGTACATATGTTACCATTTCAAATGTTCGTCCGATTCTCAGCCTGAGCTGCGATCTCAAACAACTGCTATGGCTGTATGGTCGTTCTGCTAGGTTGTTTAATCATAACAGGACATCCAAGCAGTCAAAGAAATAGACTGTTGTCCGAGATCGTCATCCAAATGATTCCAATGGATTTGCCATCTGTCTTAATATATTTTTGTATTAAACCATGGATGGCCGTGCTTGCTTGGATTTGCTGCATCCGCATAGGTGAGGTATTGTTCATGTTAGTCTCTAATTCATGGCATGAGGTTTTATGGTTTTGTCCTATAAAAAATATTTCACATAGGAAAAAAGTTTCAATTCATATAAGTCATACTTTCACAATCGATATGGGACTAAAAATATCATCTTCTACAACATGTTCTATTTTTGAGATGATAAGTGCCGGCAATCCAAAGATCAAAAGATGTACTGCAGAGGATTTGAGATCAGTTTTTTTTACCTAACTGAAATAATGAATTTCAATTTGATAAAGATTCCAAACCATCCAGCGACTATCGAAGAGTCGGTAACTTCTGTAGAAGGGCTTTATTGAGAAAGTCTGAATATGGAAATATGGTGAGTAGCAATTCCTGACTTTTGTCACAGTCCCAATCGGTTCATTTCATATGTGTTTTTTGATGGGTCCAAAGGCTAGAAGATCCTGGCCTTCAACAGCTAGTTTAGATGAGTCATTTTCTTCACCTCTCCTGTGAAGGGATAGCTAGAAGTGAAAGTGATATAGATAATATTCATCTAGATTTATTTTTATATCTGAACTAATCTGAATATAGATAGAAATTTGAGGATCTAACTAATATTCATCTCTATATCCATATCAATTAAAAAAAAAGAATATGGATATGAATAGATGATTATTCGATTTATATCCAAATTCATCTATAATTTTATATAATTTTATATAATATTTATTAATTTTTTTAAAAAAATATATAATCATATAAATATGTTATTAATTTGATTTATCATCTATTTAATAATATTTTTAAGTTTGTAGTCATAAAATTTAATTATTCAACTTATATCTATAATTGTATTCATACTTTTAGTATTCAAATTATATCTATATTTATTTAAAATAAATATAAATATAAATTTTTATATTTAAAAAATATTTATATTTATATTTATATTTATTAAAAAAATAAATATGAACATGAATTTATTGATATTCGATTCAGATTATAGTCGTAAGGGCAGTATAATCTCATTGGCCCCACATCAGTGGGTGTTACTATTTACTGATTCTATCTGTGGACCATAGTGACGTCATCTATTATAACTTTTAGCCTATACTTGGTGCAAATTTACAAGGTATCATCTTTAATCAACTTTGAGCTTCGATTTGAGATCGCATGCCAGCTAGGGCATCTTGTCGAGGCCTTCTGAGACGGAATCATTGTTAAGAGAGGGTTGTTGCCAGGATTTTTCATCTCTATTATGGTAGCTCCTACAATGGTCTACCTGATGGTTGGCTAAAGATATTTGTTCAGTAATCATAGAAAACCTCTCTTTTGGTATTTAGTGAAAGCTTTGCCGATCACCTCATTCGACCATTCCACGTTCCGTCATTAGTGTATTGACCGTTACTTCCCCACTTCTTCTGGGTCATATTAAGTTGATGTTTGTCTATACCCCACTGTGGTATGAGTTTTGGAGAGTGGACATCAATCATGCTGTTTTGGTGAAGTCCATGCCGGTGCGACAGTTGCTATTCATGTCTTCTCCTTTTTTTATTTCTTTTTCTTGTGTATAAAATAGGTGCACGAGAAGGTTTGAGGATTGAAAAGTCAAATCTTTTTTTATTTAGGATGCATTTGGTTAGCTATAAAAAAATTATATATTTTTTTATTTTTTAAATTAAAAAATTAAAATTTTAAAAAAATAATATTTGATAATATTATAAAAAAAAAATAATTATTTTATATATAAAATAAATATTTTTTGTTATTTTTTTTTATTTCTAAAACTTATTTTTTCATGCCTAAAATGCTAAACCAAAAAATAAAAAGCTCAAATCTTTCTTCATCGTTGAACTCTTCATCTTCCTATCCGCTTCTCCCTCTCTTTACGAATCTTTTTTCTTCGTCGAGCTCTTCACCTCTCTATCTTCTTCTTCTTTTTTTCTATGTTCTCATCCTCCATTTGCCTGGCTCATGAGCTCGAACAATACTATGTTCTTTTCTCAATAAGTGAAAAAATCTCTTATTAATCTGGTCATCAAGTCCAAACAATGCCTCATCAATTTCTTTTTTTGCATTTTGCTTTAGAGTAACGTAGTTATTAAACATATTTTTTTCTTATTTGCTTTTGCTTAATAATAAAAATTAAAAAATATATATATTTTTTAAAAATTAAAAATTAAAAATTAAAAAATGAAACTAAACATATCCTCCATATGAAATGAACCGTTTGAGTTTTTTTTAGATAAATTAAATTCAAACCATTCTAAAATAAATGCATTCATAGAAATTAGAAAATAGTATATTGGACAGCTCAAAAAGAATATGAGTTTTGCTTGCAAAGACCTGGTCGGACGTGTGCCTTTCATATGAAAGAAGGATTCGTCTTCCTTCATGTGAATCAACCGTTGGATCACCCACCAACTAGATCTCAAAATGCTTCGAACTCCACTGTTATCCATCTGCACACCTCTCAAAGCGATTAGTGGATCATCCAACGGTGGATTCACATGAAGGAAGATGAAAATCCTTCTCAACCCTGACCCTCAAGGGCCTCATTATTTATCCCCAAAGGTTCAGACGGTACTTGGTGTTGTCTTCCTTCTTTTCACCATAGATAAGTAGCTTGTTGCTAATTTTCAGAAGCGCTACCATGCAATTAATTAAGCCAGAGTTCAGTTGGTGCCATATAAATGAGTTTTAGCAATTAAGTATTGTTCATCAATAAGAGAAGCACCCAGCACAGCCATGTATTTAGCAACTACTGATTATAACGTTTTGAGGCTTCAAAGAGCAAGCCACAACATGAATGTGACAAGTAAGGAAGATTCATTCAAGCAATCACACCTATAGAAAGAAAAGTAAAAGGAAAAAAAAATCGACTTTTACCGCTAGGAAGGACATCTATATAAACATTCCCTTTATATTGGATGATCATACTCCTGCAGAACAAGCCAACTACCTTTCAAGCATCTCAGTTAGAACTGGGCAGAAGATAACAATTTTGTTATCTTATGTTCAATGCACATTGAGAGAGGGAAGCTTGGAGTTCATATAACTTTCTTGCCTTATATGTCTCAGTTCAAGCTGCAAGATTTCAGACACCAATAGATCAGTATGAACGGTTGCATGGCCACCTTGTTGACAGTGACTCATTTGGCCGTTATGTTGGTCTCAAAGCATAGAGATAAGGAGTGAATCTGTTCCTCTATCTTAACCTGCAAGAGGTTCTAAACCGAATTGATGATGGCCGGTTGATGAATATGGAAAAGGAAATAGACTTGATGCATTCAAATACCAAGTTCAACCAATTCTCATAGATGCAAGATGGACGAGACATTATGCGACTTTCATCCATATTGGAAGCATTTTTGTGTCAATTGTAAGCATCATACGAAATACTTCCACCTGAAAAGCTCTTTTATTTCTCAAATTGGCGCTTGTGAACACTGCTCAATGTTCGTCCATCACCGGAGCACCTGTGATTTTAGTATCTGCCGAATTCTTTGACAACGTGTCATAAGAGACATTCCGTGAGCTCATTGGTTCATAAAAATTATTTTTGAATTCACAAATTTGATAATGAGTACAAAGTTTCATTCCAATGTGGAGGAGCAAAGATTTTGGGAAGAATATTATGATCATGTTGATTCCTTATCACCACAAATTTTGAGTGTCTTGACAAAATTACGATGAAACATATGTAGTTCAAGTGATTGATCTGGTGTTATTTGGAACAGAGCTTCTTCATTTACCTCTCTTATGGATTCCTCAATCAACAGATCACTATCTACATTGGTTTAGTAGATAGCTATGATGATAACTGAAGGATATGTCTCCTCTTTATCTTGGTAATAGATAAATTTTAGAAGCAACATGCAAATGACAATAAAATTTCAAGAACATGTTATTACTTTTCCCTATCACTTGTCTTGAACGATTTTATTCACATATAACATTTTGGAAATGAACATTTGTGTTGTTCCACTCTAATACATCGTTATTCTGAGAAACTTTCCTGCTTCATTTAACTTGATGCTCATTAATCACAAGTTATATTCCTTTGATCAAATGTTTTACCGACTCTTTTGTCACTTCAGCAACCTTCCACCTAAAACCAGCCATTCAGGGAAAATTGAATTGAGAGATGTTAGCTTATTCAGAGGTTTCTAGTTGGTCCCTTTACCTCTGAATATGAAAGTTGGATACTGAAATTTGAAAATCTACTGACCCACCAAGATAAGTACTGCCGCAACAAAAGATTGATGGAATCTGCTGATAATATTTTATTTGAAAACAGCATAAATCGAGAATTTTTCTGAAAAGATTCAGTCTCTTGTGTGGTGTGGTTCAGAAAATTCTATAATTATTTCAAATTTGGGATCACATCCATAGCTCTTTCAAGACTCAACTATGCTATGAATCCACGTGGTAGTGGCTTTGTTTCTTGACTCATCATTCATAAATTGGCTGTTATATTTTTTTGAGGAAGGATTTTGCAAGACGATCAAATCTTACTGCTTGCCAGTGCATGCCTACAAAGACCGGCTTTTCCTTAACCAATCATAGGACCACTTTAGTTTGGCTTGTGTGGATGGGCAGCTTGCTAAGTGACGGCATTGTTGTTGTTTTTCCCTTTCTTCTCTTTATTCTATTGAATTTTACTAATACCTATAGCTCTGTTTCGTTGTTTCACTGTCTTGGCACCATCTATAACCCTCTATCTCTGTAAATATCTCTTCTTTTAATAAGACCATGGATGGCCTTTGCCTCCCCTTCGATTCAAAAAAAAAAAAAAAAAAAAAAAAGGAAAAGAAAAAGACTGAGTTACACCTCCAATAGGACATCCCAGTTATAAGCACAAGGGCTCCACGCCATCTCCTTCCAGATGGCAAAGATGAGCCATGCTCAGAAAAAGCCAAACAGTATAGTCGGTATGCATCCGTTGCGTCTAATTTTATTATAGATTAACACAAGCTACGTTTAGTCATAGCCATGAATGCTAGTGTGAGAGTTGCATGCATGAAGGAGAGAGCTAAGAGATGGCTGCAGGGTTCAAACAGAACTAGATATTGTCTTCCCAACTGATGATCTTCATGCACTTGATTGACAGTTTATAGATCATATAATATGAAAGGCTGATCAACATAATATACAACGGAGATCTATAATCTATGATAAACAAGGATAGGTTTATATTATAGAATAAAAAATAAATTGTTTTTGCTGCTATATTGTAATATAGCACTATCAACAGTTAAAAAATCTTGGTTGACTGTTATAGTAGCTTACTTCATTGCCTTCTGCAACGAGATCACCATTCTTATTATTGGATAATTTAACTGTTGGTGCAGAAATCCGTCCTCGCCGGAGGTCGCTGGAGTCGAGGCCGCCGAGGTCGCCGCTGGGGACCTGCAAAACGAAGTCCCGTTCGGAACCGGTGGGGGGTGGCTCCGGCAGGACTCTCCGACGCTCAAGTCAGTTTCCGGCCAACAGTAATGGAGTGCTCGGAATGAGTTCCGGAGCTTAGAGATGAAGAGGAGAGCTTAGAGAGTCAAGAGTTCAGAGAGCTTAGCCTTAGTATGTCGGGAAGGGTCCTTTTATAGCGGAGCTTAGTTGATGGTGACGGCTGTGCCGTCTGGCAGAGAGTCGTCGGGCAGCATGGAGTTCGGTACGGAGAGGAAGGCGTCGTCCGGTGGATCGTGGGAGCCATACTGGCGAGTCGTGGGCCGCATGGAGTCCGGTACGGAGAGGACGGCGTCGTCCGGTGGATCGTGGGAGCCATACTGGCGAGTCGTGGGCCGCATGGAGTCCGATACGGAGAGGAAGGCGCCGTCCGGTCTTGCTGCAGGCGACAGTTCGTCCGGAGGAGTTCGGACTTGTAACAGAGTTCGGCCGAAGGGGAAACCAGGGAGGAGCTCGGCTGGCTGAAGGGTCGGCCATCTGTAGAGTTCGGCCGAGGGACGATTGCTGAGGAGTTCGCCCGCCTGAAGTCGGTCCGAAGGGGTTCGGCCGCCTGGGCTCGCCTGGGGTCGGTCCGAAGGGGTTCGGCCGCCTGGGCTCGCTCGGGGTCGGTCCGAAGGGGTTCGGCCGCCTGGGCTCGCCTGGGGTCGGTCCGAAGGGGTTCGGCCGCCTGGGCTCGCTTGGGGTCGGTCCGAAAGGAAAACCCGGGAGGAGTTCGGGTGGTCGAACGGGCGTCTGGGAGGAGTCCGTCTCCCGAAGAAGTCCTGCCGCTTGGAGTCCAAGGAGCTCGGCCGTCAGGAAGTTCGGCTGGCGGTGGGAGCTCGGCCCGGAGCCTGGCGCTGGGGAGTTCGGCAGCTAGGTAGTTCGGCCCGGACCTTGGCGCAGGGGAGTTCGGCCTCTAGGCAGTTCGGCCCGGACCTTGGTGCAGGGGAGTTCGGCTCTAGGCAGTTCGGCCTGGTAGGGGCTCGGCCTGGCGCCTGGCGCTAAAGCTCTTCAGCGGCTACTGGTTGCATTGGGCCGAGCATCGGGCCGGGCTTCGGCAGGAGCGGGATTTATCCCCAACAGTAGCCCCCCACTCCCGAGTTCAAAAATTGAGGAAGGGAGTACCAAAACAGGCGACTGCCGAAGTCTTCTTCCAGGCTCCGCATTTGTTCATCTAAGCTCGGGGGAGGTCTCATCTCCAGCCAATATTGACGCTGAAGTTGAGGCTGAGGCTTGGGGAGATCTCATCTTCAGTCGATGTTTGGAGTTGAAATGGAACTCATTTCCAGCTAAAGTCGACGAAGCTGTGTTGAACCGAAGTAAATCTCGCCTCCTACGGTCGAGGTCGGATTTGAGTCCTCGGGGGCGACATGTCTTCATCAGCTGAAGTCGACTCGAGGGAGACTCCTCTCTTCAGCCTTTGCCTGTCTTATCCCTGCAGCCGATTCTTGAGATCTCGTTCTAGCTTTGCTCGCGTAGGAGAGGTTCTCCTCTGTTCTACCGAGGTTGTTCGGGTGGATGATCTTATCTCTAGCCGATTGTACGGTTTGGTTTTTCTTCAGTTGATTTTAGGAGATTTTCTTCTTCTTCTTGTCTTATCCTAGCCGATGCGCGCTCTATTTTTTTTTTGTTTCGGTTTTTTTGCAGCCGGTGCGCTGCGTTCGATTTATTTGTTCTAACCGAGGTTGTTCACGGTCGCTCGGGGAGATCTTATCTCTAGCCGAGGTTGTCAACGGTCGTGGGGAGCTTTTTTTGCGGTGGGAGATCTTATCTCCTACGGCCGAGCTTCCCTCGGGGGAGATCTTATCTCCTGCAGCCGATCGTGGGAGTCTTTCTGGGCTTTCTGGGGAGATCTTATCTCCTGCGCCGAGGTGCGCGCTCGCGTAGACGATTTCTCCTCCTTTCCTAACCGAGGTTGTTCACGGTCGCTCGTTGAGACGAGGTTCGTCCTTCCTGTTTCCGTTTATACTCGAGGGTTAGTCTTACGTGGGTTTGGTCCTCGGAGAAAGAGATTCTTTTTATTCTCAACGGTCGCTCGGGAGAGATCTTATCTCTAGCCGAGGTTGTGCTCGTTAGGACGAGGTTCTCCTCCTGTTCCTAACCGAGGTTGTTCACGGTCGCTCGGGAGAGATCTTATCTCTAGCCAAGGTTGTCAACGGTCGCTCGGGAGAGATCTTATCTCTAGCCGAGGTTGGTGCTCGCGTTAGGACGAGGTTCTCCTCCTGTTCCTAACCGAGGTTGTTCACGGTCGCTCGGAGAGATCTTATCTCTAGCCGAGGTTGACACGGTCGCTCGGGAGAGATCTTATCTCTAGCCGAGGTGCGCGCTCGGGGGAGATCTTATCTCCCACGGCCGAGCTTCCCTCGGGGGAGATCTTATCTCCTGCAGCCGAGGTGCGCGCTCGGGGGAGATCTTATCTCCCGCGGCCGAGCTTCCTCGGGGGAGATCTTATCTCCTGCAGCCGAGGTGCGCGCTCGCGTTAGGACGAGGTTCTCCTCTGTTCCTAACCGGTTGGCTGCTTTTTCCTGTCACTACATGTTTCGCATCCAGAAATAATATTATCGAAGAAGAAATTTTATTGAAAGGAAGTTACTAGTAGCGCATCCCCAAGTTCTGTATTTCAAGATCGTGATAACGTTGTTCCTCCGCATTTCTTCGGCAATAAGTTCCGGGGTGGACGACCTCCTCACGCTGGCCTCCTCAATTTGGTGCAAGCTCTTGTTGCCGGGAGACGACGAATCGCTGATGCACCGAGATCTTCCCAGGGGCAATGTGAACGACGCCGTAAGGGGCCGACCTCTTGCAGTCTCTGGCTACGGCAGCGCCCTTAGCCGATCTTTTTCTGCTTCAGGCCGGTACCGGAGGAATTTACCCGCGCCCCGTTCTGACGAGCTCCTCAATTTCATCTCGGACGGGTGCATCCCTCCGTGTCGTGGCCGTGGTCGCGATGGTAGAGGCAGTACTTATTTCGATCGCGCTTGTTTTGGGGAGATCGTAATCCTTCCGGTCTTGGCAGCTGGTTTCTCACTTCGGCGAGAATCTGGGTTCGAGGAGCGTTGAGGGGGGTATAGTGGCGGAACCTTTCGGGAGAGGGCTTCTTCGCGCCCCTTTATCAGGGCGAGTTCGAGGAGTTCGGGCCCGCCTGCTTCGTGGGGGGTCTGCGAGTGCAGCCGAACTTCACCCAGCTCTTCCTCACCCGCCAGTCGGTCCTTTCTGACGAGCTCCTCATCTTTCAATTTGAAGGCTTCTTCCGCACGGGCATATCTCTCGCTCGAGCCAGCAGGTCGGCGAAGTCCCTGGGATACTTTTTTTCCAGAGAGAACAGCAAGCTATTTTTCTGAAGGCCGCCCTTAAGTGCGGCCATCGCGACAGACTGGTCCAAGTCCCGGACTTCCAATGCCGCGGCGTTAAACCGAGTGACGTAAGCCCGGATGGATTCTCCTTGCTTCTGCTTGACGCTCATCAGGGAATCTGAACCTCGGCTCGGTCGTCGGCTGCTGATGAAGTGGGCCACGAACCGACTGCTCATCTGGTCGAAAGAGAAGATCGTGTTTGGCTTCAACGCCGAGTACCAGTTCCTCGCTGCTCCCTTTAAGGTAGATGGGAAGGCTCGGCATAGCATGGCATCTGAAGCGCCGTGAAGCAGCATCATGGTACGGAAGGCCCCCAGGTGATCAACCGGATCAGAAGTTCCATCGTAGCTTTCCAGTTGAGGGAGCTCGAAGGTCGGTGGAACAGGTTCTTGCATAATTTGGAGAGAGAAGGGAGGTTCGGCACGGACGCCGGCATGATGAGCCGATGGGCGCGGCCTCAATACTTCAATCCATCTCCCGTAGCCTGCAATCGAGGGCGTCGTCTTGGCTGCTGATCTTCGGATGCTTCTGACTACGAGTGGGAAAGGTCTGCCCCAAAAGATAACAATGATCCGAACACGGATCCTCGGCCCTCTATTTCCCCTTCTCTGGGGCGACCGGTACGCTGGCCTTGGTACACTTCCTTGGGGCCGATTCCCGGTGTCCCAATGGTGGGTTCTCTGGATGGAGTCGCCACCGAGGGCTGCTGTATAGCCTGCAATGCCTCCGTGAGGCCACGGACCTGTCGGACAAGTAGGTCGAACTGCTTCAGATCCACCGCACGTACAGGTGGAACCTGAGCTGCCGAGGCTAAAGCAGGGACAGACGGATCTAGTTGGGATCGAGCCGCGGAGGCCGCCGAGCGCCGTGTCGAAGCTCTCCTGGGGGGCATTTCTTCTTCGAGAGAGCAAAGAGAGATCTCCAAAGAGGGAAGAGAAGAGTCGCCGAGCACTCCTTTAAGAACAAGGGAACCTCGAAGGTTCAGGCCCTTCCTCTAGCGTCAATCTGTTGGTGCAGAAATCCATCCTCGCCGGAGGTCGCTGGAGTCGAGGCCGCCGAGGTCGCCGTCGGGGACCTGCAAAACGAAGTCCCGTCCGGAACCGGTGGGGGGGTGGCTCCGGCAGGACCCTCCGACGCTCAAGTCAGTTTCCGGCCAACAGTAATGGAGTGCTCGGAATGAGTTCCGGAGCTTAGAGATGAGGAGGAGAGCTTAGAGAGTCGAGAGTTCAGAGAGCTTAGCCTTAGTATGTCGGGAGGGATCCTTTTATAGCGGAGCTTAGTTGATGGTGACGGCTGTGCCGTCTGGCAGAGAGTCGTCGGGCAGCATGGAGTTCGGTACGGAGAGGAAGGCGTCGTCCGGTGGATCGTGGGAGCCATACTGGCGATTCGTGGGCCGCATGGAGTCCGGTACGGAGAGGAAGGCGATCGTCCGATGGATCGTGGGAGCCATACTGGCGAGTCGTGGGCCGCATGGAGTCCGGTACGGAGAGGAAGGCGCCGTCCGGTCTTGCTGCAGGCGACAGTTCGTCCGGAGGAGTTCGGACTTGTAACAGAGTTCGGCCGAAGGGGAAACCAGGGAGGAGCTCGGCTGGCTGAAGGGTCGGCCATCTGTAGAGTTCGGCCGAGGGACGATTGCTGAGGAGTTCGCCCGCCTGGAGTCGGTCCGAAGGGGTTCGGCCGCCTGGGCTCGCCTGGGGTCGGTCCGAAGGGGTTCGGCCGCCTGGGCTCGCTCGGGGTCGGTCCGAAGGGGTTCGGCCGCCTGGGCTCGCCTGGGGTCGGTCCGAAGGGGTTCGGCCGCCTGGGCTCGCTTGGGGTCGGTCCGAAAGGAAAACCCGGGAGGAGTTCGGGTGGCCGAACGGGCGTCTGGGAGGAGTCCGTCTCCCGAAGAAGTCCTGCCGCTTGGAGTCCAAGGAGCTCGGCCGTCAGGAAGTTCGGCTGGCGGTGGGAGCTCGGCCCGGAGCCTGGCGCTGGGGGAGTTCGGCAGCTAGGTAGTTCGGCCCGGACCTTGGCGCAGGGGAGTTCGGCTTCTAGGCAGTTCGGCCCGGACCTTGGTGCAGGGGAGTTCGACCTCTAGGTAGTTCGGCCGTGGTAGGGGCTCGGCCTGGCGCCTGGCGCTAAAGCTCTTCAGCGGCTACTGGTTGCATTGGGCCGAGCATCGGGCCGGGCTTCGGCAGGAGCGGGATTTATCCCCAACATTAACATATCCAAAATAAATTTTTCATGTTTGCGAAAGTGTTCACAGGTTGACGCATAAGCTCCTGGACGGTAAGTAGCCATCTTTACCGAGTCCAGGTACATACTAACCTATACTTCATGTCATTGATGAGCTTTTCTGAGGAATATGTCATTTATGAGTTGTATGTTCTTCTGGAGACATTACGAATACTGTTGGTTAAAGCAAATAGCTTTTTGTTTTAGAGAGAGAGAGATAGAGAGTATTACATATATCTTGAAATTACTACTGGCAGCTATGAGCATTGAAATATTTCTTCACCCAATGTAAACTCTAATCAACAATTCTGCTGCATGTCTCCAAATATACTCTGCTTTTTTTTGCATTCCTCTTCCCTTTCTCTTGTACTTGTTCCTTATGTTTCCTCTCCGATTCCTATTTCTCTTCTTGTTCCTCCAGGATTCTTCCTCTACATAACTTGTAAAGAGGAAGGGATTAGTAGACAGCAAGATTAACTATTAGTTTCTTCTGTTGTTTTAACTCTCTCTATATCTTAACCTTCAAATCCTTACTTGGAATTTTTTCAAATATCAATTTGTCTGGAATAGCTATTGACTAGTATAATGCCCCACCCAGAGGCATCAAACAGTATCCTAGATCTTTGTGGTTGGCTATGAGAATCTTCAACCAACCCTACTAGCTACTTTTCAACGCTTTCTGAAGTTCTGCATAAGATTTTCATAACATATTCTGTTAGTTGTACTTCAATGTGTTATATTTTTTAACTGAATGATAGTTATGCTTTTTATATGCTTGCTAGTAACAATCTAGTATATTCATAAACAAGTTTTTTCTTGTAGAAGTGGTTTGACCAGCTCCTTCAAGTTTAATGGGTGAATATAATGCCATTTTTTTTTTTATTTTAGATAAAACTTTGTGTTTTAACTTTTAAGTTCTCCTTTTTGCAAATTAACATGATGCGAAGTGTCAATGTATGTATGCAATTACATCACTTAATATATTATGTAGGATGCATGTCACCGCTTTAATCTACGGTTAATGATACGTTAGGAACTTTTCTTCAACACATACCGCTGCTTGGGTGGGTCGAGCAGGCCAACACCTACAACCATTTAGAGTATTCAATGGCCTTGGTTTTATGCTTTTCGTCAATACGTACCAGCTAAAAATGTTATTAAACTTATGAAAAAGTAGGCTTCTTCGAGTATAACAGCCGCTACAAAGAAGGGCTTTAACAATCCTCAAAATGATCCCAAAAAAATCGTGTAGATTAATATGATTAAATATTTTATTTGCAAGGAGCACGCAAAAGAATCATTCTGATGCAGTTAAATAAATGAAGAGCAAGTGTGAAAGAGAATCAAGTCTGAATATTTACTTTTGATCAGAGAAGTAGTTTATATCTGTAGATATCTTTCGTTTTGGGCCCCTACTTGTAGGGACTTTTCTATGCATTCCCTTTCCTTTAGTGTCCCCTCTCTCATCTCATTAATGACGAAGATTTGGAGTGATTAGCAAACGAAGTGTTTCAATCATTCCTTAATTTGCGCTTTTCCGCCAACAATATCCAATATTGGAATCCATTAATTGCCAACAGGCAGGTGATAATCAGACAACAAATCTTCAACTTTGAGATTTGTCAGCCACTTCCTTTATGAGGGGTGCTCTCTCATTTGGCCAGATATCAGCTATGATGAAGTATCTTTTCATAGGGTTGAAATTTCTAGCCATATGGTTCATGGTTAATTGACATGTGGTTTCCACAAGAAGCAAAGCATCAAGATATGGTTGAGATACGGTTAGAATTTAATATTTTATCGCAACAAGAAGAGGATTCGGATTATATTTGGATTTGGTATGTAGTTAAACACCGACTGTAATGTTTAAGCAATACATTATATATTCTGATTCTTCTACCTTGTAGTCTATGCCATGCCTCCAGTCTTAAAAGGATAAAAATAAACAAAGCAAATTAATGTATTATGAAATATTTTTGAGATGTTTATTGGTTGTCACCAGATTTACCAGGATGTCTTTATGTGAATCCAAGAGCCGATCCTATGTACGTGAAAGCACTAGGATTCATGAATTATATTTTTTAAAGGCATCTTTTTTGAGAGGAAATAATTCAACAACAAAATTCCAAAGAAAATGAAAAACAAATAATGATTGAATAATAAATTATTAATGACAAAAATGGATAGATAGATTACCATCCCGATAAAGATGAACAGATTGCCAATCTAAGGCTGAAATTGCCAACAACTGTTAGCTCGGTCACTCACCTCCAAGGGCTTGGCCTAGAAGGAGGTCCATGGTTTAAATCCTGAGTACTTCTTGGAAAAGAAAAAAAAAGAAAGAAAAATCTATGGCCGTATCGAGATTACTATGGTGATGGCCTAGCTGATAGATGTGAAATTAACCGATCCCAATAAGATTATTGTCACATCTGCGCCTTGTACATACCTTGATTCCAGTTCACAATAAGTTTGTCTGGATCCTCTTAATATGTACTATGGGTTTCCTGCTACTATACGCCGTCGTCAGCCTCTTATAAGTCTATATAGACAAAGGCATATTGGCCTAATGTAAAACTGTACTGGAGTGAATTGAAACGATGACTAGGATATGGGGGATCTTGGTTTTAACTATCCCACGATGACCTTATTAATCGTTAGTGCTCAATTTCTTGATACAAACAACACTTTGGGTTCAGTTCCATAGGTTGTTCTTTACCATCAGCTCCTATCTAAATTCCTGTCCCCAAGAAAATCTTTTTCAGAGACCTTGTACTCTTCCACTATTTCAACTGTTAACTGCTAAAAGAAACACGTATAAGGATCGACATCAGGTCACAAACAGATGAGAGTTCTTCTTTGTTATCTGTCTTCTCCTAGGTGCCGTCTCCCTGCACTATTCCTAAACCATTGATGGTAATGAACTGGCGGTGTGGAAGCGCCCTTACAATTTGACGGCACATGATGAAACCCAGCCCCACTAAAAGGTACAGCTTGCAGCCAACCTGTATAGTCAGTCACCGACACCATAGCACAGAAAATAGTAATCATAAAATTACTTAATACTTTTTTTCTTGAGACAGACTAATCCTGTTAAATAATTGAAAAGGTTATATAGTATATTCCAAGTACAGAGCAGAGTTATCTATGAGTTTTGAGGTACTGGTAGCTAATGATAACTTTTGTCATTTGCATTGCCAGGGTTGTAATGTCATAATGGGTACTTTATCTATTTAGAAGATCATATAACATAATGAAGCAAATCATATTGGTAGTAGTATTTTGGAGTTCGTTTCAGATTTCTTCTGATGTTACATTATTCTTTGGACACTTATATAGCAGAAAAACTCCTTAAAAAACTCAGTTTAGAATGTCAGTTGAAGGAAGTAGAATGGATCATGAACTTTGGAAGCAAAAACCTTTACAGGCAACCATACGAATCTTAATCTTGAGGAATATCAACTAAAGCACATCCCTTGATAACAAAGTAATAGGGCATGGCATTGCCAAAAGCACATTTCGGAACAACATTGTCACCATGAGTAGCCATTATTATGTTTCCATCTGATAAATTGAACCGTGCTTTCGCCAATGAGAAGCTTCAATGAAGCTCATGCTTTGTATTAGCCTTAGATAAGCAACACTACTACGTAATGCAACAAAGACTCAGTCATTCTTCTCCAAAGTGAACGCAGATGTCTAATAGAGCAACAAAAGCTAACGCAGTCCAAACATCTTACCTCCGAAAGAAAGAAAGATAAAAAGATTTTGCATCCCCACCGCACCGCGCCCCGCCCCCCCCCCCCGCCAAATGGCCCTCATAGAAATGGGAAATCACTTGGGAGGGAAAAGCACAAACATTCACAATAAACAGAAGGAAAAAGCTTTCCATAATAGGTTATATTAGTATTCTGAGAGTAGGAACTAGGATGACTCTACTTCAGATGGTTGTTGAGGGTCCATGGCAATTGATCATCCCAGTCCACAATCCAGAGTACCCCGTTGATTCTCGGCCCCCATCAGTGCAATACTGATCTTGCCAGTCCAGTGATAGAATCCTATTATTGTCTGGTTTCACCTCCACCGCAGTACTGGGGTTCTCATGTGCTTCGTATGGGAGGGCCAGCCTCTGGCAAGCTTCCACAAGTGCTCCATGGTTACCGTCAACAGAAAACCCAAGCTGGTTAGCCCCAGGGAAGCCACCCAATCCGAATCCATGACTTGTCTCTCCAAGTCCCAAGTCGCTGAAGCTATGGCCCCTGGAGATCCCCAGCATGGATCCAAACCTAGTGTCCATGAGATCAAGACCACCCGCAGAGCTCTCGAGCGATGGATTGTACTTGCATTCGATGAAGTTAAGGTTGCGAGGTGTGTCGGCCAATGAGCCGAGGTGCGGGAATTGCACCCCGGAGAAGGAGAGGTGGAGGTCGGTCGCATCTTGAAAGGCTGAGACATGCTGAGGTGGTTGTTCGGATGGCTTCTTGGCCGCCGACCGCTTGTTCTTCCGGCAGCCACCGCCGACGGGTACATTCCGAAGGGACCCTCCCTTGGTCCAATACCTCCTGCAGGTCTTGCAGAAGTACCTTGGCTGGGAGAGGCTGTAGTTGTTGTAGTAGCAGAACTTGGTGTGGGTGGAGTCGCACCTGGGGCACTTGAGAGCCTGATCATGCTGGGGCCTCAGCCTTCGCTCCATCATTGGTGGCCTGGAGCAGGAGATCAGTTCCCCAGATGGAGAGGAGGAAACCATTCCACTTTCCTCATGGACGATGCTCTGCATCCAAGGGGGAAAAATTTTAAAAAGAAAGAAAAGAAGAAAGATATCATAATCATTTATCCGATCATTGTCGTGGTCGTCGTCGTCATTGGGATGCGTGAATTGGGGCCCTAGGAATGTCCCAGGAGCATGCACTTCCGTGCCAGAAATAGGTAAAATAAATGAAGCTGGAGCTCATGATGGGGCACACAAAGTTGGAAAATGTGATCAAACTGATGAACTTTGGTAATTGAGCACACAAAGTTGGAAAATGTGATCAAACTGATGAACTTTGGTAATTGAGCTCCTGAAGTTTCCAAATCAACAAGGACTCCAGTACAAAAGAAACTAATATTTTTAACTAGGTACTTCGTTCCCTTAGCATCACATTAATACCTCTTCTTTTTTTTCTTTTTTTTTTTTTTGAGGGAAAGCATCACATTAAAACCTCTTCGTTTCTACGTGCAAAAGTAGAGAGAGAGAGGGTTCCCTCTAACGAAGCTGTTTCCAAGAACTCTTCTTTGAAATTGGAAAAGAAGGCCCTCTTAGGTCTTAAGTAACCACAGTCAAACATATACACCTCTATATTATATTTCTTTTAGTCGCTTGAGTTAATCTTATGCATTCATAGTGGCGGAAATAAAAGAAAGGGAGACTCTCTTCTTGGCTTCTTTTTCTTCCCTCTTTATCGCACGGCCAAAGCCAAAATTGCGCTTGTCGATCCATGTTTCAAGAATTGCAATTCTCTTATATGTTTGATGATCACTGCATATGAAATAATCGAGTTTTCTTCTTCTTCTTCTTCTTTTCTTGTGCTTTCCTTATGAAATTTTTCGGATCGAGACTTAAAAGAAGTTTGAAAGATTTTAAAAAGAATGAAAATGCGTACCTAACATTCATATAAAATAAACAAGTAGTTGAGGAATGGGCTTAAGCTGTTGATCTAACCACCATGGAGATGAAAACCATGGAGGGAGTGCAGATTGGTTGCAGTGAGTTACCTTGAGCCAGTCAGAAGAATCCATGCAGATCTGCAATATTGAAGGAATAATCATTTAACGAATATAATTACAGAAGATCATAAGTTTTGAAGAGAATGACTAGGATATCACACTTCGAAATTAAGGCATCTCACCAACTTACTTCAGAATCAATCTTCGAAGGAATTGATAAACTTGTGATGCTCTAAAGGAGGGAGAGCTGTTTGGTTGGGAAGACAGGCATTTTATAGAGAGGGGCCAAGTTGAGGACTTAAGGGAAGAAGAAAGAGTAGGGGAGGGGGAGGATTCAAAGTCTTCGTGAGCGTGATGTGAGATGTTGATGGGTTTGAGGCTGCGAGGGTGTGAATATGAAGGAGAAAAAGGTGGCGAAGAAGCAACAGCATTCCCCTTCACTGACCCCTCTGTGGGGCCAATTGTGTTGGGGGTGGAAGACCAAAGCTCCCCCCGCCGCCCCAACCCCCCCCCCCCACAAAACCATTCCTGTTGGCTAAGTGGCTAGAGAGGCTCGGCTAAATTCCAGACACCGAGTCTTCCACAGATTTGGTTCACTGTATGTACCAAGATTTATAAATTTGGTACCAAAATTCATAGGGATAGACGAGACCATATCATATCATATTATTTTATATTATTAATAAAAAAAATTTTAAAAAAAATATTCAATAATAAAAAAAATCATTCTTTACCATCTCGTATCAATATCGTACTGAATCAAACTATTCGGTACCAATTCATACCGTACTGATCGATTTAATTTGGTTTAAATTATTTTTCAAAAAATCAATTTGAATCATTTCAATTTTTCATCATGATATATATTTTATTTTTTGGGCCATTTCGTTTGTTAAAACCAAATGGCAAATGATTGAACTCTCTTACTTTTGGATCTTGTATATACTGTGCACTTTGAGGTAGCAATGAAGTACATTTGCCGGAATCCAGTAAGCTCTTAAGTATATGTAATTTGGTTGGATAAGTTCAATAGGCAGCAGATATGCAGCTCAGCAATGCTTAGGGAGGTTAATCTGGCATTGAAGATATCCTCTAGTGACCAAGAAGCAAATGCTTTCAGGGTTTTCCTTGCTTGGTTCAGAAGAAGAGAGAAATCTTGAAGTCTCCCAAGTATTACTTGTTCTTCATGGTGGAATTATAGTTTCCATTGCATACTGGACCCAAATGGAACCTTGGCAGAAAAGGTCATACAATCCTCATACATAGCCTTGCAGCTTTTTGAAAAATAAATAAATAAATAAATAAAATAAAAGAGTAGATCGAATTTATGCATTTAGAAGAGGGGCAGGTTTCCCATCCAATCCTATACAATGGATTTCAATATTTTAATAGCATTTCATGTGTTTACATTCATTCTTATGTCTTTCTAGTTGCCCATTTCCTTGTTATTCCTTTCCTTATAATCTTATCCGTCTTTTGTTGATCAGATGAGATTCCTTCTTGTGTCTGCGAATTGCAACAATCTATGCATAGATTAGTTTAATAATTCAGTTTGTCTTCTTTCATCTTCCCTTTGTGTCAAGCTGTACACATAATTGACTCGCCAACATAATAGATTTTCTATTACCACACTTCTTGTTAGTGTTAAAGGCCCCAGGTTCGATGCTGTACCTGAAAATGCTTGAAGCATTAATAATTTTTGAGGTGGATTGTCTCGATTTCTCTTTTGAATATTTTTCATAAAAAATGTTTAAAAATCAGCATGCGCAAGTGAACGGTGCATGTGTCTCCTTCTAAGTAGAAGCAAGCAAAATAGCTCACAATCAAAATGATATGTATCCATGTTCAACTTTTCATTCATGAGTGGATGTGCTTGAGGACAAAAAAACTCTCTCTCCCCATCAAACATAGTTGCCACTATCTATAAAACAATTTCAATAATCCTTTTTGACTCTTTTTCTCTTCTTAGTTTCAATTACCAATGTGCTTAATAAGCTAATCAATAGAAGAACTTTCCATTAATTAAATATTTGTTGTTGTCGGTGGAATGTTTAATGCTGGTTGGAGGGACACAAAACACTTGAAGTCTTGTTATTTAACAAGACAAATAGAGCTGAGAAGCCACCCCTATTATGTGGCATGCTTTCTCTTCTCTCTTGACTTTCTTCAATGTTTCCAAAAAGTATGGTTAGAAGGGCATGCATAAATAGTAGAAAATACAGGTATAGAACTTCTTTTAGTAAAAACAAGCAAATAAAACACAACTAAAGAGACAAAAATCGACTCTCAACCATCTACCCATAAGTGGTTATGATTGTAAGAGAATGAAAGTCTCTTTTTATCCACAAGTTCTTGTCGTAATAACCTACTTTTTAAATCAATCTCGATGATCTATTTTGCTTACGGACTTCTCTTGGTCTCTTTCTTCCAAGCTTGCTATCGTCCGTGAAAAGCTTGATGCATTATTAGCTGGATGTCATAATTGGAAACTCGATGCATATTAGCTGGATGTCATGATTGGAAACTAAGCATATAATTTAAAATAGAAGTGGAGAATGACTGAAGCAGTCTTATATTGTGGGATACACCCACTTATTTATGTTTTTATGATTTCTGTAGAAAATATTTAGACGAGCCTACATTGCCAATAAAACACGTATATTTTCAACAAAAAAAAATAATAAAACAGGTACATATATGCCTTTTTTATAAGCGAAAGAAAACAAAATAAACCATTATCAAAGAAATATTACTATAAGCACAAGTACATACTTTAACATGAAAATATGGTCCCACTTGTTATCTGCTAATCTAATTGCAAGTCAAAGTATAGATCAGCTTTAACAAAAATCTGTTCTGTTTCTTCACTGTCCTTGGTCTCGGTAATTTCGGCACTCTATTTGCTTGTTACTATCATGGAAAGAACTTTTCATCATGGTACTTCTTGCTGGTAGTGAATAGTTTCTGATGTTTTGTTTGGATTGTCGTATGTAGCTTGAAAATGCCTAAAAAATAATGGCAATAATAAAGATGGCGAAGGCGCTTCTCCCTTATGGGATATTTCTATTCTTTCTATTCTATGTTGCCCATAAAAAATGTTATGCATGATCATGTGCAACCAATAAAAGATAAATGGATTTGGGTAAACTAAAATTTAAGTAAATACCCAGCTGTGGGTAGGGCATTGATTTTGAGACGATCGAGAACATTCAAGAACCATACGTAGGATTATGTAGCTCTCTTATATATTATTCGAAAGCTACTCTTGCCTAAAAGAAGAAGTATTATACCCCACATGAAGTACATCATGTTCACAGTGCACCATGTCAATTCAATTTCGACACATGACTAGAGACACCACATCAAGGGGAGGGAGAATAGACTCGAGCGCTTTGCTTGCTCCTATTTCTCCGTCCAATGAGAAAATCCTAGTGGCTCTGTCCTCTCTCTCACATTATGCTTGAGCGCTCTATCGCCATTTCCTACCCTCAACAGAGTCCCATCCCCCTTCTTGAGCAAGAAAAAAAACAAAACAGGCAAATAAATCAGATAATAAACTCAACTCCTTTTAGAGCTTATGCAAGAAGAGCTAGCAGGCGTCCATACTAAGATCAATGGCTGCCACGAGCGTCACAAACGCCACCTAATCCTCCATGCACCTGATGAGCTGGATTTTGACCTCTATCGATGACTAGCAACACTTCCCGTCACCCTCCACCATCAATAATAACACGAATTGCCTATACCCTGAACATGGTGATGGCCCAGCCCCAAAGTCCACGTGTCCCCCCTCAGGCTCCCAGTTAGCGACCTTTGGTACCAGTGAGGTCGATGGCTGTATCCGATACTCATGGTGGTATTCGGTGTGCGTTGGAGCCTGGAAAATGAGGTGGTCTTGGAGCTTCCAAGTGTTGTCACATGGCTGGAGAACAAGCATGCTCTCGAGGTTCGAGCACTGCTGCCATGCTCCCACCAAGCCTCAAGGCTAGAGGAAGAAGTAGCGTGTAAAATCCAAGCACACCTCGACATGTGTTGAAATCGGATTTCAATCGTGCACCACTGATATGATACATCTGACGTAGGATGTCACTTCTTGTATAAGAGATGAATGCTTGTACATCCAGGAGAAAACAAACAAACAAAAGGGACAAATGCAGTGGGCTTGGATGTAATGCGAGCCGCCAGCTCAAGCAGCCGAGCTGCATCCGCTGGAAGGCGTGATCGAGACACGTGTCAATAGAAACTTGGTCATGATGGGATGGTATGGGGAATATTTCGGGCTTGAGGAAAGACGCAGCAAACCGAAAGCTCACTCCATGCGGGCCCATCCCTCCCCTCCGCCTTCTATTCTTCTTCTCCTTCTAAAATCCTAAAATCCTGACTAAAATCTGAACAGAGGCCGGAGCTGGGTAGGCTCTTCTTTACTTGTTTTTTTCCACCTTTCTCGTTCGCCTCCCACAAGCAAAGGATCGATTCCTACCTACCCCACCCCATCACGTGTTATTGGTGTGCTCGAGCACATGGCTCTCACCTGACAAACTTTAGGTAGCACTGTTATATCCTTTGTACTCCGGTGATCTGCCATAGAAACTTAAAAAAAAAAAACATTTTCCAACAAGAAACAGATCTCTCCTTTTTCTTTCTTTTTTTTCTTTTTCTCCCCCGTATCTGTGTTACGAGCTCTAGACTCCCTACCTATAAACCCTGTTAACAAAATCAGTTCTGAATCTCTAAAATAATCACCACAAGACCTCACCAGCATGCTCATTAATGCCTTCAAATTAAATTGTATATTGCTTCTATCTTGCTATTTCTTTTATCCTTTGGGTCTCCTTAATCTTGCATGCTTCTCCTTCCCTATTCCAATGAATTATGATGTAGTTGGCTGCCATTTTGCTCAGGAAACCACCTTAAAATTAACATCATGATTCTCTCAATCCAGTCTTTGACTGCAATTTTTAATGGAATAAACTAATGTGACCATGATGTTATAAGTATTTTTTTCCTTTTTAGAGCACCTTGTTATTTTATCTACGGATGCTTGACCGGTACTTAAATAATAGTTTGAGTAGATGTTATTCTACTAAAACAACTGTGACGTATTTAATTAATGAATGCTATTTATTCTTCTCATTATTTATTATAAATATATTTTTTATTGTTTAGATAGCGATGACCTTCAAAGATGCACAGGCAGCAATGTAAAAAGTTATAAAGAAAAAAATTATTGTATGACCTTGAATTAGCATTATTGTCAAGTATTTTTGTTATGGGACTTTTACTATCAGCTATATGAATATATGTATATATTATAATGGGTTCATGGGTATCTTTGTAATATAAATGGCAAGTAGATTCTCTACTGTGCATGCAATGCACCGTAAAATATACTATATTATACATACTATTATATGATGGATGACTGTATGCAATCTTACGCAATATGTATCACACAGCATGCATTCATATAAAATTGTTCATGAATATTGTGCATGATGCGTACATTGCACAACAATGACTCATGCTCATATAAATGAAAATAGTTATTTGCTAGTCCATCATAAGCTTATTAGTTAAGCATTAAAATTGTACATGGAATGAAAAGAAAGTCATCATAAATTGAAGAGATTATTATAGAAAAAAAATGATGATATTTTTTTCTAAACGATTGCAGTTTCATGTATTAACCATGAACATCTTGCCATCATTTATGAAATCAGGCAGGTCTCTCGCTATGGCTTTGTCAAACACGAGCCGCGTCAAACCATCTTGCTTGCCATTCGCGGCATGCCACGTCAGCCTATGGTTCTGGTTGCTGCTTGCTGTCCGAGGGTGACAGCCGAACCGCACCTCTTGGTCTCGTCCGAGCTTGTCGGCAGTGGTGGAGCCGTCCTCGGCGCGTGACCAGCACCCGTTCCTCTCCACCCGGAGCGTGACTCGTCCCAACGTCCCACTGGGAAATATACAAACGTGCTAATCAGCAATGCGGCGCAGTTCTCGCACCCTCCACGCAACGTCACGGACCACCGTATCTCCATCCTCCAATCTTGTACAACCATCTTGATTTGATGAGGAGGACATTAAGCAAGCACCCATTTCCACGCAAGGAACAACAAATCAACATAATTAGTGGGTTATTGATATTTGTTTTGTGCTCAAGCATTTTTGATATGACATGTACGTAGTATCAAGCCGACTTGGTATATTCCTGTCTCTTCCACACTGGCATTAAAACCTCCATGTAGGTGCTAGTCTATGTTTATTTATTATCTTTTTTTTCTTTTTTTGAAAGATGAAAGGAGATTCCCCTTAGATTGCACTGTCCCTTGATTAGAGAGGGTTTTCGGTTCCAATGAAGATAGGGTCAGAGGCACGCGGCAATGTGCAAAGATTTGAGCATAAAAACTTTAGTTGCCCAGCAGAAAGATGTGACCACTAGATAAGTGCCACTTCATGGATCTATCTTTGAAACCGGATCTCCATTGTTATCATTTATCCAAGGGTAAGAGTTCTTTGACTTTCTTTTTACATGTGATGTTATTTAAGAGTATGCAAGATACTCAACGGTAACTAAGATATATTGCTTCAAAAGGATAAAAGATGGGGAACAATCGGAGCTCTTAATTTGCTGGAATTTGTATATGGATAATTGAAAATAATATAAATAATCAATCACTTTCAGCCCTCGGGTGACTATCCATCACTACAGAAAATATAGAATTAATGACCATTTTCTATCAATACTTTTTGAAAATGTCGACAGACTGCATTGATCTGCCGATGCTTTTAAAAAGCATCATATTTTTAATGACGTATAAAAACGTCATAAAATTCTAGCAATGTCAATGCCGATGCTTTTAGAAAAAGCATCGTTAAATTAAGAAATCGTCAATGCCTTTTTGCATCATTATTTAACGGTACTAAAAAAAAACGTCGTTAGATTCGCTTAATCTACCCTCAATTCTTCCATACCCTAATCTATCCACTACCACCTCCCCCGTGCCTTAATCCCCTTCCCACTCCTGGCCCCCATCTCCATCAATTCTCCGCCGTCGATGCCACACCGATCGTCCACGCCGCACCGCTGTCTGCCGCTCCCCTCTACTGCCGCACCAGCGCCGTCCATGTTGTACGACGTTCGTCCTCCTCGAGACCATCCCATCGGCTCCTCCTCCCCTCCCGATAGCTGTCTGCGCAAGCCCAAAAGACCCCCCGATCCTCTCCCGATTCCAACCGCATTCCACCATCCCCCTCCCGACGTCGCCCTCTTCCCGATGCCGCCCCTGCCCCCAACCCGGCCCTCGACCCAGCCGACACCATCCCCAGCCTCCAACACCCATCCTCGGCCCTTCCAGCGGGCCGTGCTCCTTGGCCCCCTTGCTCCCTGACCTCACCGCCTCCCTTCCAGCCATCGGTGCTTCTCCGCACCCCTCATTCTTCGATCTTTGGTATATAATTTAAAAATTATTTTTTAAATATATTTTAGATAATTTAAAATAGATAAAATATATATTAATTATTGACTATCATATTTTTTTATTGAATGCAGGTATTTGACGAAAATAATATCATCTAGTATTTTCTCGTATTACTATCCATTTAAGTAATTCATTTCTGTAATAATATTTTATTTTTTAGATTGGAAGACTATTCTCGTATATAGCATTATTTGTAAGTGTACGTAGTAGTTAGAGGATTTAGATAATATTTTAATTATTTTTATTAATTATTTTTAGATTTAATTATGATGACTTAGTTTTTGATGGCTATACTGATTTTAGAAAAGAGATTGTTTAATTTTTTGTATATGAAAATTTTGAATGACTTAGAAAGATTAATTTTGTTGATCCTTTGAGCTTTTAGTGAGGATTTATTTGACAATGATTTGGTTAGGATGCATGCTAATCCTAAGGATTTATTTTGTTGATTCTTTGTTATTTGATTACCATAGAATAATTATCTAACTGAGTTATTAAAAGTTTATGACACAGTGCATAATATTTAATTAACATGCATGAGACTTGGGTCTCGACCTTGCGCGCTCAAGTCTTTAGTCCCCGTTGGCACCAAAGGCATCCAACCCTATGCGCTCAGGCTGATGGAAGATGTCAGACAATGTTAATTATGAATCAATTTTAAAAAAAATTGCATTGCATAGAATCATAGATCCATCTTTTGATTAATATACATATTCTATTATATCCGTATATTTATTTATTTTTGTACGGATAAAAGAATTATGTACATTGGTCAATTGATTATCCAATATGGACAGTTTAAAAAATATGAGTAATTCTATAGGTCATTACAATAATCAAATGGTATGCTGAGGATTCGAAAAAAATTTCGGACGGTATTTTTTTTTTGTTCTTCCTATATGAAAAAAACTAAGAAAAAATACTGCTAAAATTTTTTTGACTCTTATTGCATATCGTTTGATTACTGTAATTGACCTATAGAATTAATGCATTTTCTGAATAGAATAGGATCTTCTTTACCGATTAGTTGATGATAGCAAGCATTTATTATGTAAATCATATCATATCTAGATATATTTTTGAGTCTTCAAGTTTTATAATAAACTACAATAGCTGTTATTTTTTTGGATTGTATGAAATGACTGATATTTTTTACTCATTGTATTAATATAGATTGTATAATTTTTTTTATTTTTAGATAAGTTGTAAGTTCGGTCATTTTTATCCTACAATGGATAAAAATTGGATAAATAAACTAAGGAATAGTAAAGAATATTTAGATAGAGTTCATGACTTCATTAAATTTGGTATGGAGAAAAGTAGTTTGAATGGAAAGATTTTATGTCCATATCGAAAATGTGTAAATAGTTCTTCTTTAGATCCATAAATTGTTGAAGAATATTTGGTATGGAATAATTTTTTAAGAGATTATATCGACTGGATTTTTCATAGAGAATCTATATTGCCATCATCATGTAACTAATCCCTAACTCATTTTGGATCCACTAGCTTACAAGATAATTGTTGATGCAAAATTTGGTTGACGTCGAATCGAGCTGGAGTGAAGGAGGACGAGGTCACTGTTGGTGGCCTGCAAAATAAAATTTCGTCCGAAGTCGATGATGGTGGCTCCGACAGGACCTTCCGACGATCAAGTCAGCTCTTCTGGCCAGTAGAAATGTAGTACTCAGGAAAGAGAAGTGAGCCCAGAGCTTTAGAGAGGAGAAGAGAGCTTAGAAAAAATATATCTGAAGGATCCCTTTTATAGACGGAGCTTGAATGATGGTGACGACTATACCGTCTAATAGCGGACCGCTCGAGATCGCATGAAATTTAGTATGGAGAGAGAAATGTTGTCAGGCTGGTAGTGAAGACCATGTCGTTCGACCATGGGTCGTATGGGACTTGTTACGGAGAGAGCGATGTCGCCAGACTGATAGTGGCGATCATACTGTCCGATCGTGGACCGCATGAGACTTGTTACGGAGAGAGCAGTATCGCCAAATTGGCAGTAGCGACCATGTCATCTGGTGGAAGCATGCATTTGGAGTCTGACTGCAAGAGTAATTCAGAATGAGGTTGGCTCCTATAGGAATTCGACTGTAGGAGCGATCCGGAAGGAGTTCGACTCTCGAAGGAGTCCGAACTATAGGAGCGATTCGGAAGAAGTTCGGCTCCTAGAGGAGTCCGAACTGCAGGAGCGATCCATAAAGAGTTTGACTCCTAGAAGAATCTGGCTGAAAGAGAATTCTGAAAGGAGTCTGGCTCTTGGAGGAGTCTGACTGTAGGAGCGATCTGGAAGGAGTTCGGCTCCTGGAGAAATTCGATCGTAGGAGCGATCTAGAAGGAGTTCAGCTAGGACTCGATCGTTGAGGAATTCGATCAGAGCTCGATCATTGAGGACCTCGAAGAAAGTTTGGCTCTCATAAGAGTCCGACTGGAGCTCAACCGCTGAAAAGTTCGGTCAGCTAAATGGGTTCGACTAAGACTCAGTCACTAGAGAGTTCGACCGACTGAAGGAGTTCGACCAAGATTTGGCCGCTAAAGCTCTTCTGTGATCATCGATTGCATTGAGCTAAGCATCAGGCTGGACTTCGACAGGAGTGGGGTTTATCCCCAATAATAGTTTCCCTCCACTTTCAAGTTCGAAACTTGAAGGAAGGAAGTACGAAAAAGACGACTGTCGAAGTTCTCTTTAGGACTCTACGTTAGTTCAGATTGAAGCTCGGAGGAGATCTTATCTTCAGCCAAGGTTGACATTGAAGTTGAGGCTCGGAGGAGATCTTATCTTTAATTGAGATTGAAGCTCGGGGAAGATCTTATCTCCTGCAACCGAGGTTGGTCCGATCACTCAAGAGAGATCTTATCTCTAGCCGAGGTTGACTCGGATGCTCGGGAGAGATCTTATCCCTGACCGAGGTGGAAGCTCGGAGGAGATCTTATCTCTTATAGCCGAGATTGAAGGTTGAGCTCCTCGAAGGAGATATTATCTCCAGCAGTTGAGGTTAAAAGTTAAACTCCTTGGGGGAGATATTATCTCCAGCAACCAATGTTAATGATTGAACTCCTCGGGGGAGATCTTATCTCCACAGTCGAAGTTGGCCCGATCGCTCAAGAGAGATCTTATCTCTAGTCGAGGCTGAAGCTCGGAGGAGATCTTATCTCCTACAGCCAAGATTGGCTCGATCGTCGTGAGAGATTTTATCTTTAGCCGAGGTTGAAGCTCAGGGGAGATTTATCTCGGATCGAGGCTGAAGCTCGGAGGAGATCTTATCTCTTATAGTCGAGATGGCCCAGTCGCTCGGGAGAGATCTTATCTCTAGCCGAGGGCTGAAGCTCGAGAGAGATCTTATCTTTCGCAGTCGAGATTGGCCCAGTCTGAAGCTCGAGGAGATCTTATCTTTCGCAGTTGAGATTGGTCCAGTTGCTCGGAAGAGATCTTATTTCTAGCCAAGATTGACTCGGGTGCTCGGAAGAGATCTTATTTCTGACCGAGGCTGAAGCTCAAAGAAGATCTTATCTCCTACAGTCGAGGTTGAAGGTTGAGCTCTCGGGGAAAATATTATCTCCAGCAGTCTAGATTAAAGATTGAACTCCTCGAGGAGATATTATCTCCAGCAGCCGAGGTTAAAGGTTGAACTCTTCGGAGAAATCTTATCTCCTGCAGTCGAGGTTGCCTGATCGCTCGGAAGGATCTTATCTCTGGCCGAGATTGAAGCTCAGAAAATATCTTATCTCCTGCAGTCGAGGTTGATCTGGTCGCTCGAAGAGATCTTATCTTTGATCGAGGCTGAAGCTCGGGGAGATCTTATCTCCTGCAGTCGAGGTTGAAGCTCGAAAGAGATCTTTCTCCTGCAGCGAGGTTAGCCCGATCGCTCAGGAGAGATCTTATATCTGGTTGAGGCTGAAGCTCGGAAGAGATCTTATCTCCTACAGTCGAGGTTAAAACTCGAGGAAGATCTTATCTCCCGCAGTCAAGGTTAAAGGAGATTTTATCTCCTATTGACGTAGACTTTGAAGCTCGACCCTCGACTTTGCTCACATTATGATGAGGTTCTCCTCCTATTTCTAACAGATTGTGGGGGCATGCAAGGACCGTTGTCGGAGCCTCTTCCCCCATCTCATCTAAAATGAACGAGACCTTCGACTTTGCTTACATTATGGACGAGGTTCTCCTCCTATTCCAAACGGACTGTGGGGCACATAAGTGTCGTTATCGAAACCTCTCCCTCCATCTCGTCTAAAATGAACGAGGCCTTCGACTTTGCTCATGTTAGGATGAGATTCTCCTCCGATTCCTACTGGTCTTATGGGGGCACATAAGGACCGTTGTCAGGGCTCTCCCCCCATCTTATCTAAAATGAATGAGACCTTCGATTTTTGCTCAATTAGGACGAAATTCTTCTTCTATTCCTAATGGATTGTAGAGGCACGTAAGGATCGTTGTCGGAGCCTCTGCCCCAATCTCGTCTAAAATAAATGAGGCCTTCGACTTTTGCTCATGTTAGATGAGGTTTTTCTTCAGTTCTAACAGATTGTGGAGGCACATAAGGGCCATTGTCAAGGCTCTCCCCCATCTTGTCTAAAACGAACAAGGCCTCGACTTTGCTCATGTTAGAATGAGGTTCTCCTTCCGTTCTAACGGACTGTGAGGGCACGCAAGGATCGTTGTCAGGGTTTTCCCCCATCTCGTCTAAAATGAACAAGGCCTTTGACTTTGCTCATGTTAGGATGAGGTTCTTCTCCTATTTCTAATGGACTGTGGGAGCACATAAGGGCCGTCGTCAGGGCCTCTTCCTCCATCTCATCTAAAATGAACGAGGTCTTCAACTTTACTCACGTTAGGATGAGGTTCTCCTTCTATTCCTAACATGGCCACTTTCGCTCATTTTTCTTCTATCATCACATAATTCTTGCATCAAGAAATAATAATGCTAAAATAAAGAAATTTTATTGAAGAAAGATTACTGGTAATACATCCTCAGATTTTTTGAGTTCCAAGATCGTGGAAGTACTATTCCTCCTAGCTCCTTCAGACGATAAGTTTTGGATCGAACGACCTCCACCACTCTATACGAGCCTTTCCAATTTGGGGCGAGCTTCCCCTGACTCTGAGGTCGAGAGACGGTGACTCATCGAAGCACTAAGTCTCCCACTCTGAATGTCTTACTTCTAACTCTGAAGTTGTAGTACCGAACCACCTTCCATCTATAGGCTACCATCTGGACGTGGGCTTCCTTCCTCTTCTCTTCCAGTAGATCGAGGTTGACTCTGAGGTCCTATGGGTTGTGCTGCTCATTGAAGGTCATGACCCATGCTGACGGAAGCTTAAGTTCAATCGGGATAACTGCCTCCGTACCAAAGGCCAAGGTGAATTAGGTTTCCCAGTCGGCAATCTTTGTGTGGTTCGATACGTCCAGAGGATATGGTAGAGTTCATCCACCCAGACCCCCTTTGTCATATCGAGCCTCATCTTGATGCCTTATAGTAGAGCTCGGTTGGTCACTTCAGCTTTCCCATTAGCCTGTAGGTGAGCTACCGATGTGAAGTGGTGGAAAATGTTTAGATTTTCACAAAACTCGACGAACCTCGCTCCAGCGAACTATCGTCCATTATCGATTATGAGAGTTTAGAGCAGACCGAACCGACAGACTATCGGCTTTCAGATAAAGTTTTGTACCTTGGCCTCGGTAATCTTCGCTAGTGGTTCGGCTTCAATCCACTTGGTGAAATAGTCGATCGCGATCAGGAGGAACTTCTGCTATCTGGATGCCATCGAAAAAGAACTAAGTATGTCCATTCCCCACTGCGCAAATGGCCAAGGTGTACTTAGTGAAGTAAGCTCGGAGGTTGACTGTCTTTGTACGTTTGCATTCTTCTGATAGCGGTCGCATTTCTTAATATACTCCATAAAATCATGAAACAAGGTCGACCAGTAGTACCTTTATCGAAGTAGTTTTTGCGACAGGAACCTGGCTCTTACGTGACTTCCACAAAGTCCCTCATACACCCCCACAACATGAGGTCGGCCTTTGAAGGTCGGAGACATCTTAGTAGCGATAGCAAGTATGACTTCTTATACAATCTACCCTCATACAAAACGTATCAGAAGGCTTGATTCCTAAGTTTTTGAGCTTCTTTCGAATCATGAGGAATGACTCCCTTCTTAAGGTAGGAGACCAACGGGTTGATCCAGCTCGGCTTAAACTTCATCTGCAAAATGACCTGGGATTTCTCTAGGCTTGGGCACTTCAGAGTCTCCAAAAATGCCTCTTTGGATAGTTCAATTGGGGCTGAAGTGGCCAACTTAAAGAGAAGATCGATTTTTACATTTTCTACCCTCGAAATCTGTCGAATGCCAAAACTGCCAAAGGCCAGAGTCAAATCCTTCACTTTTTCAAGGTATTTCATCTTTCCTCCCATACTTCGTAGCTGCCATTAACTTGACCGACCACCAACTGAAAATTGTTGTAGACTTGAAGCCAATCTATTTTTAATTCTCTTGTAATTTTTAATCCAACGATTAGCGCTTCATATTCGGCCCCATTGTTAGTCACAAAAAATTCGAAGCGTAGCGCGTACTCAACGACGACTCCCTCAGGGTTGACTAAAATCAATATCGCACATGCTTCGGTGGAGTTGGACGAACCATCCACATACATGGCCCAAAAGCCTTCAAGATGGTCGGCACTTTCCTCGGGAAAGTTTGGCCACGATAACAGGGCACCGATTTCGCACTGTTTAAGCTCAGCTTCAATTGGAATGGTACATTCTAACATAAAATCTGCCAATATCTAGGTCTTGATCGATGGTCGGGATTGATAGTTGATGTCAAACTCCATGAGCTCGATTGTCCATTTTGTGATTCTTTCGGAAGCATCCGTTCGATGAAGAACTGCTTTTATCGGTTGGTCCGTGAGGATCGTTATGGTGTGCCCCTGAAAATAAGATCGGAGTCTTCTGATAGCAATTAGGAGAGAGTAAGTAAATTTTTTAAGCCTAGAGTATCTGATCTCCGCATCCCTCAGGGCCCGACTTACGTAGTAAATCGGTCGCTGCATCTTCGCCTCTTTCTTGATCAGGACTGCCGCTAGGGCCATCGAAGAGACCGCTAGGGCCACCGGAGAGACTGCTAGGTACAGAAATAATTTTTCTTCACGTTCAGACTTTGCTAGTAGTGAGGATGAGTTGAGATAGTTTTTAAGCTCCTCGAATGCTCGTTGGCATTCTGCCGTCCAGCAGAAGTTCTTTGGTTGTCTGAGAACTTAGAAGAAGGGCATACATCGCTCGACCGATCTTGAGATGAAGCAATTTAGGGACGCCGCCTTCTCGGTTAGGCACTGAACTTCTTTGATCATTTTCGGAGCAATCATCTCCTGAATAGCTTGGATTTTCTTGGGGTTTGCTTCAATTTCGTGCCTCGACATCATGAACCCCAGAAACTTTTCGAAGGTCACACCAAAGGCGTACTTGGTCGGATTCAGTTTTATCTTATGCTTTCTGAGTGCGTTGAAGGTCTCTTCAAGATCGATGAGATGGTCTATAGAAGCTCGGCTTTTGACGAGTATATCATCCACGTATACCTCCATATTGCAGTCGATCTGCTTCTTGAAGATCTTCTTGACCAGATGCTGGTATGTTGCTCCTACATTTTTTAGTCCAAAGGGCATGATCCTGTAACAATAAAGACCATGATCAGTAATGAAAGCGGTCTTCTCCTCATCCTCAAGTGCCATCCGTATCTGGTTATAACCAAAGAAGGCATCCATGAAGGTGAGAAGCTCGTGGCCCGAGGTCGCATCTACCAGTTGATCGATTCTGGATAGAGGATAGCTATCTTTCAGACAGATTTTGTTCAGCTTTTTGAAATCAATGCACATTCTCCACTTGTTGTTCGTCTTTTTAACGAGGACCATATTTGAGATCCAGGTCGGATAGTAAACCTTTTAGATGAATTCGGCTTTGAAGAGTTTGTCTACCTCTTTGGTGATTGCTTTCTACCTCTCGGAGGCATGGTGGCACATCTTTTCTTTTATCTGTCGATGCTTCGGATCAACGGTCGATCGATGTTCCATGATCTCGACATCGATTTTCGGCACGTCCGCTGGATCCAGACGAAGACGTCCGCATTTCTCTTAAGGAAGGCAATGAGTTATTTTCGAATCTCATCTACGAAGTTGGAGCCGATCTGTACCGCATGCTCCATATTTCCATCATTTAAGGGTATAGAGATGAGATCCTCCATAGGCTCGCTCCACTCTTCAGTGAGGTCATCATAGACATTCAACCCATCAATAAGATAAGGATCGAACCGCTCTTTCTTATATAGGACGATTGAGTAGCAGTACCTTACCAGAGCCTGATCTTCCCTGACCTCTCCGATCTCGTGATTTATCGAAAACTTCATCTTCAAATAATAGATTGATACCACCGTTCGAAGTGCATTTAGATCAGGTCAGTCAAAAATAGCATTGTAGCCAGATGGAGTCCTCACGACTAGAAAATTGATCTGCACTTTAGTCAGTTTCGGGCATTGCCCTACAGTCACAGCCAAAGTTATTATGCCCTCAACTAGTATGGCATTGCCAGTGAATTCTATCAACGGAGAGTTCATAGGTTCCAAGCGATCATCGGATAAGGTCATTCTCGAGAAAGCATCGTAAACAATACATCGGTTGAGCTTTCATTATCCACCAAAATACGGCGTACATCATAGTTGGCAATCTTCAAAGAGATTACAACCATATCATTATGGAAGAACTGGACCTCCTAGGCATCCGCCTCGATAAAGGTCACGGATTCCTCGATCCTCCGTCTCTTCATCGATCCCTCGGATCCGCTGGCCTCTCCTTCCAAATTTTCCCCAAGATAGTGTTGATGATGTCGAGAGACGGTCGATCTTCTTATTGGTCTTTCCTCCTTGGTGGTTCAGACCACGGTATCGCCCTCGATCGATCTTTTCATCTTTCAAGCCATCTCCACAGGAATCGGCCAAGTCTGCCTTGCCTGATAAGCTCTTCGATCTCATCCTGGAGTTGGATGCACTCCTCAGTGTCGTGACCGTGATCACGATGATAAAGACAGAACTTGTTGGAATTACGCTTACTAAGACAGAAACGTATCCTCTTCGATCTTGAAAGTTATTTTCAGATTTTCATTAGCACTTGGATTTTTGGAGCATTAAGGGAGGCATAGTTGTAAAATCTTCATTTGAGAGAACCTTGACACGCCTTTCCATCGGAGCTTCTCTACCATCGAGTCCAGAGGAGAGTTCGAACTCACTTGCGCCTAGAAGAAGTCCAGAAATGTGGCCGAGCTTCACTCAGCTTCCTTTCTTTGATGGGCCTGCCCGGTCCGCCAATTTGTCGCTCACCATAGACTTCATCGTCCTTGGCCTTGAGGGCTTCTTCAGCCCGAGCTAGCATGTCAGCAAAGTTTCTGGGATACTTCTTTTTCAGAAAGAACAGCAAATCATTTTTTTGGAGGTCGCCCTTAAGAGAGGCCATGGTGACTTATTGGTCTAAGTTTTGGACCTCTAATGTGGCAGCATTAAACCGAGTGACATAAGTCTGAATGGATTTTTTTTTTCTGCTTGATGGTCATCAGAGAATCTGAATCTCGACGTGATCGTCGACTGCTGATGAAGTGGGCTGCGAACTGATGGCTAATCTGATCAAATGATAAGATGGTACTCAGCTTAAGCACCGAGTACTAGTTTCTGATGGCTTCCTTAAGGATGAAGGAGAAAGTCCGGCATAAAATAGCGTTTGCCACGCCATTGAGCAACATCATTGTCCGAAAGGCTTTTCGATAGTCGATCGGATCGGTGGTTCCATCGTAACTCTCAAACTATGGGAGCTTGAAGTTCGGCGGGATCGGTTCCTACATAATTTTCTATAAAAAAGGAGGGTCAGTACGAATGTCATTACCATGTAAGGAGGGAGTGTGACGGAGCTCTTTGATTCGTCAACTCATTTCTAAGAGCCTTCGATCCAAGAGATCTTCACGATTGTTGATCTTCAGAATTTTTTGATGAAATGGATGCAAAGCTTCCCCCTGGATCGAGTCGTGGTCCAAGCAGGGGCCCTCCATCCTCTACTTCCCCTTTTTGGAAATCAGAGGTCGGGTGTCCCAAGTCGACCATTCTCGGATCGAACCATAGGGCTTTGGAGAATCCTACGCCAGTCGAACTAGTGCCAGGGTCTGTCGATGCATGGCCTACACTACCTTCATGAGGCTATGAACCTGCTGGACAAGCAGGTTGAACTACTCCGCATCTACCCCGACTATAGGTGGAACCTGAGTTGCCGAAACTAAAGTGGGAGCAGATGGATCTGGACGGGATCGGATCGCAAAGATCGTCAATCGACGAATCGAAGCTCTCTTGGGAGGCATTTTCTCTCAGGAAAGAACTTTAGAGAGAAAGAAGAGAGATTTCTAGAGAGGAAAGAGAGAGGTCATCGCTGAGCACTCCTTTAAGAATAAGAAAATCTCAAGAACAGAGGGCCCTTCCTCTAGCGTCAATTCTATTGGTGCAGAATTTGGTTGACGTCAGATCAAGCTGGAGTGAAGGAGGATGAGGTTGCCATTGATGGCCGGCAAAATAAAGTTCCATCCGGAGTCAGTGGTGGTAGCTCCGGTAGGATCCTTCGATGATCAAGTCAGCTCTTCTGATCAATAGAAATGGAGTGCTCAAGAAAGAGAAGTGAGCCCAGAGCTTTAGAGAGGAGAGGAGAGCTTAGAGAAAATATATCTGGAGGATCTCTTTTGTACATGGAGCTTGAATGATGGTGACGACCATACCGTCTAATAGTGGGCCGCTCGAGGTCGTATGGGATTCGGTACGAAGAGAGAAGTATCGTCAGACTAATAGTGGCGACCATATCGTCCAATCATGGACCGCATGAAGCTTGTTATGGAGAGAGCGGTGTCACCAGACTGGTAGTGACGGCCATGCCGTCCGGCTATGGACTGCATGGAACTTGTTACAGAGAGAGCGGTATCGTCAAACTGATAGTGGCGATCATATCGTCTAGTGGAAGCATACATTCGGGATCTGACTATAAGAGTAATTTGGAATGAGGTTGGCTCATGTAGGAACCCGACTACAGGAGCGATCCGAAAGAAGTTTGGCTCTCGAAGGAGTTTGAACTGCAGGAGCGATCCGAAAGAAGTTTGGCTCCTAAAGGAGTCTGAACTGTTGGAGCGATTCGAAAAGAGTTCGGCTCCTAGAGGAATCTGGCTGAAAGAGAATTTTAGAAGAAGTCCGGCTCTTGGAGGAGTCCGACAGTAGGAGCGATCCGAAAGGAGTTCGACTAGAGCTCGATCGTTGAGGAGTTCAACTAGAGCTTGGCCATCGAGGACCTCGGAGGGAGTTCGGCTTCCGTAGGTGTCCGATTGGAGGTCGATCGCTGAAAAGTTCGATCGGCTAAATGAGTTCGACTAAGACTCGACCACTAAAAAATTCGACCGACTGAAGGAGTTCGACCAGTTGGAGTTCAGCCAAGATTTGACCGTTGAAGCTCTTTCGTGATCATCGGTTGCATTGAGCTAGGCATCAGGCTAGACTTTGGCAAGAGCGGGGTTTATCCCCAACAATAATTCTATAAGAGATGATGATATAAAGGGCTTGATCATAGATTCTTTTGGACTTGGTGTTCAAAATTTAGAAGAATCCAATAGTATATATGAAATAGTTGGGATGTTTGATGGATGTACACATACAGAACGTATGCATGTTGAGGAGCCTATACATACATCTAATGATGAGATAGCTCATTATCATACCTTAATAAAAGATGCAGATGAAGAATTATATCCGGATTGTGCAAAATTTTCTAAGATTTCTTTTTTTGTACATTTATTTCATTTAAAATATTTGAATGGATGGTCTGGGAAGAGTTTTACCATGCTGCCCAAGTTATTAAAGGATGCATTTTCGAAAGACACTACTTTACCACCATCGTATTATGAAGCCAAGAAAGTAGTAAAGGAATTGGATCTTGGATACGAAAAGATTCATAGTTGTCCGAAAGATTGTATGTTATATCAGGATGAAAATGCTAATCAAGAGTCATGCAATATATATGGATCTTCAAGATGGATAACACAAAAAGAAGATCGAGACGATGTACTGAATGAATTGGATGCAACGCAGAGTAAAAATAAACTGGTGAAGGTATTGTATTACTTTCCTCTTATATCTAGATTGAAAAGGATTTATGTATCATCAAAAATAGCTTCATCAATGAAATGGCATGATGAAGGACGTACAAAGAATAGAATGTTGAGACATCCGGTAGATAGTCTTTCATGGAAAGCATTTGATGATAGGCAACTTGATTTTGCCTCTGATGTTCGCAGTGTTAGGTTGGGCTTAGCTTCTGATGGCTTCAATCTATTTCGGACCCTGAGTTCTACCTACAGCACTTGGCCAGTTGTTTTGATATCTTACAATTTGCCATCGTAGATGTGCATGAAACAATCATCACTTATCTTGTCAATGGTTATTCTAGGAGATAAGGATCCAGGCAATGATATTGATATTTTCCTACAGCCTTTAATAGAGGAATTGAAACAATTATGGGAGGGTATTGATGCATTTGATGCTTCCAACGGCCAAATATTTAAACTATGGGCAGCTTTGTTATAAACTATTAATGATATTCTAGTATATACCAATTTATCTGGCTGGAGTACAAAGAGACGGGTCGCATGTCCTTGTTGTGGAGATTCAATACATTCAATTTAGTTAAAACATGGAGGTAAATTTTGTCACATGGGACAACATCGATGTTGGAAGCAAATCATCCATTTTGATTTCAGAATGATTTGTTTGATGGTACTATAAAATTAGGATGGTTGGAAGCAAATCATCCGATATTGCAATTACACTTTGCCAGATGGAAAAGATTTTTCCACCTGGATTTTTCACTATTATGATACATCTGCTCATTCACCGAACTTCAAAAGTTAAAGTTGGTAGACTGGTACATTATAGATGGATGTATCCTATTGAAAGGTATTATTGCAAATCTTAAATCTTTTGATAATTTTATTAGAAACAACGGCATATAGATATTTTAATAAATATTTAATTCTTTAAGATATCTTGTACATCTTAAAGATTATGTGCGAAATAGAGCCTATTCCGAGGGCTCGATTGTTGAAAGATATATTGCTAATGAATGTTTGACATTTTGTTCAAAATATTTTTAAGATGTAAAGACTATTTTTAGTCGACCTCAATGGTATAATGATTTTGTGGAGAATGCAGAACTGTATAAGTTCTCAACTGTTGAAAAATTCTTGGAAAGAGCAAAAAGTATTATACTTGATCAAAAATTCTTAGCACAAATACATCGTTATGTGTTATTTCATAGTGACATAATATCCGACAATCGCAGGTTAGTATATTTAAGGCATAACATCAAATTTTAAATTTTATATTAGATATAATGTTCTAAATGATATATTTATATTTTATGTAGTGAATTTTTAATTTATCAGAGACGAGCCAACCATAACATTTGTCCTAATGCAAGGATTGAATATCGATGGTTAGTCGAGTTATTCTCTATGTGGCTTTCGAATCAGGTTTGATTTATATTTAATTATGGGATATCTTAATTTTTTATACATATTTAATATCAAATAACTCAACAACACATCATATCATTTTTTTAGGTATCAAAGATGATGGAGAAAAATAATTCAGATGAACTAATAGCTCTTGCTCGAGGACCTAACAAAATTGTAAATAGATATGATGGTTTCATAATTAATGGCTTTAAATTTCATACTAGAAAATGGAAGAAATTTAGAAAAATATAGAATAACGGTGTTATGGTGGAAGCGGATGAAAAATTCTATTATGGTGTACTTAAAGATATCTATGAATTGGATTATTACAAAAAATTTAAAGTAGTATTATTTAGATATGATTGGATGGACATAAACTTATCAAGAGGTTTAAAATAAGATGCAAATGGATTTATACTTGTAAATTTTTCAAGATTGATAGACACTGGTGTGTTATTGAAGGATGATCCATTCATTTTTTCATCTCAAGCTCGTCAAGTATTTTATGTACAAGACACAAAAGATAAAGATTGGTTTACTGTCATCAAAACAAAATCTAGAGACTTATATGATATGGGAAACCAAGTGGAGGATGATGACGATGACACTTATACAAAATATATGCCCTATAATTTTGTGACAGCTGATGATTTAAATGCTACGATGATGTTGGTTAGGACAGAATTTGAAGAAAACACTACTGCTTGATTATTATTGATAATAATTATTTATGATATATATAATTTATATTAATTATTATATTATTTTACTTCATATATTAACTAATTCTACTTTGTATTTATATAAATCCTAGGTGACATCATGCGCCGCAGGGGACGATATGCTGGTGTGGAGTTCTAGTTTCTACAGACCAAGGCCGGTACGTCTTCTTCAGTGCAGCAGCCTGAGGCCAGTTCAGCTGCACAGCATTCCAAGCCCTATTCTTCTTCATCATCAGCACAGCACAATCCTCCTATTCATCAGCCAGATGACGAGATACATGTTCAGAATAAATATTATCTTTTATGTCATTTTATTTTTATTTTATTTTATATATATTTATGATATCATTATTTTTATGTATTTTTTGCAGACGGATTCGAGACAGTATGCCCCAAATGCAAATCCATAGTAGTATGAGATGTGTGACAGATGCGTGAGGGTGAGAGAATTATTGTGGAGTGTAATCAGCTAGGTCAGCCAGTTAAGAAAGCTGCCTGCTTATTGACTTCATTTTTAAGGACTGTTGCTCGAAGACCTCTGCTATGTCCGTTGGGCTATGCAAAATGAAATGACAAGCTTCCAATGCACAAAGTTGAGCTCCTCCGAGTTATAAAAGTAATGAACTGATGTTCATACTATATATTAATTATTAATCACTTATATAATTTATTTCATTTAACTTTTTTTTTATAGAGCAAGTTTGTTCTCCCTCCATCTACTCATGATTTTGTAATGAAGTCTCTCAACCGCAAATAGAAAAAATATAGAGCACAATTGAAGAGGGACTATATGAGACTATTGCCATCCACGATGTTCCAGGAATCACCTAGCTCTGATACCAAGTTGTAGACCCATAGTATCGCTCGAACGTCAATCATTCTTGATATCACAAGCACCGATATCATGTTGTGGAAGCTCCTGATCTTTAGCACGGATCTGAAGGAATTTGTGACGTTCTCTATGGGCAGCACACCACCAATCCTCCACCTGGATCTATGATGGGGCACCTTCCTTCTTGGGCTTGAGGGAGATGCCCCCTTCTCTAGGACTTCTTCAGAAACCCTAGGGCAGCAACTCTAGAGAGAAGAAAAGAAGAGAGTTCAAGGAGAAAAGGTCTATATTCTACAACTTTTAAAACCCTAATACAACCTATGTATTTATACATAGCCATTAGACCCGACGAAAAAACTCTCCGGCTAATTCAATACATGAAAGCACTCATTGAATCTATATACACCCATGTCTCTCATTCTCTCATCCTTTGGATCTAGATCCGACCCATACATGAATTAGCCCCCTTAAGATCTCTCAAACCAGGCCTTAAGATCCCTAAGATCATCCCAGATCCTAGCTCAAAATAGACTCTCGCGTAACTCTGTCCGCGCACTGAGCCGACTCAGTCTCAGAACTAAATCGGCTAAGTTCCACTGGGTCGGCTCAGTCTGAAACTAAGCCGGTCCAGTCCTGTGCCATGCCAGCAGTCCCGAATGCGCAGCTCTCTATTTTATCTGTACTCTGAGACTTAGCCAACCTAGTTTTAGATTGAGCCGACTAACCTACAGAAAATCTTCTTTCTGTAGTTTTGATTTCTCGACTTTGATTTCTTGCTTCACCTTGTGTCCCAAGACTCCGAAGCACCAATCAAGCCCCTGGAATCTCTAAAGCCAATCTTCTGACTCCTTCCGTGGCCTTCCAAGGCTTGGGAGCACCACAAATCCTCACAATCTTTACCTTGGTGCCCCAAGCCTTGGCAAATCCCTTGGTAATGACCTTCTGCACGTTTTCGCTGTCCCTACGCACTCGACAGCACCTGTGCAAGCATCGCCTCCACCAATCCTCTTCAGCTATTGTGCACCCTTATAGCCATTAGGATGACCGCCTCCACCGCTGAAGATCTGTGCTTACTTCTTGGTACCATTTTGAAATTATAGGATCCCTTTTGCTTAGCAGCTACATCATCTTCTCTGAATTTTTTTGGAGAACATACAATATTTCTGCACCAGCATATGCTGTACCACTTGACATGATCTCCTCAGAGCTACGTTTGTCCACCTACATATGCCGCTCCACTTGGAACTATGCATCACCGATGCTCTGAACTCATGCCAATTTTTTTTTCACTTATGAAGCCACCACTGCGGAGCTCCACTTATATCAAAAGTCCACCTAATGTCGTAGAAATTGACTCTATCATCGAGTCCCTCAAGGCTAACCACTCAATGCTGCACTGCTGAGCCTGCCGCTGCACCTCAAACATCGTTACTATTTCTTCGAACCCTCCGCACTCCGTGGACCCCTTCGAAGCTATCTCGGATACCTCCGTAACCCACGGGCACCTTCAAAACTCAAGAGCTCATCTAACTTTTTTGAAATTAGCGACTAAACCTTAGAAAATTCCATCCTAATCCTTCTCTTCTGCTCCTACACCAGCCATCACTTTAGTTACGCTTGGAGAACCATCCTCCATCTGAACCACGATTCTTTCTGATGCTTCTGCAGAAAAAATCTGATCCATGATACTTCCGACTGCTAGAGACCTCCTGGCGCTCCCTGAGACCCCCTGGCTCTTTCTAAGACATGCATCCGATCTTTCTGAGATACCACTGACACCCTCTACTGAGATATACTCCTCGACTATTGCACCACCAAGCCTCTCTCAGCCTCATGCCTCTAGGGAAGCGCTCCTGCAGCACTTCAATGCTCTCTGACTCATCTCTGCACTGCTCTACAGCCGCTCAGCCCTAACCTGCTGGACCTCCATGGATCATCCATCTCCATCACTCCCAAAGCTTTGCAAATCCATGCTCTGATCGAACCATCGAATACATCTCCGACTACTTTTCTATCTTTCAGACATCGAAGGACATATAGTCATTTCTTTAGCCTTTCTTTGATCATTATCCCTTAAAAAATCTCTCTTCAATAGCCCTATACTACCCATCTTTCTAGAGAATCTTGATGCTCTCTGCTGAGATACCTTCCTCGACTGCTACATCGTCGAGCCTCTCTCGATTCTGCCTCTTCAGAAAAATACTACCGCAACACTCCACCGCTCTCTACCTATCACATAATCGTCATACAGCCCAATCTTTTCACCAAGATCGACCGGCAAATTATGCACCAAATCCTTCCATCCCAAAAAAATTTCTTTTCGTTAATCCTCTCAACCTCTACCTTCAACTCGCTACTCTCGGTTGGCCAAACCACAGCAATAACAAAGATAGATTTAAGACATACCATGAAATTCTTGTGCAGATTTCTGATTTCACCTTGTACGACTTCTTCTTTCCTTTCATGCACCATCAAGCTCTGAAACTTGGCTCTGATATCATATTATTATCCATAATATTTCAGGCATCATCTAGCTCTGATACCAAATTATAGACCCATGATATCGTTCGAACGTCAATCATCCTTGACATCACAAGAACCGATATCATGTTGCAGAAGCTCCTGATCTTTAGCACGGATCTGGAGGAACCTATGACGTTCTCTATGGGTAGCACATCATCGATCCTCCATCTGGATCTATGATGGGGTGCCTCCCTCTCTGGACTTGAGGGAGATGCCCTCTTTCTCTAGGGCTTCTTCAGGAACCCTAGGACGGCAACTCTAGAGAGAAGAGAAGAAGAGAGTTCAGAAAAAAAATATTTGTATTTCAGAGCTTTTAAAACCCTAATACAACCTATGTATTTATACATAACCATTAGGTCCAACCAAAAAACTCTCCGACTAACCCAATACATGAAAGCACTCATCGAATCCATGTACTCCCATATCTCCCATGCTCTCATCCTCTGGATCTAGACTAGATCCATACATGAATTAGCCATCTTAAGACCTCTCAAATCAGACCTTAAGATCCCTAGGATCATCCTAGATCCTAGTCCAAAATAGATTCTTGCGTAACTCTGCCCACGCACTGAGCCGACTCAGTCTCAGAACTGAGCGGCTAAGTTCCACTGGATCGGCTTAGTCTAAAACTGAGCCAGCCCAGTTCTGTACCATGTCAGTAGTCCTGAATGCACAGCTCTTTATTTTATCTATGCTTTGAGACTTAGCCGACCCAATTTTGGACTGAGCCAACTAACCTGTAGAAAATCTTATTTCTGCAGTCTTGATTCTTCGATTTTGATTTCTTGCTTCATCTTGTGTCCCATGTCTTTAAAGCACCAACCAAACCCCTGAAATCTCCAAAGCCAACCTCCTGACTCCTTCCGTGGCTTTCCAAGGCTTGGGAGTACCATAAATTTCCATAGAGATAGGGTATGACAGAGGAGGAGGTTGCTAGGAATTATCCTCCTAATGTACCCCCTCATCAGTGGAAGGAGTTGGTTCATTATTGGTTCTTCGAGAGGGCACAGGTGTATTATTGGTTCATTATTATTTTTTAAATATTTATTAAAATATTAATTTATATTATATATTATACATATAATGTATCCTTTTTTACTTTATTTTATAGACTTATTTTGCTGCACGAGCAGCTCAGTCTGTTCCTCATACATCGGGGTCGAAGAGTTATGCATGATTTCGATAGGAGTTTGTATGTTCTTTAAATTTTCATAATTAATTTATAATTTTTATGTTGAAATATTTATATAACTAATATCATTATATATCGTAAACCATATCTATATCATGATACTCATATTTTTTTTAAAATTATTATAACTATTTACTTAAAATTAAAATTATTTATGTAGGTAGATGAGCATGGGAGAAAATCTGGTAAAGTAGAGTTTTACTAGATGACTCATACTCATCAAGATGGTACTTTTATTCGGGATGAGTCGAGAGATTTATATGTATGACATTATTAATATTCTATTTTATACAATAATTTTAGTTTAATTTTGTTAGCTATTAATGTATAACTCTTGCTTTTAAAATAAATACAGGAAAGTGCTACATCTCTTATTGCAGAGCGTGAGAACGAGTCCACAGCATCTATGTAGCAGAGCCGTATCGAGGTCGAGGTGTTCACAAAGTTGATGGGACCAGAGCGCTACGACCGAGTGAGGGGTTATGGAGTAGGAGTCACCCCTATTCAGTTATTTGAGGTGAATAGATATACGGGCATGCTGCAGCAGATGCTCAGGATTCTTGCGTCCGCAGAGTCGAGGTAGGAATACAGAAGATTAGACAGAATTGTGCCATTGAGATGGAGGAGATGTGATAGAGTCGTGCCGAGATGTAGGCCATAAAAGGATAGATTGATCAGCTTACATCTTTGTTAGAGATGTATGGCCCATCTCAAGTAAATATATATTATTAAATATATATTTTTATATTAATTTAATGATCTATATATTTTTATTTATAGATTTACAAATTAAGCTTGTTATATATTTCTTGTAGGCTCCTGGCACATCAGGCACCTATCGAGACGGTGACATGTCACATGGAGATAGTAATGACCATCCACCTAAAAATTGACATCATTTTATTTTTATTATAGTCTTATATTTTTTGTATTCTTTTAGTTTGTTGAACTCTTGATTGTAATGGACGATTAGTACTTTATTTTTATTTATATAAAATAATATTTTTTTAATTAAATTTGTTATTGATATTTACTTTTGGTGTGAATTATGGTGATCGTATAAATTTATATTTTAATAATTGATATAATTTTATATAAAAATTTTTATATATTTTTTTTATATAAAATCTATATATATATTTTTTCTGCTAAAAAAAATTAACGATGCTTATAAGCATCGTTAATAGAATTGATTAGCGATGCTTATAAGCGTCGCTAGTGACTTAACTAGCGATGCTTCTAAAAGCGTTTTGATAGAGTGCAAGACGTGTTGTCATTAATGATGCTAAAAAGTATTGATAAAATTTAAATTTACGATACTATAAAGCATCGTTAGAAAATATTATAATATTTTTAAAAAATATTAATATTTTTATCTTTATTTTAATATATATATAATATTTTTTTAATATTTTTTAAAATATTATAAATTTTATTTTTGATATTTATTAGCGTCATAAAATATTATTCATAGCGTCGTTTTTTTATCAGTGGGCTGACCATAAATATGTTGGTGTTAGAGCCTAAATATTGATATGTGAACGATAGACGTGGCATTAAGCTTGCTTCAAATAAATCTAATTATTCTATACATCACATCACACATATAAATCAACTTGTTTTATACATCACATCACGCATGGGTGGACAATATACGTCGATGGTGCAACAATGATAGACTAAGTGGTCCGTACGAAACCCGCCCATCATGCACGGTAAAGGTGGACTGTCTCATTAATAATCACCACCGCTCAGAATTTAAATGCAAGATTCCTGGACCATGCGTGTACCTATTTTGCTGTGCCCCCTTAAACAATTTTTTTTATCATTATTTGCTATGATAATTTTGGCATGACATTGTCGTGACACATGTAAGTAGGGCATGCTTCAAGTCTCGTGCAGGTTGAGCTTGTTATGTGTTATGAAATCAACGTGCAAAGTTTAACGCCGGTAAGCTTGTTTATACACTCGAAAGAGAGGGGAATCACATGGTAAACATGTGTCCTGTAGCCATGATCAATCTTGGCATGTTTTTGAATTATGCATCTTGATCAATGCATTCTTATTCCCCCATTCATTGCATTCCTCTTCCCGTCTTCCCTGTTGTTTGGAAGGGTTCATGATAAATCTCCACCATCTTTTTCACCAAAGCACGGTGCGGTACCTCTTGACTTGTCAAATATTAGACAAAATTTCTCCATTTCCTTACTTTTATGCACGGTCTCATGCATATTGCACCTATAAACTTGTTTGGAGAATGAAAAACTTTAGCTATTGCATCTCAGATGATGTATGCATTGGATGTGGCATTTACAATCATGAGTCACAAGTAATCTTAAATTTTACGGTTGAAATTGAAATTTTTGTGCATACTTTGCATCAGGTATCAGGCCCAAAAAGAAATTCTTGCCAGATGTATGGATATAGATACATACATATATCTATGAGATGAGCTTGGGAAGTTCTCTTCACGGATCTAACGCCCATATAGACGCATAAGCTGACAGGGGTGGTTGCATCTTTGGCACAAGGAAGGGTGAACTTTCTCTCATGCGAATCCGCTGTTAGATATGATAGACATCGTAAAAGAAAATCCATCATTCTTTCACGGTTTCCAGCTATTGACGGTACCTTCATTTCAAGGTATCTACCATGTACATTGGGACGACATGGGAATGGTGGTATATTAATTTTTTTATAAAAATGAGAAAATGATACGATCCTTGTTAACTGAGATAGAAGGTACGATGGCTACGATATATTTGTCAGGTTTCTTGCGAGGATCCGTGCAGACTAGTTATACATTAGTTATTCGCTAGAAAAATTTTGAATAGTTATATAAAATTAAAAAATTTAAATAATATATTTTAGCTAATTTATTTTAAATAAAATTTTGAATTATTATAAATAGTATTAGAGTTGATTCTGTAGCTTATATGAATTAAAAAATGCTAAAGCATGGATTAGAATATTAGGATTGATTATAGACCGTTTATGAACTTAAACGAGAAAAATATATGAGAATCTAGTTGGACGTATATTTAGCCACATGTTAATTATTTATTAGAAAGATCTTAAATATTTATAATTTAAATAATATTTTTCAACTATTTTTTAAATAAAATTTTTAATTATTATATTTTTTTATTTTAATTTTTTATTTTATTTTATTATATATATATATATATATATATATATATATATATATATATATATATATATATATATTATATATATATATATATATAATGGCAGCAATCTCTGCTGTCACTTTCCATTTGGCCCCCCCCCCGCATGTTTGTTTTTCTCTCGGCTTCTATTTTCCAACCCTATTGGCGCGGGGGACCATCCGACCGTGCGACGCCCTCTCCACGTTTCCCCGTCGCTCCCTAAATTCACTTTCAGCTCTGGAGAGAAATTAAATGAGGAATCTCCGCCGTCCATTTCCCACACGTGTTTCCCTGATGGTGCAATCATGGTCCCACCCTATGGAGGCATGGAAATGTAGAAGTCTGTGGGACGAGAAATTATTGCACGCACCAGGTGCAAGTGAATCAGGACAAATCCGGAGGTATACGTACGGTGGATAGCGCGTAATAGGGAATTGATGAAATATAAAAGGTAACGTGGCGTGTTGTTTACCGTAGGATTTGCGCGGTCCAATTGCACCTGGTGCATGCAATAATTTTTCCTGTGGGACGGTAATCCAGTCCATTTAACATTTCAAAATTTCAGCAGTTCAGGTGACCATGTGCTTGATTTGACGTCCATGGTAGACTGGCCCAACGAGATTTGTCGGCAGGTTGCCAAATGACAAATCCAGTGTTTTCCCCGAAACGTTGCACTGGAATGGGCTTTGAAGGCTTGCTGTAAACAGGTCCAGCCCAAGTCAGCTCTTAATGGATCTCAAAGAGTTACATATTTGTCTCTAGGCCTTCTGTTCAAGCTGCTTTCAGGGTTGGGATTATACAGGTCTAGATTGCTTAATCATAGAGATAACAAGGAATCGGCACCTAGTCTCGTCCATGTTAGGTACAACATTATGGTGCATGATATCGAGACCACATTATCATTATGGTATGTTGATGATACATTGTTATATAGCTGCATAAAACAAATCAAACATATACATCAATTGATATGGTTCTTTTCGAGCGAAGGTTGAGGAATTGGTCTAATTGCAACTCAACTTATCAATAATTTTTGCAACCAACACATTATGTCTGATGAAATTAGGCGATGATGTGGATCCACACTGCATATTTAGATACAAGTGGCTCGTTTGCCCATCGCAATCAGGACACAAGGGATTCAATTAAACCTCAAAGAGCTTGCCATGCATTGATGTTTTGGGAGGGTTTTCTTTGTGACACATAAATGAAGCTAAATGCATGCTATTTTAAATTTGACAACTAGCACATCCTCAACGGAACCAATGACAAAAGTGATCTATTTCATGGTTGTTAAATAATGTAAATACAATGAATGTTTTGCTCAATGAACTAAATGACAAATTTGGAATGCCGATAAGTTTTATTCGAGTAGCAAGTTTTATACCCATTATATCCTTTACAATGATTTTTACTTTTAATATTGCATGGATCAAGATGTCTTACTATTTTTGAAGTATTAAATATTTCTTAATGAATGCCCTAATATTCAGAATTGGATGGGAATGCTGAAGTCTTCTTGCATCTGCCTTCTCAGAATCGTTCCCAGGAATTGGTCTAATTGCAACTCAACTTATCAATAATTTTTGCAACCAACACATTATGTCTGATGAAATTAGGCGATGATGTGGATCCACACTGCATATTTAGATACAAGTGGCTCGTTTGCCCATCGCAATCAGGACACAAGGGATTCAATTAAACCTCAAAGAGCTTGCCATGCATTGATGTTTTGGGAGGGTTTTCTTTGTGACACATAAATGAAGCTAAATGCATGCTATTTTAAATTTGACAACTAGCACATCCTCAACGGAACCAATGACAAAAGTGATCTATTTCATGGTTGTTAAATAATGTAAATACAATGAATGTTTTGCTCAATGAACTAAATGACAAATTTGGAATGCCGATAAGTTTTATTCGAGTAGCAAGTTTTATACCCATTATATCCTTTACAATGATTTTTACTTTTAATATTGCATGGATCAAGATGTCTTACTATTTTTGAAGTATTAAATATTTCTTAATGAATGCCCTAATATTCAGAATTGGATGGGAATGCTGAAGTCTTCTTGCATCTGCCTTCTCAGAATCGTTCCCACTCTACATTTTATGCTACGTTCAGTTAATTGGTCTCTAGAGAATTTTTATATTCGGCAGACTTCCATCTTTTCTTTTCTAATTTTATTTATGTATTGTTTTATAATAAACATAACCTTCCACACTCACTCCAGTGGCAATGAATAATAGAAGTATTACATGAGAGGAAACGGAAGCATACCTACCAATTCCTAGTCCTGATGACCAAACCACGCCCAATCAGCAGTGTCACCGTTGTCATTCGTTGCGTGAAGTCGGAACCTTATGCGCCGCAGGTGCAGCTGCATCTTAAGTTGGCACACGAGTTGCCGTATTTACATGGAACATGCTACGCTTATGTTCCGGGCACGAGCCCCGCATCGGTCCGCATGCGCTCCATTCGCCCTTCCGAAAAGCACCCCTTTGTCCAACCCCCCCCTATAAATTCCCGTCCCTTTCCCAAAACCCTCCTTCCTTCTAAAGCCCTCCACTCCCCGTCTTCCCGCTTCTACGTCTCCTCCGCCTCCATCCTCTCAAAGTCATCCCTCCTTCCTTCGAACCCTATAAATCAAACCCTACGTTTCCATTGCCCCCATCCTCCTAGAAGGAGAGCGGATGAGAGCTCTGTTGCCCCGGGATCATGGCGACATCGAGAGACGTCCAAGAGATCATCTCCAAGCTCTCGTCCGAGAAGGCCAGGACCCGCGATGTGAGCTCCCCCGATCCCTTCCACAAACCCTCAACCTCATGGCTCCTCGTTCTTTATTTATCCTTTTCCGGGTTCTTGATTTATTCTTGATTGCAATTTTCTCATGGTTCGATGGTTTCCAGGAAGGGATCAGGCTGTTGAATAGCTGGCTGGAGGGCGAGAGATCGATCAGTTTCTGTAGGCTACTCGGTCAGAACACCGGCAGGATCAAGCCCAACGAGATCCCTCATGGTGAGCTGGCGTTCTTGTGGTTTCTTGATGATAATTGACTGTTTTCTCGGACGAGTCTTGAGAAAGAAGTTGTCCGATCTCGTTTTTGTTTTTCCTGCAGCTGAGATTTTCTTGGTCGTAATCCACTGTTTTTTTTAATGTATCATATGTATCATGGGGAAGAAGGATGCATAATCTTTCTTCTTTTTATTGTTTTGCAGCTGAGACATGGCCTTTTCTTATCACATTGCTGACGAAGTGCATTGCATTGGAGATCTCCGCGAGCAAGAAACGTCCACCGAAACTAATACTGGCAAAGACTCTTCGCACTGCCATCCAACGTGCTGAGGATCAGAAGCGATCAGGTCAGTAAAATATTGAGGTCTATTTGTTGTTCTGGTCGTGAAACAGTTTTCTTTCGTTATTTGTTGCCAATATTGTTCCAAATCACGAATTAGTTCCATGAATTGCCTTTGTTTCCTCCTCTCACCACCACCACCAACATCCTCCAATGCTGGCTTTCATTTCTGGAGATTGTGTATTGTGAAAAGAATAATTGTAAAATATGTTCCAGAAGGCCAACTTTAATGCAAGTGGATTGCTGTATGCATCTTCAAACTCAGTAACATGGATAATTCCATAATCAGGAGCCACTGTAGCTGACATATGTGGATTAATTAGAATAGAATTGTCAGTATATCTCAGAACAGGTACTTTTAGACCTACACGGGTTGCGTCTTTGTGACATAAGCCATTAGCTAGTCACTTATTCTTCTCTTCCAATTTTACTAGGATATTCTATTCCTCTCAAAGCCAATGTACAATGTAGGCAGTTTTGAAAGGAAATTCCATTATAAGGGTTCTTCTGACATGCAGCGATCGGTACGTGTTGGTCGCCACAACTACAATCTCAAAGGATTGCTGAATGACTACCATAACCACCATGTTAGAAGACACCAGGCTATCATTGCCCAAATGATTGACAAAGGCCCACTGGAGCCACCATGTCAGAAGATGCGAGGGGATCATTAACCAATGGATTGACAAGTGACCGCCTCAATCACCATCTCAATCATTGTAATGGGTCTGTGTCATACCCTTTGTTACTTGAAAAGGAAGCTTGTTTAAGCTAGGAATCAAAAAAATGAAGGACGCAATGTATTATCTCCTCAAGGAAAGGACCCAAATTTTTCATACAGTATATAAGAGAGATGGAAAGAGTACTATAAGACAGAACAAACATGCAAAGTCTGTAATTTTATGCACCAATAATGTTATGTACAATCTAATATTCCATTCTCTCAAACTTATGGCAGATAATATATTAAATAAAATGTTTGAGTGGCGCAAAACATTGTGAATAAGTCAACAGGCTGATGATTATATGCCACACAAGGCAAGATGATAATTCTAGCAGTGTGATGATGAAGAATGATGTGATGAGAGGAGTCTTCATGTACTTAGCATGCCTGTGGAACACTGAAGTGTTGGCAATGTAGAAAATTGTGGATTTCTTTGACAAAAAAGAGGTAGTTTTTTTTTTTTTAATGGTTAGGCTTGAAGACCGAATTAGGTGTCATACATCTCGGTCATATTTTGTGATATCTGCTCTATCAGCTGGATAAGATGGTTCTAAATAATTCAATATGGACTGTCACACGCTTTTCTTTATTCAAATGAACTCTGGCATGACAGAGCATCATTCTGTCATGTTGATCTCCAACTGTCGTGTGTCATGGATGCTTTAAACCATAGGCCCACTGGTGAGTGATAGACAATGTTCCGATGCCTTCAGGGAGATGAAGAATCCTCAAGGTGATATTGCCCGTTGTCTGTAATAAATTTCCGACATAATTGTTAGGCTTTATCAATATGAATCTTGGTTTTGACTGAAAGTAAGCAGCATGTATTGATACACTTGTGATGAACCTTATAATCCTCAATTTTCATGTCTTTAAATTGCATCAAAATTTTCTCTGGTTTGGACCAAATGTAACTGGTAGACAGTGATGATGGACCTTAATTTTTCAGAGCTGCAATTTTCTTTTGGTTCTTTATATTCATGTCTTTAAAATCAAAATTTTGCAGGACAACAACTCTTCCTGTTTTCTGTTGTTAAACTTCTATTTAATCACATTTGGGATGTTATAAAAGATGCTCCTAGCTTTCAGTCAGAATACAGCAGCATCCTACGGCATCTTCTAACTGTTAAAGATTACCGCTATCAAATGAGGAAGCCAGTTTATTGCAGTGAGTTTGTTTTTAGATTCATTCTCATGTGCCTCTCTAATTGATATGTTCTGTATGCCATTTACCTGATGCTACTAATGTGTTTGTTTTTTTGCAAGCAGGTCTAGTAGGTCTATACATAAATAAGGTAGAACTGTCCATCGACATGAAATCTAATAGTCATTCCAGCTCCAAAGAGGAAGCCTTCCGCTATATCTTGTCTCTTCATGCCCTCCTGGAAAATCCACCTGGTGATTTTCCAGATAACATCAGGGAGGATCTTGTTAAGGGGTTTATTAGAATTTTTTCACAGATTAGGTAAGCATTGTGTGGTTGGATTTACGAGCCTTGCATATGATCTTGTTACGTTCACCTAAGCTGCATCATTTATGAAGAATTTACTGTAAAGAGGAGATGGCTTTCAAGAGTTGTATACTTGTATTTATTGTTTCTGTGCTTTTGTATGAGTAAGGTTATTGTAGCTTTATAAAGGGTTAGTAAAAAGATTGCAAATTATATAATGCCTTTCATTTGTGGAACTTTGCCAGGGATGAGGGGAAGTTCTCACGCAAGCTAATGGAATGCGTTAATACCTACTTTCTAAAAGATGGCCCAAATCTTGGATATCAAGCCATGGAAATTCATTCTGCTGTACAACAGTTTATGTTTCGTCATTGGCTTACCACTCATGATCGAGGGTTAAAGGTTCCTGTTGTGGATAATCTATTTTATTTTTGGTATAAACTATAATGAGATATTCATCTATTCATGATTTTTTTTCCCCCATTTTAGAACTCATTCGTTCTTTATGCAAGAGTACAACTAAAGCTCAACAGGACTACGTCAGAACGAAGTCCACTTATGGAACAACTTCTTGATGTTATTTTCAAGGAATTGGACCAAAGCCCTAATACTGGTACTGGTTTCCTGTGGTGAGTCTTAGTTTCATCTTGATGAACGATCTTGAAACCTCTTAGGCTGTATATGTATTGGCTGATATTTAATTGATATCTAGGAGCGATATGTCTAGAGATGATAAGGTTGGAACTCTGGGAGGCACTCAACAAGGCTTGATGGAGCTTGCTGCTACAGTTTTTTATGAGGTCTTGACTTAAGATGTGTAGCGTGCACGGTTCTTTTGAATTTGTTGGTCAATCATGTCAGTGTATTTGCTCAATTCTAAAGAATTGTTATAATTCAGGCTTGTAAAAATACAACAAAGACATCATATCAGGAGAAACGGCTGAAAATGGAGCATCCTGCTGCTCGCATTAAGGATGGAATCATGAAAGGCTCATGGCTTTGGTGAGAAACTGATGTTAGATCTTATATAACTTCTTTACTGAAGATCATTACTTGATATATAATGATATTTTAAATTCTTTTACCGTGAATGCCATGAAAAACTAAAAGGTTTCTTTGATGTATAGTATGATTAGTCATTAAGATACCAATATTTGCTCATCAACAATTGCCGATGTATTGGATGCTCAAGGATCTAAACTTATATGTATTTATTTACAGATTGTAAGATATGAATGTAAATTTGGACCAACAACACTAAAAATTGCAACATCAAATACCGAATCAAATCCACCAATTATATTTAATTTTCCATGTAAATTATGAAGGAAATATTATGCAGACTTTACTTTAATTGATACGGTATAGATTGTTTGATTGGAATCCTATTACTACTATGTGTGTTAGTTGTTTCAATATGAACCATTTGATTGGAATCTAATATTATATGTGGGCTCTTATGAGAAAGTGAGAAGAGAAATGGGACTTTGGACACTGAAAATTGTTCTTCATAAGTATTATGTTATATCAAATTTCTCTTTAATTTATTAGGTGATTGTTATTTCTGTTGCTGCTTCAATGTGACAACAAATACATAAAGAATCACAGCTGACAAATTATCAAATGAAAAAATAAAAAGGCAAAAGTATGACGACAAAAAATATCATTAGGTTTTCGATTAAGATAAAAAAGAGTGGACAATATTATGTGAACATAATTTTAAGGTCCGAGAATAAGTAATCTAAGTACATCTTTTGCATATTAGTAAATGGAAATGCGAATAAAAGGTTTGGGGAAAAATGACTGGATAATAGAATACTAACATTACTGAGAATTAAAAAAAAAATAGATTCTGCAAAAAGCCAAGAAACAAAATGGTTCTTGTATATTGCAGTTTATGCATCCCTCTGTATAAAGTTCTTGTGTGCATTTTGAGATTGTTTTGAATGTGGAGCTGGATTCACTTTGCCACCCTTTTATGGTCAGATCCTGATTTTGTTCTTAAACAAATATATGTTGGATTATGATTCAGACTAGATATAGATCATGATCTGATCTGACTCATTGCCAGTTGTATCAGTTCAATTTTGTGTGCAAATAACATTAAAAAATCTAAGGAATTTCATTCCATTGTCTTTGTTGATGCCAGCAAAAATACGTCGAGCATAGCAAGATGTTATTCAAATTAATGTGTATTTATACTATATACATGTGACACTGATTCATTTTGAATTCTATAAAGAGTCTCTATTATATGGTCAGATCCTGATTTTGTTCTTAAACAAAAATATGTTGGATTATGATTCAGACTAGATATAGATCATGTCCTGATCTGACTCATTGCTGGTTGTATCAGTTCAATTTTGTGTGCAAATAACATTAAAAAATCTAAAGGAATTTCATTCCATTGTCTTTGTTGATGCCAGCAAAAATATGTTGACCATGCCAAGATGTTATTCAAATTAATATGTATTTATGCGATATACTTGTGACACTGATTCTTTTTGAATTCTATAAAGAGTCTCTTTTAAAGTTATAACTTATGGAAGAAATCTCTGATTTCTTGTCCTCTGAAAGTAGAACAAATCAGAAGAGAGAAGTGTTGAACTTGGCAAAAGTGAAATACTTGTGAGTTGTGGTATTGGGTCGTGTGCTGGTTCAAGATATTGTTTGTCTGCTTTTTTGGTGTTGATTGAAGTTGCCAGTGTCTTGAGGCAGAGGGTCCGGGGGAGGACCAAGGAAGGACAAAAGAAGGGAGATGACAGTTAGGCAAGATGATACTGTGTCTCAATAATTGACTCTTGGTCTACGGGGCTTGTCACCTTGGTCAATGGTTAAGACCTAAGAGAGCTTCTAGAATTGGGGCTTCGCTTTTGGAATGCCGTACCACCCTGTACCATTCACATCGTACCATATCGGTCTTGTACTGGTATGATATTTTGGAGCGTATTGACACTACCGTACCATATTGAACCGCGTATCGACATTATAGTAGAATTTTACCGGTATAGGGTCCGGTATTGAGACGGTGAACCTTGGTTAAACCATTTCAATTGCTAGATGTTGATATGAAGGTTGAGGTAGATTTCTCTTTATGACAAATATTAACATTTGATAAATGAATAGACATTTCAACTGCAATACTCATATCAAATGACTCGGATGGATTATCTCTATAAAAAATATTTAATAAGTGCGTTTAAACAATACATAGTTCTTATTAAATAACAATTGATTTAAAATTTATAAAAAATGTATGTTTTGATATTGAGCTTTATGGTCCAAATATAAGCTAATTTGGCAATTCAAGCTCTGCTTGTTTTCTAATTGAGTCTTATTGGGTTTCTAATTCAAATACAAACTGGTCATAAAAGGCTTGCATAATTAAGAAGCCTAGCTATGGTGTTTGTTGGACCTTGTCATATGTCTAGGTATAAAGGTATATGTGACTTGAAATATATACATGGTTTGTGCACTTTGGGCATTTGCCGTATACCCTGATTCTATGTAATAGAAATTGTATAAAGTATAAATTATAAACTTTTTTTTTCAAGCTCTTTTTCTTGTATTTGTTATAGCTGCTCTTGCATTTTTTTTAAAATTAATTGGGTTGTTAAATAGTTGACTTAGTCCATAAAGTAGCATGTTTTACTAATATGTTTTTGTTTGGTGCAAGGTCTTATATCACTGCAAATTTTCTTGATAAGGGATAAACAATGGATTTGATTAGTGAAGTAACAATAATCAGCACTCTTATTTTGATACAAATATATACAGTTCGGCATGGATTTGAGCATGTGTTCGCTGTACGTGTCTATGTCTTGTATCTGTATTAAGTCCTTTAAATTCCCTTCTTTGCTGCAGGAATGGCGCCTTTTCTTTTCTTATTCATAACTATGGGATTCGTGTAGACAAGGCTCTCTTAATTTATTGGTTTGAAGGCACCCGTGAAAGTTTAAGAAGGTATTTTGATATTTGAAGGGATTTAATTAACTTTAGTGCATGAGTATTTTCACATTCATCATACTGGCCTATTCTTTTGCTAGTGAAGTTGTTAAAATTGACAAGCATTTATTAATTGAAAGAAAACTCACACACTTAGATAATTTTAAGGAATATAAATATGAGATGGCAAAAAAGGTGGGTCCTTTCAAGGAACCATGCCAATGAAGCAACATTTTCTAAATATTAACCATTTCAAAAAATATGAAATAGTGGGTTACACCATTTACATGCTGCCGCAGATTCATCTGAATTCACTTATTGAGAGGGCTTATGAGATAATTGATCAGAAGTTATTGTATGAAGAATTCGAGGCATATGGTTTCTAGACATGGTGTTTATCAGCAAGTTGCAGAACTACTTGTGAGATTGGTGGCTTTTTGGTTATGGTGTTTGCACATATAGAGCTGGCCTTAAGGGCTGATTAACTGCTCTTGTTGCAATTTATTTTTGAGCTTTGGTGACACAGGAGGTATCCAAGTCTCTTAATCTTGTGGTTGTGGGTTCGAGCCTATGGTTGGATGCCAAATATTTAGTGGTTACATTTAGTTAGGGTGAACTTTCCTATGGTGAACTTTTCTTTCTGTTATTTTAATAGTTAACTTTCCTTTTTGTTATTTTAGTTAGAGTTATAATAAGATTGGGTGATCCTATATGGAAAGGGGGAAGGAAAGGAAAGGATTCTTATTCTACTAATATATAACCCCTGCTTGGGGTGTTAATGGATTCATTGAACTAGTGACTAATTTCTTTGGAATTATTTCCTTGTTTCTCTCCTCTCTCTCTGTGTGCGTGTGTGTGCGCCCGCGCGCGTGTGTTTCCTTTGGTGGATTTCTAGGATTTGTGAGCAGGCATGAGAGTTGTATCCTTAGAATGGCTGTCCAAGGTATGGGTGCAAATGGGTTGGGTCGGATTGTGTTGTGAATGACCCCGACCTGACCTGGTTCCCTATTTGGGTTCTGTTGTTGGACTCTTTGACCCAACCCAATAGAAGATTGGATCAGGGTCAGGTCCATGGCTAAAATTTTTGACCCAATGGGTCATTCTGGTTGGGTTGAGTCCATCCATAACCCGATCCGAAAAATTCAGGTCCAGGTCACACATGTTCTAAAGTGAAAGTGTTACATTTGGAAAAAAGGAATTCCTTGCTTTACGATAAGATATGAATATCTCTTTGGAAGCATGTTATGACACATTTAGCATGATGATTCTTTTCCAACAAGGCTCAGAAAATAATTGAAAAGAGTTCCAAAAGTTGAGCATTTCTTATAGATTATATGAATTATGATGTTTAAAGATATCAAATAGGCTGAAATAAATTGTGGATAAAATGCCAAGTCAGTCACTATCAATCTACAATCTAAAAGTCAAACTTCCCATCCAAGGATATCACTCAGCTATTTAGTTTGCCACAATACCCCTACATCATGTGAATAAAATCGAATCAAGAAGCTTGGATAGAAGCTTTGACAATGTTAAGAGTAGCGTGAATTCAAATATCATCAAGGTTCCAATCATGACAATGTTAAGAGCCCTTTGGTGATGAAAGCGACCATTCTGATGAAGAATCTTTTCTGCAATAAAAGTGAGTCCTCATAGAGTAAGAAGAAATTTGTTGCTAATGCAAATGAAGACCACATTGCAACCCTCACAACCTTTGCATCAAAGTACATTCTCGATTTTGAGGTTGAATGCAACCCAATGAGTTCTTAGGTTGGTTTCACACTGTTGAACAAGTTTTCGAGCTTAGTGAAGTTCTCAACAATCGATTCATCAAGCTCAAGAAGTATGCATCAATCTAGTGGAAAAATCACAAGCCATGACTTGAGCATGAAGGATATGGCTTGGTTAGGACGTGGGACAAGATGCATCGCGAGCTCATGTGTGTTCTTCCTTGGAGATATGCCAAGATAAATTTCTTAAGCGAGCTTAGTAAAAGCCCGAGGGGTATTCTATACCTAGTGCCCTAAAAGCCAACTGGTTTGGGAGTCATTGGCCCAAGACTCGCTAACATTGATCAAAATAAGAAAGCTTAAGGAGTTAAGAAACTCACAATAGTGGTAACAACGTTATTAAAAAAAAAAAAAAAAAGAAGAAAAAGAAACATTGTTCCCACCGAGTAACCGGGTCCCTTCCCTAAGCAATGATATTTCGCGTCAAAAAGTGGGCAATGTAAAAATAAAATTAAATAAATGAAGGATGGAAGTAGCAATACCCTGCCTATATGAAAGTTTAGCAAATCAGGATAAATAAATGGAATAATTTAGAAAAAAGTTCTGAAAAATTTAATGTTCTTTACTTATTTTTCTATTGATAAGTATTAATACCCCAGATGATAATGTCCTCATTTAAGCTCTACTGAATATCATGGCATTTGAAAATTGCTTAAGTAAAATTCGAAACTCTAAAGTTAAAAGGTATTTAAAAATAAATTCGTTTTTTACCTTCCCGCAGGACGAGAAGCTTAAGTTGGGGGGTGTGATAAGTATTACTATGAAATTCCATCAATAAAGTATTTAATTATCAATTAATTTATATTAATTTTTAATAAATTAATAATTAATTTAATTAATAATTTTTGAAAAATTCATAATTTTTATTAATTAAAAAATTATTAAAAAATAATAAAAAATAATAAAAATTAATAAAATAAAATTTTAATTATTAATAGAAAGAGGCTCATTTTTCTGATCACAACGAAATAAATTTCAAGTAAACGAGTTAAATATGGATAAGAATGAATGAATTTTGAAAGATAAAAATAAATAAAAATTAAATAAAAAAAAAGAAAAACGGCTCAGCGGCTCATAACCGAGCCACCAAGCCAAGCCAAGCCATCAAAGCCGACTCAGCAGTTGAAAGCCACATCATCGTCCCACAGATCTAGGCCGTGACCGCCAGCTATTCATGCAAATTCTCGGCGAAATCGAAGATTGCGACGTGGTGGACCTAAGTACCCCTTAAGGGTCTACAGAAAATTATGCGCGCTCACAAAGGTAATTTAGTCTTTTTCCGTTCCGAACAACGGCGGCCGCTGATTGGTTGCGGTGTGCGGTGCGGCCGTCCCACGCGTCATGGGAACATTATTGCGCGATTCGGACGGATGTGGTTGTTTTCGGTCCAGGATCGGACGGCTGTGGTTGCTTCCGAATTTTATTCAGTATACAACATCACGCGGATACACATCGGACGGCACGCCGCTCGATTCCAGGCGATGATCCGACGGTCCAGAACGGTGCCGCGGTGAATCAAGATCCCGAAGCGCGATTTGCGGCTAGATTCCTGATCAAGCGCGATCCACCGGTCCGAATTTAATCTGAGCCCGATCTGAGC